>OY754329.1:48841982-50058482 GCA_963573305.1 Pyrrhosoma nymphula
CCCGTTACAAATCCACGAAAATGTGATGCAGGCATAGATGGTTATCTTAGAGAGTAGTGACCCTAGTAATTGACTTGAGCACAAGTGAGCGACGGGTATGAGAGAATGAAGAAAAGTGTACTCAAAGATAATTCGTTGAATGTTGCTTCATTTCCATTCTGACGTTCCCTGTGCCATATACAGGCATCACCAGATCGCGGATAGAATTGATGGAGAGGAGTTAACAAACCTATAGTTTATGATGTTAAATAAATAACCAAATGGCATAGTAAAAATATTCAGGCAGAGTTACGAGTAACTATACGATGCATAACATAAGATTCACAGATGCACGCAGGCGCAGGAACGACCGTGCGCGCACAGAATCTTACCCTCATACAAATTTTCCAAATCCCTCTCCCCCCCCCCCCCCCCCCCCCCCAAGATTGCTCCCTGGGTCCGCCCCTGGTTTAAACTGATGAGATATTTTACTTCAAAGGAGTACCATTTCAAATCCATATCATGCCTTACCCAGATTTTTAACTTGTTAGAATGATACAATATCATTCCATATAAATCTTATAAAACTCTTGGTTACAATTTAGCTGGCTTTCGCTTCCATGGCCAGTATGTAGCCCAGGAATCAAATTAAAAAAAATTGTAATCTAATATTTACTCGGCGACAATTAGTTTTTTGGCATGATTGGCAAAATCAAAAATCTCTAACACTTTGAATGCTCCACTTTATCATAGTCATCAAAGCAGCTAATAAGAATTGCGCATTGGCCACAGGAACTCACCTGCATTACCTAAGTGTTTACTTGGGTATGCATTTGGAATAGGTATCCAGGAGTTTTTAAGCTTTGTGGTAAGAGGGATGAAACCTTCGAAGAACAGTTGTAGGAATACTTTTTGTTGGCAATTATACTGAGAAGCAAAGAAAACTTCTTATGCAGGGACAGAGAAAAACAAATTAATGCACACCCATTATAGTTTATTGCGGAAGTCCTGCTCCTTAGGAGCATACATTGAAAGACAAAAAATAAAGTCAATACTCTTAAAATGTTGCATAGTATGCATTTTAATGCAAAGGAGAACATCATACATTAGGTTAACAGAATGAAGAAAACTTCCAGATTCTAACAATGCACAGTAAACAATTACAATGGAATGCTAAAAATTTCAGTTCCTGATAATGTAAAAGTGAGTTATACCCGAGTTATAACGTTAATATGCCATCAACATGCAGGATACGTTTTTCTGAAGTAGGGTTCATAGCATATTTCACAGTAATTCTTTGATCCAGTTCACTTGTCTGGTGGAGACATTTACAATTACTTTCCCTAATTAATGTGTTCAAAATGAGGAAAAGACATTTAAACTCTGCGAGGGCCTGAAGTTGGCAGGGAGGTTTCTCGACAACCATTGCAAGACTATCAACCAGGAGAGTCTTAAGATATGGTAGGTAGGTATTTGAGAAGAGGTAAAAGGAGAGTAATGGAAACAAGGGAGGAATGGCTGGAGTGAAGAAGTGTAACTAGATACATGACTTGGTATTTTTGTTAAAATTAACAAAAATATAAAAGTAGAACAATAAAGTGTAATCTTCAGGCAGCTATTAAGGAATCCTATTAAATAAGAAAAAGTTTGAATTCACTCAAAAAACATATCTCTGAATATATGCTTTTAATTCAAAAGTTAGGGTTAACAATGATATGTTTAGACATTAAAAACTTGTGCATTGAATATTAAAAAACATAAGTAAGTAAAATATTCACTTAAATCAATGCAAAACTATCGACTAAATTAATCCAAATATAAAATTTTCCTAGAAATTCTTATACAGACGAATAAGCTTCACGATTCTGAGGCAATTCCTTGATCACTTCAGGCAACATATTCAAAAATTTTCTTGCTAATTGATTCAGTTATAGCCAATGGAAAATGAAACACCATACTTCCATGGTCACCTCAGATGCGTGGATTATTTACCAAGGCATATTTAATGCTACTTCTTATGAATTCACTTCTAAACTTAGTATACGTTTATGCAGATGCATTTGTGCTAGCCAATTTGAACAACAATACAGGAGAAAAAATCATTCATATTAACAAGACACTGCCGGCAAGCATAAATAACAACATGCATGGTGAGCTCGAGAAAGATGTTGATTGCAGAAGTGTTGATTGCTGAAGTGTTGACTGAAGAAGCGTTGACTGCAGAAGCGTTGACTGCAGAAGTGTTGATTGCATAAGTATTGATTGCAGAGGTGTTAATTGCAGGGGTGTTGATTGCTGAAGTGTTGATCGCTGAAGTGTTGATTGCAGAAGTGTTGATTACCAAAGTATTGATGCAGAAAGTTGATCACGGAACCAGCAAGTAGTGACCCAAACTTCGAAGAAGTCTTGAAGAAGCCATAAGTTGAACCAGTGGTGACTGGACTGCATGACCACAATTGGGAAGGATATCCCATGAAAGTCCTCACCGTCCACAAGGTAAGTCCTTCGACAGGAGGGGGCGATGACCACTCCACCACATTCATAACAGACAAGAAAATACAGCATTAATATTGGGATAAATAAGATTACCTACAAAATAAATAAACATTTTTTAAATATATAAGGAAAAACCTAGAATGGGAAGGAAAATACCTGGAATGATAAATATTGTAGGAAAATATTAAGAGTTAACCTACAAAAAGAAAAATACAACAATTGATTAAAACAAATGAGGAGCCTATAACGGTGGCAGATATAACCTCCATTGTAGGCCTCACAATTGCTTAATTTAATTAAATCGCCTAAAAATATAATTATATGCTACAGCCTGTAAAAACATATTGTGTCATACCAAACATATGGAAAAATAAGAAAATATGATTAGCACAAAACATGAAGGTAAACATGGTAATTTTTCATAAATTCTATTCGACCTTTATAGGTCTAACAATATTCTAAGGCCAGATATGGTCACATCGATGTCATACCGATTTATCAATAATGGTTCATTATGATGGGCACATAGTACAATGTAAATACTAGTTCATCATTGAATTCACTAGTTCATAAAGTAACTTCCTACCTAATTGTTCAGCTAGGTCATTTCAATTGCCAGATAATGGTAGTCTAATTCCAATATGCACTATTTGTATCATCCGTTAATTCTCAAACCCACACTTTAAATGTCCTACCTAATTCGTCAACTAAAGCACTTTAATTCAGCCCCCCATTTCTCTAATGGAGTTAGCCCCATATTGATGTCTTTTCCGAGGAATATCCCAGATTGAGTGGAGTCCCCTAACCCTAATAATTGAACCTAATTGCTGAAACGAATATAGAATTCTGACTCCCCACAATCTGTGAGAAACCAAGGAGGATATACAATATGGGACTAAGAATACTTTAAAAGCCCCATTGAGGGGTGTATGTACATTTAGTGTAAATTGAAGTGTTCTCCTAATGGTGTGAGAGCAAAAACCGTTAACTATTTAGAGTAGTATTAAATCAAACAATCCTTCCCTAACGTTTTTCATGAAAATTGGTGATAAATAGCCTCAGGTCGGAAATCGCTAGAATAGACCTATACGTCATGCAAGGAGAGGAGGCGACACCCTACCGCACTACTGCATGGTCCAGCGTTGGACGATTCTCAGCTTTCCATCGACGATCCCTCGATGCACACGAATTCAATAAAACACTGAGACACACACTGAATGGCCATGAACCACAAAACACTTGCACAATAGCACCACAAAACCACCGGAAGATGAAGCAGCAGGATGAATGGTTACTGGCACTGCAAAATTATCAGCTCCGCTGATGTCCTCTTCGATTCAATAATATTAGCTTGTGCCAAATGTAAAATATAGTAAAGAAATGTTGATTGCAGAAGCGCTGATTGACGAAGTGTTGATTGTTGAATTTTGATCACGGGACCAGCAAAAGTAACCCAAACTTCGAAGAAGTCTTGAAGAAGCCATCAGTTGAACCAGTGGTGACTGGACTGCATGACCACAATTGGGAAGGATATCCCATGAAAGTCCTCACCGTCCACAAGGTAAGTCCTTCGACAGGAGGGGGCGATGACCACTCCACCACATTCATAACAGACAAGAAAATACAGCATTAATATTGGGATAAATAAGATTACCTAACAAAATAAATAAACATTTTTTAAATATATAAGGAAAAACCTAGAATGGGAAGGAAAATACCTTGAATGATAAATATTGTAGGAAAATATTAAGAGTTAACCTACAAAAAGAGAAATACATAAATTGATTAAAACAAATGAGGAACCTATAACGGCGACGGATATAACCTCCATCGTAGGCCTCATATTTGCTTCATTAAATTAAATCGCTTAAAAATATAATTATATGCTAGAGCCTGTAAAAACATATTGTGTCATTCCAAACATATGGAAAAATAAGAAAACATGATTAGCACAAAACATGAAGGTAAACATGGTAATTTTTCATAAATTCTATTCGACCTTGATAGGTCTAACAATATTCTAAGGCCAGATATGGTCACATCGATGTCATACCGATTTATCAATAATGGTTTATTATGATGGGCACATAGTACAATGTAAATACTAGTTCATCATTGAATTCACTAGTTAATAAAGTAACTTCCTACCTAATTGTTCAGCTAGGTCATTTCAATTGCCAGATAATCGTAGTCTAATTCCAATATGCACTATTTGTATCATCCGTTAATTCTCAAACCCACACTTTAAATGTCCTACCTAATTCGTCAACTAAAGCACTTTAATTCAGCCCCCCATTTCTCTAATGGAGTTAGCCCCATATTGATGTCTTCTCCGAGGAATATCCCAGATTGAGTGGAGTCCCCTAACCCTAATAATTGAACCTAATTACTGGGACGAATATAGAATTCTGACTCCCCAAAATCTGTGAGAAACCAAGGAGGATATACAATATGGGACTAAGAATACTTTAAAAGCCCCATTGAGGGGTGTATGTACATTTAGTGTAAAATGAAGTGTTCTCCTAATGGTGTGTGGGCAAAAACCGTTAACTATTTAGAGTAGTATTAAATCAAACAATCCTTCCCTAACGTTTTTCATGAAAATGGGTGATAAATAGCATCAGGAAGGAAATCGCTAGAATAGACCTATACGTCATACAAGGAGAGGAGGCGATACCCTACCGCACTACTGCATGGTCCAGCGTTGGACGATTCTCAGCTTTCCATCGACGATCCCTCGATGCACACGAATTCAATAAAACACTGAGACACACACTGAATGGCCATGAACCACAAAACACTTGCACAATAGCACCACAAAACCACCGAAAGATGAAGCAGCAGGATGAATGGTTACTGGCACTGCAAAATTATCAGCTCCGCTGATATCCTCTTCGATTCAATAATATTAGCTTGTGCCAAATGTAAAATACAGTAAAGAAATGTTGATTGCAGAAGCGCTGATTGACGAAGTGTTGATTGTTGAATTTTGATCACGGGACCAGCAAATAGTAACCCAAACTTCGAAGAAGTCTTGAAGAAGCCATCAGTTGAACCAGTGGTGACTGGACTGCATGACCACAATTGGGAAGGATATCCCATGAGAGTCCTCACCGTCCACAAGGTAAGTCCTTCGACAGGAGGGGGCGATGACCACTCCACCACATTCATAACAGACAAGAAAATACAGCATTAATATTGGGATAAATAAGATTACCTACAAAATAAATAAACATTTTTTTAAAATATAAGGAAAAACCTAGAATGGGAAGGAAAATACCTGGAATGATAAATATTGTAGGAAAATATTAAGAATTAACCTACAAAAAGAGAAATACATAAATTGATTAAAACAAATGAGGAACCTATAACGGCGACGGATATAACCTCCATCGTAGGCCTCACAATTGCTTCATTAAATTAAATCGCTTAAAAATATAATTATATGCTAGAGCCTGTAAAAACATATTGTGTCATTCCAAACAAACGGAAAAAAAAGAAAACATGATTAGCACAAAACATGAAGGTAAACATGGTAATTTTTCATAAATTCTATTCGACCTTTATAGGTCTAACAATATTCAAAGGCCAGATATGGTAACATCGATGTCATACCGATTTATCAATAATGATTTATTATGATGCGCACATAGTACAATGTAAATACTAGTTCATCATTGAATTCACTAGTTCATAAAGTAACTTCCTACCTAATTGTTCAGCTAGGTCATTTCAATTGCCAGATAATCGTAGTCTAATTCCAATATGCACTATTTGTATCATCCGTTAATTCTCAAACCCACACTTTAAATGTCCTACCTAATTCGTCAACTAAAGCACTTTAATTCAGCCCCCCATTTCTCTAATGGAGTTAGCCCCACATTGATGTCTTCTCCGAGGAATATCCCAGATTGAGTGGAGTCCCCTAACCCTAATAATTGAACCTATTTGCTGGGACGAATATAGAATTCTGACTCCCCAAAATCTGTGAGAAACCAAGGAGGATATACAATATGGGACTAAGAATGCTTTAAAAGCCCCATTGAGGGGTGTATGTACATTTAGTGTAAAATGAAGTGTTCTCCTAATGGTGTGTGAGCAAAAACCGTTAACTATTTAGAGTAGTATTAAATCAAACAATCCTTCCCTAACGTTTTTCATGAAAATTGGTGATAAATAGCATCAGGTCGGAAATCGCTAGAATAGACCTATACGTCATGCAAGGAGAGGAGGCGACACCCTACCGCACTACTGCATGATCCAGCGTTGGACGATTCTCAGCTTTCCATCGACGATCCCTCGATGCACACGAATTCAATAAAACACTGAGACACACACTGAATGGCCATGAACCACAAAACACTTGCACAATAGCACCACAAAACCACCGGAAGATGAAGCAGCAGGATGAATGGTTACTGGCACTGCAAAATTATCAGCTCCGCTGATGTCCTCTTCGATTCAATAATATTAGCTTGTGCCAAATGTAAAATATAGTAAAGAAATGTTGATTGCAGAAGCGCTGATTGACGAAGTGTTGATTGCTGAATTTTGATCTGGGAATAGCAAATAGTGACCCACTCTTCGAAGAAGTCTTGAAGAAGCCATAAGATGAACCAGTGGCGACTGGACTGAATGACCACAATTGGGAAGGATATCCCATGAAAGTCCTCACCGTCCACAAGGTAGGTCCTTCTACAGGAGGGGGCGGTGACCACTCCACCACATTCATAACAGACAAGAAAATACAGCATTAATATTGGGATAAATAAGATTACCTAACAAAATAAATAAACATTTTTGAAATATATAAAGAAAAACCTAGAATGGGAAGGAAAATACCTTGAATAATAAATACTGTAGGAAAATATTAAGAGTTAACCTACAAAAAGAGAAATACATAAATTGATTAAAACAAATGAGGAACCTATAACGGCGACGGATATAACCTCCATCGTAGGCCTCACAATTGCTTCATTAAATTAAATCGCTTAAAAATATAATTATATGCTAGAGCCTGTAAAAACATATTGTGTCATTCCAAACAAACGGAAAAAAAAGAAAACATGATTAGCACAAAACATGAAGGTAAACATGGTAATTTTTCATAAATTCTATTCGACCTTTATAGGTCTAACAATATTCAAAGGCCAGATATGGTAACATCGATGTCATACCGATTTATCAATAATGGTTTATTATGATGGGCACATAGTACAATGTAAATACTAGTTCATCATTGAATTCACTAGTTCATAAAGTAACTTCCTACCTAATTGTTCAGCTAGGTCATTTCAATTGCCAGATAATCGTAGTCTAATTCCAATATGCACTATTTGTATCATCCGTTAATTCTCAAACCCACACTTTAAATGTCCTACCTAATTCGTCAACTAAAGCAATTTAATTCAGCCCCCCATTTCTCTAATGGAGTTAGCCCCATATTGATGTCTTCCCCGAGGAATATCCCAGATTGAGTGGAGTCCCCTAACCCTAATAATTGAACCTAATTGCTGGGACGAATATAGAATTCTGACTCCCCAAAATCTGTGAGAAACCAAGGAGGATATACAATATGGGACTAAGAATGCTTTAAAAGCCCCATTGAGGGGTGTAATGTACATTTAGTGTAGAATGAAGTGTTCTCCTAATGGTGTGTGAGCAAAAACCGTTAACTATTTAGAGTAGTATTAAATCAAACAATCCTTCCGTAACGTCAGGCTTCCTTTAAAGCCTGTGGAGGGCTAATATGATCAAATGAAACTCAAAATCATTTCAGGACTCAATTACACGCTCGACCAGATATTCCTGAAAAAATAACTATACGAAAGCTATGGGGATAAGTAACTTCGGAAGTAATTGCAGTAAAAATTATGTGAGGCATATTTCATGAAAATGGGTGATAAATAGCCTCAGGTCGGAAATCGTTAGAATATACCTATACGTCATGCAAGGAGAGGAGGCGACACCCTACCGCACTACTGCATGATCCAGCGTTGGACGATTCTCAGCTTTCCATCGACGATCCCTCGATGCACACGAATTCAATAAAACACTGAGACACACACTGAATGGCAATGAACCACAAAACACTTGCACATTAGCACCACAAAACCACCGGAAGATGAAGCAGCAGGATGAAGGGTTACTGGCACTGCAAAATTATCAGCTCCGGTGATGTCCTCTTCGAATGAATAATATTAGCTTGTTCCAAATGTAAATGGTGAGGAAAGAATGAAAATGTTAATGAAGTTCTGTGTCACTGTGTCTGGTTTTTAAGGACCATGACCAAAGGTCAACACAACATGCATGACTTGGCAGGTAAGCCTTGTTAAATACTAAATCCACCTAAGGAAAGGCGCGAGTTTATTAAATAATATAATTTTACAATGAAAAATTACATAGAAGAATAAATGTCAGCATGCAGTTACGTTCCTGGTAGTAACGAAACACTAATACATATAAAGTGGTTGCTATCATTATTATGAACTTAAGAGCCAAGAATTTCAGATGAACAACAAATGGGAATGGAAAGAATGAAGATGCGGAGTTATATTTTATGAATGATAACATGGAGAGAATTAGTAACGATTAATTACTACAATGGGCTGGAAATAATTTAAATTAACAGAAATAATGCCAAATAGGAAATGCTAACATACATTACAGGTTGTGCTGTACAATAGTCGTTTGAAAACATATATTGGAAGGAGAAATAAAATGAAGGAATGAAAGTGGATGAATAAATACATTGTTTCAGAAGAATTATGAAGGATGTTATATTAAGTGTATTAATGAAGCGGTTTGCTGGTAAAAAACTGAAGGTCTGCTAAATCTAAACTATGTTTGTTCTGACACACTACTGACAATAAGCGAACAATCACGTACTTGCATCCCCAAGTCAAAAGCCTGCCTCGTAGATGACATGTGTGGACCCATTGACATTTCATAGGCTTCCGAAACAAGCGTAAGATTAAGTAACCTTAATCCAAATTATCAAATCATGAACGAACGATTGCGCAATATATAACCCTATGTCAACAGCATAAACTGTGGATAACAATTGTAGGCCCTTGTAAAATCGACTATATTAAAAACCACAAGCGTAGAATCGAGTAGCATTAAGCACAAAATTTCGAATCTTGAGCAAACGATCGATAACTTTTATCCAATAATCAAAACCCTCCGCAGTAGATACCACCGGTGGTCGCTGATATAATATAAATATAAAATAATTACAAAGCACCGACGCTGTCACTCTATTGCCGTTCACCAACGACGTACCTCCATTGCAGTGTTCCAAGGCAGTTACCTAATTTCCGTGCACCGACGCCGTACCTCCATTGCCGGGAACCGACGCAGTCATACCATTGCCGTGCACCAATGAAGTTTCTTCATTGCCGTACACCAAAGCCATTTATCCATTGCCGTGTACCGACGCCGTCTCTCTATTGCCGTGCACCGACGCCGATATTCCATTTCTGTGCACCGTCGCCGTCACTCAATTACCGTGCACCGACGACATCAGCATATTGCCGTGCTCCGACGCCGTAACTACATTGCCGTACACCGACGCCATCGCTCAATTGCCGTGCACCGACGCCGTCAGACCATTGCCGTGCACCGACGCCGTCACTCCATTGCCGAGCACCGACGCCGTCATTCCATTGCCGTGAACCGACGCCGTCACTCCATTGCCGAGCACCGACACCGTCCATCCATTGCCATGCACCAACGACGTCACTCAATTTCCGAGCACCGACGCCGTCATTCCATTGCCGTGCACCGACGCCCTCACTCCATTGCCGAACAACGACGCCGTCCTTCCATTGCCGTGCACCGACGCCGTTACTCCATTGCCGTGCAACAACGCCGTCTCACCATTGCTGTTCAACGACGCCGTCATTCTATTGCCGTGCACCGATGCCATCAGTCCAATGTCGTGATCCAACGCCGTCAATCCATAGCCGTGCTCCGAAGCCGTCACTCCATTGCCGTGCACCGACGCCATTTATCCATGAAGGTGAACCGACGCCGTCACTCCTTTGCCGTGCACCAATGACGTTACTTCATTGCCGTACACCAAAACCATCCTTCCATTGCCGTGTACCGACGCCGATATTCCATTTCCGTGCACCGTCGCCGTCACTACATTGCCGTGCACCGACGCCATCAGTCCATTGCCGGGCTCCGACGCCATCACTCAGTTGCTGTGCACCGACGCCGTAACTCCATTGCCGTGCCCCGACGCCGTCTCTCTATTGCCGTGCACCGACGCCGTGTCTCCATTGCCGTGCACCGACACGGTCACTCCATTGCCGTACGCCAAAGCCGTCACTCCATTGCCGTGCACCGACACCGTTCCTCCAATACCGTGAACCAACGCCGTCACTCCATTGCCGAGCACCGACGCCGTCATTCCATTGCCGTGCACCGACGCAGTCACTCCATTGCCGAGCACCTCGCCGTCACTCCTTTGCCGTGCACCAAAGCCATCCTTCCATTGCCGTGTACCGACGCCGTCTCTCTATTGCCGTGCACCGACGCCGATATTCCATTTCAGTACACCGTCGCCGTCACTCAATTGCCTTGCCCCGACAACGTCTCTCTATCCCGTCCACCGACGCCGTGTCTCCATAGGCTTGCTCCGAAGCAGTCTCTCCATTGCCGTGCTCCGACGCCATTGCTGTGCTCCGACGCCGTCACTCCGTACCCTTGCTCCGAAGCCGTCTCTATATTGCCGTTCACCGACGCCGTTCTTCCATTGCCGTGCACCGACACGGTTACTCCATTGCCGTGCAAAAAAACGGTCCCTCCATTGCCGTACGCCAAAGCTGTCACTACATTACCGTGCACCGACACCGTCCCTCCATTGCCGTGTACCAACGCCGTCACTCCATTGCCGAGGACCGACGCCGTCATTCCATTGCCGTGCAACAAAGCCATCCTTCCATTGCCGTGTACAGATGCCATCCTTCCATTGCCGTGTACCGACGCCGTCACTCTATTGCCATGCACCGACGCCTACAGTTCATTGCCTTGCCCCGTCGCTGTCTCTCTATCGCCGTGCACCGACGCCGTGTCTCCATAGACTTGCTCCGAAGCCGTCACTCCATTTCCGTGCACCGACACCGTTCCTGCATTGCCGTGCTCCGACACCGTTCCTCCATTACCGAGCACCGACGCCGTCATTCCATTGCCGTGCACCGACGCAGTCACTCCATTGCCGAGCACCTCGCCGTCACTCCACTGCCGTGCACCAAAGCCATCCTTCCACTGCCATGTACCGACGCCATCCTTCCATTGCCGTGTACCGACGCCATCTTTCCATTGCCGTGTACCGACGCCGTCTCTCTATTGCCGTGCACCGACGCCGATATTCCATTTCAGTGCACCGTCGCCGTCACTCAATTGCTTTGCCCCGACGCCGTCTCTCTATCGCCGTGCACCGACGCCGTGTCTCCATAGGCTTGCTCTGAAGCAGTCTCTCCATTGCCGTGCTCCGACGCCATTTCTGTGCTCCGAAGCCGTCTCTCTATTGCCGTTCACCGACGCCGTTCTTCCATTGCCGTGCACCGACACGGTTACTCCATTACCGTGCAAAAAAACCGTCCCTCCATTGCCGTACGCCAAAGCTGTCACTACATTGCCGTGTACCGACGCCATCCTTCCATTTCCGTGTACCGACGACGTCACTCTATTGCCATGCACCGACGCCGATATTCCATTTCAGTGCACCGTCGCCGTCACTCAATTGCCGTTCACCGACGCCTACAGTCCATTGCCTTGCCCCGACGCCGTCTCCATATCGCCGTGCACCGACGGCGTGTCTCCATAGGCTTGCTCTGAAACCGTCTCTCCATTGCCTTGAACCGATGCAGTCATTCCATTGAGTTCACCAATGACGTTTCTTCATCGCCGTACACCAAAGCCATCCTTCCGTTGCCGTGCACCGACTCCGTCTCTCATTTGCCATTCACCGACGCCGTTCTTCCATTGCCGTGTACCGACACGGTGACTCCATTGCCGTGCTCCAAAACCGTCGTACCATTGCCGTACGCCAAAGCCGTCACAACACTGCCGTGCACTAACGCCGTCACTCCATTGCCTAGCACCAACGCCGTCACTCCATTGCCGTGCACCAACGCCGTCACTCCATTGCCGTGCAAAAACGCCGTCACTCCATTGCCGAGCACCGACTCCGTCATTCCATTTCCGTGCACCAACGCCGTCACTCCATTGCCGAGCACCGACGCCGTCACTCCATTGCCGAGCACCGACGCCGTTACTCCATTGCCTAGCACTAATGCCGTCTCACCATTGCTGTTCACCGACGCCGTCATTCCATTGCCGTGCACCGATGCCATCAGTCCTTAGCCGTGCTCTGAAGCCGTCATCAATTACCGTGCACCTCGCCGTCACTCCATTTCCGTGCACCGACGCCATTTATCCATGCCCGTGAACCGACGCCGTCACTCCATTGCCGTGCACCAATGCCGTCTCACCATTGCTGTTCACCTCCGCCGTCACTCCATAGCCGGGCTCCGAAGCCTTTATTCACTTACCGTGCACCTCGCCGTCACTCCATTTCCGTGCACCGACGCCATTTATCCATGCCCGTGAACCGACGCCGTCACTCCAATGCCGTGCACCAATGACGTTACTTCATTGCCGTACACCAAAGCCATCCTTCCATTGCCGTGTACCGACGCCCATATTCCATTTCCGTGCACCGTCGCCGTCACTCAATTGCCGTGCACCGACGCCATCAGTCTATTGCCGGGCTCCGACGCCGTTCTTCCATTGCTGTGCACCGACACGGTCACTCAATTGCCGTGCACCAAAACCGTAGTGCCATTGCCGTACGCCAATGCCATCACTCCATTGCCGTGCACCAACGCCGTCATTACATTGCCAGGCACCGACGCCGATACTCCAATCCTGTGCACCAACGCCGATACTCCAATCCTGTGCACCAACGCCGTCTCCCATTGCTGTTCACCAACGCCGTCATTCCATTCCCGTACACCGATGCCATCAGTCCATTGTCGTGTTCCGACGCCGTCACTCCATAGCCGTGCTCCGAAGCCCTCACTCAATTACCGTGCACCTCGCCGTCACTCCATTGCCGTGCACCGACGCCATTTATCCATGCCCGTGAACCATCGCCGTTACTCCATTGCCGTGCACCAATGACGTTCATTGCCGTACACAAAAGCCATCCTTCCATTGCCGTGTACCGACGCCGTCTCTCTATTGCCGTGCACCGACGCCGATATTCCATTGCCGTGCACCAACGCCATCTCACCATTTCTGTTCACCGACGCCGAATTCCATTGCTGTGCTCCGACGCCGTCAATCCATTGCCGTGCTCCGACGCAGTCTCTCTATCGCCGTGCTCCGACGCCGTCTCTCCATTCCGTGCTCCATCGCCGTTACTCCATTGCCGTGAACCGACGCCGTAACTCCATTGCCGTTCACCAATGACTTTTCTTCATTGCCGTACACCAAAGCTATCCTTCCATTGCCGTGTATCGACTCCGTCTCTCTATTGCCGTTCACCGACGCCGTTCTTCCATTTCCGTGCACCGACGCCGTTCTTCCATTGCCGTGCACAGACATAGTCACTCCATTGCCGTGCACCAAACCCGTCGTACCATTGCCGTACGCCAAAGCCGTCATTCCATTGCCGTGCACCGACGCCGTTACTCCTTTTCCGTGCACCAACGCCGTCTCACCATTGCTGTTAACCGACGCCGTCATTCCATTGCCGTACGACAAAGCCGTCACTCCATTGCCGTGCACCAACTCCGTCCCTCCATTGCCGTGCACCAACGCCGTCACTCCATTGCCGAGCACCGACCCCGTCATCCCATTGCCGTGCACCGACGCCGTCATTCCATTGCCGTGCACCGACGCCGTTACTCCATTGCCTAGCACTAATGCCGTCTCACCATTGCTGTTCACCGACGCCGTCATTCCATTGCCGTGCACCGATGCCATCAGTCCTTAGCCGTGCTCTGATGCCGTCAATCAATTACCGTGCACTTCGCTGTCACTCCATTGCCGTGCACCGTCGCCTTTTATCCATGCCCGTGAACCGACGCCGTCACTCCATTGCCGTGAACCAATGCCGTCTCACCATTGCTGTTCACCGACGCCGTCATTCCATTGCCGTACGACAAAGCCGTCACTCCATTGCCGTGCACCAACGCCGTCCCTCCATTGCCGTGCACCAACGCCGTAACTCCATTGCCGTGCACCAACGCCGTCACTCCATTGCCGTGCACCAACGCCGTCACTCCATTGCCGAGCACCGACCCCGTCATTCCATTGCCGTGCACCGACGCCATTTATCCATGCCCGTAAACCGTCGCCATCATTCCATTGCCGTGCACCGACGCCGTTACTCCTTTTCCGTGCACCAACGCCGTCTCACCATTGCTGTTCACCGACGCCGTCATTCCATTGCCGTACGACAAAGCCGTCACTCCTTTGCCGTGCACCAACTCCGTCCCTCCATTGCCGTGCACCAACGCCGTCACTCCATTGCCGAGCACCGACCCCGTCATCCCATTGCCGTGCACCGACGCCGTCACTCCATTGCCGAGCACCGACGCCGTCACTCCATTGCCGAGCACCGACGCCGTCATTCCATTGCCGTGCACCGACGCCGTTACTCCATTGCCTAGCACTAATGCCGTCTCACCATTGCTGTTCACAGACGCCGTCATTCCATTGCCGTGCACCGATGCCATCAGTCCTTAGCCGTGCTCTGAAGCCGTCAATCAATTACCGTGCACTTCGCTGTCACTCCATTGCCGTGCACCAATGCCGTCTCACCATTGCTGTTCACCGACGCCGTCATTCCATTGCCGTACGACAAAGCCGTCACTCCATTGCTGTGCACCAACGCCGTCCTTCCATTGCCGTGCACCAACGCCGTCACTCTATTGCCGAGCACCGACCCCGTCATCCCATTGCCGTGCACCGATGCCGTCACTCCATTGCCGAGCACCGACAACGTCCCTCCATTGCTGTGCTTCGAAGCCGTCACTCAATTACCGTGCACCTCGCCGTCACTCCATTTCCGTGCACCGACGCCATTTATCCATGCCCGTGAACCGACGCCTTAACCCCATTGCCGTGCACCGACGACAACTCTACATTGCAGTTCAAGGACTGCCGTCACTCTATTGCCACGCACCGACGCCGTCACTTCATTGCCGTAAAACCGGCGCAGTCTCGCTATTGCCGTGCACCAAATCCGACTCACCATGGCCGCGTGCCGACGATATCTCACCGTTGCCTCGCAGCGACGCCGTCTTAACATTGAGGTGCACCGACGACGTCTCACACTATGGCCGTGTACCGACGCCGTCTCGCCATTGCCGTGCACTGACGCCTTCTCAGCCTCCGCGCCCAAGTATGTCCGGCTCTAGTGGTCATCAGTCCTAGTCCAACTGATGTCTTTGACTAGTCAGATGTCTAGCCCTCCATCTCCACATTCTTTATCCTTGAGCTTGACCCTAAGGACCTCACGTTCCATTTCCCGATCCAGCATTTGTCCAACTTGAATGGATTTCCCCGTAGCCCCCAAATGGTAACGAATGCGATATTTTATCTCCCGATTGTTTTACAAGGAGGAATTCCATTACGTTATATGTGCAAATCCAATGCTGAATCTTCTAGGGAGTCTTGATGTGGTTTTCCGTAGCCTTCAAAATCGAATTCGGAGAACTTCATCACCGCCTCAGCTGAGACTATATCGGGCCGATATCTTGTTCTGTGTCATAAGTTTTTTCGGGTGACACTGCTGACGAACAAGTTTTGCTGCGTAGTTAGGTTATTAGGGTCGCTTCTTAGTTTACTCATTCCGATAAAAAACAGCATAATATTATTACATAACACGAAAGGCAAAACATTTACAAAAATGTCACTCAACGAATAACCCCCAGTCAACAGCCTTTGCCGTAGATGACATTGGTGGATACTCGTACATTTTACATATAATATTTTACGCAAGAAAAACAATTTTACGAATCACGAGCAAATGCTCGCAATACGCATATCACGACATCAATAGCATCCGCTGTAGATACCGTGGATGAACCATTATGAATCCTATACATGCTACGAAACATGTGCGATCCTAAGTTTGTAAATCACGAGAAAAAGACTCGCGTTATCGATATCACCATGTCACAGCCTCCGCTGTAGGTGACATGGACATAAACATATTTCGAATCACTAATGAATGCCTGCGTTAACCATATACGCGAGTTACGAATCACGAGCGAACCATCGCATTATCCTTACACCAATGACATGGCATATGGCTGAAAATGAAATGGCATGCAAACGAATGCAGTGACAGGAAATGTGAAAGGAATAATTTCTCAATTCTTTGAGACAAAAATGCTTCATTAGAAGGACAGAATGGCGAAAACGTGAGGAGGAATACGAAGGGAAAATGGAACGATAGTACGACAGAGGATAATATTAGGATGACGACAATGGATGAGGACGAAAAAGGTTACCCTTTCATGCTGCAGAGAATCACCTGAGAAGGAGAAAGGCGCCAGGAGTTTATGAAATTCCCTCTGAGTTCAGTGAAAGAGTGTAGACGATGAATATGCTATACAAATGAATTTACACCACCTCTCTAATAGAAAACTGCCAATGGACTTTAAAAAGAGTATAACTACCACTTTCCCAAAGAAGATGTGAGAGATGTGAGGATTTCAAAAATCGGCTTACACCCCAACACTCTCAATGGTGACCAGAATTATGTACATTAGGATGGAACAGAAGATGGAGGTATCCCGAATGGAGACCAATTCCGTTCATAAAAATAGGGAAAAGCCGCCATTGCAGCCAAGAGACATCACAGAGATGAATCAAAAGTAAGTACCTGCCACCATTTATTAACTTCAACTAACTAGAGATAGCATTTGACATTATAGTTTGGAACAGAATGACTTCACAGATGATCATGACGAAGTATCATTTAATGACTGTAATACGTAGGCTTTATTAAGAGAAGCCGCCATAGATATAAGATAGTAGTAATGCAGAGTAGGCAGAATTGAGGTATTCAGTGTGACATGGATGATTTGTATGCATATTTATATCCTATACTGCTTTGTGAGTTAGTATTCAACGTTTAAATTGAAAAGCAATAAGTGAGATAAAGGAAAAAAGTAAACACGGAAATACAAATGAGTAGAAAAAAAAGCAGGATACACTTTCATGAGACAGGAATTATTTCAGAGAATAGAAATGATCTTAGGAGTATGGTGAATTGTATAAATACTATGAAGATACCTAACTTAAAAATTAAAATTGAGAAAAATAAGATTATGGTTTCTGAATGAACACGAGAACCTCGGTAGCAAAAACTTGATTAAATGAAAAAAACTTCGCTATCTGGGAAGGATAACTAGCGATGTAAGACGCCCAAGAAAAGTCGTCTATCATAAGAAGTATGCTAACAGCTAATAACAGGCCATAAACACAGGCAACACGATATTCAAACATTAGGAGCATGCATGGAATTATTTATGGATGGATGGATATGGATACTTATTAAGGAATGATTAATTATGAGAATATTAATGGTTTTTAGATTTTTATGATAGTTTTGTGGCCGTGTTACTTGTCTATGTCTGTATATCTTCATGTAATTAATAGATTACCGATGATTTTTCTGAAAAAGGAAAACGATAAAATAATAACGATACAACTAAACATATTTAAAAACTTAGAATCCATGCCTTTTATCTCTTATACACTAAATATATTATTGATAGGACACATCTAGCAACATTCAACAAAACTTGATTGCAACTTCTCTGTCTTTTCAGGAAAACTCTTAATGAAAATAATTTATTAGTTATCCTTTTAAGTTTCTTGTTTTAGAGATTGCATATTGATGTAGTTTAGCAAACAATTTAAAAACAAAATACCGAAGTTTACTGAAAAAAAATCTGATCCATGTTCGCAGACATGAGACTAATTTTAGAATTCCAAAAAAAAATGTAAATCATGGCTCATAAAATTGAATGGCAAATGAGAACTTCTAAAAAAATTATCATTGATCTATTACACTATATTTAAACAAATTAATGGTTAATTGTTTCCGGATCGCAACAAACTAAGTTACTTTTTTGCCAGAGGAAATAATGTTTTATGAAAGCTGTCACTCCTCAACATTTTCAATTAATTTAGACAAAAAAATGCTAGTTTTTCCAATGTTACCAAACTGTGAACGACTTATCGGAATACTTTTTGAGATACTTTTAAACAAAATTGAAACAGGTTCGCGTGGTAAATGCTGAGGATTTGTGCTTCAGAGACGCTGCTAAAAAGCGCAGGAGCTTCACCCATAGGTCGTGGGAGAAATGTAGCGATATTTAGTTTGATATTTCTCAATAAACGAAATAAATTTACTTTCGCACGTAAAATCAACAAAATAGCAAACATGTGGGTGTGCTAAGGCGTTGTACCAGCATTCGTCGTCAAATAGCCAAAAATTCGTATATATTTAAATATAGAGAAGTTGAATTCTACAAACTGTTTTAGCGTCATTGATATTGCATTTATTTTTTCTTCTTTCTAACCCTCCTGAACTTTGAAAATATAAGTACAATATGGTTTATTATGAACAGAAAAATCGCGCAGTACCTTATCACCAAAGATTATGCAACCTATTTGTATTACTCATTCACTGTTTTATCTCAAGCTGTCTCCATTGACATTAAATTTTAAACAAATATAATTTAATAAAATTTATACGGAGTAAAAAGAGCTAAGTTTAAAAAAATGCATCGATGCATCTCCAACATTTAGTCGGCCGAAGCACAATGCTATACATCTTTACTTGTTTTCAATTATATACATAGTCATTACACAAAACTTATTAGAATGGAATGTATTAACAGAAAAAAAATTATCAATAAAAAACAAACACTAAGAAGTGGCGGACACACGATTTAGTCTGTCACCACATGGTAACAGGAACAAAAATTAAGAATTTAATGAATTCACATTAACGCATTACCAGCATTTAGAGTTTCATTCCAAATTGAATATATTGAAGATATTATTGAAAATTAATTTATCCCCTCGAGAGATTATGAATTATTCAAGGGCTAGAACTGTTGTAGAAAACCTGAAAGTTGTAAAATGATTACCACATGAAATAATAATGGCGCAGATACACAACGTACCGTTAAATGTAAAATATCATTTATAGTTAAGCGTAGCTATCTTCAGCAATCCACACGATCAGGCTACCGAATCACAAGCCTGTAAATCAAGTTAAGTGTGAGTGTAAAGGTTATAAAACACCTTTAAGCAATTTAACTGTTTCACCTGACGAACTAGTTAATGCAACATTAAATGGAACAATTATTAAGATCGATTAATCGCGAAAAAAAACACTTTGAAAACTTTTCGTTTGGCATCATTCATTCAATATTCGAACATTACTTAATGTGAACGATCTAATGCTTTGCATACCGGGATACACAAAATATTTGTCGGTGAATATATATCTAATGGCAACTAATTGCAGTAAGCGCGAAGTATTACTTCAAACAAAATGAATCCCAAACCTATCTTAATTTTAAAAAAATAACTACAAAGATTTACAAGGATATAAAAATGTCGGGTAATGTTTATCTGATGGTAACTAATTGTTATTCGCGCGAAATATTACTTCAAATGAAACGAATCCCAACGCTACCTTAATTTAAAATAAACTAAATCAAGAGATTGTCAAGGTTATTACTACGCGGTACGCAGAGCCCAGTAGGTGTCTGCCTGCCCCCACCCCATTCCCCTTAAATCCTCCCTTCCCCCTAAAATCCCACCACCCCATTCCCCCTAAACCCCCCACTCCCGATCCCCACCCCATTTCCCTCCCCCCTACATTCCACTCGCTGTCATGATTACGGCCGACGGCCAATGCCCTAAAAGTTGACAAACGTCCTGAAGCGGCTTATGGTAGTTTAAACGAAATATTACTTCACAAAATTCAACGAATTTAACCTCGTTCAAATGAAAAACATTAAATTTCTATTGATATATAAACATCAGTCACTTCTTGCAGTACTAATGGAGCTATATGCCAAGAAATAAAAGCCGTTTCCCTTAGGATATGGTAGATCCTGCAAGAGCAAGACTATATTTTTTTTAAATTAAGCTCCGACATATATATCGCGTCAGAAATTTCACTATTGTTAATATGCTTTATCAAAGATGCTTTCGTTCAAACTTTTTACGAGCGAACACGAACACCGTTTCACAATTGATAGAATGATTAGTTTTGGAGCTGTTGGAGACTAAGTACAACTTAAGCTTATTGTTAGATTTACTTGAAAAATTCAGGTTCGAAGAGTTTCAGTCGACTAGGACAGGGTGGCTACTGATATCAAATTTTTAAATTCCCTGACTTTTCCCTGACTATTCCCTGATGGATTTAACAATTTCCCTGACCGATCGCCAACAGGTCACCTACTATCGGAATATTTTATTTCTGCTGAATTAAATTTTCGTCAAAACTCAGAAAATGTTAAAAGCTGAAATCAATGCATTAAAATCTACACGTACATCCTAATTAAAAAAATATATTAAATCTTCATAAGTTAAACTCTCATCCAAATTATAGTCGTGTCTTGGTAGTTCTGGGAAGCTGAGAATTACTGAAAAGGCATCGAAGGGAAAGTTAATGGTCAATTTAATGTCGGACTCCGGCAAAGGTATCACTAGGGTGCGCGAAAAATACAAACCAAAGCCAAGTTTTTGGACTGGATCAAAATCGGATAGCGCGAGTGACATTCAGAAGCGAATAAAAATTTGATTAACGTGGTTATAACCCCTTGATTGCAAGAGTATTGCTATCAATTGCGATGTAAAACTATTTGGATAAACAAACAAAACGTAAGCGCGCCACTGCGAGCGAAGACAGGAGGCAATTGGCAACGGCAGCATCATATTCAGGAATATCATGTTTGAGGTGGTTTTTGACCTGACAAAATTGCTTCGAGAGGGAGCTAAGGGGACTATTCACCAATTACGTCGAGCGTGAAAGGTGGGGAGGGGAGGAGGGCTCTTCTTACTGTTTCACGAAGGGGGATATGGGAATCGAAGATGATCTTGCGTAAGATTTTGTTTACACGTGACATCGTACTTGTATAACCATTTTAATAATTATCGTCTCGTATTTTTAGTACTGCAAGCATGTATTTACTACGAGCTAGTATGCTCCAGCCGCTCAAGCTAAGTCTCGGAAGTTAAAAAAAAAAATGCGAGGTAAAATATTCCGAACAGCATAGCCTCGGATTCTTTGTGATTAGCGTAATACATTGTGATCATGAATTTTAACATTACTAGGAAAATATCGCAATAAGGATATGCAAAAGGGATATATTGTACGTCTGATTCACTACTAAATAACTAAGATTCACAACTGAATGTGCCACGAATTGATGGGACTTATTCCATGCACGTCAGCGATGGACATAAGTTTTAGTTGGTGAAATGTTTTGGTGAAATAAAGGGTGGGAAAAACTGGCCGATAAAAGTAATGGTAGAAAAATAATGCGAATTTGCTACCCATGTTTCTCCCTGACTGTTACGAAAATTCCCTGACTTTTCCAGAAATTCAAAATTCCCTGACAATTCCAGGATATCCCGGTTTTCTCTGACGATCGCCACCCTGTAGGAGATAAATGTTTTTTAACCCCGCGTGATTTCTCTAGAGCTAATACGTAAGATTGACTAAGTAATAGGCCCTGCAAAACTGACAAGTAAAATTCCTTCTTTCCAAGCACCAGAAGTGATTAAAGCTAACAGCGTGACACTATCATCTGAAATGTTAGCACAAAATTCAATTCGACCTTCACTATCTTCCTTCTTTTCCATGGCTGGTGTTATGACACCCCCTTCCACACGCCATAGCGGCGGCTTGCAGGGCAGTATGTATGAAAACTTATTTTAAATTACTTCATTACCGAAATACTTTTTGCAAAATCTAAATATTCTGTTGTACGGACGCTTTTAGCGTACCGTGCTAAATGTTAGTCAAATTAAAATCTTAGATATGTATATTTAGTAGATTACTGAGAATTTCTCTCAATCCTAAAACAGTGGCCCCGGGGCTGTGCTCCGTTTTCACCGGCGCGGCGGTAGGCACGGCGCTCAATGCCGATATAGATTTCCTTCTTAATTTAAACGATTTGGTAGATGTTCGCGAAGGGGTATTCCTCCTTTTTTCGCTGAGAACCTATCAACGGTACTTAGCACAGATATAAGCTTCCTTTATTCCTAAAGACAAAGCTTTGAAAATTATTTTGGTAGTTACTGCATTCCCGTACCCTTGTTCTTCCACAGATATTTGAATTCCAAATTCACGTTTTTCACTCTTTTCCGACGTTTTCGACGCCATATCTCCGTTTTTGTCACTCGCCACCACATCTCTTCATAATTTCACCTCTTCCTATCATCCTACCCATCCCACTCAAGAAGGTTGCGGGGCTGAGGTGCGGACACGTGGTACACAGCTTCTATTTTCCCATTATAAAATAATGAGCACCGGGTTTCCCTCCTCGTTGATCGACATTTTCAGCTGTTTGCCCCGGTTTCCTTCCGAGTACAGAAATGTTTGCACTTCACTCAGAGCGCGCGCGCGCTATTCAAAACTGCCGTGGTCGGTGACCGCTTACGGAAGCCTTATGCCGCGAACTACTCTGACGTCGTCGCTCTCTGTTGCCTTTTCAGAAAACCTACGTTAAAATTCAAGATGGCCGATCAGCCGCACATAACGTCCGAAGTTTCACCTTTTCTAGAAGCCTTATTTGCTTTATGTACCTACACTTAAGATTCTTTCCCCTGTTATTTTTGCATCATTTGCACTTTGGGTTTGTAAACTTTCGTGCAAAACAAGCCAAATCTAGAGTGTGAAAAAAATTTCAACGATGAGGCCTCTTCGCGAACATTTACCAACGATCTCATGCACCGACACTTAATTCAAAATGAGACATCACGGAATTCAAGGAAACTTTACCTCACGGTAGGGAGTTAACTAGCGATAAATACCTATCTACGAGGTGGGAGGGAAGATGAAAAGGAGTCAGATTAAGTCATACCTGGGAATACCCGTAAATTCAAACCTAGCATTGGGGAAAAATACGAAACATTTGCGGCGCTGCATAACGGTAACTAGGATTAATGGATCAAATAGTAGAAATTCTCAGATTAAAATATGAGAGATGTTACTTCGCTCTGGATAGGAAACATCTCGAGCGCGCCGCGTTTGGGATTCCGCCCAGAAATAGGTAGGCACACACCGGCGCGGGAAACTAAAGCGGGACGCGGGAGCAAAAATTCCGCGGGACAAAATTACTCGGCGGGATACCACTACGCGCAAACCGACGCGAATCCCGCCCGGCGGAACGCGGGACCGCCGGGAATAAAATCCAGTTCGCTGCATGCAACGCTTACCCGCGTCCCGCGACTCTAGTCTAGAGCTAAGTTGCAGTGAGAAATGTCGCCTTGAGTCTACGGGACATAAAGTTCGCCCCTTGGCGAATTTCGCGCCAATTTCGCTCCAGCGTCGACCTTTCGCGTCCCGCGCTGGTGTGTGCTGAACGACTCGGAGGATATTATCAATATTATTTTGACTCCACGACCAGCTGAGAGCTATTCTGATAGAAACGACTAAATAAGAGATACACTGCCGAGCTGATATGCACAAGGATCCCTTCTTTCCACGCTCCATTAGTGACTATAACATGTATATAGCACGACACAAACATTAGGCACACCGTTTACATGCAATTCACGTTTTACCTCCTCCGCTTTCATTTCCCAATTCCCTTCACTTTCACAGCTTTGTCCTAACACCCCCTGCCACACACCTCTTTCACGGCTCGCAGGATTGTACATATGTACGTGAATATATCTGCGATACACAAGTCATTTCCCAAAAACTTTACACATTTAGAGATAAACATTCTTCGCTGAGTTACATGAAATTCACTCTAGCCCAGTAGCTTCGTGTCCAAGTGGTAAAAAAACATAGGTACCTCCGCAAATAATTTTTACGTATTGCCAAAATCATTGCCGTTTATCCAAACACTATCCCTAGAAATATTTCACGTCAGGAAGACAGCAGGGATACACAAGACAATATAAAATAATCGAGGTACTCACTCGAACGCTGATCGCCAAGAGCTCAGAAGATTTCACGTGCTCCAAACGCCAGACTATCCTGTTTAACGCGCACATCCAACAGAAGTATTCCATTGCAGAGGTAGCAGAGAATAAGTTGTGAAGGTTCCCGCGGCGTATGGCATTATAAGATGTTTCCACGACTTCAGGCTTTCCACTGCGTCCGAAAGTTTTGACGTGGACATTGTTAAGCGAACAACTGAAAAAAAATTAATATGACGAATTAAGATATGTTAGTTGTTTAGGGAGGCAACCGACAGATTCAAGTAGGTACCTAATTTGCGCCATTAAGGACAGGTAAGCAGTAGCGTAGCCAGGAGGGGGCAGGGGGGGCGAATGCCCCCCCACGCCCCGTGTTCTGACGCCCCTAAGTCCGTGTATTTTTCTATTCTTATGTCCCAAATACGTATAAATAAATGTGTATAACACGCTGTCAATTATAAAATTTTGTAAAAACCCATCCGCCTATTGCATCACCAAAATCTGTGAAGTTTAATAAACTGATTAATTTACGAGTAGGCGCCCCCCCCTCAGACCCGAAACCTGGCTACGCCACTTCAGGTAAGGTAGGCTTGGCAAAGGAAGGGCTGCGTGAGATATGAAGGTAGGATGAAAAGAGACACTTTGCTTCGGCATTAGCCTAATCTCCACAAGGTACTACAGTAGATAATAATCTGGGATAATCTGGAAAAAAATCTCCGCAACTGCTTCGATTCGAACTCAAGCCCCAAGGATGGGAGGCCGTTGAACTAGCCACCACACCCACCAGATACCCAGTGAGATAAAGATTAATTACAGTTACCCAACTGCTACGTGCAAAATTACTCCACTTGAAAACATAAAGGACATTCCCAATAAATCCGTTCACTTGCTCATAATATAAGAGTGCACGAAATGGTAAAACTCACCTCAAATTATATGAAGTTCGTACAACTCACTGTCAGTCGTTTGGTCTGCGGTTGGTATGATGGCGTCGCGTTACATTATACTAAGCGAACAACATTTCTTTGAACATAAACCACGTAGAATAGTTGGCCTGCCTGTTGAACTCGCCCATCCTGCGATTGCATTCAATTCCAGAGAATGCCAATCAGCCTTTCCTGCACCTGCGAATACAAAAAGTTTTTGGGAATATTAAAGTTAGAGAGCAATGTCGTAACGGAGTTCCTTTGAAAACATGATTCACATGCTCAAGTAAAAATGACGATACAAACATTCAAGATTAAATTAGTCATAAATTCAGTCCAAGAAATACATTTGACATGGTGGTCGTTACTCACAGATGACATTACGTGCGAATACCTCAGCAATTCGACTGCCTTACGCCAAATCTTGCCACGGATTTCTCCACGTCGACAATCAAAATAAATCTTACACTAAATGATTGACTTGTCTAATGCACCCTGTTGATTTCCACTAAGCACGATATGAAATATGTCGCTCATTCACATACAGATCGGATTCAATTAAGAGAGATTGTTGCATGAAGAAGTAGATGAGAAAAAGTCAAGATTATGATGGTTTGAGATACAAAACGTGCTAAGATTCACAGCACGATACCTCGTTCACCCTCACCAACGCGACGTACGCAAAGAACTGACTAGCGACTTCCGGGGAGCATTTCAAAGACCACCTGATGAGCGCTCCTCCAATAGCATCATTTTTCGTCAGAGGGGAAGGTTGACGAGGAAGGGAGGAGGGAGACGGGACGGTTGGGAGCTGACGAAAGACACAGACGAAGGTGCGTGGGGTGGGTGGTGGAGACGGCATAGTAGGAGGTGGAGGGAAGGCCTTGCCTTATCAACCCCTCCCCAAGGGCGTACCTGAGACATGAACTAGAGCGGGCAGCTCATGGTAGATGAAATACTCTGGATTGCCATATAATAAATATGAGGTGGGAGTAGTGTTGATAATGCAATCCTGAGGACTCTGGATGTAAGGGGAGGGAGAGGGGAATTAGAGGTAAAGATGTACACGTTGAAATGTTCTTAAAAAGTAAAATCAAGAATCGGTAAAACTTCATACATTAGTCACCATAAACACGATTTCAGAGTTAGTATGACCTCATCTTCTTATTATTTCTTGTCTACACAGTGTTTAATTTACGGTTCTACATTTTTCATGAGCACCTTCTTGAGGTGAGCTACTTAGATTTTACCATTTACAATAATGATTATGTCGTCTTTATTTCTCCAGCGAATTAAGGATTTTTTAGTCCTCTTTTACAATTTACTTTTGAGTTACAATGCACAAACATCCATATCCTGTGTAGTAAAAATCGCCACCCAGGCCCACGACCTCTGTCTAATGGTATGACACAAATCATAACTTAAAATGAACTTAAGACACACTAAACAATGAGCAGACCTGCAACATGGTTTCAATACCACAGTAAAATAATAGATTTCGAATTTCCTCCACTACTACCTCTTCCCTTCGTTTTGTTTGATGTCATTTTTTTAAACAGAATCCAGCTCAATCTACGTTAGTTTGATGTTCACTTCCGTTGATATTTTATTTATTTTTTTAACTACTCCTAATCCGCCCCTCTCGCCTGTCTACAACTCATTGTCAATCTAAAACGCGGCGAAATTCTCGAAAAGGGTCAAATGGGACATTAAGAAGGATAAGAACGCAGAAAAGCACTACCATTCGACCGCTCAGCGTCTGTTGCACCCCTTCTCCTCCCCACCTTCCTCCTCTCCCTCCCCGCCCTCCCACTTCCATAGGCGAGGGGTAAAGAAGGTTGATGAGTTTTTTCTCCTCCTCAATGCCAGACGAGTCTCACATTTCCACCCCACCCCCTTTCTTCGAAGCGATAAGGTTCTGGCGGGAACCCTTCTAATTCCTAGAAATGGGCTCGACTGGCCCGCGGGTAATTTTCCATTCGCAATGTCACTCGATGTTGCCTTGCACGCTTGTCCTTTCCTCTGGACGCCACGGGGATAATAAAATGAGTCAAGATAGTTTAAAAATATTGAATAAAACGAACTCTACTATGCAAGGTGCTATGAGCTTAAAGACTTTGAAAAATTACGCAGAACAATTTTTTTAATTATAACCAGTTTCATTCAACAGTGGACATCGTCAGGTCAGTTGATGGAAGAAACCGGACTTCATTAACAATAAAATAATGTAAAATTTTGCAATCGCAATCCTGGTTACGTCCCTGGAGCCAACCAATTTCTATGGAGTACAACTCCATTGCGTAAAGTCGCCCTTACTTCTTCGGAGAACAATCCCTCCCCCCCTCTCCCGTCGCCACGGGACAGAGACTGAGGGAGGTAAGAGGAGGGGGATGGCGGGGGGAGGAAGGAGGGGGTATGGTAGAGAGTGGTAAAAATGGCGCGAGATCAAATGGCCGCACGCTTTCCCCTCTTCGTCGTCCGACCCATTCGACCCTCCAAGCCACAGTGTGAGAAATACCGGGAGAACTGAAAGTTTTTGGAGCGTTCTTTATGTTCCGATTTGCGTGAACCTTTGCATATGTGCCCGCGTTAATAAAAAGATTGATAAAAGAAAAAATTGCATGTTACCGATATGGTTTCCTGGATATTCAATGCAATTTTTAATCAGACTTTTGAAATATTTCAATTACACATATACAGAGTTTCTTCTAAACGCGAAATATTATGTTTCATATTACTATATTGATTTCTGAAAATTGTCAAGGTATCACGCTGAGTAAAAAATGCGTATTTAGAACTAGATTTTGCTTAAATTTCGAATTCTGTGCTGAAAACCCGTTATACAGTGCTTCCATTTTGGTGAAAATTTTGATATATTTTTCTCGCATCATTCACTGCATGCATGTTCATTCCCACCTCATAAATACTTACTTACTGCACTTAGGTGAAATATGGCCCAAGAGTATTTTTTCCACTTTCCTACTTGAAAAGTTTTTAAAATGTGCACTCGAAGACTCACGATTGCCAGCCGGCATTTTAAAAAAGAAATAACGGTTGGCAGAGGGACAGGCGAGTGAAAAAGAGGGGTAGCGAAACTTTGCGGCACTTGCTAGTGAAGATCATGACGCAAGAGACGGGGAAGCATACAAGATAGGGGGAAAAATGGGCAAAGTGTCCCTCCAGAGTTCCCAACGGGTGTCCTTAGGTGCATTTGCCCGGTTATGAACGCTTGATCCGCAATCAGTGACCGCTATTTCTCCGCTGGTGAGTACCACCAAGTTTCGCTTATACCTTGTACTCAGAGCCAAGGGCGTACCGTAGCCTCCGAGATATACAACCTTGAACACCCGAATTTCGGTCGTAAACTGGTAGTGAACAGTAGGCGAAAAATCTTCAATTCCCTACGGGGCCATTGAAGTATTACGTAAGACGTTTTGGGTAGGGAGGGGGTTTGAGCTTTTCTTACTTTGTCTTACGTAGGGGGGAAGGGGGGGGGGGTTCGAGACAATCTTACATAAGATTTAAGTTACTTCCAAGATCGTATTTTTATAAACTTATGAAATTACCGTCGGACGAAAAATCTTACCTACCTTGTTAGATTACCGGTAGTACGCCTGAATTTATGCTAAACTATATAAATGGGTATGATCAATTCCTTGCGTTAATTAGTTTGGAGACATCGCATTTGTGAAGATCTAGTGCTTCGCGAGTCGCAACTACTGTGAATCGCGAAATAGCGAAAATCGTTATCGATATCTGACTAAAAATTCATATTTCTACGTTTCTCAAAAGGGCCTATGATTTTGTAAAAAATATGAAAAAAACGGCGGTGGAAAGGTCAATTTTTACACACTTGGACATGGAATCACCCGTGTACTATTTAACGCCAGATTATCTTTGTGGGTGGTTCCAAAAATGTGTGGCAACTTACATAAGATTGGGAGGGGAGGGGTTCATGAAATCTTACGTTGTCTTACATGGGCGAGGAGAGGGTTCAAAAAGTTTCCAAAACCACCTTACGTAATACTTGAATGACCCCAAACGGAGATAAGGGAAACAGTTCGAATAGAAGGTTATAAGACGCGGTTATAATATGTAAGACGCGGTTAGTAGGTCCCACTAATTTTCTTTAAATAAGATAGTGAGTAGCCACTGATCGCTGCAGAAATTCTTTTAAAAAAGTATAAGACGAAATCTGAGGACGCCAATTCCTGGTGAAAATGTTTTTTTTTGCGACTTATCTAAATCACATACCTACCTCGAAAAGAAATGACACCCTGCGTGTCATAAAAGCGGCAGTCGGTTGTGTTGCGGAGGGATTCGCTTAAACAGGTTGTACATACATAACTCATTGACAAACAGGCAGCAACTGACTGAAAAATTACGGTAGGCCTGAAGTTCCTTTATCACAAGTTCATCGTCAACCAGGCTTATTGTTAGTATCCCACGACCTCTGTTCCTCCTCTCAACATATGGTGTTGTCCAGACATTGCGTCTCCAAGCTTTCTGAAACATAATTGTGGCTGTCACCATAATAACGGACACTGAGGGAGGAGCCGGTAAAATTGCATCCTTGTGGTCCATCAGTGACAGCTTGACTTCCCTCGAATAAAAGTAAATTTACGACGCTCCAAACTTCGTTCCCGCGAAGATCCACTGGCAAGGGCGTATCCAGGGGGGGGGGGGCAAGAAGGGACAATTGTCCCCCCTTCCAACGTGGAAAGATTTTGTGGAATATGTGTGAAAAGAAATGTGGAATGAGGTACAGGAAGCGCCAGACATCATTGAAGTTTTAAAAAAGAGGGAATTGTTTTTCCCGACCCGAATTAGAAAGGCGATACTACTATTGCTTTCACTGCCCTGCACATCAAGCACTATTGAGCGCTCATTCAGCTCCCTTCGCCGAATTAAAACATGGCTAAATATTTGTAAGATCAACTATTGGTGAGAATAGGTAAAATGGGAAAGAATGCTAAGCATTTACCGTCAAATGGTTTTCGCAAACAAGTAGCAATTAGTGGAAGATGTAGTTTAAAAAATTCGTGGCTAATCATCGCAAACTAGTGATCAAGAATCAATTGTTTTAAATACATGGTGTTCTTCCTTATGCTACTGTGAATTATGGTATAGCCCCCTCCACAGATGTTCAAAACTATCGTTCCCGAATTAATATATTTTTTAAATAAATGGTGTTCAATGTTCTCCATTTTGCTATTGTATATTATTGCATGTCACCCCCTCCCCCATGACGTTAAATTCAGAAAGCTGCTTCAGTTTTGAGCTGGATACGCCCTTGTCCACTGGCCGATGGTCATGAAACAGCCATCAAAATTTAGCTTATTTTAGTAATCTATTTTTGTTATCTAGTCAATATTACGATAAGACGAAAATCTGTATATATATTATCGAATAATTGTGTAATATATATGTCATGCGCCTTAGGCTAAGAGTTGAAATAGCATTGTATTGCCCAAAAACATATTGGTATGAGGCCATTCTTTTCATTTACATGTATATCACTATTGAGAGCACTTATGTAAAGTTTCACGCAAATTTGTTCATTAGAATCGCTCCTAAGCATATATCGGGAACTAACTAGACGACGCGTGAGACGTAGGAACACGAGAGTCCCTCCCCTTCCAAGTCTTCGGTTCCCTTTCCACCGTGAAACCCGAAACCTTCGCAGCTGCGACTCTCGGGAGTCGAGGAGGCGCATTTTCTCCGAAAACAGTATATCAAGTTACAATTCACGTGTCACCTTATACTTACATCTCACTTTTCAGAGTCACTGAGAAAGGGATATCATACCAGGAATCTTGTCACCTCCCTCCTACACATTCGCATCCATCAGCTTTTCCATTGCCACAGAGCAAATAGTGTGAGTATTCCAGTACATCTACATCTACAAAATACCCTGCAAGCCACCTCAGGGGTGTGTAGCAGGGGGGGGGGTAGTAGGGTGATTACCTAACTCATAACCTGTGATCCGTGAAATTCGCGAGACGCGATGTCACGAAATTATGCGAAATACCGCGAACTCGGTAATAAAACGAAATTGCGCCTTTTCCCGAATTTTACGTGAATTAGCGAAAAAATCGAGTGGTGTTGTTGAAAATTCCCTACAGCAAAGGAAAATGGGAAGTAAAATTTCTAGGTCTTTACAGTTTTACCATGAATTTTTTTTAAATTATGATGAACTCTTTTTATCCTGGTTTTGAATTCTCTTAATGAAGTGTTTTTTCCTATTCGGCGCTGCTACTACGTATTCTGTAAACCGCTGCCTGTGCCTTAAAAATAGGCCATGAGACGGCCGTGCTTTGAACCAGATATTAATTTTCTTTACAGAATTCAATCCGAATTTGCAAGAAAAAATTTGTTCCCAAATCTAAAAATTTTATTAAATTATCACAGTCATGGAAAAAGGTAACGCACTGTTTTTCCCTTCGTGTACTAATTATACCTATCTAGGATGATGACCTCCGTTTAATATCATCCATTAAGACGATCCGCGGCATCCCGCACGCAATACATTTGCAATGAAAACAGATATTTACCCTAACTTGGATTTCTTCCTAAATGAATTAATAGAACATACTTAAGAAACGTCATAGTCTTTCAAATGCGATTAACGTGATTACATGCGAGGGTAAATAAGTCCTCTACACTTTTAATATATTATGTATATTGATTTGATATCGTTCTTTTTTTCTAGCCGTTGCTCTTGCTCAAATAAAATAATCAATTTTCTCTCAAAAAAGATTGCCTTTCGCTTCAATCTCAAAATGTTCATTTGCCGCGAACAAGTTGCTGCAAAAACAACACTTGGGGTGATAATTGCCCACGTGTAAACGCAAGCAATGAACACAAATAAAACATTTATACTTATCGCAATTCTGTATCGCGACGCGGCGCGATATTATTCATCTTGCTTCCCCAGGGGGAGCCTTATTGAAACCTTTCACGAGCGGTCCTGTGTACGACTCTTTATGTCACTCAGATTAATCCTTCATTAATAATCATACATCACTTACCGGAATCATATTTCCATAACATTCATTCGAGACAAACATGTTCACAGAATAATAGTAATATATTATATTCATTTTTCCATTCCTTCAGTTGTATCTAACGCCATTGTTGACATAAGTATAGAATTAAACGCTGACCTTCATCGCATTGGTCAAGTCTCATCATTCCCACGGGGTCTTCATGAAAACCCAGTTCTATGTGATGACGAAGCCTCTACATCCATTTCGGCAAATCGTTATGAAATACCCCAGGTAATAGGACTAGAGAGCGAATATAGCATGTCACATTCAATACCGAATGAGATGCAATTATATCTCAGCCAGGCGTAATCACTCAGGGCAATGTACTATGGGGGAAAAAAGATTCCCAACAAACGGAGCGCCGCCACTATCGCTCTCGGGGGAAAATCGCTTTCCTTTCTGATGGCATATTATTCTTTGGTCTCGGCCACGATGAGGGAAATTCAAACAGTATGGTGATGGACTAATTGTCCGAATCAGTGATGGATTCCTGGCTTCTCGCATGCCCCGAATGTGTTTCGCGCTGGCCACGACAATGGAGGCACATTAGATAACCTTGAATGCATTTGAAACGTTCCATTGAACTCTCTCGTACGGCTAAACCAAAACCAGGTAATGATAAACAGTTTTCCTTAAGCAAAACTCCGTAGGTAAGACCATAGGCAGCTTATCGCTAAAAGACTAATGGCAGTTGTTCGGTAGGTTAGTGGAATGTGGATGAATGCATTTGATTTTGAAGACACTATTTTCTCTGTGATAACTTCCAGGGATATTCACAAAATTCCATTAAGTCTAGAAGAGAGGGGATAAATCCATGAGGCAGTTGAGGTAGGCTCAACTTCGCTCAGATATCGAGGGAAATGGATTTAAATAGACAGTTAATTGCTGGCTAAAATGCAAGAGGGGGAAAATGAGACGATGGCAACACGAAAAAGAAGCGGAGACCAAGAAGCACGTCTCGAGATGATGTGGCAGCATTTGTTAGCATCCTATCCTGCTGGCAACTCTCTTACTGTTGGCAGGGTGGCCGTGATAAAGAGGACATTAAACTTAAAAGCACCTGTATGGTGAGAAACCGCCTCCATGAAGCCGGTATGAGAATTTCCAGTCCGGCAAGAAAGCCAGATATTAGCGAAACTAATTAAATGGCGAGGTTAGAATTTGGTAATTCGTCCAATTCGGACCAATAATATTAGAATATCGTAAATTTCATCGATAATTAAACATTAGAAGTGTTGGTTATGGACCTATTTAGCAATGGAGAACACGCAATTGCAGGTAAATATAACTGTATTAATTGATAGTACTTTCTAGAACATATCCCTATTTAGAAAAAAATTATATTCCTCCTGTTTGTTAGGTATCACGTAAAAAACAACTAGGAAAAATATATCTGGGCATATATGTCTGCGTTTTTGGAGAGCTATTTCTGCTCTTGGGCCGGGACTGCTGTTGAGAACACCACCTTAAATGACGTCTGAGGATTACGTCCGAGGATTACGTCCGAATCTATCGCATTTTCACCACTTCCATACATAAACAAAGTAATACCATAATGCGAAGAAATAATATTTGTTCAGGACAACTGACCCGTCCACAGTGCTCTCTAAACTCGGGAGACTTTTCGAGGAGCATTCGGACAGTACAGTTTAATCCTGCTGTTCAAACTCACAGTACCTGAATCCAATACTAAATTTGCGACTTCATGGTCGAGGTATGGCAGAATGCTAAGGGAAGGAACCAAGAGACACTGAAAGATCACATCTAGGAGGTATGGGCATCTTTGGGTCAGCGCCCTAAATTATTTTCAGTATTAAATAGGGTCAATGAGACAAATACTTCAAGGAGTCATTGATTGTGATGGGGGTGAAAATAAATACTGATTAATAGTAAAGTATGAGTTAAACCGTTCGTCAGGACATGGTTCTGCAATGTATCTCGATTTTGAGTGGCCGGAAACTTTATTTTCTTTGCATGTATTAATGAATTTGAGTGATAATTTGACCAACAGTGCATCTACCAAGAATTTATTTTTTCTCTTTGCGTTTATTGAAAATTAGTTACTTTAAAATACTGAAAAAATATATCAATTTACGAATACTACGGTATATTAAAAGTAACTCTCCAGGAAAATGTCATATCTTTCTTACTTTCTCTTTTTTGTCTTTTTTATTTTCGTATTTATTTATTCATTAGTATTTGCGCATTAACAGGTTATTTATTTACATACTCATTTAAAATCTGCCGCCATGCTTGAAATGTGCATTGAACATACGTTTGTATTCGCGATTAAAAGAGGAAACCCTTATTCATTGCGGTGTTCTGTTAAGTATCGCAGGTTATAAGGATATTAGACAGCGGGTGAATCCCATGACCTTACAGGAGTGCGAGAGTTAGAGCGAAGCCTAGAAGGAAAAGAAAGGAGAGAGAAAGAATACAGAGTAAGTTACGGCGAGAACGAAAGCGTTCAATGATTCGTTTCCAATGCATACATGGCAGTCTAATGCGCCTAAATTCGGAAGCCAGGGCGAATAGCGCTCGGGGAGGGCAAGCGGCCAGTAATCCGTCACTGGCTTCGACGATGAGTCCATCACCTTATTGTGTTCGAATTTCCCTCGTCGTTGCCTAGGAATAATATGCCACAAGAGAGGAAGCCGAATTTTCTCCAGAGCGATAGCGGCGGCGCGCGCTCCGTTTGTTGGGAAACTTTTTTCCCCCATAGTACATACCCTCTGAAGTTTTGGCAGAGCAGTAGAACGGCTTTCCCTGCTTTAGCCGGAGTAGCCCTTAAATATATGGTTGTTCTAAGATCCTCAGTACCATCGGAGCGCACCGTCTCATTGGTCAAAAAATGTTGTATCTGATGATCGAAGCAGATTGATGATCATATTAACCAAATGATATTTTTGGGATCAATTGGATATAATATCGGTTTCCATGATTGCCATTTGAAATCAATCGCATGTGCCTTGTCACTACATCATCAGCCAAGCTAGGAATGTGTTAAGCCATAACCACACCCCTGGAAATATTGCATCAATGCATGGCATATTTTAATTCTGAATACTTTGTTTTGACCTATGCACTGTATGTCTTTACCTTGATAACATCTAATATAGGTACCTGTTTTAATACGATTATGAAGCATTTTTAGGCATATTCCTAAGCCTATTTTGTGTTTTTTATAGAAGCTATCACGCATGGAAAACTGTACCCTAACTGAGAATGATGAAAATAGCATTTGGTAATCATCAGAGTATGTGCTTTCTGCATAAAAAATATCTTTAAAAATTGTACTTATCTGATAAAAGCATGATTAGTATATACCAGTTGTGCATTTATTCCGCATATTCTTGGACTCAGGGGCGGATCCAGGGAGCAATCTTGGGATTGGGGGGGGGGGAAGAATTAGGAAAATTTGTGTGAGGGTATGCGTCAATGCGTACACGCGCGTTCCTGCGCCTGCGTACTCATGTGAATCTTGTATCAAACATCTTATATCTACTCATAACTATGGCTGTATATTACTTCTATGTGAATTGGTGATTTATTTAACATCATTAACTATGGGTTTGTAAACTCCTCTCCACCAATTCTACCCGCGAGCGATCTGGTGGTACCTGTACATATATGGTACAGGGAACTCCAGCATGAAAAGGAAACAACATTCAACGAATTATCTGTGTATGCCTGTCTTCATTCTCCCATACCTTAAGCCAATTACTACGGTCACTACTCTAAGATAACCTTCTTTGCCTGCATCCCACTTTCATAGAATTGTAACGGGTAATAAAATTGTTACTAGCTACGTTACTTTTACGTCAGACCTCGGAAAATGTGGGAAAGTTAACTTTACACTCCGAGTTCACGACCACTGATTCAATAGCGGCCAAAGTATATGAATATGAAATTAGAGAGATTACACTAGAGATGGAAATGTTAATTCCGTTTTAAGATGTGGCTAAAAAGTATATAAATATTCTTTGAGAATCATGTTGTACTACTGAAATCCAAAAAGTACTACAACTGCCTATTTTGCTAAGGAAACCAAGAGCTTTTTATTTGAACAAGGAATGCTTTGCACTTTACACGAAAAACAAGGTAAATACTTAAGCAATAGTTAAAATGAGTAATTATAAAAAGATAATTTCGTTGTTATCAGAGAAATACCAAGTGTTGGTGTAAAACACTTGTGGTAGAGGTGAAATGATCATCAACTGAAAGACACTAGCTTTGCAAATTTGAAAGAAATACATACCAGCTTGAATGAGAGATATCCAAACGAAAAGGTAGGTAGGTCTCACAAAGTTTGACGAATTTTGAAATCCAGAATAATTAAATACTAATCGGCACCTCGGGCAAGCACGCAAGGTGCGAAGGAATATTTCCGTACAACTTATTATTGCAATTTCTTGCAAAGAAGCTGAGCAGAAAATAGAATTTGGCGAAAAGATTAACTATTGCATTTTTAATCCTAAAGTTAATGAAGGGACTACTTATGGGAGAACATTTCTAGGAAACGGCTTCCAGAGACGTGTATCATTCGATTTTGTGCGCAGTAGAAGTGTCATGGATTATATTAGCAGTGAATACTGAGAACTTAAATCGCTTTGTTTGAATGTTATGGCATAGATACAGTGAACTCCGGTAGACTAGTGCAGCCTAGACAATGGATATTACATTTCCGATGAAACTGTTCTGGATCTCTTACACTTAGAGGTTGTGCGTATGACTTTATCGCCAGCAAAGAAAGTGGAGATGTGTTAAAAGAAAGGTAACCGTGGTCAATGACTGTTTAGTGCTAAAAGATATGAATCAAATCTTTCATTGGAATGACAATCCAGCTATTATATGTATGTCCATGTGCAAGTGCATACGTCTGAGAGACGGTACATGCGTCTGGGAGAATGCCGTTGAATCGCCAATTTCTCATGTTATTTCTCATAGTCTCTCCCTCCCAAAATACTCCTTTAGAAAGAAATCTTATATGCTTTTAAGGCCATGTTCTTAATCTATAAAATAATACTTTACTGCTAGCCAAACCAGTTAAAGTTAATACTACATAGTTATTACAACAATTAGGTCAATTGATGCTACAGTGACGCATTCATATTAGGACATTATTATGAAAGCATTATTCAGGTCCTCAAAAGGACTTTAGTTAATTCTCTTTGGCGCCTCGTTTAACGAGGGAGCTGAAAAAGATGGAAGAAAATTGACCGGGTATGATGAGATAAATGTGTTCGTAGATATAAAGGCATTATATTTGGAAAAAAAATTGAGTGTAAAAAAAAGCTTAGCAATGACGAGGTTTATAGCGGTTCAACATCTAAATCGCGAAAGCCAATTTTGTGATTCGTCGACATGGAGACATCGCTACAACAGCATTTTTGCGATTTGGTACTTTCTAATTCTTTGGAATTAGCTCAACCCCAGACCACAGAATTCAAATGGTATGTTAGTGGTGTTTTCGGTCGTCGAAATCCACCGTCCCCCAAGCCTAGTATGCCGCGAAATTTAAAAAGCGAACATGCGAACACATAAAAAACTAATTTCTCCCGTAAGTGAAAAAATACCGCCACACAATTTGAACGACAGATAGCTATGACATATAGCTACCAAATACAAAAAATAGCCAGATTGAAGAGGTAAATGTTTGCAGAGAAACGCGTAAGAAATTTAAAAAATTAAAATTGATGCTCTTAATTACAATATTTAACCTTTCATCAATCATAATTTTTCATTAATAATAAAGTCGATAATCAAAATATTATGTTTCTTTTTACTTCAAAAGAGCATTTGTGCTGTGGCAAGTATCATTGTAGCATGAACATAGAAAGTACCTAAAGGACTGGAAACTGCCGAAATATTTCGTCACCCTTCTTGTCCGCATCGGCAGAACTCCAACAGATGGCAGTGAACTACTCGCCCTATTAGTCCAGTAAATGAACGCTCAAAAGGGTTGTAGACTACATGGAAGAAGACAGAAACGAAACTTCAGGGATTTTTTTAGAGCATATAGGAGGTAAACATACTAAAAGTCTCAGCGCCAACGAGGTGAGCCGTCCTAACGGGGTGGGGGGGGGGGGGCGCAGAAGGTCCCTTTTGTGGTTTTTCGGTTATAGATCGAAAACGGTGCATCGTGACGACAATGTTACTCTTAATAAAATTAAAACTGATAACATGTACTAAAAGATAATTTCTCTTGAATTTTCTTCTATCACTCATAGTTATGGAGTTATTTCTATCGAATGTTGCAAATGTTTTGCATAATGCCTAATCTCACGTTTTTGGTAAACTTTTCCTTTTAGCAGCTCAGATTTCATTTTTACAGCAAAGTTATTCGTGTAAAATTGTAGATAATGTAAATTTAATAATATTAATTAAATTAAATTTAATTTAATAATTAATAAAAAAACCTTTAATATGAGATATTATTTAATATTTTAACTTCAGTTTGTCAAAGGTCACAGTAATTTTAATATTTCAGGGAAATTCCGGTATTTCGGAAGATAATTGCACATCGCTCTTCCCCGATTTGCCAGATATTAATGTTATCTTTATGTCCGTATATTTAAAAAAAATAAATAAATGGTAAGTCGGAACTGCAGAAAATTTTGCCTGCTTTTTTTTTTAAGGAGTAACCTTTTCGTTAGGACGCACAGTAGACTGAAATCGAAAAAGGCTGGCCAAATTTCAAAAAGTGATTTTTATCAGCCAGGAAAATGAAACTTTGTATAAACATTCTCAAAAGAACTGTGCATGCGATAATGCAAGGCAATTTCCTTAGTACTCAACAATTATCAATTTGCATGAGGTGAAAATTGCACAAATTTCGCAAAAATAGTCTACACTCAATTTTCTCACGAAATCTTCAAAATCAAGCCCTTGCTAAACCTTGATGGGTAGATAATTGGAATAAAAAGTGACGTAATTAGATGAAACAGTTTTTCATCTTTATTTTAATGTAATATACTTACTTTTTGTAATTATTTACCAAAGATATTAAACAAAATGGCGGACCCTCATTTTTGGTCATTTTTGAAAATATATGTAGAGAAATAGTTAATTGCATCGCCGAGAATCACGAACTAACTTATATGGCGAAACTCTAAAAATCTTCCACAGTGCGAATCCGATGAGTTGTGCTGCGACCGTTTGCGACGCTGAATTTCACATCAGTTTTTCGACCGCGCGGTCGAGTCTGGTCCAACCCGCCTGCAGCGGGGAGTGAGGTGGCGCGGCAAGTGTGTGGAATAATGGATTGTAGTCGCATCCACTCCGATATGGAGATTTTCGAGGTACAAAAATTGGAAAGAGCCACCATGTATTATATTTAGGAGAAATCGCGGAAACAATTACGCATTTTATCACGTGGGGTAAAGGTCTAGCAGGTACTGAAATCCAGCTTTCTTCGTGTGCACCGCGGGTATTTCTCTTCTTACCAACTTGACATCGCCTACTAACGAATACGTACACTTTTAACGGAGACAGCATGCATACCACACAGGATTATCGTCCCTTCGATTCCACCAACCAACAGCTGGTGTCGCACGGCTGCAACTCCCCCGCCCCATGCACTGCGGTTGGGCGTACGGCGAAGGGTCGTTTATTGGCACCGCGGAGCCCTTAACGCGGTTATTTGCAGATATTTTTGGGAGAACGTTTTCTAGTCTCCAAATAAATGCCCTAGAGCGTTCATTTACATTTATTATATTTGAAGAGGTGTGGATCAGTAGCTTTTTAAAACTTTAGCTCGGATTTCACTCGTGTTGGTGTCAGCATTGGATCTCTCGAAATTCCCTCTACAGCTCCTAGTGGTGTGGATACTTTGCTAACCACTTCAAGATTCCTCGCTTTTTCAAGGTATGTTCTCTATTATGACAAGCTAATATCTATTCTTTAAATGTTTCATTTGTAATAACGTTTGTGGCGTTATTTTCTATATTCAATGGCTTCGAATAGCAATACGTCAATATTAGTAAAATCTTCTCGGGTTTGCCACCGGGTAAGGCTTTTAAAGGCCAACGTTTCCAATGGGTTCTCCTCTTTCTCCAGCTATTACAAACCTCTTCATGGAGGATTTTGAAGAAAAAGCTCTAAATTCGGCTACACAGGTATTTTTCCTGTATGTGGACAATACTTTTGTCATTTGACAACATGGATGGAATGCACTAGATGATTTTTTGAGTCACATGAATCAGCAGCATCCCAACACCAAATTTACTATGGAAGAGGAAACTAAAAATTGCTTACCTTTTTTGGACATCCTAATTGAAAGGAAGCCTGATGGTACTCTTGTACGACGTGTGTAGTGAATACCAACTCACACTAACCGCTACTTAAATGGTAGAAGTCACCCCCACCCCTCCCATAAGCAGGGCATCTTAACCAACTTGATACATCGCGCAAAAATGGTTGCAGATGCAAAAAGTCTTCCCTCTGAATTGGAACATCTGAAAACTACGTTCAAACGCTATGGATATAAAATGACAGAGATTTTCACTTGGCCTTGAAAAGAACCGTTGGAATAAGTATGCGGCCGAAAAAAGATCATGAAAAGCCGTTGGGAAGAGCCTGCATACCCTATATCTCCACTAACTCGGGAAATATAGGAAGAATTTTACAAAAATACAACATTCAGACGATCCATAGACCTCCAGGGAAAATTCGAGATCGGCTAGTAAGAGTGAAGGACAACCTCGGCCTCAGAGTGCCTGGAGTGTATACATACATACATACATTTTTTATTGGACATTAAGCAAGATACATCTGCAATAGTCTTCGTCATGGTTAAGGACAACACAAACAAAATCAGAATACTATATCATTGATATTGCACGTAAGATATTCATCAATAGAATAAAATGCTTTTGATACAAGCCAACAATGAATGATAGATTAAAATCTTGACAATGTAGCATTTCTGGCCTCTTGGGGCAACATATTAAACAATTTTAGTTTTAGAACATTGAAATGTTCCTTGTTTTTGTTAACCTGCAGTGTGGTACAACAAGTTTTTCTTTTCGCCTTGTGTCATGGTGGTGGACACTGGTTGTTACCTTAAACAAGTCAATATTTTCTTTAACGTTACAAAGGCATTTGTATATATACAGGCTGTGAAGGGTTATGATACCAAATTGTTTGAAAATCGGTTTACAATATTCACGAGGGGTAGAGTTCGAGATGATTCTCACAGCTCTTTTTTGTAGTAGAAAGATGTCATTTACCATTGCAGCATGACCCCATAGTTCAATACCATAGTTTAGATGGCAATGAAAAAAGATAGTTTGACACAGGTGGCGGATATGTGCGTATTCCACTGTAACTTGCTATCTAATTCAAAGCCTAAGAGCTTTATATTGCCAGTTTCATTTACTGCTTTGCTAAGGGAGAATATTGTTGACTGAGTTTTTTCGGTGTTTAAAGCAAGTCCATTGGCTGTGAACCAACTTTGTGCCATAGTCATGATAGAAGTTTGAAAGTTTTGGATGTTATTGAGATCTTTGACATTATAAACGAATGTTGTATCATCAGCGTACAGAACTGATTCACAAGGAACATTGTAGGGAAGGTCGTTAATCATCACCAAGAAGAGAAGAGGGCCAAGAACAGATCCTTGGGGTACCCCATGTTGAACAAGTAAAGGCAAAGAGTGTTTGTCGTCAATGCAAACACACTGTAGACGATCCTTCAAATGAGAGTGAATGAGCTTTAATTCATTGTTTCTGATTCCATAATGAGCAAGTTTTTGAAGGAGAATGGAATGAGACACACAGTCGAAAGCCTTAGTGAGGTCGCATGCAATCAATGTAGTGGATGATTTTTCTTCAAAGGCCTTTAAGATTGTATCAGTAATATAACTGACAGCAGATGAGGTGGATTCACCTTTGCGAAAACCAAACTGTGATAGTGTGAATAGGGTATTGCTTTGCAAATAGTAGTAAAGCTGATTTTTCATCACCTTCTCAATTACTTGACTGAACACTGGTATAATTGAAATTGGGCGATATGTAGAAGCTAAGGTTTTGTCACCATTTTTGTGTATGGGAATTACTTTAGAAAATTTAAGAGGGTTAGGGAAATTGCCAGACTGAAAACACGAATTGCATATCATTAAAAGAGGTTTGCCAATGACATTGGCGAGCTCTTTGATCATTTTCGGTGATAATCCATACACATCGGTACAATTTGAATTTTTAAGAGTTTTTATGACAGACCTAATGTCAAATGGTGTAACCCATGTCCATTTCAAGTTAGATGTGATTGCAGGAAGGTTATTTTGTAGGCTGGTTGCAGTGATAGACTTGATGTCAATTGTAGCAATGAGATTATTAACTGATTTAATGAATAGCATCCCTTGTGAGTGGCATGGTGAACACAAGAGGCATATAAGGCATAACTATTTCAACCCGAATAATCGGCCCTTGCAGTCTTATATAGTCTAGATAATGCGCACTCCATCAATTTTAACGGCACCAAAATCCTTTGCCGTTCAAATGGATACTGGGATCGTTTGATGAAATAGGCTTTCGAGATAAGTTTGGAGGAGAAGAAATTAAATCGAGACTCTGGGCAGTACATCAGCCAAATATGGAGACTGCTACTCAATAAAATTAAACGGTCGCGGTTTCAATTCAAATTCAAACCACCTTGAACGAGCCGGTCAACAATGGGTTTTCAACCGCCCTTGACCAGCTATAAAACCCCGGCATGGACCAACTCGGCAATTAGTCTCAGCCCTGATGACGATGAGGGAGTCACTCGTCGAAACGTTGGCCTTTAAAAGCCTTATCCGGTGGCAAACCCGAGAAGATTTTACTAATATAATTCGCCGGGAAAGCCTAAGATCTTTTAATACGTCAATATTATTGCAGAATCCTTAATATCATGTCAATTCGCTTTTTCGAATATTCTTTTCTTTTGTAATGTGCATAAAATTTTACTCGCCTATTTCCACTTTAAGCTTATAGTTTTGACTCTCTTTTACAGGTTGATGGTGTTAATGAATGAAAATAATTCCTCGATTGGTAATCACACGTTTACAAATGTATAAAATACTAATGGGAGTGAAAAATTCGTCATTTCGTATGAAGACCAAGTAGGTACTTGTTGAATTGTCTCACCGAAAGGTTGCATTTGGAAGGGAAAAATGAAGTTTTAAAGAATTTAAGTGATTACGTTAAGAGGTTCTTTCTTAATGGATATGTGTCGTGGTGGGAACGAAGCTCACGGAATAACGAGAGATTTTTGATGCGTTATGGCGAATGGCTAAAGGTAAAAATGCTGTTTTTCCCGAAAATTTGCAGAAAAATTTGCCAGGTTCTTCAACTCCAGGCCAGGAAAAGGCTGTCAGGCCTGCCAGGCTCCTGTAAGTATATCCGCACCATTAAATATTATTAAGGAATAACCTTTTACTCTGAATATTATTTTAAAATCAAATTTTTGCTTGCATTACAATCCTTATTAGGCACTTCTGGGCGTCCGGAGAAATATGTTCGCATTAGCAGTGAAAGATCAAAGAGAAGGAAAACAGAAAGTCTGAGATAGTCTCATCCTGCGACAACTCTTTCATGCACGGCCTCTATGAGAAGAGGGAGATGAAGCAGCCTCCAAGCTCCTCAAAGAAATTACCACGACCACACCAACTAGGTCGAAAAGAGTACTTTCGGATTGCCAACAACTATGTCAGGGGAAGAGGCTCTATCGCTAATTATTTCCATGCAACTAACGAAGAGCCAGTATATAGCAGGGGCTGACTAAGGTCGTTGTTTCGAGGGGGGCGGTTCACTACTTTCCGCGGCGCCTGGGGGGTATGCAATACCTCTCAACGATATGGCGGTCCGGGTGGACCTCCCTCGGAATATTAAAAGAAATGAAACGCTTGGAACGTAGGTTTGGTGTGGCTATATTATATAAGTAGTAGATGTGATAAATTATTGAGTTCAGCTCTCTAATCACATTTGAAAAAAGTAAATAAACGATGTAAAGAATGCCATTCTTGTGAAGATGCAGGTCTTCCGGGTTTTACACCGCGTTGGTGTAACTGACGCGGCTTAAACGCAGCGTGGACGCGGCGTACTTAACCGCTCGTGTGCACCCGACCTTACATGAGTTCTTGGCGCTTTAACTGCAAAAGTGATCCATTGAATATGACCGGTCGGAAATTTTAATAGCTCCTGTGTAATCGTGGGTGAGTTCCGAAATTCACTGCCAGTACTGCCAAAGTGTTCCGCAAGCAAGTGGCAGTGCTGCGCAGTGACCACTGACGTCAGTCAATTGATGACGTTTCCTACTGTGATTTCTACTGCCGCTCCTGCTGCTCTCGGGCTGCAGAAACGGCCGTAAAGCCGTAGCTATGGCAATCAGGACAAACAAATGGTGGAAAAAATCAAATCAACAAGGTAAATAAGTTTCGAGCAACTGCTTCGTATATTTAAATGTTTAAATCGGCTAGAGAGAGAAGTCTAGATGCACTTAATCAGGTAGAAGCACCTAATCAGCGTGTGCCAGCTGACATCGTACAGGTTCATATTTCATTAGAATAAAAGCATAAATGAAATGACGAAGGACTGAAGAAGATGACAAGTGATATAAGTAGAACAGCATTAATTTTTGCGAATAAAAGCGACTTGTAAAATAACAAAAAAATAATTAAGTGCCATGATTAATGTGTTACAAGCAATGCACTATGTTCGTTTAAAAAATTAGGGATTCACGTAATGAAAATTTGGCGCGATTCAGAGAAAATATCTTAATATCCCCAAAATATGACGGTAAAGGCTCACAGTAAATGGTAACAGGATGAAAAAGTATCGAAATCTGAACCTACGAAGCCCGAAATTTAATCTACAAAACGTTCCACAGAATGTTTGTAGCGACTGCTGAGTCAGTGCCTTATTCAAGTCCAACAGGATCGATTTTAACTTTTTCTCCCCAAGCCCCTTAGGGTGGTACGGTTACCTTTTGGTGTGCTGTCCAACCATTCCATATTACATCCAAAAAAGGGCATGTCCTAAATTACCTACATGAGATTGAACGTTAATAAATCAGGCGAGATCCGGAAACACGCTTTCCATAGAACTTGTATTTTTTTATAATAATGAAGTTATTACGTAGGAAATATGCTGATCATCTCATTCATCAATTCTTGAAATATTACCGCAATGAAATGATCGCTTTTACGAAGTCTCAGATAGTTTAACAGTTCTCCACGAATGCAGGCAGCACAACACGCATGCGTGAGACACCTTGGCGCGGGATACCAGGGGGTTTATTTTGTAATATCACCTTTTTAATGACTCTTTGCGGGAAGGCGGGAGATCCGTTTTGCTCTTTTAATGATCGGCTAAGGTTCGATAGTGGCTCCATTTCACGTTCCTAATGACAGGTGAGATGGCACTAATGAAATGTGGAGCCAAATGAAACAGATCATGAGTCAAAAGATACGGATCAAGAGTAGAAATAGCGGATGAATCAAATAAGTAGACCGGCAGTTCCCCACTTGAGAGCCGAAGATGGTCACGCCGCCTGGGTGGCGGAGTTTAACTACGAAATATGATGTAATTTTCCACATTTTATGACGTATTCTCACTTAAGTGAGATTACAAAATAAACCCCCAGGGATACCTTGGCGCGATAATGGGTGGATTTTAGGGTTGACGTTAAGATAACGTAGTAAATTCTTAACGTTTAAACTTTATATGAACCAACGACGTTCTCCGGTTATGAGCATAGCCTAATATTTACTTGTTACTTCTAATATTAATGTTTCATTTAAGATGTTTGAATAAAAAGTTACCTCAAATTTGTTTTCTGTTCAAACTCTGGTATTTTTGTTATCCACGAGAATCACTAATTATAGTGGGATGAGCTTTGACGTTGTATAAGAGTAGTCCATTATCAATAGTTATTTAGATACATAATGTTGTAACAGCAGAATCATCGTACAAATTTGTTGCTCGCTTCAAATTCACCTTTTTTTTCTATAGAACCCACATCTAGAAATAGCATCTAGTATGTATTTGGAATCTTTGCGAAGGAATGATTGCAGGCTGCGACGAGCAGCTAGGTTTTTAAGAGATGTTGCAAAAAGTCTAGCAGTGTGTCGAGCCTATTAAAGGAAATGGAATGGGAATCCATGTTAGATGCTATCTGAAAAAAAAGTCTACATACCCGAGTTTTAGAGGCTCAATCTTTTAAACGAGTGAAAGGATTTTAATGCAGTAAAATGTACCTAAAAGCTTATTTATATCTAAGTTTATTGATATAAGTTTAAAAAATGTTGTCACCGTCACTGTTCCAACCTCACCTCACCCACCTTCTACCCCGTTTTCCATTTATTGTAAAATTCCTATAATTGATTGGTGCCCAAAATATTTTTATCACACGCCCTTGTAGCTGCTTGCATTGACTATAACTAAGACGGTCGTGCTAGGAAGATTAAGAATGCGATCAGTGACCCCGCGAATCCCTTGGCTCTTTCTCCATAGGTCGATCCACGCATCACCCACTTAGTATGAGTACATATCTATTGCACCCATTCATTTAAGAAGAAAATAAATGAAACCATACGATACGATAGCACAGGAGAATATTGAAGCCATTTAAATACGCGTTCGTCATATTCAATGGATCACTTATTCAGTTCATGCGCGGAAAACTATTGTATATTTATAAGCGCTGTTGCGGTATCGTAATTATTTATCTATAAAAATGCAAAATGGAAATAATTTACATAAAAATCTGCCTTATTTGTTAAACTTATGAAAAAATTACGTGCGATAGCAATGTCAGGGAGATAATTTGCCATCTACTCCGTCTTTTAATCTATGATCGCAATGTGGTTGAATGCAGCTCGAACGAATTAGACCCGTATTAGACCCCTCTGAGGGCCACTGCAACCGAACTATGGTTGCAGTGGCCCTCATCCTCCTATATTTAAAAAAAACTGGTGAGTCTTAACCTACCTCCACTTCTCTCCATTTTAAAGCTTGCACTTAACACACAAAAACTATATTTACGGTTTCGTGCACTCGGTCAAAATAGCGAAATCTGCTATAGTTAATCCGTCTGATCGAGACCAAATCGACTGACCTGCGTCTGTTAATCCTCCCTCAGGAAATGCTCAGAAACAGAACAGAACAGACTTATTGAACAGAAACTGTGGTGCAACAACCTTTTCAAAATGGTATTGGTCGAAAGGTGGAATGGAAGGAAGGAACTCGGGGTGGACCAAAAATGGAATACATTCGAGAAATTATTTGGCAAGATACATAGGTTTAAATGCCCAAATGCACTATTATCTCGAACGGATAATAGTCTTTGTAATTAATCTTGATGACTGCTGATGATGACTTTCCATTAATATTTATTTACTATACATTCAGTTGAGTTAAAAAAGTTCCTTTTTCTCCCCATTTTCACACCCTAAGGTGGGTTAAAATTAACTATTTAGAAGGAAACTCCGGCTCTCGTAAATCCATTGATACAAACAGTCTAGGATCGATTATTTCAGGCAGAAGAACTTCGTTGTAGTAAAATGCTAATTTAAGTTCCATTTTCTCTTACCAAAATTTGTCGTCCCTTAAAATTCTGGTAATGCTGCAACCTTTCTTAGCCCATACCACAAAGTTGCAGATTGGCGCACCTGTAACATGCAGTTGGCCTTGAACTTGGTAATAGTAATTATGAAATTTTTAAAATTGAAGATTCTGGTCAAGATAAAGTACTTTATCTTTTTTGCTATCGCTTACAATGTAAAATTTTCAGCAGACTTTGGATATTTTACTTCAATAAAGCCCCCATCATCGGTTATTCCATCCGGTGAATCGGCGAAGAAGCACTGCTTCAGGTCAATGAATAGCCCTGATGGGTATACCTGACGTCATAAGATTTCCTCGTAATGTGTTATCGCTTCATTTTCGTGCGTCTACCCATATTGTATCGCTTCATTTTTAAACTTACTCTCGTACAGTAGACGTTTTACAATCGGGGCCCATTAACTTGTTCTATGCCTTTTGCAGATAACTCCTAAGCTGAATGATGTTAGGCGATTCTTTCTGTCTTTCCATCATCTTTACTTCTCCAATTGACATTGTGTGTCTTCCTCCAGTCTGTCTCTAGAAGTTGGAGTAACTTCCATTTTTTCATTAGTGCGTCCACTTCGTTCTTGAACTCTTCAAGGTCCACGTCGAATTATTTGGCGCATTTCGCCGTAACCCAGCCCCATAATTCTTCTTTACCACATTTTTTGTTTCTTTACGCCTTGCTTGGCTAGACATCTCCATACTGCTTGCAAACGCTTAAGCCTTCTCTGGCAAGTGAATTTGACAGCCTTGTGTTGACTTCTGCCTGTGAGAGCTTTCCAAGCTGAATACCTCCTCGTAGGCTTTAGCTGGAAGTCGATACCAGCACCGTAATCCCTGTGCTGATACGATACCCTTTTGCCCCTATACACTTGTTTTCCGCCGGAAAATTTGGCCATAACAGACATAAGATTTTCCGCATGATTCCTGGGATTTTGCGGATAAGCGGCTTCATAGCCACTTCAATTTTTTCAAGGCACGCATTTTCTTACACATTGAAAGTCTTCGCCTGCCTATCAGCAGCTTCACAAAAGTAATTTCGGCATGATGCGTGACACCCAAACACATGCTTAGGTCCATTTTTCAAATCATACACTAAGGACTCAACGCTATTTCCTGCTGTGGCATTGTGCGTAATACCTCCGCGAGCTGCTTTATTTTAATCGCAGTATTTTTACTTTCGTTGGTGTACCTTTTAAATCGGGCCTCACCTCCGCAATAGGGTATTTTCCTATTTTTTATTGTTTTAATCGAAAGTTTATAACCCCTGGAGTCCGTACTTCAAGCCGTTCCATTAAAAAATGACGTCAAATATTTTTTCTGATTAATTAAAAAGTGAAAATTTGCGGAGAAAAAACGGAGCGAAAACGCGACGCATTCCGTGAAAGTATATGAACCTGATATGAACGAGTATCGGAGGAACGCTCTTCAAACTAAATGCATTTACGATTTCGTTACGAGATATAAGAACCGTATTTTTATGTTTATAAAACTTATTTCTGCAAGGCTTTGATTTTTTCAAAGTGAAGTTGGCATGGAATGAACGTAGATAAATCATTTTGCCCACATTCAATTAAAAATATTTCCCGAACTTGCTATCCCATTCCGTATCATGATGAGTCTTATTTTCGCTATAGTTTTCTGCTTAGCATATGCGGAGTGTATTAAGAGAGTAAATAGTATGAAAGAATTATTACTGTATTCTACGAAACATGGTACCTTTGTCAAGGCGTCTCTACTAGAACATGAAATGAAGCAAAAAGGCTGGGGCTCTTCACCACAAGGGATGTCAAGATCTCGAAGCACACTATGTACGAGTACTCATTAGATATGCGTAATCAACCTTCTCCGTAGATGAGCCTTAGACCCGTGATTCCCTGCGACAGCTGATTCGCAGCATTTGTCCCTATGACTGATGGTAGCATGCTTCCGAGCAGAAATCAAACATATAAATATTGCTTTGTGTCACAATGTCACACAACAACAATCAGTGACAACAAGAAAACATACGCCGCGGTACCATTGAACAAAAAAGGAGGATTTTGTGGTTTAAAGCTGCCAGGAGAGAGTACCTTTTCATCAACAGAAACACTCGCTTATATTGCTGCTCAGACCATTTTAAAGTTAGTGTTCACGTGCGTATTTCATTTAGTAAAATAAAGCGAACCTTGATCTAAAGAGAAGGTATTAATTTGATAATGCATTCATGTGAGAAGTTACTTCTTGCAACCGCCCGCGGTGCAAAACTTGCGCCATCCTCATCACCCAGCCCCTGCCAGACAAGTTACTCACTTTTCCCCTCCCTTCTGTCCCCTCGCCCTCTTGCACCACACAAAACATTGCTCACATCCTCCTCTGTCAATACTGCCCCTCTTTTTACATTGGCTTATCCACCACTCCTCTAAAAACAGACGGATGAATAGGCACCACTCTTCCTGAAAAAGGTGAAAAAAATTCGACTAGGCCGGGAATCGAACCACGGACCTTTCGATGTCGCGCCGAATTTTTTTTTCACTTGGAATCGAGCATCATTTCATCTTCACATCACCATTGTGTTGTCAAATTTTATGTTTCCTATCCTCTTTCTTTCACCATCTGTTTGGAAGACATTTTTATTATTTACGCCTATGAGCGGTTTGAGTGAATGAATGAATGGTTTTATGGCCCGAATTTCTACTTCTTGGGCTCTGCGTGCCCCGAAACGCCTGTTCTGTATCTTTACCACTGTCTGTGTGCATGATTCAAATTTTGCTTTCCTCTTCTGTGTACGTAATTACTTCTCTGCCGGTGAGTGAAATTGCCCTGCGCCATCTCTCGGCGACATTTTCAGGCTACTCTTGAGGGTGTTTGGTTCATATAAACCCCTGGTCGTGGTCTGAGCATTCGGCGTGACATCGAAAGGTCCGTGGATCGATTCCCGGCCTAGTCGAATTTCTTTCACTTGGAATCGGCCATCATTTCATATTCACATCACCATTGTGTTGTCAAATTTTATGTTTCATATCCTCTTTCTTTCATCATCTGTTTGAACGAAATATTTATTATATACAAAAAATATATTTCTTATTTCAGGTTGAAGATGGTTTCGAAAATTATGTAAAACATAAATTGACAGGTTGCAAATTAATAGTTAAAAAAAACGTAGTGCCCCATATTTTTTACTGCCAAAATGATAGGAGGTTGGCAAAATCACTAGCTGCTGGAAAACGAGAGTGAGCAAAACGCAAGGAAACGAGTTGGAGCGAGCCAGAACACGAAGTCAAAGTCATACGGATTTCGTTATTCATCTTACTGCGCATGGCTGGAGACTGGAGAACAGCAGGGCTTCGCGGTAGCCGTAGACTACTAGCAGGTAGCGTAGGATGTTAGAAAACTACTGTTAATACCATGTAAAACGGAGGAGACTTTCCTAGCTTTGTAAGTTTTCATGGGTAATCATTACTCATGTTTACCAGAGCTGAAGGACTCTGAAACCCAATTGTAAGTTCAGGTGACGAAAATTCCCTATGCCTCGCAATGTAAAATACGTACGTATGACGTCATAGGTAGCTACCACAGTCCAGGCGTTTCTGGGCTTTTTCAAATGAGCTTAAAATTAGCACTTAATTTTCTTGTAAACTGCAGCTTCTTAAGCCAAATTATATCCGTATAATGAAGAAACTTACGCTGGGCAACGAGTCGCAGATAATGAACTCCGTTTTCTTTGATGGAGGAAACTACCCTATTTTAAACAACGCTTTGGTGTAGCACTTCACTGCGTGATTAGCGCATTCAACTTTTTTAATATGTCTACCACATAGCACTAGTTCCCTTACTTTCTTCATTACGCTGGAGTCGCCATCTCCAACAAGGTAATGGTAAAATTGGTACGGAAAAAATTTTCGGATTGGTATGGTACTTACTCTAAATCATGAAGTTGATTGGTGGATCGAAATTTCTTGGACCACCATAACAGATTCCATTGCACCTGAGGAGGAATCCTAATTTTTTAGCAGTTTTCAAGTATTCGAGAAAACCAATTACATAAGGAATAGTGTATAACTACATACCAGCCCCAACTTTTCTTCGTATTTCCTGAAAGTTTCTTTGTCAATACTTTTTATTCCCGGAGTGGAAAATACTTCCTCCATGTTGGAATAACCTCCTACTATGGGCATAAATCCCCACAATGCACCACCTACAATTTTCAGGACTGAATTTCCATTTGTATTGGGACATTCGGATTCTTATGGCATTTCTGGGTTAGGCTCGCTGCCCTTACAACATTTTTTAGTCCCTTTCGAGTCCTTTTCTCTGCTAACAGTTTATAGAGGTTACGTGGAACTCCTATGGGACGGGTCCCATGGCCACGGACTTCCCCCGACCAGTCCCAGTTGCCGCGGCACTCTTGCGGATCAGTCCCAATGGCCGTGGCACTCTCGCGGACCAATACCGTTCGCGACCCACTGGGTATCCCCTTTTCCATTGCTTCCTCCCACCCCACACCACAAGAGACGATCTGTAATATTATAAACTTTGGATCCTCCTGATACTAGGTCATGGTATTCCCATAGTAATGATAATGAAATTGAGGGTTTATTTGGTTTATTTAATTAACATTTTTATTTTGGAATCCAAGAAAGGAAATTATTTCGATGGGACAAATTTGCCCCCGTAAATAAAAATTTCATCAATCTAAGACCTCTCCAGGATTAGTAACTTAATTATTTATGCACTCCTGTGGGACCAGTACCTACCTCATCAATTGGGAACCCATTTTCGGCTAGTACCATTCGCAAGGTCTATAATGACACAAATTGACCGTCAAAAGGGACTAGTTCCAGCATGTATATTATTCAGAGCAGGAATTTGGCAATGGGACTGATTAGGGACTAGTCCCTTGGGACTCAAAAAGGACTACACATTCTTGTAAGGGGGGATACTACATTTTATTATCACGGTGATTAAAAATGGAGAAATTGTAACCATAATATTGTATGAATTGTACTACCTTATCCAACTTCATTTCGTCCATACTTGGAGTGCTCGGTCTTGCTGCACTCATAATTGCATAATGAGAATGAATAAAGAACAATATGAGATAGAGAGGGTAATTCACTAAAACATACCCCTCATTAATCAACAAATGTAACAACTCAGTCAAGCAAATTATCCAGGTTTCAACGGAAATGTAATCTGATAAAATAAAAACAATGACTTAGTTACTAGCGAGTCATCATCCCTACAGTGAAGTGTGCCTCCAGAATAAATTGGCTGCTCACAAATAAAAGAAAAGTAATATATAAATTACCTGCACTCTTGAGCGCTAGTTTAGGTAGTGGAACACATCCAGCCATTAATTCTCATTCGAGACGCAAATAAATATTTGACTACGTGCATTGACGTGATGCCGAAAAGATTATAACTTAAATAAAATGCTTCACGGAAATATTACCACAAACATGTTGCATTTTAGCTCTTAACTTTGTAAATACCCACTGATATACATTCATGTATTATAGCAGTAGTCGTCCAAAATGAGAAAAAACGGCTTTTATTAGCAACGGCGAAAGTTTTGACCAAAAGCAGTAGTAATTCCCATGTAGCTACAATAATAATCAGATTAAATTCAGTAAGTCACCACCGATACACTCACAAGAGAATATTAATATACCACATCCGTAACAACACCATTTAAATACCATTTGTACCTTCAGGTTATAAAACCTGAAAAAAAAAACGGTTTTTCCTTCAGATTTTAATACTCGAGTACTCTACTCACTGAAAATAACCGCTTAATCTAACAGGTTTTTTCCCATAACTGCCCATCCCTAAATGATGTCCCTCTCATTCTATGCCCTCTGCACGAGGAAGGGGAGTTCCCTTCCCCTACTTCCCCTTAGATGGCTACTCATCACCACCCCTCCAAATCTCCCAGCAGCTCTCTGAGCGCCTTATACTTCCCCGATTTCGCCGCCAGGGTCTCTCTCAGACGGGGCAGTTTAAAGCGCTTGATTTTAAATCAAGAGCTCTTTAGCGAGCGAAAGCAAGAGCTTTTAGAGCGAAATCAAGAGCTTTAGGGCAGTTTTATTCAATTCTAATTTTTCTAATAACTTGGTAAGTAGTTGGCGTAGCATTATTTTTTAAGTTGAAGTTTTATACCAAAAATATGCATGAGTTCGCCTGGTTTTATTTTTGGTAAAAACCACAGATTCAGCCAATATTAACCATTCCTAAGTATTATATAAGATTATTTTAAAATTTAAAACCAAGAGGAGCATTAGTCCATGCCGTACATTCAAGTTTTTATACTAATATCCAATTCCTCTCGCTACAGTAAGTAAAGCTAGAGCCATTTTTAGGGCAATCGTATTTTGCCATAAGGAGCTGGCAAGGAGAGTGAAGGAGGATTACATCCGGATGCCCTGCGCAACACAAACGGCTGGAGCGGTGTATCTTCAGGATCGCCAATATTTGATGGGAGACACGGCTCGAGGCCGATGCGTTATCTACTTGAACTGAGAGAATACCAGGAAATGTACCAGATATGTCGGGGACCGAGATATTAATAATAGTCATGCAATGTATGACTGGCAAGGCGGGAGAATGGTTTGAGGAAACCCTTATTCACTGTGGTGTATGTTAAGTATCGCAAGTTATGAGGATAGTAGACAGAGGGTGAATCAGGACCTTGCTACAGTGCGAGAGTTGGAGCGAAGCCTAGAAGAAAAAGAGAGGAAAGAGAAAGAATACACAGGAAGCTACGGCAATAACAAGAGCGTTCAATGATATGTTTCAGATGCATTTATGGTATCTAATGTGCCTCAATTTGGAAGCCAGTGCGAATAATGCTCGGGGAAGGCAAGCGGCCAGTAATCCGTCACTGGCTTTGACACTGAGTCCATCACCTTACTGTGTTTGAATTTCCCTCGTTGTTGCCTAGAAAAAATATGCCATAAGGGAGAAAGTCGATTTTTCTCCATAGCGATAGTGGCGGTGCTCCGGTTTGTTGAGAAACCTTTTCCCCCATAGTACGTAAATACCAAAAATAGCTACAGAAAAATGGAGTCATTAAATTTTAAAGATCACTTTAATAGTATTAAAATGGAATCAGAACTAAAAAATGGGGTAATAAATAGAAAATTAAATCAACTGTATGATCTTTTTCTAAGAAAAATATAGGTATTAAAAATATACACATATGCAACATATTATTTGTCTTTATAAACACAAATAATTATTAATATTTATAAAACAAAGTTTGAACAAAAGAAATATTTTATCAGCTGACATATTGGCACCATTAGTATTTAAAGGCAGCCTAAGGAAGCTGATATATGTATCAGCAACTTGAGCATTTAAGGGTTAAAAATCACTGATTTGTGAGAACCCTACAAATGATGCAATGTAAAATGAAATGAAATGCCAGCACACACACTATCAATGCTATGTTAAAATAGCTGCATTGTGAAGCCATCAATCCATCAGAAGTTGGACAAGGGTGCAGTCAGACCCTGAGAAGAGCTTTAATAACTACCTACAGGATGTAGGATCATTTTAACATGCACAATATGGTATGTAGTACATTAAATGCATTCATTTCAACTACATATGGAGGTATCCTTATAGGTAGACATTTAGGAACTGAATGGTTAATAATAATGCATTTTGATTGCATTTTTGAGATAGTTAAAGTTAATGAATACCTACATACCTATTTTTATGAATTAATTTCTGGCCAAATAGTGTCAGGGGGTAGTTTTTGCCCATTCATAGAGGGCCATTGACCTTTTGGCAGCAAAAGGATTTAAGCTTAGCTCAGTGCTCAACTCCACGCCCAATCTCCAACTTCAGATGGATAGATGTCAATAAATATCCAAAATATAAGAACACCCACCAATATTGTTAAACTAACTATGTATTACACTATGCATTCTTTAGATCATTGTCAGTTTGTTTAAAGGCAGTAGCAATAGGTAATAACTAAAAAAGATGAGTAGTTTACAGGGATTCCCTGGGGCAATCAATGCCAAACCTTAAGTAATTAGGAGAACAGGAAAAGATTTTCCCCTTAGAAAAATTTGAATCTGGTAAATTTCAGGTCGACAGGGTAGATATTATTTTATCCCCGTACTACAGCTTTGCAGGACAGATAAAAGTGACAAAAAAAAGATAAATTCCTTGTAGAACTGATTCCAAGATAGACAGTCAAGTTTAAGAATGCATTATTCTTTTTTACTTTAATGATTTCCAGAAAAATAGAGAAATACCCTAGTTGGTCAAAACACATATCACCTTTCAAGCTTTCCCTTTTCTAATTCTCATCCGTGTAACTTTATATTTATGGTCCTGGTACTATAACACCCCCTGCTACGTAGGTACCCTTGCAGTGTCTCATGGGGTAATATGTAGATGTAGAATTAAAATGTAATTATATGAGGTTAATTCTCCCCTAAACCCATTAAATCAAACTTTGGGCCAACAATTGAGGGTCTGAGAGTCAAAGTAATACAAGAACCATAAACACGAAAAACAATATAAGTGCATACGTTCCAAGTTGGTACCGTCCCGTAGCTACAGAAAAAGGAATAAAAGTGTTCGAACATATGGTGCTGCAATCTAGCTGTCGAACACTTAAGCTAGATACTTTGCTTTTTGTCATTTCTTACCAGAGTAAAGTGATACAGGTGACACTGGACGATGTTTGTTACTTGTATTACTTTGACTCTAGGGCCCTCATTAATGGTTTTAATGTTCCAAACATGAACACAAGCAGGCAATCAAAATAAAGGCATCTAACCTGATTAGAAAAAGCAAACTGGAAATGGTTAATATACATATTTATTTAATGTTTAAAACATGAAGCAGGGATCAAACATGCTTCCAGGCACTAAAAATACAGTTGTACACTTTTGTAACAGAGATCTTAAATTTTTAACAGAAAAAAAATTTGGAAAACATAACATTCAATAAAAACATGGAATAGGAGATGATACTCCTCCATTAAAAATCATGCTGCTGGAATAAAATTGATACTGGTTTTATAGCACAAAATGTGATTTAAGTGAGAGGATGCAACCAGAGAGAACAGTGAAGCATCACATCACACCATAAAATTAGAAAACAACAAAGAAATACTCTAAAATATTCAGCAAACATTTATGAAAAAATGCTCATTAGATATGTGATAATCTTGTTCGTTGTACTATCAATATGAACTATTACAGTGATTGTCCAACAGTTCGCAAAACACTGCTGAAAAACCAACTCATTGTCTACTATTAGTCATTCAGTAGCTCATTAAGAATATCAAGTTAATGTACTAGATAACATGAGATAAGACCTTTAACAGAAGTAAAACCAAGTAGGTGTTTCATTTAAGGATATGTTGCCATGACAAATTCAAAATTGAGCCAAATATTCATAATATTTAATAAAATAAAGAATTAATACGCCAAAATACATTAATTTATCACTGCTTAATAAAAATATATTCACCCAAATTTTAGTGACTATTTCATTGAAGAGAAGAGTAAAACTCATCACGAGAATTTATCAAAAATTTTCAATTCTTCTAAATGTAGTCGAAATAATAGCTGACAAAATTATCCTCATTGTATGATATAATCAAACCACAGTTAATACCATAGAGAAATAATAATGATTGCACCATGAATTACAAATTTTATACATATTATCATTAAAAGTTAAAAATTAAGAAAAACTATAAATACACATACACATACTGAAATAAACATCCAATAAATGCAGTACAGAGAAATTCTTCCAAACAGGACATAACTCTCATCATCATCTTTATCACAGTAAAACACAAATGTCTAACACTAAATAGCAGTTTCATCATATCACAGTCTGCCATTGATTATTGATAGCACTGAGCATTATAAAGACCTTTTTTCACTTCAACCCATTATACCATATTAACCAAGACATTTGCTAAACTACAAACAATATCACACTTCACTTAAGCAGCACAACGAATCAAGGCTATTATGCATATTGAACACAGTAACCGCTGCCTAAGTTTTAAGCATTCAACACAGGCTTGTATGTCCGATGTAATTCTTCAACAAATTAAAGAAAAGTTTATGGGAATAACAGTTGTGCATAATATTTTACACTTGGAATGACAGCAAGAATAATGAAACTTGGGCAATATTAAAATTTCCTGACAATATATCTTCAGCATTGAGTAATAAGTAATCTCACACTGATATTGCCCAATTATAGAATTTCTGTCACTTTCTCAATATGTCCACACATACCCAATTTTACTAGACCAAAAACTACAGAAAAATTCTCGAGAATCATGGAATGTTTAAATATAGTTTCCGATTCTGATATTATAAAAATTTGAAAATTTATCCAAAACTACTTGACTTAAAAGTACAAAAAATAGCTTTCCTGAGTTATTTTTAACATTTGGAGAACACTGCCAAGAGTATTTGGCAGTACATACTAACAATTTAAGACAAAATTGGTGAAAATCCATCATTAAAATTCATTAAAAAATTGAATAATCCACATTACCTGGCATATTATCACCATTAGGCATTCTATTAAATGGTCCAATATTATTGTCTTTATGCAATATGATAGATTAAAAGTTTGATTTAAATGCTTTTTACAGTCAAAATACTATATATAATTTCTGTGCTGTCATTGATCAAGATTCGAAAGTTCCAAATTATCAGATTCAACTGTTCTCCTCTCTGATGAACTTTCCCTCTTCCTGGGCTCAGGATTTTCCATTATGCTTATCCTGGCAAACTCTTTAGAACACTGTGGGCAATCTTGGATGGCCTCCCTGGCAAAAAGTTAATAATAAAAACAGGATTAACATCAACAAAGAGAGAGCTCAACTCCAACAAAGTGATTACATTACTTTTACCCGAAATAGGTACCTACTGCTCGTAGAGAAGAAAAATTTTCAACCATTAATCAAATTCCAGCTCTCACTTGGCCACATCATACCTTTCACTACTGTTACAGCAGGTGGTCTTCAGTATTAGCAATACATTTGAAATAGTCTATTCTTATGAAATAAATGCAAATTGTAAGTAACAATGTATACTTTCACGCAATGAGGATGGCACTAAACCCTGCAGAGCAGTGGTGGCTTATGACAGAGGGCTGTGGGGTGGAGTGCTACCAAGGTGAAACAACCAAATTTAAAATCAGTAAACATGAGTGTGTGAAAATTATCATGAATAAATCATTCACCACAACAGGGGTTTGGAACCAGATCCCCCAAATATGAGCTGAGTGCTTTAGCCAGTTAAGGTACACAGACATTCTCATCCACAGTGTATTTCAAAGGGGCTACAAAAGAAATAGTTATCATCATAAGCACCAAGTCATGAATGTCATGTCACCAAAGCACAATGCCATCTCATTCATGCATATGGAACCACAGTCCACAAAGTTGAGGTAAATACAGCACAAGATTCACAAATGAAATTCACACATGACCATGCATCTGAGTATGGGCATGTAAAGCACGACATGCACTCAACAGACATGTATAAGCTTAAAATTTTAACTCCCCCTTAAAAAAGGGAGAAAACTGAATGGAAATTTTCTAGTGATGGGTTGAATCCAAAATTTATCGAATCTCAAATACCCAAATCCTGCTTTCACCAAATAATAAATTATCAATGCATATATGTATGTGTAAAAAAAATTCCTACTTCATTGTTAATTTTTGTGTAAACTTATGAAACCAATTGGTAGCTCTAGGTTTTCCCTCTTATACAAATCTAATAATTTAGCTTTAAAGTAGAAATAAAATTGAGCAGATTTTTTTTCACAATGGCATTCATTAATTCTTAAATAAAGAATGCTAAAGAAAGCTATGTGAACAAAGATAAATTGTTAATATTTGCTATTGAAATGGAGCATTCTTAGGTTAGTCTGTCAGGATCCGTTTCTTTTAAAATTAACCAAATCGCTGGGAGTACTGAAGACTCTTTAAAAATACTGATGCAAGAGCAGTTCAAAGATGTTTTCGTGTAGGGCACGATACAGTTTAAAACTGTGACTCCCATATGTATGTAATGAAGTGATAAGGAGACAACAAACTCACTTTTCTTTTAACATTAGGTCACACATAAACATCTATTCCCATCTCTTAGCGCAGTTTAATTTTTCTCATTTTTTATTTAATCAATGTTTTGAACTGAATAACTCCATTGATGCTTAGAAAGGACCAGGCTTAATTTTACTGGACAGTCATGATGCAGGACTCAGCTAAAAATACAAAGCCTTATATTTGTGGAAAAATACTATACCATGACGCAGCAACAACGGTGAAAACATCGCAACTTCTGCGGTGTGAAAAAAGCAATGTGACAAGGCATTCAAGGAAAAGTGTATATTTTTCTGCAGCTCAAAAATTCGTTTTTTAAAGGCAAAAATAAAAATGTTCTACCTTGCAGTCGAACACATAATAAAAATGGCATGCACAATGGTCTGCAGTGTGCGTGGTGGCTTACAAAATGATGCAGGCAAAATTTTTAATTTTCAAAATGAGGCTAAATTTTACTGGACAGTCATGATGCAGGACTCAGCTAAAAATACAAAGCCTTATATTTATGGAAAAATACTATACCATGACGGAGCAACAACAACGGTGAAAACATCGCAACTTCTGCGGCGTGAAAAAAGCAATGTTTGACAAGGCATTCAAGGATAAGTGTATATTTTTCTGCAGCTCAAAAATTCGTTTTTTAAAGGCAAAAATAAAAATGTTCTACCTTGCAGTCGAACACATAATAAAAATGGCATGCACAATGGTCTGCAGTGTGCGTGGTGGCTTACAAAATGATGCATTGGGAGGTAATGAGGGCAATGTGTGCATGCACCAAATTTTAAATGAAATTCTGTTATTCTTCTTCTTCTTAAATCCTCAACTCAAAGGTTGGTTGGCGGCATTTCTCCATTCGCTTTTGTCTTGTGTTTTCAACTGCACACAAGTGGAGCAGCCTAACTCCTTCTTTAGTTGTTCTGTTATTAACCTTTAAATGTCCAGTGTACGGATACGCTACATTTGAGCACCTACAACTTCCGTAGTTTTGATCACAGAACAGTGGTATTTTCAGGGATATTTCTTTGAACCTTACCCAATGGATCAACTGCAATATCCGTAATTCTAAGGATAGGCATTTTGGCGGCACAGGTGTTCCTCAATTATTGTAAACAATGAGATGAGCGTAAGAATATCTCCTCAGATGCATGCCAGATTTGGACACGTATTATTGCTTCGATTTGTACAGCTTATTTTTGAAATTTGGCATACTTCTTCCTTTGTCTTTGCTTAGGTGTCTCTTCTTTGCACACAAGCATATTTAGCCTGTTTCTGCAGTGGTACACCTTTGAAATTAAACTTTTGAAATGCAGGATTTTCGAGTCTCCCTTGCTTATTCTCCTCCCTCAGACACTTCCTTATGCACACAATTAATATATTTATGGGTTCTAAATACCAATGCAGCAACAAGGTCGGTTACCTGGGCCACAAGGGGAAAACCCTCAAAGGGTTTGGTGTGGGGTTCTGGGAAAACTGTGACCCTCTTTCTCGGTCCCTCTGCCTCAGCCGGGCCTGCCCTGAGACTTATCTCCTCGGTGCATGGATGCAATAAAAGGAAAATAAAAGCAGTCTTCAGCTTCCTCCAAATAGGTTGTTGGCATATAACCCCACCCATGTCAAGAGCAAGCCTTGTTGTTTTTTTCTTTCATACCATTAGCTAGGCTCACACCGAAGATTACTAATTTCACACCAAGCAGTGACTCTTTCTCTCTTCATTGCGGTGAGTGCATTCATTACTGAGCTGCTGTATCTCATTTCCGTTTCTCCATTGGTATTGAAGCCTTCCCGTTTTTCTTTGGCAACTATTTCATTCCATTCATTTGAGATATTTGCATCTTTGCTCTATTTCATCCTTGAAAATTTAAAAAAAAAAGTCATCATTTATAGCTATGACATGGAAGCGAAAGTTATCAGAAGTTGGAATTGAGGAGGAAGTTTTCCTCGATTCCGATTTTGAAGCATTGTATTCAGAAATTTCGTCTGAGGATGCTGAGGTTTTTTGTCTTTGGTGCTCAACCAATCACCGGTATGTCATCGAGATTGAAGGCATACGAGGCATCCGGAATCACATATGATTCTTCTCTGGCTAGCGAGACCTTTCCTGACTGACGTGACATAGCATGAAATGTACCTCTTTCTGGCTATACTTCTACAAATGGGACATGGCGTTAGAGACACACTGAGGGACTATTGGTCAACCCTAGAACAGTTTCACACTCCATTTTACAGCACGGCAATGAGACGCAACCGATTCTTACAGATATTACGATTTCTCCATTTTCAACAACAACTAAAACCATTATGCCGGGCTGTGGAAAATTAGAACTGTCTTTGATAAGCCCAATGACAGCTATGCCAAGGATTATAATCCGACAGAGAACATAACCATAGATGAGATTACTGTGCTTTTTAATGACAGAATAATGTTTCCGCAATACATACCAAATAAGCACAAACATTTCAGAATAAAAATATACTAAATGTGTGACAAGACTGGTTATACATACATATGACATGAGGGTTTGCTTAGGAAAAGACAGACTGATTTTGGCTAAAGACATGTAGAAACACGCACACGATAGTGAGAGCTTTGACGAGAAGGGTAGAATGGGTTGGCCATAAACTACATATATGTATATTGATAACATTTTCTCCTTCCGTGCTCTTTTCGACGACCTGAACACAAAAAATATTTCTGTTGTGGTACTGTAAGATCAATTCGCAAAGGAATGCCATCAGATTTTGACTATAAAAAATATAAAATGAAAAGTGGTGACTTGCGGGTTTGGGTACAACATGACTTGACAGCCCTGGTATGGAAGGATAAAAGAGAGGTAACCATGCGGACAAATATACATGATCCACCAGGAGAGGGTATTTTCTGTGATGATCGGGGAAGTGCAGTGAGACAGGTTGCTGTGGAGGACTACAACAGGCATATGGGTTATGTTGATTTGGGGGATAGAATTGGTACAAGTTACAACACAGCTCGCTGCAGCTGGAAGTGGACGAAAAAGCCATTCACCCATCTAATCAATGTGGCAGTCGTCAACAGTTGCGTCCTCCTCAGCTCCTTGGGTAACAAAACGACTCATCAGTAATTTCGACTAGCCTTGGTACAAGGTCTTATCAAGGCTGGGGCGTCAGCTCTATCCCCCCTCCCCTCTCACAGGTCTCAGAGAGGAATGTCCAGCAGTACAAGTAGGATGAAGAAGAGCTTGGAGGCAAAAGATAATAAACACTGGCAGGTCAAGAGGAGTGAGCAAAGATGCCGCGTTTGCTCTGAGAAGGGTAAATTTACTTGGACTGTGGCAGCGTGTATATGTATTATGTGATGTGGGTCTATGCACGTATAATTGTTTCGAAGAATATCATACAAAGTAGTGAGAAGTGTAAATTAGGGTGGAGTGAGATTTTATACAGTTTTTTTAGCATTTATAAATAAAAATTCTCTTCTCATGGACTACAACCTTGTCGTGGTTGAAGGGCTTGCGTGCTCCGATGACCCCTAGAGCTGCACTGGCGGGAGCATTGCTCCTGGTAGGGTCACCCATGCCAGATTGGTCGAAGGTTAGGAGACAGACGAATGGTAGTCCGCGCAGCGTCTGTACCTCAGTGAGGCGGCTGCAAAAGGCGTCTGACCCCAGTGGGGCGGCCTCTGAAGTGATGGTGTCACGTAAAAAACACTATTGAGTAAGGCCACGGAAGACTATCTCAATTAAAACAAAAACCTTGAAATTATGGACAGTTCTCAATTGATAATGAATCCTGGCAACTACGGGACTCGGCCAAGAGGGCCGGGTGTCGTGCCCGGCAGCGGTGGGAGCAAGGACCCTGCGGTCGTCATCAAACGAAATCCTTGCTCAGACGTAGCAGCAGCAGAGGAAAAGAAGATAAAGAAGAGGAACGAAACTATCAGAATAGGCACGTGGAATGTTAGGACTATGCTGAGGGCGGGGAAGCTAGAGAATATAATGCAAGAAATGGAGAGGGTGGGTGTAGACATCATGGGTCTGGGTGAAGTAAGATGGAAGGATGACGGGGATTACTGGAGCGGCGACTATAGAGTAATTTATAGTGGAGGGAATGAAAGTCAGCGCGGGGTTGCATTCGTAATGAAGAGGAAACTCGGTAGAAAAGTAGTGTATGCAGAACAGGTGAGTGATAGGATAATAGTCGTGGAGCTAAAAGCGGAACCAACGAATTTAGTTATAATCCAGGTTTATATGCCTACCTCTAATCATAAAGAGGAGGAGGTAGATGGGGTGTACGATCAGCTAGAGGAAATAATTGGTAGGATACCAGGAAGTAAGCACCTGGTAGTAATGGGGGATTGGAACGCGGTGGTGGGTGAAGGAAGAGATGGGCGGGAGGTGGGCGATTACGGGCTAGGAAGGAGAAACGACTGGGGCGAGAAAGCTGTGGAGTTTTGCCGCAGAAATAACCTAGTAATTACGAATACATGGTTCAGACATCATCCTCGACGTAGGTACACTTGGAAGAAGCAGGGAGACACAGATAGGTTCCAGATAGATTATATAATGGTACGTCACAGATACAGGAATAGTGTTAAAAACTCGCATACTTATCCAGGAGCTGATGCAGACACAGACCACAACTTATTAGTCATGAAATGTCGGGTAAAACTGAAAAAGATAAGAATGGGAAGGAGGGTACGAAAGTGGAATACGGAGGCATTAAATGGGGAAATGAAGAAGAAGTATCGGGAGAAGGTGGATGAGAGAATGGGTGAGGACCATGGAGTTAAATCAGTCGAAGATGAATGGGGAAGTTTGAGAAACGGAATTATAGAAGCGGCGAAAGCAACGGTTGGCGTAGTGAGTGCAACTAAAATTAGAAAACCGTGGATCACGAAGGAGATGATCAGGGAGATGGAGGAGAGAAGGAAATGGAAGAGCGTAAACTCAGAGCTAGGTAAGAGAAAATACCGAGAATTTAATAACAGGCTTAGAAGAGAAACAAAGAAAGCAAGAGAGGCGTGGTGGAGAGAACAGATCGACGCGTTAGAGAAATACCAAAAAGAGGGAAGAGCAGATGCATTATATCGGAAAGTAAAGGAACTGACGGGTGGTAACAAGGGAAGGGGAATTACAACGATAACAGACAAGACGGGAAAGATGATCGTAGAACCGAGAGAGATCCAGGAGAGGTGGAAGGAGTATGTTGAAGAGCTCTATAGTAAAGAAACAAGGCCCAATAGGTTAGATATAGAAAGGGAAGACGACATCGACAGCGATGGCATCGGACCAAGTATCCTAGATAGCGAAATCGAAAGAGCTCTAAGAGACATAAAAAGGAATAAGGCGGTAGGAATAGATGACATACCTGCAGAGTTTTTAAAGAGCATGGGGAAGAACGGAAGAGGAAAACTTTTTGCGCTTATTCGTAGGATTTATGAGGACGGAGTGTGGCCGGAAGACTTCGCGAAGACTGTACTAATTCCTATACCGAAAAAGAGTAAGGCAAAAACTTGCGAAGACTATAGGACAATAAGCTTAATATCCCAAGCGGCCAAAGTAGTTCTGAGGATTCTAAACAGAAGGCTAGAGAAGAAGGCAAATGAATACCTGGGTGACGACCAGTTCGGGTTTAGGAGAGGGACGGGAACGCGAGACGCTATAGCGGTGATGAGGACGCTAGTAGAAAGAAACCTAGAGTATGGGCAGGATGTTTTTGCATGCTTCGTAGATTTCGAGAAGGCGTTTGATCGGGTGGAATGGACGAAATTAATGGGAGTGTTGAAGAAATTAGGAGTCGATTGGAGGGACAGGCGTCTGATTCGGAATTTGTATATGAACCAGACGGCGCAGGTTAGGGTAGCCAATGGAGAATCGGGATGGGCCACGATAGGACGGGGAGTGCGGCAAGGGTGCCCACTATCGCCGTTGCTTTTTAACGTGTATTCAGAGGAAATGGTAAGGGAGGCATGGGGGGAGGAGGAGGTAGGAATAAAGGTAGGAGGGGAGCTGATAAAATCAGTGAGATTTGCAGATGATCAAGCATTAGTTAGTCAGTCGGCCAAGGGGTTACAGTCAATGGTGAATGCATTAGAGGTGCAGAGCGAAAAGTATGGGATGAAGATCAATCACAAGAAAACGAAAGTAATGAGATTTTCTAGAAGTAAGAAGGCGGGGCTGAATATAAGGGTGGGAGGGCAGAAGATAGAGCAGGTCGAGCAGTTTACGTATCTCGGAAGTATTTTGGAGGCGAATGGGTTTAGTGGTAAGGACATCAGATGCAGAATTGCGCTCGCTAAAGAAGCATTTTCGAAGAGAAGGGAATTGATGAGGGGGGGTCTGAGAAGAGACGTAAAGAAGAGGCTGGTGAAAACTTTAATATGGAGTGTGGCGCTATATGGGTCGGAAACGTGGTCATTGCGAAGGGAGGATGTGCGTAGACTTGAGGCGTTTGAGATGTGGGTTTGGAGAAGGATGGAGAAGGTTAGCTGGATGGCGAGAAAGACGAACGAGGAGGTATTGGATATGGTCGGAGAGGAGAGGAAGCTTGTGGCAGAGATTCGGAGAAGGCAGAAGAGATGGATGGAGGAGGTTTTGAGAGGAGAGGGCATGCTGAAGAGAGTGATAGAGGGGAGAACACTGGGGAAGCGTGGGAGAGGAAGGAAAAGGATAGGAATTCTGGACGAAATAAGAGGAGGTAGAAGATATGAAGAATTGAAGAGGGATCTAATAACTTAGGAGGGAAAGCGAGACAATTTCTATTAGGTTGGGATACAAAATGGGGACTGTCCAAAAACCTACCAATCAGCTGGTAGAATACTTGAATGAAATGAATAAAAAAAATTAAGTATAAAGCAGTAGAAAGCAAATTACATATTTCTGTTCTATATCCCAAAGCAACGATGATTTTCATTCGTATTTCGTCTACCAATTTGATAAGATAAATATAATAAGATTACGCAAACCTTTTCACGAATAATACTTTTTATTTGGTTAATTTATCTCAAATGGTTTGCCCGCGTAATGTTAAAGAATATATGAAGCACGATTCTCTCTCAGGCATAAGCGTGTAGTTGTGTACTGAGTTATGGTAACGGTTGTTTATTGTTAGCTTTGACATTATTGATATGAGATATACAGAAATGTATAGTTTAACAGAAAGTATCTACCCACTGTATTTATAATTTCTAAGAGGTTATGGGCTAGAGGCCTGCATACGGTCGCAAAATACGGGCGGCCCATGCCCGCCTGTGTGCGAGAGATAAAGAGAGAGGCATATCCCGAAGTCATTCGACGATCTTTTCCGAAGTCTCACGAATGAGGCTTGACGGAGAACTAGCCGCCCAAGGGGCGGTCACCCGGTGGGTGGCCGGGCGCCCGCCTCTACGCCGGGCGACCGCTTCTATGCCGGGCGCCCGTCTCTTAATCCTCACCACAGGGCTTCTAGCTCGAGGGTCTTTGCTGTCTGCAATTCGCACGACGCGAATTTCCCGCTCAGTCATATACCGCCCCTCCACTTCCCTCAGTTTGGGCGCTCAAGAGAGACCTCTCAAGGAGCCGGGTGCCCGCCAACGACCCGGGCACCCGCCTAGGATACGGGCACCCGGGGCGAACGGGCACGGTCGGGCGTCTACGTCACACGGGCGGAGGCGAACACGGGTGAGGGTGCCTGGCACGGGCGGGCGAGGGTCGCCCGGATTTCGAGCCCGTTTGCAGGCCTCTATTATGGGCCCAGCAGACCCATCAGAAGATCCGATCCATGCGTAATCTAAGCGTAATATATAGATGCGAAAGTTATTTTGACAAGTTTTGGGTTTAAACAGGAAGACGAAATAGATAGGAAAATATGGCCAGTAGAAAAGAAGATGATAACGAAGAGACAGAAAAGTGCCCAAAATTAGGTACTGGCAATTATTACGTCTGGACCTTGAGAGTAAGATCATTATTAGTGGAGAAAAACTGTTGGTGTGCCGTGGACCCAGGGTACGAGACGCCGGAAACACTAAATCAAGAACAAGATCACGTTAACAGGAAGGCGCTAAACTACATCATCCAACAAGTGAAGTTGGCATATTTAGAAGACATTGGAGATTGTACGCGAGCACAAGAAGCTTGGAAAGCATTAGAAGAGATCCATGGTACATACAGTCACGATAATTCACCTGAAGGAAATGGTAAATGTTGAGAAAACTGAAAATATCTCAATGACAGAGTATACAGCGAAGATTCAACAGCTGCACCGGAAGATTGCAAAAGGAGGCGTGACTTTTAATGACGATCAGATAGCCATGTTCTTCCAAATGGGACTGCCATTAGATAGATATGAGGGGTTAGTTCGAGAATGAAGAAAATTTACTACGAGAAAGGTGAAATCGGCGTTACTTTTAGAGAAAAAACATTATGCAAGAAATGAGGAATTTTCAATGGCACTATCTACTAAGTTGGGTCAACAGAGACGATGGAATGGCGAAGACAAAAGTGCTCCTTTCAGAAATCAAGAGCAGAAACAAGAGCTAGATGATAGAAGTTTCCATTGTTACAATTGTGGTGGCAGAGGTCTTATAGCAAAATATTGTAAGAAAACCAATAGACCAGATCTAAGAAGACAAGAGACGAAACAAGAAAGAAAAGGTGAATGAAGGGGAGACTATAAAGAGGTAAAAAATGCATCGCTGGCAACAGCAAATGAGGAGAGACCTTACAAATCTTTGTGCGCAGCAAAAGAGGATGGTAGGCACAAGAAAAATGTGTGGATGCTTGATTGTGGAGCTACAAACCATATGTCTCCATCAATTGAACTTCTTCAAAATGTGGTAATGAGTGAAGGACTAGTAGATGCAGCAAATGGTAACAAGTCTCAAGTAAAAGGAAAAGGAACATCATTACTCCGAACGACTGATGAATGCGGGGGTTGGGACATCAGATTAAGCGCTGTTTTGCATGTGCCAGGCTTGCAGCATAATCATATATCTGTAAGTCAACTAGAGAAAAGGGGCGCAAAAATAGTGGTTGATTGTGGTAAAGCTGACGTAATTGATAGATCGACTGGTGAAGTCATGATGAGAACTTTGTGCAAAAACGGCTTATATATTACGTGCACACATTAGATGGTGATCATGAGGGTAAAGCTGAGGCTGCGTGTATAAAACTTAAATTAAAGCCAGGAATTGAAACGGAAGTCAAAGGTAGAGCTAGACCTTTGGAGTTGTGGCATAGGCGGTTTGGCCACTGTGGTAAACAAATTCTGCGAAAGACACCAGTACTAAGAGCAAAGGAACCTCAAGTGGAAACAAAAGTAAGCAGGGAATGTGATGTCATTGCGCGAGAGAAATTCAGAGGGAAGAAGTTTACCAGAAGGGCAGAAAACAGAAGAAAAATAATAGTAAGCCGTGATGTAATTTTCAATGAAGATGTTTTACCTTATAAGAAAATAGATTTGGATGACATAGGTATAAGAAGCAAAGAAGAGACTAAGCTGTACTCAAGTGATAGTGAAGATGACATTAATGAAGATGAATATGCTGAAATCCCAGAGGAAATGGATCTACTTGAAGAGTCTAATCAAAGAAATGGACCAGCAGAAGGACATCTTTTCGGACGTGCGGAAAGGGATCAGTTCATTCTAAGGAAGTCAGAGAGAATAGCTATACTAAAAGAACCTTGCAAATGTTGTAACCAGGTAGAATATGAGTCATCTTCAGATGAGAAACCAAGATCTGCAGGGGAAGCTTTAGCAGAGCCGAAGGCACAACAGTGGTACAAGGCAATGCAAGAAGAGATTAGAAATATGCATGAAAATGATCGAGACCGAGAACTGGATGAAAGGGAAGAAAGGTATCGCCAGCTTCAAGATGAGACTTCAGACAGGAAAACATCTGATATCGATGCTGGACCTAGAGACAGGGAGGACATGATGCCTAATGAGAAGGAAATGGCAGTGAGAAGAGAAAGGAGTGGAGAGGCAGAATTGACAGAGTACAAAGAAATAGAATATAAAAGGGATAATAAATTAGGGAAAGGAATAGAGAAAATGAATATTCTTGAAAAAGTTAAGGATGCAGATAAAGAAGAGCTTGAGGGGCAAGACAGCTCTGTACCTCAGGAAAAGGACCAAGCCTTGCTAGATGGCCAAGTCACTATACAGCTGAAAGAAGGAGGAGAAGTGGAGGCACAAAAAATGGAAGATGATAGGAAAGAAAATGATAAATTTACAGATGAAATCAAAGAATTAGCAATGGACGAAGGTCAGATAGGAAGCAAGAGAGGATACAATGCACAAGGATCTAAAGAAAAGATGAAGAGAAGTCTAGGAAAAGTGAGTAAGAAAGAAAATGTTGACTAGGCTAGAAAGCAGGAAGCAGAGGACAGTAGGAAAAGTGAGTAAGAAAGAAAATGTTGACAAGGCTAGAAAGCAAGAAGCAGAGGACAGTAGCCAGTTCAACAGTAAAAACTTGAATATGTTAGGTCATATGAAGAGTTAGCAGATATATTCACTAAAATATTGTCAGAAAAAACTGAGATTTTGTATGTAAAATAGTTTTGCAGTGAATTTCAAATATTATCCTTTGATCCAAGTGTTATCTCTTGATATTTTTTCTTATGAGTGAAATGTTCTGTCTTTGATGAAAAGTGTTATGTATTTGGTTTTGATGATAAGTGACTTTTGTAGTTGCTTGTATTTTTCCATTAGGTTTGGTATGCAGGTACAATACCTGACAAGGGGAAGTGTTAGAAATGAGAAATAGTTTGTGTCGGGTAGTTGAACCCGCGTAATCTTAAACAACATATGAAGTACGATTCTCTCTCGGGCGTATGTGTGTAGTTGTGTACTGAGTTACAGTAACAGTTGTTTATTTCTAGCTTCGAAATTATTGATATGAAATATACAGAAATATATAGTTTAACAGAAAGTATCTACCCGCTGTATTTATAATTTCTAAGAATATTCACGCAAATTGCCAACACTTCTACATTAATACGACGTCACACTGCTAAAATTACAAGGCAGGATTTTACCGTGATTTACAGTTCACAACGACGTAGCACATATGCCACCCACAAAACCAGAGTTTGAATCTGTTTTGGAAGGATTCGATCGAATCCTCGAATACTGACCACATCATTAACATTTTCTGATATTATGCACAGGTTTTTTCCGAAAAATTGGCAAATCTAATGGCAGAGATTGATAGCATTGTAAAGCAACATTTTGGATAAAGGTAACTTTCCAGGGCTTTCCAAAACACTCAAAATGCATAAGTACCCAATTAATAACCTCCACTCCTGAAGTTTGGCTGTACGTTATTCATGGAGAAATACATGAAACAAATGTCACTTTTGAAGTGAATGAAACCACTAATTCAGCAACGACATTACAATCAGTACTTATTGAAAGCTGCAAACTGAAGATGAAAATTAATAAGCATGAGAGAAGAATACTAAGAATATTAATTGATGAAATTACACAAGGCCTTAGCAAATCTATATTTCAATACAAAGATAAGAAGACTGAAGCCATTCATGCCTGCTGCAAATATGGCGATGAAATACGTAGACATTGCCACGAGAAAAATCTGCCTGGGCCGGGAATCGAACCATGGACCTTCGGTGAGCCAAAGGTTTGTGGTTCGATTCCTGGCTCAGGCCGATTTTTTTCTCATGCCAATTTCTACATAAAAAAAGACTGTTGAACACTAAACAAACAGGTTAATTCAGTAGCAGATATGAGCAGCAAAATAAAATGATGTTCAAACTTGAACAAAATCTGCCCATTAGGATGATGCAAGCATTAGATTTTAGAAAGTAATAATAATAGCATATAATATTATAATATATGCATAAGGCCAAAAAAAAAATTTCTAAATGATCTTCAAACAGACATTGATAATATTGAGCCCTGCCTAGGTCATAAAAAGAGGAACCACATAAATTATTTAATACATATTTCTAATTTTTACCAATGATTTTTCCTGTTTCCTAACCACAACATTTTTTAAAATTAAATTTAAAAAAATTAAGCAACATAAAAAGATAATATGAATCACTCACAGAAACATTTGTATGCGTAAAAAAAAGTATGATCACAAATGGCGAACACCAATGCCTGTTTTCCTGTTAAAGTATTGAAAAGGTTTTTCAATACAAAAATTGTTTTATCAACAGGAATGCTTGAAGTACAATACAAAGTATAAAGCATGTGTATATACTAAGAATGAAATTATAGCCATGAACATAAAATCAGCTTACTGAATGAGGGAAAACAGATGTTCCTTATGTCTTGATTCAACGGTCATCTCTTCTTTCAGTCTATCAATGTCTGATTCCTTTTCCTTCAGTTGGTGCTTCAGCTGAAATATAGTGTCCTCCATGGCATCAAGCATAGCCTTCATGGGAAAAAATGCAAGAAGACATGAATAAATATACAAAAAATAGCTGCATTTTATACATAAAGGACATGGATGGAGATGAGAGCAGAGATTGCTCTCCAATGAGCATAGGAAAGAATTGAGGGGGTGAAGGCACAAGTGAAGAAAGTGGACAAAAATATAACCTATCAACCTTTCTCCCTGCTTAAGATGGGTGAAATTTTCTAAACTTTGAAAATCAAATTAATACCTCCAAAAACAAAATGCTAATACTTTTATAACTATGGAGTTAAAAATGGAAAAGGTGTCGAATGACAAGTGAAGATGAAACCTACATGAGGGATCAATTAAATGAGAAATACATAGCTACAAAACAAAGCACTCTATCTCAAAATCAGTGATCATAAGCAATCACATTACCTGCATAATTCTTTTCAAATATCTTTGCAGCTGAGAGGCAGGCCTAAGTTTTTTGGGGTGAGGGAAGAGAAAGTCTTATGGCACATAACTTTACGAAAACCAACTGGAATGCTGTAGGCGGAGCCTAGCTTCTCGGAAATTCAGCCACTCCCAGTCCTCCATTGTGTAAACTTAGCAAATCTGCTACCTGTGTTGCCAAACCTCCATACCCTTTGTTGCATTCGAATACCTATGAGCAGCCTTTCGTTTCCATTTAAATCCAAAGTCTCCTCTCTCTCTCCCCACCACAACTCCCTGCTGTGAAGCTGCTTGAACCATTCCGAGAACACACAAAGGGCAAGGCAAAAAGATATTTGAAACCCATTATAAGTGTTTCTCAAATACAGGGGTTTCAGCAACCTCCTCGGAGAGTAGCACCAACAGGTCACATCCAGATAAGTGGTTTAGGTTGAAAATATTTCCATGCCAGTGACTACCAAACAATATGCACACAAGACTTAACAAATAGGTTTTCAAGGTTGCTAATCCAAAATCACTGACTTTGCAAAAGGCATACGGATTTGAAACACTCATAGAGGAACACAAAAATGGATGGCTTTTGCTGTAACAATACTATGGATATTCTGTAGCACACATATTAATGCAGTGTGGTTTTGGTTCCTTAAAAAATTCCTCAACCAGGGGATGAAAAACTGTAATTTTCACATTTTTAAAACAGGGTAAATTAGGTAATCAATTTGTTTGGAAGGTAGGACATCAGCAGTGATGGAAGAAGCATGAGATATATAGTGAGAAAAGTAGCAGAACAAAGAAGGCATTCTATCGTAAATCTGCTGACAGCTAGGAACATGAACTAGGAAGTAAGGAGGCCTTTTGTTTAAAAATATGCATGGAGTGTGGTATCAAACATAAGATTCACTGTCACTTACGGCAGTGAAGCTTAATTGATGCAAGCTGCAGAATGAAGAAGACTGAAGGCATTGAAAGTGTAGAGCTATTGAAGAATGATGAAGATCAAATGGACAGAGAGAATCACCAATGAAGAAGTCCTACCAATAATTTGGGAGAAAAGGTGTTTCATGAAAACTCTGGAAGAAGAGACAAACAGATTGGGCACAGCTTTCAGGAGGTGGCATCACAATGGCCTTCTGAAAATAATAATGGAAAGAGAAATGAATGAAGAGGAATATCGAGGAAGACTAAGGATGGAATACATCAAGCATATTAAGACGTCAAAGTGAAAGTTTGGATGCCACATATAAGTGGTTTTTGAGGTCGTATAAAAATATGTACTCATGCAGGAAAGAAATTATTTGCTGATAGGGGAGTTGCAGCAAACCAATATTTGGACTGATGACTCCTGATAATGATGAATCGATTAATAAAAATTTTTCTGCTAGAACTATACCAATTACTGCATTTATAATATTTTTTATTTATTACAATACACAGTACCAATTTCAAATGGGCTTTACACTAAGTTCTAACACTAGAAAAGGTCTACAAGCATCCGAAGGGTGAGTATAACTGCTCTTATGTGGGAGAATTATGCAGTATGAACTAAACCTAAACTATCAACTAAAATAGAGTATGGTGTAAGTTATCCCAATCGACTGGCTCTGAGTTAAAATAGAGCATTATTATAACATAGCTATAAACCTATTCTGGGCAATAGCCTGCCATTGTAGAAATACCAGTTACCAATTAGTCACCGAAGTTAAGCAACTTGAGCTAGAATTTGGAGGTGAGATCCTCCAATTCATTCCAGTGCAGTTGCCCCAGTCTGCAAGTAGCAGACAGTACAGACGAAATGACCATAGCTGTTGAAGCACATTTTACTAAAATACTACTATGTACTACTATAAACAATTTTTGATACATATAAGTTAAATGGTGGGGGACTCAAAGGCTTTTGTATTTCAGCTAGAATATGCTGTATGAGATTTTCCTTTCAGTGTTAGTAACCTTCTTGCATGCAAGGGGCTTCTTCTGAAGATGTTGAGTCCAAGAAGAAGCCTCCAGGATTAAGGCTACCACCCAAAATAATGTAAAAGAGTTAAATGTATACTACACATATGTACATACTTATCCCAAATCATTGGAATCTGCATGCAAAATTCCTCATCTATTCCACACAATATCTGAACTAAAATTTACTTGAAAAACTTCCATTACACAAAGAAACTGAACTGTGACCCCTATATAACTTAGAGGTCTTAAAAACATCCATGTACATAAACACAAAAATTAAATCTGTAATATAATTGGGAGAAATACATGGATATTGTTTACAAAAGGGTACAAGAATAAAAACAACATCCCCGATAGTAGGCTGCAAACAAGAAATAACTATTCACATACCCTGGTTTCTTCAACACTGTCAGTGTATGATGGGGGGTCATCTAAGCAAAAGAAATCTCTTGTGCATTGTGCTTTCAGCAATTCCTCCTGACTGAGCAAGGAATCGATGAAATTCTGAAGGCCTAACACTCTCTCATCTAAAAATGTTGGGTCAAAGTTATCACCAAACCATCTTTTCCTCGGGATTGAGAGTTTTGCTTCAGAATAAAGGCCTCTCAACTGGAAAACAGAAAACCAATATTTGATAGGGTAGGAAGAAACTTACTTTATAACTTTATTTTCTATAAATAAAGGATGGCATACCTTAGAATATAGCCTAAAAAAATCTGTGTATCTTCTGTACACAAACCACATATCGCCAGTGGTCAGATTTTCTATTCGAAGTTTAAATACCTTAAAAAGGAAAAAAAATTATTACTATGCAACATTCTAGCAATCAATAAAAATGAGTAAATCAATAAAAAAGTTTTCATTTTTGGCTTCAACAATAACCCCCACATTGTTGGCATATAACAGGGAAACACGGCAGGGAAGTTAGCAAAAGCAAAGAAAACAAGGAAATAGATGGAAATACCAATATGTACAGCAAAAGCTGATTACTTTAAGACCACTTATCACAAACAACACACATCTGCTAGATAACCCAAAAAACCTTAATCTATTAACGCATATTCAATAGTAATAATAATGATGGCTTCAAGTTCTAAATCTTATTCCCGAGAGGAAGACCACTATGTGATGTGTCTAGTTCAAAATGTTATCAACAAAGAAATGGACAACATATACTGGTGGCTCATTTCATCTTGAACACAATAGTGGTCTTTAAACCCCAATGTTTAACCTATCAACCCAGTTTGAAATGCTAGAACTACTCATTCAGATAATATGCCTGGAAAAACTTAGGGCATTCATTATTGCAGTGGTAGTTCATCTAGTCCAAGGGACCATTTAATTAAGCACCACCCTTCTTGATTTTCAGACATGATTTAAAATATGTAAATTCATGCAACAAGAGTTCAACCCACAATAAGACAAAATATTTTCCAAAATCAACTCCATGCAGTCATAAAGAGTGGCAACAAAATATTAGTGTCGGGTGAAAAATTAAATACATACCTTCCTAAACAATTTCCCAAAATAGCTTGTCCACAATGGGCTTTCACTCATATAAACATTATGCACAACTTTTGTTAATCAAGTAAACAGGTAATTCTGAACATTCCATTCTTCTTCCAGGAAATCTGCAGCGTCATTGTTTTTCTTGACAACATTTCTCCTCCCGTCCTGGAGGCATCTTCAGGCCGAAGTACATCTTTGAAGAAACGTTGTCAAGGAAAACAACAATGCAGCAGATATCCCTGAAGAAGAATGGAATATTCAGCTAATCGCCGCAGAAAACTCTGAGAGAAATAGGTAATTCTGGTTTTACCCATTTTTTTGTTTAAAGCACTAAATTAGTACCTAAGATGAGAGAGTATGTGGTATATCTACATCTACAAAATACCCTGCAAGCCACCTCAGGGGTGTGTGGCAGGGGGTGAGTAATCACCAACATGCATTACATTATACCCTAGAGTTAGTGTAACTACGACTAATTATGCATTAGCATAAATCGCTAATGCTTGTCATGAGGCGAAGCCTCACAAGCATGCACTACTTCACTACAGATGTCATCACAATGGAGAGGGACCGTCAATATACATGCATTCTACAACTACACAGATAGTATAGTGGCAATGCCAACATAAAGTTTTCCCAAATCAGTTCAGTAACTCTGATAGTGCCTTGAAAACATCAATTTCACTCTTGGTTACATTCAATGGTCATCTGTCATTAAAAATATTGACAGTATACAGTACTTTTCAAAATATAATCACACCCCTAAAATATTCATCCCTTCCAAGAAAAAAACACAAACGTTGAAAATTAAGTTTGATAAGAATGTTATCAATAAATTCACTGTTTGGACAACTGACCTATTTCTATCGCATTCCTATTCTGTGATTCTTTCCACATACACAAAGAGTACTCCACCTATTCCTAAAATTTGTGTCAAAGAGTTACTTAATGAAATCAATTCACTTGAGTAGTATTTACATTGTAAATAAAATTAATATGTACAATGCAACCACCGTAATACTTCCATTAGATGTAGTTTGGGTTAACTGATACTAATAAACTTCAAAGGCAACAAAAGAGGACAACCGTATTTGACAGTTATTCTTATTTCAAGAAAATTGTACATTTCGGAAAAGGTAACACAGAATACCACCATCAACAAGATCTAATTCGCAAGTTAATCACCTAACATATCAGTGGTTACTTTTCACCAAAAGAGTGTGTACTTCTAGCCAAACCCAGGTTACACAACCAGGAAAGCCTTAATTTGATAATTTCTACCACTAAGTATCACCAAACATTTGCCAATTCTCTACTATAGGTGGTAGGTATTCCTACTTTATAGGAATTTCAGGTAAGTAAGGTGGTAAACAGATCTTTTGAAGGGCGTATGAAAATAAAAACAGGGTAGACTCAGGTTATCCTACTTTCATTGCACCAAAATGCAACAAAAGAAAAATGGAACCATGCAAAATATTCTTTAGGAAGAGCAAATACAGTAGTTAATGGTAGCAGCAGTAGTAGTTTTTCATTTATAGCCAATGGCAGTGACTGCACTGGAATGAATTTTAATGCATTATATTTTGAGTAGGAATTATGTCTGCAATATTTAACATCCCGGAGTTATGCCAGAATGGGGAAATGGGAAAACGTCGAGAATGGGTTGGAGGAAATTTTAGAGAGGAGCAATGAATGAAACACGAGCCAGAGATATTCAGCCATGCAAAGATATATAGAGAGTGGGAGAAATTAGTAAAACAAAGCCAGTCTACCACCAAAAATTAAATCCCTTAAATACGACCACCCCAAAAGGGAACAGCGACCAAGGGTAAGAATGCACTGAAAAAATGTACACATACATGATTATTTACAGAATCGACCTGACACAGAGTGCCAAGAGATCTTTCCCAACAATAATAAATCTCGTACAAAGGTTTTTAAATATCCACCGTGAAATCCTTAAATATATAAGTATTCTCACCGTAAATCGAGCTCTTTCTTCCATAACTTCATAGCCAATAATAGGAATAAGAAGTTGAGGCTGAGAATTTTCATTATCTGTTGAGCCTAAGTCAACACTTTCAGTACCATTAGCTGGTTTTAGACGACTGCTTTGGAAATAGAGAGGCGTTAAAATAAATCTACACACAATCAAAACCAGATTAGTGTTTCTAAAGAGCATCTAACCTTAGATCGGGAAGTTCAGCCATCATTGCAGTTTCTCTTGTGTCTGTGCATTAAGGTCACCAGTCGACTGAAGAATTGACACCATTGACACAATGATTCATACCACTATGCTTGTCACAAGATCACTGACGAAGCCAATAATTTAGAGTTAACTGTATCTTAAATTTAATCCACAAAAAACTCAGGATAAGACCTTGGCTGGCATTTTTTATTGGAATAAGGCTTGAATTAAAAGTTCTTGTTTACTCAACACGGCGCTTGATGATAACATTAGCTGTCACCACCAACGACGATGTGTTATGTACCATAAAACTGAGGCAAATTGAAAAAATACTTCCAAAGTACCAAATTAAAACAAGATGAGGTACAATTACATCGGAATATAAACAGCAAGGGAGAAAATCCACTAAAATGCAATGAACATCTATGCTTCCGCATTGAGACTACCCGTTAGTTGAAGGGATTGAAGGTTATTTCAAAACAGCCAACGATATTCAACATGTACTTTTTCTCCGATTCAGCCATAATCACTTTCATTAGAAAATAAAGCGAGTAGCATATGCTCAAAAAACAAACGTAATCAATCTACAATAAAAAATTCCGCCAGTATCTTGTTGCTTGTTATTGCTCCCACCATGCCATCTATCTGCGACTTGCCTTACTGCATGGCCTGTGATCGGAGCTGCCAGCTGCGTGCGTGTTATCGGTGTTTCCCAGTGTTTACGTTTGGAAGGGACGCGAGATATGTTGATAATATGACGTGTGTTAAAAGTTTTAGTTAATGTGTGGAATCAAAATTTTACGGAAATACGGCTGTAAACGTTAAAATTGCCTCATTGGTGTTTCATTCGAAGAACTCAGTGAACCGACTCAGCAATGAACTAAAAGCAAACAAGTGGTGTGAAAGTTATACTGCATTTACAATTGCAACCCCTCGGTCTATACCTTGAAAGACTATGGTGTACATACACTTTCCAACCAACCTCACGGAGGAGGAAATGATGTTGCAGACAAAATATCAGAAGTTAAAGAAAAAGGTGATTAATATTCCTTCATGAAGTATGCAATTCGTTTACATGCCGTTCTCACATTATGTTGATACTTGATTTCAATAAACTTAAGCTCCTATATAATTGCAGAAAAAGGCATTACAAGCACTGAAGAGTCCTCGGCCTGAGCCAGAAAGAGCCCCTCCTCCTAAACGTCCTGCAGAAGCAAGGGATGCCCGAGAGGTAGCCAAGAAATTATTGAAGTCTGGTGCAATAGCTGCTATAATAAAGAGTCCTAGTAAAGCAGATCAGGTGGGTTTCAAAAGACCTCGAGGCACGAAACGTAAACTGTCCGGAAGTGAAAGAACTATCAGTGGTTATCAACCATTCTCTGCTACTCATCCTGAAGACAATGAACCGGACACTAGGCCAAGGATGAAGGTGGGTTCATTGTTTAAACTTAACATTATTAAAGTCGATGTTGATGAAGTAATCTGTTGAAAGTATTTCTTATTTATTTCCTTCAGAATCTCTACGAAAGTTTTGTATCAGCCCGAGATAGGGAGGAAAGAGGTTTGAGTGAAAACCGTGATGGTCGCAACGACAAACCTAGACAAGGGAATACGATTTTTGTCTCTGGATATAAGATAACGGAAGACTTCTTGAAAAAAGCTTTCAGCACTGTTGGGAACATAGTTAACATCTCTATGGAGATTGAAAAGAAGTGAGTACCAGGTTAAGTGCCTATTGATGTGCCCAAGATGCCTATGCAATTCATGTGTGACATGGGAACTGTAAGTACTTTATAATGGTAAATTCAAGCTTGTACTCTTCACTGAGTTTACTCTCACGTATTTGAAATTCACATCTTCTGAGTGTGTTCGGTGGGCAGGATATATTAATTATCTAGTGAATTATTCTGTATACCGACATGAGTATCACATCTATGCTCACTCTCCAGGTGGATGTTTGAGACAGAAACTGACATTTACGGTAGTCAATACGTTTTAGTCTTTATTTTCGTTTAAATATGCATCATCTCTTAATTAATTTGTGTGAGGTGATGACTATAGGTGCCTCTCTGGAGGAACTACTGATGATGGGTGATTCCTTGTGGAAAATTAAGAAACCTCAATTATCCATGATGAGAAAACCACCTTTGTTATTTCCACAAAACTTTATTACGCTGGCACGACGCGCATTTCACCACTCTGTGGCATACTCATGTGCCACATTTGTCGTTGTCTCATCATGGATATCCATAATTTCCATGAGGTTAGACCTGATGTCATCTGTTTTAAACCTCCATTAATTAAAATAGTAACTTAAGCCTGTTAAACCATTATCCTTTTTTGATTAAACAGAGGAATCTTAAGGCTGATATTAGGACATAATAATTTAATTGTTGGAAAGTTGATCTGGATGAATTTTTAAGGAAATCCTAATTTACTTAGCTCATAGTCTTTCTGAAGTATACTGAACATTTCAATGATATTGTTAACTTTCGTCCAACCCATTCCAAAAGCACCCCATCGAACTGCCTCTCTCATATTTTGCAATATCCCTCAGAATATCAAAATGTATCTAATATGAAGGTTTTTAAAGTAAAACATAAATATTCCACGACTTCCATCCTTGGGTTCCTGGCCTGTTGTAAATAATTTTTCCCCCTTAATACCTCTAATAGTAATCTACAATGCCATTTTCTTGCTAGTTAGTAGTTTTTAAAAGTTTTATTACTCTGCGGTGTGGTACTCAATGTACAATAATTGTCAACATGGTGAAGTTACACCTTTCAAATGCCAAATCTCCCATTGCTTTTTTTGCTATGCACTTTAGCACCTGCTGATCACTCATTCTCAACTCAGAAAATTTTACCGAAACACGTTGACTGCAGACCACGTCTATCGACGTAGTCTTGCAGCTCCATCAGTGGCGGAACACGTCTGTCGACGTGCAGCGTCACGTTCATAAGAAATGGTACCTGGTGGGATTAAAGTTTGTAGTACCCAGTTTTCCTTTATTCTAATTCTTCTGTAACACCTGGCTATATAAATACGGGATCATTTCAGTGAGCATCTCTAACATTTCAAATTGTTAAAACAAACTACGAGTTACTAAAATAATTTTTCTGGGTTTTCTACTGATACTAAATGTGGGTGTTTTTCATTGAAAAATGTTTTATACAGTAATTTTTACTTGTATAGTAAATGAAATACTTTTTTAATTAAATAATTATTTTATGATACGAAATAATTATTTAAATATTTTATTATGTCGTAATGCACGCGTATATTCTAATTATGAATGGGTGCACGCCTATAGATGCCGAAATATTTTTCTCTTACCTTTAACTAGCATGAGTATTTCTCCTTGCAATCAAAGATGAGGTCAGTTTTAACGTTTTGACAGATGCTTCCTGAAGAGGTTTTACATTTAAATGAAGCTATATGATCTCGAATGTTACCCAATATAAAAAATTTCTCCCTTATGTTCCGAGGAACCTTCATTGTAACTAGAATATGATTGTTCTTTGTCAGAATTATCAGTATTTGCTTCTTTTTCTGATTAAGTAGAGGTAGCTTGTTTTATGAGCAAAACCTCTTTCCTTGGGCACAGAATGAATACAAAGTTTTGACTGAGTTTGCTCCAAAACGACAAAATTGTAAAAAAAAAATTCAAGGGATAATTTTTGGCTAGTAACGGTAAGATGAGAACTAGGGCGTTGAAATGAATACATTGCAAAGGATACCTTCGAATAGAGTTACCATTAAATGTAAAAGGAAACATAAGAGCCGGTGTCATTACTTGTATTGCCGTCAGGTACGAAGAATTTTGAAGACTTTGTGCAACAATTTTGTGCCTGAAGCCTCCTTTTCAAGAAATATCTTGCCAGTAGCAATATGATATTTCGATACAATGAAAAAGATTGTACGGTTGGAAAAAAGCAGGGCTGATAGGCCCTGATTAATATGTGAGCTGAACATAGAGTAGAGGCGAACCCGACGGAAAGAGGTACTCACATTGGGCAGTAGAATTGAGTAGTTTTAAACTACGATAAGATGGGGAAAAGAATACCTCAAGGAATATTATCTTCTCCTTCTTTGGGTAAGTTTAGTTCTTAATTATATTTGTGCTTTAATAATTCGCACTGCTTGATTTCCTTAATACTAACATCATGTTTTCTATTCTCTTCAGCAAAGACCCCATGGAATCCTAAGGGGTACTCAACTTCAGGTAATTGTTTATTTATTGTCATTTTCATCGTCTTATAGTTTTTGATTGTGATAATTACTTATTAACTTTTATATATACTTTTTTAGACTCATGCACGACGTTAGATTCGGTCCCTTCACCAGAGGAGTCAAACGCTGGTCCTTCAAATGCTCCTCTATCACTATCTGGTGAGAAACCAAAATTATTCCAATAATTAATAACTACATATTTTCTTGTTATAATTCAAAACTTCAGTCAATTAAATAGCAGTATAATTTACATAAAAACTTGGAGAGAATATAACCTCATATGTGTATGAAATCTGCATTTCTTATGTTCATAGATAATCTGAATGGTTTTTCTTCAATATTTGTTTAGGATTTTAGGAACGCCTTCACATACATCAAAATCTGAATGGAAAGAGCGACCATTGGCTGACAAAGAAGTTAAAGCTATCCTGGAAAATGACTTTTCAGATTTAGAGGACAGTGATGACAGCTTTGTTCTTAGCAGCGACGAGTTGAGTGATGGAAGTACTGACTCCGAAAAATTTACCGGTCCAGAGAATGATGCTCTGCAGTCTTCTCCAGATTCATCATTTGGCATGTTCGAGGGTTCCTCAAGTGCAGATCTGCATTGCTCAACTATGCCTCAGACTTTTCCCATTCACTTACCACGCACTGATCGCACTTGGTTTGCTGAAAGAAAAGCTTTATGCGGAATTCCATTCACCTGGCAGAGGACTTTGAAAGTTAGACGGGATGGAGATACTCCGTGGGATTTTTTTCACCTGCTTTTTCTGACAAAATAGTCCATAAAATTATTGATGAAACAAACAAAAATGCGGAACGTTTCCTCCAAGAAAGTCCATCTCAGCATGCGCATATTAGGGATTGGAAACCTCTGACAAGGGATGAATTTTATGTGTTTCTGGGGTTATTACTTCACATGGGAATGATACAAGTATCTCAAATTCAAGATTACTGGCGAAAAGACAGATTTTATAATATCCCCTTCTTTCCTTCAAATATGTCCCGTGACCAATTTCAGTTAATTTTTTGTGTATGTATTGCATTTTGCACCCGTCGGTGAGCCATAAGAGCCACGTTCATCCGATCATCTTCAGAAAATAAGATCCCTGCTTATTTTTTTGAGGACATAATGGATGAAGTATGTATACTATCCATTGAGAGAACTAAGTATTGACGAGTCCATGATTTTATGGAGGGGGCAATTGGCTTTTCGTCAATATAAAAAGGGAAAGAAACATAAGTTTGGCATGCTGTACATGCTGGCTGAGCTATCCAAACTCATTGCAAAACTTTTAGTTTATACTGGAGCAGGAGAAAATGCCAAAGGAGGACTTGGGCACGCGGGCTGCGTTGTTCATTAACTTTTGCAGACATTTGGAGGAGTGGGCCACTGTGTGTTTATGGACTACTACTTCACCAGCATTGACATAATAGCAAGTTTAGAAGCTAACAAAAACCTGTGCACTGGCACGCTGAGAATGAACACAAAAAGGAAATCCCATGGATGTAACATCAAAAAAATTTTTAAAAAGAGGTGGTAGAAAAGTGGTCTGATGACGGCATGTGTGTCCTAAAATGGAAGGACAAGTGAGAGGTGACTATGGTTAGTACAAAGTATTCCAGAGATTTAATAAACAGTGTCAGTTGGAGAAATATCGAAAGTAGGGTTCCTGAAGCAGTTATGGAATATAACAAATACATGGGAGGGGTGGATAGATTAGATCAACTTTTGCCCTACCATATTACCTTGAGAAAGACCTTATGTTGGTATAAAAAAGTGGCTCTCCACATTGTACAAATTCTGCTGCTGAACAGTCTCCAATTGCATAAAATGTATTCAAATGGGGAATAATTTAATCTTCAAAGTTTTAGACAGTGTAATTGGTAAACACGTCGACTATGATCAGAAACAAGAAAACGTCTTAATTCCCAGAATAATACCATCTCACTAAAACTACATTTCTCCAAGTTCAGCCATATGACGACCAAAGGTGATAGAAGAAAACAAAAAGATCACAGACTTTGTACAAAAAGAGGTAAATGTAAGCTAACTATTTACTACTGTCCTGATTGTCTGGAAAATCCTCCTCTCTGCCTAGACAAGTGCTTCAAGGAGTTTCAAGGGAGGATGGACTAAAAAATATATAGTTGGTTTCGAGTAAATGTTCAACTGGTGCCAGAGGGCCATATTTTTATTTTGTTTTGGGTTCTTGTGACTTACTTTTAACAATTTTACTGTAATTATACTATTAAAATTGGTATATTTATAAAATGAATGTTTCATGCATATATACCCATGTTTCCTGAAATTTGTACAGATTTTCTTTACAACAAATTTTCCTATTGTAACTATTGGTTTAAACGAAATATATAAATTTCAAGAAATTAAATTTTTATTCCTCTCTATGTGAGTTTCTGGAATAATACGGACCTATAACATACCACTCTTCAACATAAAACTAGTCAAGAATCGTCGGGAGAATTACACTCCTACATGGAGGAGTGAACGGTAAAAAGGGTCAGGGAAGGCATAAGGAATAAGGCTGTAAAAGGTATGCATCCCAGTCTCCCCCTGCCTGCTAAATATGCACAGGAGATAAACATGGTTTAGGTAAGAAATAATAGATAGAAAAAGAATGTTGCATAAGAAGTGGAGGTTAGGCTTTCAGCCTAACCTCCACTTCTTATGCAACATTTTACATTCATATTCTACTATTTTCACATTCTACAACATTATGCACTTGTGAATGGTACCTGACACGAAATGAAATACGTAGCAATAAATTTTTTCATAAATGAAAGCTGTGTCATGCTGGGTTGCATAACTACCTGCACACTCCTATGGTGGACCATGTCGATAGACGTGGAATATTATTTTTTTAATTTCATCGAAAAAGTAATTGTATAAAAAAAATTGTGATAAGTGCAGCATATCAGATCCAATTTTAAAGGTATTGATGATTTTAAAAAAATACGCATTTTGGGGTCGTAAAGAATTTTAAAACCGCAGTCAAAGTGTTAAGTACTACCTACCATAAGATGTCGTGGGTGAAATCATATGTCTCTCGTACTATGAGTTTTTGACAGCCTAAGCATTGTGGTGGGTAGGAGGAACAAGTATCATTGTGAATATTGCATTATGCTTCTAAAAATAGTGATAGTTTCACACTTTTTAACTAAAAATTTGTAAGGCTTCCTTTCACTCTACTTATTGTAGGTTAAGTACAGTAAATTCTAAGTTCAGGAGATACTGTCTTCTTTCATCTTGTGAAGTACCAGAGAAGCCTTTGATGATAAACGAGGAGAAATGTGGGAAAATCATGTAACTCTATGATTGATAGATTCCTGAGTTCTCTTTTATCCTTATTAAATGAAAAACTTCCTTAACTCTTTTGTTGGGAGTCATGGATGTAAGTTTTCCAGGGGTGGATAACTCACAGTTTGAGACATCCATCCTTGAAAGTGAGCTCATAATGATAAATTATGCCCCTTGAAAGGCTCCCACCGTGAGCCCTTTTTGCTACACTGCAATCAGTTTGTACTGAGCTCTTTGATGGTGTGCATTTTTGCAGGTGGATGCCTTATTTTTTTAACCCTTTAACTGCCCAAATAATCTTAACTATATCTCTCCCCAGGCACAATAAGAAATTCTAAATTTTTGCGTGATTTTATTATTAATCACTTTTTATTTAAGGGAAAAATTGTTTAAATATTTTTTAAAAATACGAATTGATGGACTTTTTTACTATAAGACGAAAAAAGTTATTGCACCTATAGTGTCTGGGAGTAAAACCATACTTCTAATCGCCGATGGGAGCAGTTAAAGGGTTAAATAGCATTTTCAGTGTTTTTTTATATCCACTTACGGAACACCCTTAGGAAAATAACTCCACACTGTAAGGGTTGAAGCAGCATCAGTATGTAATGATGTGGTTCACTGCATGAAATGTCTGGTTCTCTCCACATTCTTCAGATTTTTCTCACCATAGTAGTTGAACTGAAGTGAGTTTTCCTATTTTTAAACTGATCAGTGTGGCTTAATGCTAAGTTTCAGCATTTTATATTAAAATCAGTCAGGCCCAAATCATTAATCAAACCACACATTATCATGTTAAAGGTTTTGGTCTCATAACTGTGAATCTGGCAATAGCTTTGTAATATTGGCTCCAACTTCCATCACTAAAAGGACCTTTAAACCTTCTCTTTCAAGCTGGGCTTACTTTCAGCAGTATTGGTATGGGGTGCTGCTCCGTTACTTCTTGCAATACAGAAGTGGAGCTTCAGAACCTTTCTCTCAGTATTTTCAATCAATCAGGAGGGAATTCCATACCCCATGGATCTACTGGTGTTTGAGAGCTCCAGTTCTTCTAAACTTAAAAATTAAGCCCAACTACATGCTAACTTTAGGTCACCTAATCGAAATATTTTTTGTTTTCAGTCGTGGATTTATTACTTTCGACAAAATGGAGGCGTCAGACAAGGCCATAAGTGAGGTAAGTGAAGCATTAACTTTTCTGGATTTTAATTAGTACAAATTGACTAGTAATGTAGATCGATGATAATATTAAAAAGGTATGATTGCGCTTTTTCGCTCTACTAATTATGTAAGATAAATCTAGGAGTTTAAACATTATTTGTGGGGATGGTGTTAAGGCCTGCCTTTCAAAGCCTCCACTGAAAGATTTGTTGATGCCACTCAAGTAGGTATAGTGTGCATTCTTCATGTACTCCTCTTTTTTTTGGGATTATCCAAATAAAATCAACTGTCATTAGGTACCTAATGGTGAAGCGGTTTGGAAATACACATGATGGATGCTATGTATTGTGTATTAAGATTGTTTTCTACCACCTGGCTTAAGTTATAGCTTGTATGAAATAAAATTGTACCTTAATTTCAATAGATCAAGAAATTTTATTTTGGTGCCATTTGTTTTCAGATGGATGGAACTATCGTTTCTGGGATTCAGTTAAAAGTTTCCTTAGCCAGAAGGCAGCCTGTCATTGAGCCAATAAATGATGCTTCATCCTCCGCTATCTGGTCTACAATTGGTAATATATCTCTGATCAATATCATTTTATAATTATATCTGATATGTTAAGAAGTGACAAGTATAGGTTAACTCACTTTTATGTCTCATGCAATGCTGTGGGAGAATGAGTGAATTTCACAGTAAAAAAAGTCATCCCCTTGTCCTGGGATTCCTACCCAGATCTCTCACTAACGCATTTCGTATTTTAGTGAATTGAGCTTTTGAAGCATTCTATTCCTTAGTGAAACTTACCTGTGTTATAATTGGTCCAAGCCACTTGGGAATGATAACAAGAATTCTAGATTCTAATCATGCTGAAGGCAGATGACTTTTTCACTGTGGATTTCACCGAGTTGTGGACAGCGTATCAGATATGAGATAATATGATAATTAACAATAAGAGGTTTACTCAAATTGCCACTTGTCTATTTTTTTAACAAAATCTCCCTCTCTTTCCAGCTGCAAGTCATTCTCAAAAAGGTGGACATAAGGACAAAAGGGATTTGATAGAATATGATGACATGTTTAATTAAAAATACTCCTGTATAATTGACATTGGCGATTACTGTGATGTGCTGAGAAAGGAATGTACGATATTCTAAAAGATTACTTCATTGCTGACCTGAAAGCGATACCGAAATGGCATTTAAATCGCCTTAACTTTCTCATATTTCTTTTATCCATAAAAAGATATTTTCTTTCTACTACTGTATAGCTTAAATGATGTAAAAATTTCCTCTATATAAAAATTGTTTTGTTTATGAAAAATAAATACTGACAAAATTTACAATGAGAAGCACCTTTCTGTTGGCATTGTTACACCAATTCATTCATTCTGTTTTCTTTTGTGATACTTTGGCTCTTAGGCTTCCGAGGCTGTCTTTTTTTACTGCCCTTCTTATTTCTTTGAAATATTCAAGATAGTGATGCAAGTTGTGTCTGGAAAAAAATATTATAGAGCATAATACACATGGACAAATAAAGCTCAATAGACAAAATGCATTATCATAAAAGGCTTAAGCATAGTGATGGTCATGTAAAGTCATAAAATTTTTACTCCTTTTAGTAGCAACCAAAATATAGGATGAGTACCTTGAATATTAACGAATTTGTAATTAAAATGTGAGCATATATTGTGTTAGTAAGCTACACAAGGTATATGAAAGGTGATAAAGACTTTTTCCTAACCACATTCTCAGTATAAAAGTAACTATGTAGTTTGTAAAATCACATTATGGACTACATATATTCCTGTGACTATTTCATTGCTGGGTGCTCACATTTCATGATTACTGATGAAAATTCAGGAAGCTACTGAATTTTGAGCTCCCAGCGCATATCTATTCACCAATAAATTGTTAACATGTATCGCTTTTACGATTTTAAACAAATAAATACAATACACATACGTATTACACTTTCAGAAACAGACCAAAAATTATCAGTGAGAGTACTTACATCATTAGTAAAACTCGAGCAAGTAATTCTTTGTTAACAATGAGGTGATGGACATAAGCTCTAGTATGTTGAGTGCAGCAGTAGCAAGAGCAATCTCTTAAAATTGGTGCAAAATCATCAGCAAATCTGTAATGTAGTTTGTGTGGATTATTTTCCAACTCACTGAGCTGCCAGCCTAAAAAAAATCAGAAGCAAACAACTCACCTTTTATCTTCCATATTCATTTCATACTTATATTCTTTCACTGAGGAATCAGATTTGATTAAAGGATGATTTTCATTAAAATCACCTGATCCATTCATATCTGAGCTTTTGCTACAACCTGTTGATTCCTCCCTGAAAAAAGTATTTTTTTGTATTTACACAATTCAATGAATACACCACCTGTGGCTCATAGAAAGTCATACTGCCATTCAATTTTATACCTAATACCGTCTTTACCATAAGGGCACATGGGGCCAACAGGGCCCCATATGTTTTGGTGCCCAGAGGCCCTGGCATGTCCTAAGACATACCCCGAACCGAACGAAATGTTTATACCCCGAACATTTTAATGCAACATAGCCGACAGATTATTTGTTCAACTAAGTAGATTAATTAGGTATTTGTAGAGATTTGCACTAGCTGATGATCTTAAATCACAAGTGAAACCTAACTTTCAGTTCCCAAAGCAATCTCTGAAGCAGAAATTATGACAAAAACACATTATGCAACTATAATGACAATTGGCAAGGATTAGTGTGCATGCTAAATTCCATGGTTGCTGCAGATTGTAGAGTGCATGCTCAAATAAATTTGATTGTTTCGGCTTGAATTCATGGAAGTGAAAGATATCCATTTTAATATTAAAACTTTGTACTTCTCCACATTTTATTTAAAACTGCGACCGGTTTCACCTTGCGAAGGCATCTTCTGGCACATTCTGAAGCTTCAACCGTTCTATATATACAGAGAGAAATATGGTCAAAAGTGGGGTTGATCATTTGAGATGGAGGAGAGGAGCATGGTTGTATGTACTAGGCAGGGTGAGGAAAACTGAGGGAGAAAGACCATTTTAAAGACACATTGCAGGGCTGTGGCCAAGGACTTTTTGAGGTTGGTAGAGATGAGAAGTACAGAGGACCCCTGCTTTACACTGGATTCACTTAATGATCTGCATGCTGGGAATTACAAAGCGCTCTGATTTTGCGCTCGCCCTTTAAAATATCTCATTTCAACGATTTTTTTGTGCCCATAATTTGTTATTCATTCAGTATTCTAAGCCTTATTTGTTAACGGACGGTTTTTTTATCATAGCAACATTTACATATTTAATGATAGGAAGTGATGATGTAGTTAAACTGATCTGTCGCCCGGTAATATACTGATTCACTTTACAATGGCATTCACATTACGATCGGTCCTATGGAACGGATTATCATCATAAAGCGGGGGTCTTCTGTACACCCTTTCTCTAACCAACCTCCAAAAGTCCTAAAAACAACCCTGCAAGGTGTTAAAAATGCTCCTCCCACATTTTTCCTCACCATGCCATTTCCGTACTGCACCCTGCTCCCCTCCCCCATCTTAAACAATCACCCCCACTTTTTTCGTGAAGGCTTCCGCAGAGTTTTTTTGATAAAGAGAATTGTTTTCCGGGTTTCCATCCGCGTTTATCCATTTATGATGGACAATATCTCACCAGCGTTCCAGCTAGCTTCCTCAGATCCATTGGATTGTCAATGCAGGGTTTGGTCTGTCCTTTCTTATGTTACACCGTTTTCGCGCCTTCGGGTGGAGGTGTGTCATGATTGGTCAGTACTATTGAAGAGCCATTTCCAAGCAGTAGCGAGGCTGTAGCCGTCCTCTCAGTTGAAATTCTGTGGTGTTTTTGCTATCCCTATTGTCTCCCGTATGATTCTATGGAAATAGCGGGCTTCTTTTTTCAATAATACGGTGCTGTCAAAATTTATGTCATGCGCTGGCTCACTCCACTGATGTTCTGCAACTGCCGACTGGCGGAGTTGTCCATTTTTCACGGCCCTCTTATACTCTTGGAGCCAGCATTTTAGTGCTCTTGAGGTCTGGCCGATGTAGGAGTTACCACAGCTACACTTGATTTGGTATATTCCTCCAAATATGTCTTCCGGGAGGTGGTCCTTGGAGTTGAGGAGGATGTCTGCCGTTTTCGTGACACACTTAAACCTCGTCATGACGTTGTACTTGCGAAGAGCTCTTTCAATTTTTTCTGTGGTTCCGGCTACGTATGGCAGGATAGCATATGCCTTTGGTTTTTCTTTAGGGCTCTCCTCGGCAGTCCTTATAAAGGCCAACCATTTCCTCTGGTCGTTATTTTTTATTATCTTCAGGACTGTTTCTCGATGGAAGCCATTCATCTGAAAGGTTTTCAGGAAATGCTTTTTTTCTTTGGCTATGGAATCAGCGTCAGATTGAGAGCATGCTTGGGGAAACAGGGTCTTTATAACTGCGTTCTTCTGTTGAGGGTGATGATGGGAGTCTGCGTGGAGATATCGGTCAGTATGGGTCTTTTTCCGGAAAAGGGAATGTCCTAAAGACCCATCTTCTTTCTTCTCAACCAGGACGTCCAGGAAAGGCAGGCGATTGTTCGTTTCCATTTCCATGGTGAAGGTTATGGCGACGTTTTGTCCATTAAGGTGTTCAAGGAACTTCTGCAATTCACCTAATCCATGGGGCCATATTGCAAACGTCTCGTCCACATACCTCACGAAGAGTTTTGGCTTTTTGCTGTATGACTGCAAGGCTTAATGTTCTAAATCTTCCATGAAGTTAGCAATTACTGGGGAAAGAGGGGATCCCATGGCGGCGCCTTTCGTTTGTCAGTAAAACTTCCCATTCCAGAGGAAATAGGCGTCTTCACCCCCACTTTTTGAGCAACTTTATCTCTGTATATACAGAATGGTTGAGGCATCAGAAGATGCCTTATCAAGGTGAAACCAGTCACAATTTTAAATTAAGCCCATTTCACATGATACTTGATCCAGCACAAGTTCGAAGATACTCGCTAGTATGATAGCCTTCCAGTATTGTGTGATACAGAACCAGCATGCTGGCTAACAAGCACAATCGCCATCATACTGGCTCAGCTACTTGATTTCATAATTGATGAGGTACTAGTCTGCCACAAGCTTCAATTAGGGCCAAGTAGCCTTTGGCCAATCACTTTAGCTCTTACAGGTGCTACACAATTTTCACTTTTTGAAATCAGCACCATCTTTACCTACCTCCTTTTGGCAGTCAGTAGTTTTCAGGCTACAAAATCAACAATAAATAAAAATGTCCCAGCTGCTGTTTTGGTCGACAAATTCAATGATCATATGAAACCATCTAGGACAGCACCAATCATACTGGATTCAGTCCTCAATATCTAGCACCGGCTAGTATTCTAGGTCTAGTGCTCAAAGATATACAGTAAATCCAAGGCCAGAACCACAGTAAAGAATTAGCAAGGAATTTCTAAAGTCTATCTCCCACATCCTGTCCTGAAAAACCAGCTGATGATGTAAATTGGCATGTCTTTAATATGCTTTGAATGGCAGTTCTACAACAAATCTGGAATTACTAACCCAGAACTGTACGGAAAGATCAAAGCTGCACCTCTTTCTGTGACTACAAAAGGGAATGAGGCATCAAAGGCATCAATCCCTTCTTCAACCAGCTGTAGGACTGCTTCAGGGCTCCAGCATCCATGTACAACACGGAACTTATTTTCAGGAAATTCTTTCTATGAAATGGAAGAAATGAATTAAAAGTGAACCCAATAACAATCATGTAAAAGGGCAGTGTCATGGGTAATTTCACTCACAACTGTTTCCCTGATTACAGGCTTAACTTTCTCAAAGTCAATGAATTCAACCTCCTGACCATTTCCATGCAATCCATCTATTACAAATCCATCAATGGCAGTTGCTGCTATTTCCTTGGCATAACTAACTCTTGAACTGACATCATAACCTCCTTGCAGTAATGCCAGAAATCCACTATTCTTCAGGACCTAAAATTTGAATACAATCATTTTACTTTGAAAGGTGCCTTCATTTAATCACCTCAAAAATACACTAACTGCATCAGTTTGTCACAAGCATGCAATGCAACATTGGTAAGAAAATAGGTGATAAAGTATGTGGCATTTAGACTTAAACAATCAGCAAACATTTTTTCTACAAGTAACACAAATATGAAAAATTCAAAAAAACTTCCATATAAAAATATCCTCGTAAGGTGAAACCCATAACGAGAGAGTAAAAATATTTACTACCTCTGACTCCTTATGCCTTTCTAAGCACTTATGGAACAGATAAAGTGACCTTTTGATGCTTTTCTGTATTCGTTTGTTAGTACTGTCCATACTAGTTTCACCGTCTCCCAAACACTGATACATATCAGGACGAAATGCTTCCATTATATCCATGTATCTGAAAGGAAAAAAGGGTGCACATTGTGCAGAGTTTAACTCTCAAGTCTGCACAAAGCCTTCATAACTTTTGCAAAGAGTCTGGCATGAATACTTTTTAGGGTGGAGCAGAAGTATGAATGAAAAAGAAATTTAAATCCTCTTAAAAAATAACAGGAACACCTTAAAATGAGTGGTGCTGAAGGAAAGATATTCCTAAAAAAATATGTCATGGGAAATTAGATTCTGAAAAGGTGATATAAATAATTTTACATGGAAAACCAAAAACATACTTTTAGCATTTGCAGCAAATCCTTGTGCACCAACCATGTAATCCACACTTCATCAAAACATAAGGCACACAACAACACCCAGTTATGAAGTATCACAGCATGTTCTGCAGAGCCATAAGCATTCCTCTATTTAAAGAAGAATTGTGCAAAGTAGGTAATGACATTCATCGTGAAGACAGCCATTGCCAACAGTCATTCAGAGCAATGAGTTTATACTTTATTACCAAAGAATTGAAAAAAACTTGCCAAGAAAATTTCTCTGCTCTACATAAAGAGAAATACTTTTGGCGATGCAATAAATACATTCCATCAAAACTAGAAATAATGTTGCGTACCCAGGCTCCCAAGCTTCACCCAGGCACCGTTCAGTTTGATAGATAACTAATTTTCCCCAAGTAATGGTTAGGCATTGGGTTGGCTGTCAGGTTTAAGATTTTACTCCTGAAAGGTAGTGACATTATCATCATGGATATAATCACTGAATGAGATTTGTAGCATTTCATCCTATTTCTGAGAAACATGAGAAAGAATTTGCTAGATTGTTTGTATGGGGGCCTTCGACAGGAGCCTGGGCACTTAGACCATCTTGGTCCATTGTGCCAACCCCTTGCCTGTCGGCCACATGCAGAAAGGGGACAAGAGCACCATGGTGAAGGCATGTATGGTCACCCATCCACCCTCTGTCCGAGCCCAACATTACTTAACTTCAGTAACCTTACGGGAACCGGTGTGTCAATGTGGCTGGGCCCTTGCCCAGGAATTTGCTAAGTGAGTGGGGAAATTTTTCGCTAGTGGAAATGGATAGTACTACGTAATTGAGCATTAAGAAAATCAACTTTAATAATCAACTACAAAAGTCACATATTATTAAAAACTAAAAAGGAAGGAAAGTAAAAGGGAGGAATACAATTATGGGAAGGATGTGCTTTGTTCCCCAAGATCTTCAATACTTCACTGAAAATGCAATGGAAGGTTTACGTATATTAAGGCAAAGAAATAATAATAATTTTTTTAGAAATATTAGTGACATACAGGTATTTAACATCCAAACAAATGCATGGTGTCAGCTTCAAAGCCAGTCCACCACGGCTTTTGCACCATCACTGAATACTCAGGATTATTAGCTCTCTTCAGGTGCTGGGGCTTCCGAGCTTTACCTGGGTTTTCAAGCTCAATCTTCTTTATATATAAGAGTGGACCCCTTTGTTTCTAGAATTTTTTTATTTGAAAAATCCATTTGAGATTACTCCCCAACGTGCAACCATCTTCACGGTTGATGTTTGCCGGTCTCATCGCTATTTCTATACCACCTCTGATTACTGCTAAGTAACTAACTCTGAAGACAGTTGCATGTTGGGGAGTAATCTCAAATGGATTTTTCAAATTTAAAAAATTCCAGCAACAATGGGGTCCACTCATATATAAAGAAGAGCGAGTGGAATATCACAGTTCAGATAACCTGATGAAGCTGGCAGGAGGACCAGGGAAATTTTGTTTTACAACAGAAAAACAAACGCGGAATGAATCCAGAAAAAATAAATAATTGAAAATTCATTAATGTTGATTAAACACATCAGCCGAAAAACAGGTGTGACCATGTTTGAGGCAGTGCTATGAAATTCTAATTTTCCATTAGGTTACAAGGGAAGCATGAATTTACTTGCTCTTAAACAATGAATTAAGGTCACTAGTTCCTATATAATAAGATTTTTCCTTTGAATCCAAGATAGCAGACAACAGAGCACTGCTCTATGAATGCAATCCATGAAATAATTTGCTTTTGACTATGATAGCCCTAGCAGTGCTTCACTTGGCACCTATACCTCTGTCTAGCAAGGATGTAGTCAAGAATTAAGTCAGTGTTACATAAGGATGTAGTCGATTTGGTATCTTGCTGTCTCCAGACTGTCTTACATGCCTGTTGTTCGAAGAATAGGTTCACCACAACCATATTCTGCAGAACATACTTAACATATCACTAAAGCATTGTGCTACATAATTACCAATGTTTTACTACAAGGTATGTGTGTACATGTTCAACGGCATTTCTCCTTTGTCATTTAGTTTCCCTAGACCAGACTGCTCAACAATTCTTCCCCCTTTGCCCTCACCAACCAGTGCTAGCACATGATCATAAAGTTCTCTTTTTCTTCACTGTGCTGAGGACTTCTTCAAGTTGCTCCAGTACTTTTTTTGTTTGTTTGGACATCGGTGCATAAATCTGGACTATTGCTATATGAGGACTCTCCTTTTATCTTCATAATCAGGATTCTCTCATCATATTGACACCATAACTTCAGACCTGGTATTCCATGATTCAACTCACTATTTGTCCACCTATACTGATGTTTCCCTAACAGTAGTCACCACCTAGAGTACCGACTGGAGGACTCTTTTACCCATGGGACCTTTATAAAAAAATGAATTTCTTGAGTATTTTAAGTGTGATTGTTGTACTTACCTTCATTGCAGAAGAACATTTGACTATTAGCTTAGCAAAACAGCTCAAAATATGTAAGTTATGTGATTCCAAGATAAATTGCACCAATTTGTATTGATACATCACTACTATGTTTTAGTTGAAGAACGTCAAATAAAAAACCAGCATACACAATATAACACTTTGTGCATGGGTTTGCTTGGTTTAACACAGCACAACATGTGAAGTCTTTAACATATTTCTAGCACTGAGAAGGTTCTTTTTTCATTCGTCAGTACTTCTGTAATTCTATCCCGATAATGTTAATTTTAAGTCTTCCTTTAAAATCCGATGGTTCACACGCTTTGTCTTTTACAGAGAAGTAATACACTCTTCCTGAGCCTTTTGTGGAAGGAGCTTTCATATAACAAATAATGTTATTTATAGAAACAATACAGATATTTACTTTCTATTTAGGCCAGTAGAATGATGTTTAAGGTCCATAAGGATGCATGAATTTTATTTTTAGGTCACATTCATCAACATGCTTAAACATGACCAATCCATAAAACCAGTAAATATCGTATAAAATGGTCACATAAGAATCAAAGCAAATTTGTGCCATACTTTGTTCACAATTCCTTTGGTCTTCCTGAGAAATTGTGAATTGAACTGAAAGAGGCATCAAAATTAACTTTCTTCGCCACAATTACATTGGTTGAAATTGGAATGAAACAATGAAAACTACGGATGCCTGGAATTGTTTTCGCTTGATACCAATGAGTTTCTAGTTGCTGCCGAATTACTGACAAATGTTCTTTAGTATTTTTAAACGAAGAAGGATATTTTATCCACTCTGGACTTCATGCGCATTCATTCATAAACATTTTCAGCGGAAGTGATCGTGCTACCCGGATCACATTGGCGACTTTCTATGTTGATAATTTGCTTAAATGTTCCACCTATTCCATCACAGAGAGATTTCCCATGGCTGGTTGGAAAAAATGACCAAGTAGCTTCTAAATGAAAGTCCAGGTGATAGTGGCATAGGTTTAGGAAGTTTTTGCAGTTCTTGTATTGCCCAGCACAACCATCACTGAAATACATATATTTGTGGGAAGGCCGAACACTGATGATCATAATTGTGAAACATTTTTTTAGTGTTTTATCATTTTTTATCTCAGAAAGCTTGCAAAATGCCATTAATTTTATTTTTAGAGGTAGTGGGTTATATTTTTAGGATTAATAGAAAAAAAATTTAGCTTGATTAACATATTGCCTTTGGTCAATAATTGATGTTTTATAGAACCTTGTTTTCTGTGTTAAACTTTCTCAAATCTTATGAAACATAAGTGTATAGAGAATGTTTGATATCTCTGAGGACATCACTTAAAATATTTCTGAAATCCTCATAGTTTCCATGATAAAACTGCAAATTTTCATAAGAATTGGTTGAGAAATAAGACTAAGACAATTTTTTTCCTTTGGAGGTACAAGTGCCCTCGGAGACCTTGGACATATAAAAACAGCAGTTTCACTTAAACTTCAAATGGTTGTGAAAAAAAAACTAGTAGAAATAGACAAGAAAAACTTCACATGATTTCATGTCTACATGAAAGGATGCAACATACCAAGTTTCATCAAAACCTGAGATGGTGGGTGTCATGGCCTGGTTGAACTTACACGTAATGACCCACCTCTCACCAATGGTGCATCATAGTGCTTCCTCTTCCTGGTGCTGGTAAAAAAGAATATATTTTTTCCTATGAGGATAAAAATATTTCACCATATATGGGTCTCAAACCTTTGGTTCAGCAGATGCAGTGATGGCCAGTGATGTTATGCAGTCTTGTTCAAATTCCACTTATGAACGAAAACATACTTCAATGGGGGGCATTTCCACACCTAATCTTATCTCTCCCACCCACGCAGAAGTCATGTGGTCACAGAGTAATCTCTGGAGCTCCCACTCGACCCATACGCATGCAAAACCCTCTCCCCATTTCTACTCCTAGATCTCTTGATCATCTCCAAGACCTCCTGTCTCCCTCTCCCTAAACTCCACAGTTCAAATCATTACCCCCACCTCACACTTACCACCTCACCCCTACCTCCCATCCCCCCACTCGCCAGCGTTTAAACGGCCAATTCCCAACATCTCCCTCCCCACCATAACCTCCCCCAACTTTGAGTGACTATATATTCTTGGTCTTCTTCTTCTAATGTATCTGATGATGACGAGCTTCGTTGAAACCTAAGTTGTCTTATTTTAATAAATATATGTGGAATAACTAAGTTATACTTTTCATTCACAATGTTAAGCAAATTCCACGAAGTCACGCCTGAGACAATGGAGTATATTTAGTACTCATGATTAATGAAAATACTAAGAACTTTTCTACAACATTTTTTTATTGTACGATGCGTTTAACCGATTTACAGCATCGTCAGGTACAGAAAGTTTAACTTTCTGTGCCTGACAATACCGTAAATTGGTGAAACGCATCGTACAATAAAAATATTTGTAGAAAAGTAATAAGTATTTTCATTAATCATTAGTACTAACATAATGAACTTCTACCAAGTGAAGCCTGCCACTGCCAAGTTTATGATTTATTTAGTTTTACGGACGAATACTGTTACTGAAACACAAGAGTGGTATGGCGCAAGACATTTTTCACTGTCGCCATGGAGGGAAAACATAGCAATGCAAAAATTGCATTGGTTGTTCAAAAAAATCAGCAATGCCTTAAGAAAACAAAGAAGAAAAAAAACCCTTCAGCAAGATAACCGCTGCCCTTCAATCTGAATCTCCAGCCCAGTTAGCAGGTATGTACCTCTCTGCGTCCACATGTTCCTTTCCACTTCTTGACCAAATGGATACCTTGTCCAACATATTGTAGCCAACAGGTGAAGAAATAGCAGGATCCTGGACAGTGCAGTACATTAGATTACTCTGTAACAGATATGGAATCAAATTCTCCAATTTTAATTGAGCATTACTCTTACCTGCATTTAATGCGTATTTCAGTATTGCAAACTTAATGTGTATCTTTACTTTTTCACATCGTTGACAACTTCACTCCTCACTTGACAAAATATACACCATAGCCTACATTTTCTTAGTTTAAGATGCATTATTCATATCGCACTTAAGGTTGAAGTTTTAGTCAATCTGTCAGTAAACTAGAGTGAAATTAAAAAACTGAGAATAAAGATGATCCCCTTAAGGCAAGTATCCCAACAGAGTTGCACGTTTTTTATGGAACTTCGTTTAAAATAGGAAACAAGGGAGTCACTCAAGACACAAATATGCTTACTTTCATTCCAATAAAGTCTGCTATTCCACGTTTGAATTCTTCCAATGGTTTGTGACATGCGATGGTGGTGGAAAGCGGGAGCTGAATACTTAAAGGCTCCTTAGTGACTAACTCCAAAACGTCTAAAGTTAGATGAGGCACGCACCCACCCTATATTGGAAAAGAAAACTAAATAAACGTACAGAATATAACTTAAGTTAATCATTACTCAAGAGAACCTCGAGGCCCGGAATACATACCTTAGAATATAAGAACAACACTGGGGTCTCCAAACACATATCTGGGAGTCTATTTAAGCAACTCAAGGTGCCCAACCGCGCTCGCGATGTGTTAGAAACAGTAGTTACCGCAAACTTCATTTCTGAGTCGGAATGGATAAACGTTTATTTCGTATTATATCACACACTTCGAAATTCAATGCAGATGATGTTTTCCAAATACCGGGCATATGGTCGATCGATACACGAGTATAGATAGATCGATAGCTGAATGACCTAATCGACTTTTCTATCGACAGTCGACAAATAATCGACAAACACATATATCGATAGGTCGGCACCACGAGAGACTGGTCGAAAGAATCAAATATGATGAGAAATGTTTTTTTCATGAATATAGGTTTTTTTCATGAATATTATTCATGGTTTTTTATGTTATATTTGCTGTGTTCCTTTCTTTAAATTTTTATACTTATGAGCACAGTGTCTACATTCAAGCTAATTGACGTGTTCATTTTCCAGGAACATTCATTTGCCTAAGAACAGTGTTCTTGCATTAATTGCCAATGAATGTATTAATTACTTGAAGAATCCACGAAATGTCATTTTTTCGGATCATGACAGGCTGCTCCGTTGTAAATTACTTTAGTTAATCAAATATTTGTGTTAGGAAGGTCATTAAATATAAAGCTTCAGCGGGAGTTTTTGCGTTTGCACCAACTTTACTTGGGAACTGAGAACTTTATATCACCGCGCCGTCATAATTGATAATTATTGGAAAAATTCAAGTTCCTCTATATTAAAAAACTTATCTTTTTCAGCTCAGTACCAAATTTATTAATGAAATTTCATGGCACCAATTGGTGATGAAATGTTTTAGAAACGCTCTGCAAAAGCACCTTCTGTACAATTAATGCTCACCCGCTGAGGTAAATATATGCACCGACTATTAGAGATACCTGTATCTAATATTAAAATAAAAGTTATAAATATTTTTTCCATACTGGTTTGCTTGCGAGAACGTAAAATTCTATTTATTCGAAAGATGTAAGTTTGTTTGACTGCGAATGTAATAATTTATCTGCAGTGAGTATCTCGTTCGCAATTTCAAATTTTTGCCAGCCTGATGTTGCCAAGTTTTGATAATTTTATTTAGCTACTAATAAAAAGTCTCAAAACAAAAACTGCTATTAAAATACATATCCCGATTTTATATTTCATAAATCAGTAAATATTATACGTTATTAAACATTTTAACTATTTTGGTGCAATAAAGCTGGCAACACTGAGCAACCTTATGTCACTACTTCCGTCTACTTTGGAGAAATGGTCATCATGGCAGGAATGGATGAGCACGAAAGGAAAATTGTGATAGAATTTTGTCACTTGCTGGAAAAATCTAAACAGCTGTTCAATGGACTCAGGTAATTGACGTTTATGACCCCTGCTGAAGTTTCCTTGTGGAGCATTGTCTCTGTTCTTGAATATTCCTCATGTCAATGAATATTTTCATAGCGGCTTCTGTATGGTGAATTTTATAACTTCTGCGTTAGGAAAGCGTATTGTTTTCATTAATTCATCAAAATTTGGCCATAACGTACGAACTATCAATTTTGAGACTGCATTTCATTCGATTAGAGCTTGAATAAAGTGTTTTTAGATCGTGTATCTGTTGGTTTCGTGTTAGGTCTCAAGTGATACTTTGTGTTGTTATTTCCTTCCTTATTCCCCCTAGATGGTTGAATTAGTTGGCTTTCAACGACATTCATGGAAGTTGGAATATTTATATTCATCTATGGTCGTAGGGTTTATTATGGAACTATTCTTGCGATGGGATACCAAAGATAAATAGGTAGGAATTAGATTGGAAGATTCTAATTGTTATTCTGTTTTCGTTTCAGAGATTTGCCCCAGTATGGACATAAGCAGTGGCAAGCATACTTTGGAAGAACTTTTGATGTTTATACCAAACTATGGAAGTTTCAGCAGCAGCATAGGTGAAGCTTACGTTTAACTCAGATACATTAATGTAGTTGTTAGCAGTTTTTAATCTACTGTAGCGAGTGTCTCATGTAATTGCTAAACGGTAGTATTGTATTTATTTGGTTTGAACGTACATTAGCCCCAATTCTGGTCGATGATCCTGGTAGTAAACATGCCTGTATGTCAGATCTTCCATCGTGGTACGTTTTCACTTGAACGATGACCCCATAACTTCTTGGTTTTCATCCTGTGTGAATGTCATATCAGTATCCACTCTTATTCGGGGTAGTGTTTATTTACGTGATGATCTTTTATATTCTGGCAAATGACCTATATTTTAGATTTCATTATTGGCAATTTTCTTGCTGGGATTTTCTAATCTACAAATACGTTTTTACTGTTGAATGTACGATTGTACAGCTGGCTCATCTTATGAAAAGGCGTAAGTTAATCGACAATTATGGAAAGTAGACGAGAATTCATTTGTCAAATTACTGAAATTTTCTTATAATTTAATACCTATTCATTTTTCATTTTTTTGTGAGATTGAGCCTATGCTTCATTAGATTCTATTGCATTGAACGGTAAAGGTGAGCTTTGAAATAAGCATACCACCGAGTTTTTTTTTAGTCTTTAATCAGGTATATCTTGCCAGGGGTTGTGTTTATATTATGATTGAGCATCTGAATAATTTATTAGATTTAGAAAAGGATTCTCATGTTAGTAAACGTCTCTAAAAGTTAATAGTACTTAGTCTCTGTGTTTTTGTTTTTTATTGTAGTTTTGCCAAATAAGTGATCACTGCTTATTGCATAGGAAGTAAAGATGAAATCTTAAATGTCGTTATAAATTTAAAGTGTAATTTCTAGTTACTGTGAACATTCCTAGTGACCAGATGGTCAATCATGAGTCAAATCAGCCCAGTAGTTAACTTTTACTATCAGGTATTTTTGTGTGGTCTATATCAGAAGCCCTCATTGTACCTTTAACCTTGCATTATGCTACGTAATATTTTGAATGAGAAACACACTGGAGCATATAGTTAGTGGAACAATTTAATGCATTAGAGGTCCAGTATACTTCTATGATGCTGGTTATAAATTCGTAGTTCACAGTGCACATGCAGGATAGCCAGTTTCTGATGTGTTTGTACATTTTGAGCCCCAGTCGAGTGCAATTCTTGAAGAAATAGAAAAAAATACAATTGCTATCACTGAGTTTGTTTTGAGATGTGCCCTTGCATGTATATTATTTGGTTATAATCATTCCTGGAAAAGTGTAAATCGTAATAGAAATATGGAATTCATTATTTTTTCACTCATAGTTAGCGGTATATCACCATTTAAATTGAGTAATTATTGCAGTTCTGGGGCTTACGTATGTGTGATATAAATATGTCGTCCCATATTTTCCTCATTAACAAGTTGATGATGCAGTTTTGTGGTCCTGTTGCAATAAGATTGCATCATTAAAAGTATAAATTTGAGCCCTTATCAGCTTCATTGTCTCCTGATAATCTATTGTTCTGTGACAATCATTCTTGTGGTGTTGTGGTAGACGATTTAGTTGTTATGAATGGGTAAGGTGGATTGATACTGCTATCAGAATTTTTTAGTTTGCTTAATAATGTGTTTACTCTGAAAGAAATGTAATTGGATTCAAAAAAATGCTTTTCGTGCTGAAAGGAAACGATATGGGCAAATTTCCTTATTGTTAAGTTAAGCCAGGCTAGTAATTTGAAGTAGTTCATTTGAAAAATTGGGAAACTATTTATTTTGATTGTGTTATTTCACTTTGGAATAATTCCTCCACATTATACCTCATCATTATCAGCATCCTCAATCCAAAAATTGGGTGCTGTAGCTCTCCAATCCACTTTCCTATCTGCTGTTTTTAAATCTACATGAGTCTTCATTTTGATGTTCCTTATAATTAACCATTCAGGGTCTCGCTTGATTATTCTTCATATTCATTTATCCCGCTAGTATTGTTTTTGAAAGGGTGTTATGTTGTGGTGTGTGTCCAATAAATTTGTCTCTTCTACTTTGCATAGTTTCCACTAAACTTATTTTCTCTTTCCACCACTTCTCCATTGGTGATACTCTTTGTCCTTAATATCTTCAATGTCATGCCTAAAAATGTAAATTATATTATAGATTTCTCTAACCTCTACATTAGCTGTGTTATAGCCTCAGGCTGTATTCCTGTGAAGCAATGGCAATCTTTTAGCCCTGTCTTACAGTCACTTTTCTTCATTTGCAAACTGTATATCCCTGTGTCATTTGGTTGAGCACCAAAGCAGCGAGCGAGCAGTCGAGCATTCCTGAGTCTTTGTATTATTTAATTAAGGGTAAATCCTGACCATTTAGGGAATTGAGTTGTGATGGCTTGAGTGCTGACTTTCATTCCTGAGGGCCGTAGTTCAAATCTGGGCTGTGATGGATGTTTTTCGGTGTACTCTCAATCCAAACTTGGGAGTGGAGAGCACTTCAAGGGAAGTACTCTATGCTTTGGATGAGGTATTGGATTGACTGGAACAGTCGACCCCAGGACACCTTTTGGTTATAGTAAGATAATGATGATATGTAACATGTTTCTTTCCACCCTTCCCCCAGTCTCCCGTCACACTTCCCTAACCTATGCATTCACCTTTCCGTAATCGTGCAAATGACCTCAGTTTTTGACTCTTTAAATAACAAGTCATCATGGCCGTTAGCATGAAGAAGCTATGATTTCATTCCAAGTGCTAAAAAATCTTGTAAAAATGAAATGTTTTATTAAAAATAAGATTTTCTTTGAGAATTTCAGAGTTGATATTATCTTTGAAGGACAAAATCTGAGGTTTCAGGCATGATGGAGTGGAACCGGAACATCACTGCAGTTAATGAAACAAGAGCAATTTTCACAAGTATGACATTTATTGCACGACCGGTTTCGCTTTTTACAGCATTTTCAGGTACATATATCAAGTGTGCTCAAGCTTATATAGGGAGGCGGGAGCACACCTTCCTATATAAGCTTGAGCACACTTGATATATGTACCTGAAGATGCTGTAAAAAGCGAAAATGGTCGTGCAATAAATGTCATACTTGTGGAAATTGCTCTTGTTTCATTAACTGCAGTGATCTTTGAAGGAAGTGTGCTTGCAAATTTCTTCTGCTCCTCACAAGTTCACTATTTCTCAGGGTGTGGCCAATCCACTTGGATAATTTCTTCCTTAGTGCACCATATGGTTTTCCTCTCTTCCATTTCTCCCTATATATCCTTGTTTCTGATTTTATCTAAACCTCCAACTCCGTGTTTTGGAAGTGTCTATTACCCTCTGATTCATTTTTCCATGCAGTATTCCATGTGAATAGTGGTACTTGTAGTTATTATCGAGTACTAGTGGATACTAACAGGCTAAAAATTGGTTTAAGAAATTTTTATTGAATATGCACTCCATGTTTACCTTCCTTTCTGTATTTTATTTAATATCAAACAGTATGTATTTGATGAAAGACAACAGGCTTTCCTAGAGTGGCACTGTTGCTAGGCTTTCCATAGCTGACACTTTGACGAGCAACTTACTCATCTCCCTTATGGCAAAACTGAGTGAAAAATACCAGTTTCATCTAGTATGTGAATGCCAGAATTTTTAGTGATAAACTATTATGTTAAAGTAGCCAAGCAATGTCATCATAAACCTTGTTCTAGGATCACACACCTATCCCTAATTACCTTGGGTTGAAGGACCCTTTTGCGGAATGTTGAGAAAGTGTGAGCGTTTGAACTTTTCTTGCGAAGTTCAGGCCATAAAACTTGGAGAGGGACTAGAAGAAGAGTAAATGTGATGTTCAAACCTACTTCTATATTTTTTCTGCAGTCCCTCGATAAAATGTAGAAGTATGTTTCCTGTAGTTAAGGGTAAACATGTAGATGGGACCATCCAATGAGGCTTTTTTTAGATGTGAACCTGTCCTATACTGACTAGGCTACCATACAGGCCTCTCAGTCTAAATTTCTGAAAAAACTGGTATTCTAGAACCAAAATTAACCTTGTATTTACCATGTAAAGTGTTTTTCTGTATCTTGACCATGTTCAATCTTTAGTAGACTAATATTAATCTGTAAGTTTTCATGGATATTTTTTGATTCTAAGGCAATTTAACACTCAATGCATACTTAAAAATGTTTTTTGCTTGGTTGGAATGTTTTTTAATTGATAGGAAATCTCAAAAAAATAGCCTCCGGTGCATTGATTCAGGGTCATCAGGAAAAATTCAGGGCTGGCTGTTTTGATAAGGGACCTACAGTTGCAGCAGGACTAGTTATGACTAGTCTGGGCCAGTTGAAAACATTTGGAAGAGTTGCCAAAACTCAGGGATAGTTGCTAAAAATTGGGGTTAGTTGTTACAATGATAGGTCAGTTGCATAATTTTGTGTTGGCTGTTTCAATTCAGGGCCAACCTGATTCCACCACCCATCACCAGATACTTAAAGTCATGGAGAGCAGCCAATACCTTTGGCCTACTGCTAATTTTAAGGGGTGGTGGCAGACATTGTTAGCAGATCACCAAATTTATTGATAATTGCAAATTCAGGGGCTACATGCTCCATGGACAGGTTGAACTATTTTCACAAGACATGTGACCCCATGAGTTGTTGGAAACAACAGTGAACAATTTGAGGGCACTGGAAAAGATGGCTAGTGAAAATTTAAGCATTGAAATTTTGGCGCAATATTGTGAGTTATACTCAACATCAAAAGCTCCATTTGACAGTGGATATTTTGCTCTGTGAATTTCTGATGGAGGGCATTTTAAACACGTAGTTAAAATTAGTTTGAATTTTCTATGATGAAAAAATTTGAAAATTTCTCTGTACATGCTGGAGTCCTCTTCTTCCAAGCATTATTCCCTCACTATGGCAGGGTCCACTGGTTGGCACTACAATATCCACTTTGCTCAATCCTGGGCATCTTCTGGTATAGAATTTACTTGTCCTATGTCCTCCTTAATTCAGTCCATCTATGATTCATTGTGCCTTTCACAGGGTCTCTGTCCATTAGTTTCAAGGAACATGGCACATGCAGGAGTGTTATATGTAGTTAATTTTCACTTAGTGACTCATAAGCTAATTTGAAAACTTTTCATCAGCAGTGGTCATCTTTGTGCATTTTATGTAATATCTTCAGCTTTTAAAAGCAATCTTGTATATTTTCAATATTGACATAAACATTTCTAATGTTAAAGTTTGTGGGGCTGAAATTGTTCATTATATCGAGCATGTCAGCTTAAGATTCCAAAATATGTTTGTTAGGAGTTATTTTCTCCTTGTGGGAGAACTTGTTTCCTTGCCATTCTGTTTGAAATTATTGAATTCATTCTCTACCCAAGGATAATTGCTATTTTATTCACGAAAACGTTAGATGGAAACAAGAAATGAATTTTAATGAAAAAATCAATCTTCTAACCGTAGCCATTCACTCGTAAATTGAAAATTAAAATACGCAAAAGGTGACGCCCATCAAATGAGCTGTGCTGAAACTTCTACGTCATCCTCCTCCTCTCGTTTGCTTTTTTGGGGGGTGGAGTTGGGGAGGCAGGGGAGGATTTTGATTGGGCAAAGGAGCTGTGGACAAAGGGATGACGTAAGAAGTATCACCATGCCTAATCCAGTGAGAGGGTTAAGAACATCAATTTTTCGTCGCTTCTAACTTGAGAGCTAGGTGACAGATCGAAAAATGGAAAAATATGGGTCTTCTTATTTTACTAACTCTATCAAATTCGGCAATAAAAAAAATGGTGAACATCCCCATTCCCCAACGTGGACTGAGTGGCATTATTACTTGTAGTCTGGTGTGGGATAAATATATGATGAAGTTATGAAGAATTCTAATTAATGTTTTCTCTGGTTTTATAGGCAAATTTTAGATTCAAAGTATGGTCTTAAACGGTGGCAAATTGGAGAAATTGCATCAAAAATTGGTCAGCTATATTACCACTATTAGTAAGTAAACTCAAATACATTTGAAGTGATAAATATAATGTCACATTTATTTGTGTTCTTGTCTTTTCTCCTCATTTATCATGCGTTGAATATCTTATTTACCATTTCATTACTGAAAACTGAAGCTTACAATTTTATAGATCATCATTTTATGGTGTGAGGTCATTTATTTGTAAACTAATAGATTTCATGCTTTTTCACAGTTTACGCACTAGTGAAACTAATTATCTCAATGAAGCATATTCATTCTATGCTGCCATCAGAGGAAGAGCATACTACTCAAGAGCTTCCAAGGAGGATAGGTATGAAATTGGGAATATAATCATTGCAGTCTTTCAACTCTGTGATCATTACTAGCAATTTATATTGCTTTGTTCCTTCATAGGTCTGATTTAATGGTAAAGAAGTTGCGCTACTATGCCAGATTTATTGTCGTTTGCTTGCTTTTAAAGAAGATGAAGGTTGTTCGAGAATTGGTTATGGTGAGTTCACTTTGCAGTATTCCTCTCAAGTAATTGTTTGATTTGTCAGTTTTGAAAAAAGTATCCAAAAGATGATTATTTATGCTCAGTATCATTTCTGAATTTTAATTTTTATATTCTTCATTTTGCTAAATAAATTTTCATTAGAACTGTGACTGATTACATATTTCTTAGAGGAATGACATGAGGTGAGACTTAGCCGATGATGCATGTTTGGGAAATAAGTTCATGCACTTTTGTCCAACAATAACATCATGAAAATTTTAAGTCTGACTTGCTGAGTTTCTTATCAATACACAATGTTTTTTCTTAGGAGTTGGATAAGCAAATTGTTGACTATACAAGTACATATGAACCAGATGATCAGCTGGAATGGTCTTTGGTGCTGGAAGAAATTAAATCATTCATTAAGGCTGATGGTGTAGTTAGTGTTCTTCATGCCGACTCCAATGCTATCATTTTATCTCACAGGTATGTGGTTATTTGAAAGCTTCATTAGTTATATTTACTGTATCGTAAGTGAAATTATTCACTTCCATTTCATTCATTCCAGGTTAAGTCCTCTGACTACACCTCCAGTAGAGAAGTCACCTGTAATGAACCTTACCCTGCAAGAAATTCTCATAGTAGGAAACTGTAACGATCAGGTAAGAAGAATTATTCTGTACATACTCTAAATAACATACCTGTGATGCCTTAAATATACAGTTGACCCCTGCTTTACGATGGGTTTACTTTACGATAGATTCAATGTACAATCTGCATGCTAGGAATTTTAAAGGGTGCTGATTATGTGTGTGTCCTTTAAAATTCCCCATTTTGACGATCTTTTGATCCCATAATTTGTTATTCATTCAGCGTTCAAAGCCTTATTTGTTAACAGACAGCATTTTCTATCATAGCAACATTTAAATATTTAATGATACACATAATTATGAGCTGTTCTTGTAATTAGAGCAAATGTTGCTATTATTAGCGCTACCTCCTATCAGCTCCTATGAAATAATGCAGCATTCCGTACCTAGTAAGGGTCAAATATATGATAATTCAGATTAAGGCTTTCATTAGTTATTATAGGGACATCATTTTGTTTATCACTTTGGAAAAATATGAGGACTTGCACCGGATAGCAAATTATTGTTAGAGCGCATTACTTACCAAAAAAGTGATATATGATTCCTTAAGGAAGTTCGGTGGTTTCACTCAACTTAAGAGAATTCGACGAAACTTGCTGGAAGCATTACTTATGTTGTGTTAACCTAATTTTTTCAGAATTGTTTACTGCAGATTACTTAAGATATTTGATCGAGAAGTGGACAAAACATTGCATGGGATCTTATGGGAACACAAGGTACGAGTAGCTTAATTCATGAAAAAGAACCTTTTTCTAGTTAAGAATAATAAAAATAAAGTATATGAAATGATTTTCATACATTATTCTATTGATGATTTAAATTTTTTTTGTTTTTCTTATTCAAAACTAGAAAACGTTCTTTTCGATTAATAAAGCTAGTCGCACCTCGCATTCCCATAAGAACCCTTGTAATTTCATCCCCACTTCCACATCAAATATCCTCAGAAATCTGTGGTGAATAATTTTGAAAAAATTCAGGTAGCTTTAGGAAAACATAACTAATGCTTCCAGCAAGTTTCGTTGAATTCCCTTAAGTTGAGTGAAACCACCGAACGTCCTTAATGAATACAGCTGAATAAATCATATCAATGAAACAAGTTGAATAATATCGTAACATTTCTCGGTCTATTAAAGGGACGTAATGTAATGGGTTATCTAAATTTGCATTGTAATTTGCATCTCCTATGACTTCGCTCTGACAAGGACACATCGTGAGACCTATGTTGGGGTCACTAACGATACAATGTTTTTTGAAACTAGAGAGAGATTAAAGGCTTGTTCATGGGCAAGTGCCTAGCCACGTTGAAACACCGGTTCCCGTCAGAACACCAAAGTTAAGCAACGTTGGGCCCGGACGGTGGTTGGATGGGTGACCCTCCTCCATACCTCAACCAGGCATGGATGGAGAGATGATACTCCCTCCAGACCTATACCGGGAGGCTGGAGGGAGACCCAGACCAGGCTGGTTGGAGGGAGGACATCCCTGGTAATGGGGAGAGGCAGGGGGAGGCCAATCGTCCATACCTCTACCGAGGTGCTCTTGTCCCCTGTCTGCAAGTGGCAGACAGGCATAGGGTTGGCACAATGGACCAAGAAAGGTCTAAGTGCCCGGGCTCCTGACGAAGACCCCCCCAACTATCTAATCTAAAGGCTTGTTCGGGTTTCCAATGTTGACTTTTGACTACAGTTTCGCCCGGTTTCTTCCGAGCGTCTTCAGGTTGATGTCAGACTTCAAACTGAAGACGCTTGGAGGAAACCGGACGAAACTGTTGTCAAAAGTCAACATGAACGTGGAGGAAACCCGAACAATGAATAAGCCTCCATTCAAGCTCCGCGGAACCTACGCCGCAATATCTAGAGATAGAGTGTAGAAAAAGTTTGACGGCTATCTCTCCCATAGGCCCGGGTTCACGGGAGAATTGCTCAAATAGAATTTCGTTCCGTGTAAATTCTTTGAATTACTCTCATTCATTCAAGTATCACCGTGGCCGAGTGGGTTTAGACAACTGTAAAAAAGTATAAGTCAGTGGTACGGAGGCTTCCGCGGTGATTAATTGGAAAAGTATTTTCCGGGTTATGGCCGCGTTGGTCCATTTGGGCTGACGACATACCAACGCGGCCATAACCCGGAAAATACTTTTCCAGTATAAGTCAGTGTTTAGGGTTTGTGGCTGTCACGCAGCATAATTTTTTTAGCTGGATTATGTTTCGGAGACAATTTACGATGCCTAGGGATAGGAATTTTTCGGTGGTTTGAGAGGGAGAAAAGCGGTACTTTGAAATTAGGAATTCGGTACTTTCAACAAGACATTTCGGTGTTTTCACGGTGACCACAAATTTATACATATATATATATACACATAAAATACTGATTATTTCAAAGCCTAGAAAAGGGTCACTTATACTATAGTTTAACCCAATATGATCTGGGTTATTATGTGACACTTCCCCTTCAAGCCATGTTATGACTGAAGACAATCACCTCAGTGGCGAAACCTGGAAAAGTGGCTAAATTTAAAAATAAAATTTAATACATTTTGTGTATTGGCATGTAACTTTAGAGAATTTCCATCCTTGTGAAAGTTTACTGCAGTTATGTGCTCCGAAGATTTTAAATGTTTTCCAATTGAGTCTTTCCCAAGCTACCTGACAATTGTAGAATTTGTACATGACCGTACTTTTATCGATACAATAAAATCTATCTTTTTGATGCTGGAAAGCCCGGTCTCTTGCGCTTAATTTTGCATTCGGCGTCTCAATAACTCGTCAAAATTACTTGAAAGCACAGAAACCAGAAATAAAACTAGGATACTTAACAATTGTCACTGGAAAACAAACAGTCATTTGACGGAAATGGCCAAAAACTAGAGATTCAAACAATAAAATCAATCTTGGTGCCACGCAATAAATAAATATATCGACAATTATATTGATGTCGTAGTTAGTCTTGATTGGTGCTTTCAAGCCAGCTACGCAACCATTGCAATGGAACGACCCCATTGCAATAAGGTCGTTCACTATGATGCGAAATTGCAATTTAATTCACGAATTTGGTAGATGGATTGGAAAATAGATTTTCGGTGTAGACAAAATTCTTCTATATTCAGCCACTCACTCTTAAATCAAAAATAAAAATTAGCGAAACTTGCCGCCCACTCAAAAAGTTCGTGACGTCATCAGAGATCCGGTTCAGTTACTAATTCGCTCGCTAAGTTTTCAACCTATTTCCTGGATTTAGAACTAACCCTTCTGGGAGAATAGAGTAGCCAATTGCAGTATTTTATTCATTGCCCAAAAAGAGACTCCACAGGCGGAAAGTGTGCCATTGGCCAAATCAGTATATTGGGGAATCGAATTGTGGAAAAAAAATTGTAGGATTTTTAAGATAGTTAAACTTAATAAATTAATATTTATTTGTATAAGAATGCGGACCCATGTATATCCAAAGGTAGTACAGTGAAAACTGTCTATAACGGACCCTGTATACAGCGGAAACTTGTCCATTACGGAAAATTTTCTTGGTCCCGACCTGCGACATAAGAATTCCCATATAATTGAACCTGCATTTAACAGAACCTGCTCAACGCAGCAACGGAACGATTTTTGTTCTAAGACCTAAACTTTTCACCTGTGTATTACGGAATTGCAATTTTCACTCTAATACACTTACGGATTGCCACACTAAGTCTTCCCTGAATTGAATTTTCAAGGATAACCTCAAGGAGGGGAATGTATAGGAAAAAGTTGAATAGAAGGGAATGCCACTATCTGTTGGTAGGGGGGCTCGATGGTTGACGAAAATGTTTCCATCCTCCTGTCCTTCTCCTTCTCGCGCTTTGTCATTTTTAGCTTGATTGCTAGGCACCGCGGGACGCCCAGGTTGGTGCATGTTCCTGAGAATAGCTGATCCTTGAACTGGGGGGTCTTTTCGTGCTGTTATTGTCTTGGTTGTTACGACTTATCTTGCTAACTACGAACCTGATTTTCCTGGCCCTTTTTTTCTTCTCCCACATTTCCTCCCCCATCCTTCCCTTCCACCTTTTCTCTGCCATTACGCCCGTTCTTCATAGGCCAACTGTCATTCACACCCACCCAGTAGACCAAGCCAATCAACGTGCCTACGCAAGCCTTTCCCCTGACCCTCTCCCACATTTTCCCCTTTAATGAGTCACATACATTCGCACTCGTCGCGAATAAGTTCATCTCCTGGTGTCCGCAGTGAATACCTCTAGTGGTGTTAGTGGATCCATAACGAGAGTAAAATTGATGATATCAGATATCAGGCCTAACCTCGTTGAAAACAAAGAGAGTAAAATGTCTAAGAAAAACGCATTGAGTTTGCAGGACAAAATTGCCAACATAGAACTCATCAAAATTTCGATTTTCTTAAGAAATCAGTGCAACGCAAAAGGGGTGCAAAATAAATTCAAATGTGGAAAATCGCAGGTGTATAGCGCATTGAAGAATGAAGAAGTTCTACGCGCTGAATAGCTATAGGTTGGTGTTAGCGTGAATACATTTATGATTTCATTCATATCGTAATGATTCTTATGATGAACTAAATCATTAATATTGGAAAAGAAATCATCCCCAGGTGTACTGAAAATTTACTTTATTTTACACTAATACTTTTCTCTTCGATCTCGAAATAGGAAAATGTTAAATAAATTGACATTAATTAACTGTGACTTATTTCGAAATGTTTTTTTTAATGCTTCAAAGTGCCATTCATGTGATTTATAGTGAAAATTTTAATGAAATATGAACGCAAAATAGTGAACCATTGGTAATTAAACATATTTTCAGAAAAAAATAATCAATTTATGAGATATTGACTGTCTTTTTCTTTACTTTGATTCATACTTTTACATGCAATCATCAAGCTGAAAGATCTTGCATAAATATTGGACAATTCTAGTCGGGTATTTCAGATATTGTTTAAAGTATACATTATATGCGAGTTAATAAGAATACATTTCAAGGCACTTTAATCTTTTTCCTCTATTAGGTTCAAATTTGAACTCTATAAGAAAAACTGGGAACGAAGAATTAAATGAATTAATTTGGGAGTGGTTAGTTCAGACGAGATAATAAACATACCACTATTGGGACTAGTGGTCCAAGCGCAAGCGAAAGTGTTTGCCGTGAAATTAGGAAATACAGAGTTTAAAGCATCTGATGGCTGTCTAGGAAGTTATCGAGATCGTCATAATATTGTGTGGAACACTATGTGCGGAGAGGCAAATGGCAGTAGTTTCCAGTTGGAAATTGAAAATTTAAGATTTGGTTAAAAAATACCATCCGCGGTATATTTTTAACCGTGATGAAACAAGACTGTTTTTCCGTGCGATCCCAACTAAAACTTTGTCTCTTAAAGGTGAAATAAGTGGTGGTGGTAAATACTCCAAAGAGCGAGTTACCGTTTTTATTTGCGGAAACATGGAGGGAGATATGGAAAAGCCACTTGTAGTTGGTAAAGCCGCACGACTCAATGTTGTAAAATTTCATACATTGGAGAACTTCCACATTGTGATCTGGCGACACAACTCCAAGGCTTGGAACACAACTAAGATAATGGAGGACTGGTTCTTTTCTTTCAAACACAAAATGAAATCAGCCGAACGAGAGGTAATTCTTTTCTTGGACAATGCCACGTGTCATCCTCATCTAAATCTATCAAATGTGAAACTTGCGTGGTTCCCAGCGAATACCACAAGCATCTCTCAACCCGTGGATCAGGGGGTTATGTGTAACGTGAAAGTTCATTACAGAAAGATTTGATGCAATCTCTTTTAACTGCTGTGGAGTCAACCGACAAAATTAGTGAAGTGGCTAAATCAATAACAGTTCTGGATGCCATAAATTGGTTGACCAGAGCAATAAATAGTGTCAAAAGTGAAAGTGTCACAAAATGTTTCTGCAGAGCTGGCTTGTTTTCTGTGATGGAGGCATAATCAACGACCATATCAGTGATTCAAATGCAGACATTTATAACCTTGCTTCTATTATGGAGTGTGATGTAATGAGTGGGACAAACTTTGCAAAGATAGACAAAAACTTAGCGATCACTTCTGGTGATTTTAATACTGATTTCCTAGTATGCGAAAAGGGGTGCATTGAGGATGATGGGAAGAACGATATAATAGAGCAAGTATACTTAGTCTATAACGATATTGAAGAAAACAAAAGAGAAGAAAAGGAATTGACTACAAGAATAAACAATTATAAAGAGGTTATTCAGAGAATGGAAGAAGTTAAAAAATTTTGTCTCATTAATAACGACATTGGTCTACTAAGTTTGGTAAATGACTGTAAAAATTACGCAGAGAAAAGACATGTGCAGCGAGAACATTAAACAGTTTTTATTCACTACGACCGGTTTCATCGCATAGGCGACATCTTCAGGGGGCTTATGCGATGAAACCGGTCGTAGTGAATAAAAACCATTGTAAAATTTACAAAGTTTGTTTTTATTCTGTCAAAATGGAATTTTACAAAGTAACGCCTGAGAGTATCGAGTTCAGTCCATTATAAGTTATTTCTTTGTGTGTAGGATCCAATGGCAATGTTGTCCATATGTGTATTTTAATATGTGAATACAAGCTGAAACAGTTGATTTCTCTTAAAGAATATTTTATCCCTATGCAGTGCTTCAAACCTGTGTATGACGGAAACCTGTCCACAACGGAAAATTTTTACGGCACCGTGCGATTCTGCTATAGGCAGTTTTCACTGTATTTCGCATTTGCCAAGAAGCAAAAGGGTCGATGTAATTTCAAGTTCATTTACATAAGGCATTAGCGTTGCCATTACATGATTCTCATATGCTTCATTTGGGCTTTGTGCTTGTCAAATGTTTTGTTGGTGTTAATAGTGTTTTTAAGCAATAATTGTAGCAAAGTTTTTTTTTTTTCTTTTTAGGTTAAATTCAGTGAACTAACCATGGATATGTTTAGAATTATTCAAACTCTAGAGAGAGAACCACAGGAAGACTTTAACCACATCTATGATGCATCACCTGCTCCCGGAAGACTACCTTTTGTAAGTTGTTCTCAGATTAAATTTGTTTTGGTTTGTGTGAATGCTCAAGTGTTTAGTTTTATTAATATACATAGATATAATGTTTCTGGAATAAATATCCAATGTTGCTCTTCAAAAATTACAGGAAAAAGGTTACTGTGGGTCAAGCAAAGGGTCATATCCAATGGTATCATGCCATGAAAATGGTGAGAGGCCAATGAAAAGGGAAAATCCTCACAAGTATTTGCTCTACAAACCAACATTTAGCCAAGTGATGGTGTTCTTAGCCTCGGGTGAGTGGAACTCTATTCATAAATTGAAATAACTTTCCATTCTTATAGTGGTGATGAATGGTGATATCAACTAACTCATCATGCTGTTGAGGCTGTCCTTTTTCCATCTATTCTGCATAAGCTAAAAAGCACACATTGTAGTGGGCCGGAAGCAAATGAAAGGATAAACAGATAAACCAATATTATACTGTGTTTTAGTTATTAATTTATCGATGGCGATCATGTGAAAAGTATGCTTATGAAGTTGAGAATGTATGCAAAGGCTGAATGAAGGAAACTGGAATGTTTTCCATACTATAATCACTCATGAGTTTCACTCATTTTATCTATTCAATTTATCTTTGTGAGTGAAGGCAGGACGCCGCTCTGAGCCTTCCTCCAATCATATTTCGTGGGAGACACTGCTACCATTACCGGGGAAGTTAGCATTGCCACATCAATGGCTCCATCTGTCCAGCAGCAGGCAGTGGAGTTGCCTAGTACTAGAACTGTATGAATTTGGGATTTTCATTTTTCAATTTGAATCAAATTTCCCAAAAAAATTTTAAATGAATCTTTTAAAATTTTCCAAGTGAATCAGATCAAACTAATCAAATCTGTTTATGAGTTGAATCGAATGTAAATTTAATAAAAAATCTTATGCATAGAAAAAAAATAAAAATGTTAAACACGGTACTTACCTACATATTTGTAAGATAGTGTTATCTACTTGCACAATAAATATTAAAATTTTTGTGCTCTCAAACCAGTTCTGAAAAAAGAGATTGTGTCTGGTCAAGTACTCTTTTTCTAAAGACAGCAAATTGCCTTATGTGTCTTGATATTTTAGTTAAATCCCCACTTCTGCTTAATGGGTCTCTAGAGGTCTGTTAGACACAACATATGAACTACTGCCATGTCTTTACCCTAAGCAACTAAGTTCTCATGAGAGATAGTAAATGATCTGTGGGAAAAAAGTGAGAGTTTATGAATGTTTCAGGAGGTAACTCATGAGTTTGCTGCTTGCATTTAGTACAACCTTATCATCCAATGTTCCCAAGTGGACAGTTAAATAGTCTGTGAACTTTAGCAATTGAAATTAATCAAATGCATATTGAGTGATTACTAATGGTATCTCCACTTTTTCAGGTTTTAAGGAGTTGCCACCGAATGGTGCTCTATTACTTTACCTTTCGGCTGATGGTTGCTTCTCATCTACAAAACATCCTGAAGATGGTAAGTTATGAGTCAAGCTTCTAGTGAAACTTCAGTGATTGAAGGGTCACAGTTTGATAAAATTAATTGTATTGTATGATCTGTCTGTTTGTTGACAGTGGGTTATGATTTGGGTGGTGTTGTAACAAGCAGCAAGAGGGAATTGGATCATTCGAATAAAAAAAATTGTCAGCTGAAAGAAATGAATTGGTGAGCCAAAGTCTGCATTTTGTCAGTTTGAATATCCGTAGGGCATGCATAGTTATGTATGCTTTGTAGTCGTGATTTTGTTATAAGTTGCATTAATTTGAGAGTTATGTCTTTAATATGTGCATAGTCTTTGTTCAGTGGTATACATTCAGTCCCCTGCACGTGCCTCAAACCACACATGCTTTGATCATATTGTATCATACATAATGCTACATGCTCATTCTGTTACAGCTGTGAATTGTTTAAGAGCACATAATTTTTATAGCCTTATTTTGTTGAATATTCTAGCTGAATTGTAATTTCTTTAATTGATATATATTTGCTATTGTGCCTGGAAATTACATAGTCTTAGACTTTTTTTATTCTTCTTTTCTCATTTCACTTTAGAGAATCCATGTGCCAGTGTAAATCATTATGTCTTTGAATTTGTTGTATTTCCCTCTGAAAGCAAATGTTCGCTGAGTCAGTATTTAATTTACTGTGGATTGAAAGAAATAGTTGGCCAAGTATTTTTTTTTACTCTGGAGGGATTTAAAAAGGGATTACATATTTAATATAAATCACTATGTATTAGTATTCAGTGAGCAATGTCCCTTGGTGGGTTTCCAGTTCTTTTAAGTTTCCAGAACTGCTATGATTAGAATGTGCTAACTGGGAAAAGGGACAATTTACATTATGATTATCAGGCAAATTAGCACACACGTAATACATCTGGGATCATGGTCATCTGAGGAATTAATTATTTAAAGGACAAAGAATCATTTTAGATATTGCATTTATGTGTAATATTTTTGATATTAACGTAAGTACTTCAGTAAGAACATACGTATTTCTCCGAATATAGTCCCCCCATTTTTGAAGGTTCAGTTATGGAAAAAGTTTCAAAAAGCAAAGCAGGCATTACATATATTATTCTCAGGTTAACAATTTGTGTGGTAGCTTGTCTCACCAAAGTTACACGGACTTTCTTTCCAGTTCAAATTTTCAGCTGCCACATGGTTCTCTTCATGCGGCAGCATAAATTCTCCCCATGCTATGTATTATGCAAGAACACTATTCAGTGTTCTTGGAAAGAATCATGAGCCATTGGAAGTGTTACCCATGACCTTCCTTGTAAAAGATGAAAAAAATCCTAAACTTAATATTAAAATGATTCCTTTCTGCATAAAAGTTTAATAAAAATCTCAGTACTTCTCCCACATAAACTACTTTTGTTTCCATTTATGTCCTTCTGGAGTCGAGCCATAGAGCTAAAGTCCAAGTTTTAAAGTACCTATAGGTTTGCCAATAGATAACGAAAATGTCATTGTAACTCTTGAGGGGAATCAAAAATTGTGTCCTCCATACCTATGCATGCATTGCGCTTTTGAAAGGGATTTAGAGCAGGATTAGAATTTTTTCCAGAGTCGAATTGCCGACTGTAAACTTAAAAGTCCAAGAATATTACCAAGTACTATTGTATTGTCTATGAGTTCCTAATATTTCATAGCTCTACCGAGCTAAATAGGAATGAAAATTGTGGTTCTTTTTACTTATGCATGCAGCATGCTCAAGTACGAGGGTTTGAATCATAGCCGGATTGGGATTTTTACAGAGTCGATTCAACAGCCGAAGACTTAAAAGTCCAACCATGTTACAGAGTTTTATTGTATTAGTTAACTATAACTAAATTTTCACAGCTCTTCCTTTCTAAATAAGAAAGAATATCATGGTTCTTTGAACATAAGCATGCGGCATGCTATGGTATGAGGTTTTGAGCCATAGCTGGGTTGACAATTTTTCCTGAGTCCAACAAGGGCCGTAGACGAAAAGTCCAACCATGCCATCAATCAACATCATATTTTCTATGAATGTGTAAAATTTCATAGCTCTACATCGCTAAATAAGAAAGTAAATAGTGGTTCTTTGCGACTATGCACGTGATGCACTCAAATACGAAATTTGCAGTCATAGCTGGATTGACAATTTTTACCGAGTCAAACCAAGGACTTTAGAGTTCAAGTCCAACCATGTTATCAATCACCATTGTATTGTCTATGAATACTTAAATTTCCATAGCTCTACATTGCTAAATAAGAAAGTAAATTGTGGTTCTTTGTGCCTATGTTTTCCGTTTATTTGCACGCAAAATTTGAATTCCTGCCACGACGAAGACTCAAGAATTGCTCAAGATCCTCAAGATGGCAGGTTACATTAGACAAGTGCGTATCATGACCTGTCTATGGACCTTGGGTTCATTTGCTTCCATGCACTCTGATTGGTCGCAGCTGAATGTCACGGATGTCACGTACGTGTTCATGGAAGGAAAATGGGACTTTCCCGAATGATGGAAAAACTAATATGGATCGCTATCATTGCTGTTATCCCTGAAAATGATGGCTTCATTGAGTCATTACTTGAGCTGTCGTTGCTGCTATCCCTGAAAAATAATCGTGAATCATGCTTTAGTCGCTTGAGCTCGAATATAGTCCCCCCCATTACTTTTCCTACAAAGATTTTGAGCAAAAAGGGGGGGACTATATTCGAAGATATACGGTAATAAGTTTTTCTTGCTCTCACTGATAATATCTTGGTATTTTCATGAATAAATTACGTGTAACATCCTTAGTCCCTACCAGCTGGATGACTTTTAAAATTAAATTGAGAGGTGTACTTGGGACATATCCATCAAATCTTAACTTGTGTATTAAAAATTGTATTACATCAGTACATACCTCATTAATTAGTAGATCTTGTCGCATCATTTTAAATGATGACCTCACATTTGACCAAAAGCTTGACAGTGATAAATGCTGTTTGTATTTTACTTCACTTAGTCCTTTTAGGGAAACTTTTATTTAATTTGTCTTGTGTACCACGGAATAAGTCATCATCATCATATTGCGAGTGGTTTACTACTGTCGTTGCTTCTAGCTTCCCGATTTCCATTTGTCTCTATTGAACCAGTCCCCTCTTTGAAGTCCTTGTACTTTCATTACTTCAGTGACTCCTCCTCTCCAGGTTCTAGCTTGTCGTCCTCGTTTTCTTTATTCCTGGGGAGTCCACTTCCAAACCCGTTTAGGCCACCTGATGTCGTCCATTCTTTCCAGGTGACCATACAGCATAAAACCGTTTGCCTCGATGGTATCAATAAATGTTCTGTTTACTGCCATTATTTTCCGTATTCTTTCACTGGGGACATGCTTAACCTGGATATACCACTGCTTCTCCTTCAGAAGTCCATTTCTAGAGCTAGTAATTGTTCTTCCTGTCGTTTATTTACTTCCCATGTTTCTGAGCCGTATGTTGTTATGCTTTCCAGGATTGACCGATAGATAATTTGTTTAGTTTTCTTAGAGATATTTTATTCCAAAGAACAAAGTTAAGGTGCCGTATCACTTTTTTTACTTTGGCCTATCTTGTTATTCACCTCATAAGTGCTTCTCCCAGTTGTGGATAAGGTGACTCCCAGATATTTATGTTTTATTTCTCTTAACCTTTCTTGACTGGATATCTAAATCTTATAACCTGTCATCTCCCACATTTAGGTATTCTGTTTTCATGATGTTAATGGTTAGTCCCCAAAATCATATTCTTCTTGTAACTTTATAATCTGGGCTGAATCGTCTTTGTTCCCAGCAATGATGACCTGAGATCATCTGTGAATAATAGTGTAAATAATATGTCCTCGCCGATTGTCACTCCCATTCCGCTACATTTTCTTTTCAAGTATTAAGAGCTTCTTCTAATTGTAAGTATATTTTGAATAGTAGTGGAGACATGATGCAGCCCTGGTGTAGCCCCTTTATTATCGCAAATTTGGAGGATACTTTATTGCCCACCTTAATCATGCTACTTCCCCCTTAATATAATTCCTTAATGGCTCTTATGTAAATTGCTGGGACACCATCTTTCCACAAGGTGGTCCATAACTTGCTTTGTGTAACTGTGTGGTATGCCTTGTGCAGGTCCACGAAGACTAAGTGGGTTGTGAATCTCGTAGCAGTTCTTTTTTCAATCTGATTCGTTAAGGTAAAGATATCAGTGCACAATCGTCCAGGTCTGAATATATTTTGCTCTTCTGAATAGTTTACCTCTAGCTGTATACATCAGCTATCTAGTGTTGAAAATTGTTTGAATATCCTTATTTTATTTTTGCTAAGCAAATGTGGTGCATATACTGTGTAGGTTGTTTTACATACCTCTAGCTTTGTGCTTTGTAGATGCCGTAATTATTTACTATATGAGTAATTATAATTTTAGCAGCAGTGTTGTGTTTGTATGCCTAGAAACAATGTGCATATTCCTCAGTAAATGTTTTGCCTTGTGTATTATCTGACATATATAGAAATTCATTAGTTATGCATAGGGTTTTGAGTTTGCTTTGAAATCTCAGGAATAGGACAATATTTATCTATGGAATATGTTGATTTGTCTCCTAATGGATGGACTCGGGGATTCCTGCCTGCTTCTGTGCTTAAGATGTTATTAGCTTTTTGTTCAATGTTTTATTTCCTCCCACCAATAGCTTAGATTTTTAAATTTTTACTTTATCAAATTCATTACATTTCTTTGTTATCAATTTATAAGTTTATTTTGCAGTATACTTTTTCAGGCATGATGTATCATACAGTTCACTTTGCTGAGCAGGTTGCATGTAACGACATTTACATATGCACTGTTTAATAAATCTTAAAGAATGACTAAATATTTTCCTTTTCATTTTGATGAAGGACTTTTATCTCATATATGCGTTATCTTTCAGCTTGTATCCAGGGGATCTCTATGCATTCACAAGGAAGCCGTTCTTCTTCATTGTGGACTCAGACAATAGCTTTGTGTTCCAGCACATTCCACGTTATTTTGGGCAGCCACTTATCATTCTCATGTCCCCTCAAGATACTCCTCCTGCATTTCAAGGTATTTTTGCTCTTTTCATTGTAAAAAGCTAATTGTAGCAGCCTTCTATTGTAGAAGTTTTTGAGGGATCATTTTGCTCTGCAAAAGAACTCTTCCTCTTCAGTTTCTCTTCATAGGTTGACATTCTGGATGGCATTTTAACTGCTGGTCTGGATGTCTGTCAGTCAAACAGACAACTTTGTCCCATAGATGCTTCCAGGACCAAAATTACCTGTTGCCCTTCACACTCCTTGATGTATGGTGGGCGGCGCATCTAAATGCATCAAGAACTAACATTCAATGCCTAAGATTTACATTTAAAAACTATGCATTATGCAGTCTTTTTTAAATATTTCATTCAGTAAGGTTTGAGTTAAAATATTCAAGTAGTATACATCTTCTTTGCGTGCCTTACTTCATAATATTTCCATGTGTTGAAGTCTGTTTGGGTTCTCCACTGGACCAAACTCTGCATTACTGCCGACATTTCAAGGTCCGAGTCATCTATTGCCTTTAAGGCTGAATTTCCTTCAGCCCAGAAGACGATGGATGACACTGCCATTGAAACGTCAGCAGCAATAAAGCGTTTGACCCAATGGAGAACTCGATCAAACTTCACCGCCAGCATACGCCGGGAAAGTATCAGATCTTTCTTCAAATATTTCCCTTGTCATGCACGGGTGAACTTAGAAGCCTCGAACTGGTAGAACTTCACATTGGGAAAATAAGGAAGTGCATAAGCACAAGCAGAATGTTTGTTCTGTAACATATGTCATAAAAGGTCATTCTCATGAGTAATGTATACAACTCAGTACACAAAGCAATAAAAATGTACTTTCATATTTCACTCACAAAATCCAATCTGGGGAACAGATGACAAGAAACTATGCTAAAACTTGCTGACACATAATGATCAACGACATGGCTCATAGGATGGATCGTAATTATGTTGTGAATGTAATTCTGGATGTACAATTAACAGGCATGATTGACAACAAAGTTCATTGTGTCAATTTTATGCCTGTGATCTTAGGTATGTATACACTGATTCATAAAACTGGTCTTGATATGGTGGTGAATCATTCCCTTAGTCCCAATCAAGGCAGGATAAGTTTTCACAAGCTATAAGGCCATTTTGGTCCGTCGTTTAGAGTGAAAGGAAATTTTTCAACAATGCCAGATGCAAAAATCATAAAGCTGTTTATGTAAGTCTATACCTAAAATTGAATCAAAAAATGATATCATTGTTTATAAAATATATGTAGGTGGCCAGAATGATAGGGTGTGAACGGAGTTTAAGATGCCAGCTGTCTGAATGTAAAACGAATGGCTTCATATTACAAAGGGATAGATATCTTTTGAAAAACCAAATAGTGGATGGATATGGGTTTCACTTGTAAGCAGAAAAATACATGGCATAAATTAAATATACACCAGCCATTTATATATAAATGACATTTCGGAAGTCATACCACCATTATCAGCATCAAGAGACTAGACAACTAGTGATATGTTACCTTGGGGGAGATAGAAAATAGAGGGGAAGGAGATTGGTGGGGAGTGAGAGGTGGCTATTGGTTCGTGAGCCAAATTATGGCAAATGTTTGTAAACAAACCCAGGACTTAGTCTGTGATATTTTTTAATTCCAAGGCATATATTTTCAAATGCTGGGTGTGAAAAATTGAAACCCTACATATATATATCCTTGTGACAGTACTAATTGTAATTGTTTTTTAGACCTCTAACTATTATTACTTCGTAGCATTGTGCTTGCTTGCATATGAATAAGGAACTTTAATTTGTATGACAATAATATCACATTACAATCGTCATCTCTGTCAAAATGAAAAAAAACTTATAAGAACTCCTAGATTTTTGTGTCTGTGTTGTTCTTTTTGTATCTAGTGTTAGCATTGTACATTTGAACTCCTATAGTTTGAACTTCTAGTTTTAAGGTTGAATTATTACCCACTTAAATGCAATTTGATTTCTGTTCTTTACATTTTAAATAGTGTAAGTTACATTTTCACTAATTCTAAATTTCCACTTATGAAATAATATTTTTTGTTTTGGGGCACTTTGACTCGATAAAGTTAGACTTTAGATGAGTTAAAATGACACCATATTGTTTATACTTCCTTTTTTAAATTACAGATCACCAACATAATGGAAGCCTTTTCACATTATTTCTCCATAGCCCTTTGACAGCTTTTTGTTTTATCTGTAATATAATGAATGTACCAATTCATCATTGGGAAAGGTGTCAGTCTTTCATAGATCGGTTTGTGACTGAAGCTAGTCGGCTCTTCACGAGATGCAGAATTGGTGAGTAAGCTTTTTGCATGATTAAACCCTTCATATGAGAATTTAGGGGTGATAAATTGAAAAGGATCGTCTTTGCTACTTCCCCATGGATAGTGAGATATAATTTTGTGTACTACAGTATCTCATCTTTAGTACATATCTTGTTTGCATGAATATTTTATTTTTATGTCTATTGGTCTTCTTGGTGTCTGGATTAGTCCAAAAGGGATGGAGGTGGATAAATTTCGTTTTAAGTGAAAATGGTGGAGTGTTCCTATCTTTAAAGGAATTGTTTGCGAAGTAACTGTTATTGAAATGCACAATTAAATTATTCAAAACTCAATGGAAAATCATCATCTTATGATAAGTCTTACAAATGACCGTTCATAATTTTGCATACCATATCTAACAAAATTATCACACAATTATGTCAAGCATGGCTAAAGACACTGCTATTTTACTTTTCTTTATTAGAGATAATGAAAGCACACTCTTGAGAATTAGTGACAAAGAATACAGGCGTTTACTTCCCATGGATGTAAAACTGTTTGAACATCCACTAATAAGTTGTAAGGCTAGAATGATAAAAAATTAATATTGATTTATCTTGCATTATATTTATGTAAATAGCATTTTGATATTAGCATCAGAAACTAGTTTACATAGTAGACTCACAAAATGTTTTAAAATAATTAGTTGATATTTTTAAAATTTAGATGCAAGCTTTCTTAGAGTGAAAAAGGATAATTCCATGGGAGTGAATGGGTTATGCATTTTTATTTCATAGAATTTCCATCTGAGTCAAGGGCAAGAGCCACCGAAGGGAGTTTCACTTTGAAAGGGGGTGGGCTTTGTTGTTTCTTGGCTGTGGCCGCTGCTGGGAATTTCAGCCGGGACAAATCCTATGCAACAAATCAGTGGTAGGCAGTGATTTAATGTCAAGAAGTCTAAAGACATATTCTTATTGACTGATTTCTTCCGCTGTGCTGCTACCACTAAGCTATGATGGTCCGCTCAGTTGTCGACTTGTATTCACTTTCCATGACAACAGACCTGTTGTTAGTATTTGGATTTAAGTTGAATATTCATCATATTTCGTAAATTTTGATGGAAATCCTATCTACATTCACCAAATAGATAAAAAATGGTTATTAAAAAAAATTTATTCTCAACCGTTGCTGATAATATGTTGACAATTGTGAGCATTCTAATGAAACCCAGCTGAGCAGTGTCATTAATACCACTGCCAAATACTCAATCATTAGTTGAGCCTTCAAATAGGTGGAATAGGTCATACAGTAGGTCCTCGACTTATGCAGTTAATTCGTCCCAAAAATTTCCGTGTAAGTTGAAATCTGCGGAAGTCGAAACGCAACAACTTCCCTATCCATTTTTGAACCATTAGCAGTGCCACTTTTACGGCGATTGGCGGCAATCGGCGACGGTTACAGAAAACGCCATCTTTCGATAGGCCGTTCAGTTATCATAATACGACAATTCCGAGAGTAACACATCCAATCTTTATTTCACTGGAAATTTAAGTCTAAAATAAGTATAGTTGCACAAAACATGAATAAATTGAAAATTTGTTAAATTATCATACTCATGTGAATGTCTGTTCATAATTGGAATAGTTCTTAATAAATACCTACGTAATTAGCTGAAACGATTTTTATGATTTTTATGAGACAACTTTCACAAACTTGATAAATAACGATCCCAATGATCAAGTCACAACGGAAATACAAGTTAGTCTGTTTGCTGCATGAACGCGTTATTTTTTTACTGTGATGTAGAACAGGCGTCATCTATGGAGTAGATAATTAACTACGCGTTGACTTACGCGGGAAGGTCAAATTACACCGAAAAAAGACGTTGATGCCGTGTAAAGGCCGAATCACCCTAGCCTTCATCGGAGCGTTTAGCGGGAGTGGGTGTCGGTTCGTCCAATCACATTGCGCGATGCGGTTGTTGGTGCCGTTCCTGTGTACTGCCTAGTACTCCTCTCGGAGAACGTTCTGATAGAAGGCGTGAACGTTTCGAGTCTGTTTGTGAAAGGCGGTTTTCACTTGAAATAGACAATTGAGAGGTTATGGCTTAATCGAAGGAATCAACGAAGGAGAAGGCTGAAGTTGGCCGCTTTACTCGTAATGATTGCAGAATATTATGACAGCATACCCGACAGCAGGATCTGGGTGCATCACTGGGTCGCTAGGCGAAACGAACAAGGCTGTGATCACAATTTATTCAACCATCAAACATACTTTTTCAAGATAAAACAAACCTTTGTCCTTTTTCAACCCCATATTCTGATTCACCCATGAACTATAGAAGCGAGCCAGGAGGCGATTTTCGATAAGACAAAAATGCGCGCAACGGCAGCAGACGACGTGGTCACGTGGTTAAATCCGAGTCTGTGATTGGCTGCGGTTGCGATTCTCGGTCGGAAAAATTGACAGTCGGCTATTCTCACAGCCGCACCCGCTCACGCCAACTGCTGCCTTCTAATTGCCTGAAGAGTTAACCACTCCGACGAATGCTAGTGTGATTCGGCCTTAAGGCCGGTGGCAGGCTTACGTTTTCTTCCCGTTTCTGTCGCCGCGACAGCTATTAAAAGGTCAAGCACATGGATTCTTATGGAGCCGGCCAGGCTTGCGACCAGTGACAGATTTGAAAGTGCTGCATGTCGTGTTTATGGCGCGATACGACAAATAGCCGATGTACGCTTCCAATACCGAGGACTGGCGGACGAGTCACTGCTTATTTTGCCGTGATTGCGCGCTTGACAATGAGTCGCGGGTCGTCACCCGTTGTATCTGTTGCGGCAACAGAAACGCGGAGAAAATTCAAGCATGTCACCGACCTAACTGAATATCCGCGTAACTACGGATCCGTGTAACTCGGATCCGCGTAAGTCGAGGACTTACTGTAGTCAGCGACTAACTGTATTCTAAGGATTCTTATGATGTGTGGAATTCACTGAAAAAATTGTTCGCCTGAACTGGGATTCGAACCCAGACCACTCAACATGGTGCTGAGTACGCTAACTAGTTAAGCTATCCAGGTATCCACCTCCACTGTGAGTTTCATGGAGGTTACAACACTTTGACTTCTGGGCATTAAATTGGAGGCAGTCCTAAAAAAACTGACGCTTTTTGAGCAATTACAGAATTTTTTAAGATGACTTTCTTCAATCTAGGTTTAAGAAGTCTCTCTTCAATTTTAGATTTTCTATGCCATGTAGCGTATTATGTAGGCACGTCTATGTGCCTACCTACCACAAAGACTGCAGCCGTATTCTTACGTCTAGCTGCTGTTCAGTTGATGATAATCCTTGGACGTCCGAGTACGTCCATCGTCCTTACCGAAAAAAAATAGAGGACGTACCAATGCGTCTAAGCACTCAAAGTGTTAAGAAAGAGGATGCCTGAGTAGCTTAACTGGTTAGGGCACTCACCGTTATGTCGTTAGGTCTGGGTTCAAATCCCAGTCTGGGAAAATGATTTGATTTTTGCATATTTGTAAGATCACCACCAGGTGACTCCTTTATAAAGTTTCAGTGCAGCCTGTTCCACCATTCTTTGAAATCATCCAAATTATATTCTGTGTTACTTCAAATTTAAGTTCTCATTACTACTATGGCAAGTAGGGGTATATGTACTGTTTGTTGTGTGCACTGACTGAAATGGAGGAGGTGTAATGGTAGCGTTCTCTAGAAAACAGCAAGGTTAATATTTGCTAGTATGTACAATGGAGTGTGAGGAGGCATTAATAGACAAGAACAAGTCAAGTTACCAAAGTCTCTAACGGTGGAGATTTCATGGCTTGAAAAGTTGATATTGTTACAAACCATGCGGAAATAAATTTGGATAATATTTGAAAATGATTAATGCACTTCATGAATTATTTTTAAAGAAAACATTTGAATGAATTGTAATTAGAGACTTTTATTCAATTTTTACAGTGTCACAAATTTTGTTTTTTGACTCAGTTTACCAATAATTATTCATGATGGGCGAGTCTAGTCAATTTTTTGTAATTGTGCCAATCTTGAATTGGTGTTTCTATTAAAATAACTTTTTTCTCATCTGAATTCCTTTTTGATATGAAATGTAGAAATGTGTGTAAATATATTTTACAAATTAAATTATTTTTATTTGCAGAGCCAGGATTCTTGCAGTTTTTTGGAGATGATTTCCTGCGTCTATTAATTTTGCGCTATGTTTTTTGTGATGTGGTGCTTCATCTTCATCGATCATTTAAGGTGAAGTAATTATTAAAGTTGGGGTAATATATGTATTATAATGTTGTTTTGTGAGAACCTTGTTACAAACAATTGAATATTTCATACAAAAACTATACCTATTTTATATTATTAGCTCATGAAGTATTCATTAAATTTATATCATTAAGCAATTGAGTTATTTTCAGTAATCAGCAGTCAACAAGTGTAAAGTGTATCATTTAAATACATATATCTGTTGCCAGTGGCGTACACAGGATTGACTTCTGGGGGGGGTTGACTTCTGGAAGGGGGTTTTGACTTCTGGGGGGGTTTCATTAATACATATTTATGTGTATCATCATAAAATGATATTTAGATTATTATTCACTAAAACAATAATTAAATTAACATTCTCTTTTTGTGAAGACAATTCAACTATATTTTTCAGCCCAATAAGCAAAATTCTAAACGCTATTTCAGGTAAATGAACGAATACGAATTAAGGTAAACATGTTTTTGGGGGGTTTAAACCCTAAACCCCCCCATCCGTACACCACTGTCTGTTGCCCCATGCAAATCAAGGGCCAATTCTGTAATCACTGTAATACATACACTAAGCCATCATGCTCAATATCTACAACAGACTTCTGGATCAAATTAGTATCATAGAGTGGGATCCAAATGTATATTCAATCGTGGTACATAAGTAATGGATGCCTTTAGTTTGTGACAATTATTCCCTCTGATATTGTTCTTATTTCATTGTTATTGTTTTGGTTTACAGGGTCGTCAGTATTGGCCAAGATGTCAGCCACCTTTACCAGATCTTGACCTCTTAGAGCACCCAGCCTTACAGCACCTGGTCCTTGACCTTGCACTCCATCTCGAGGTAAGAGGGCACTTTTCATCTCCTGACCACCCGGGAGATGTACTGGACTGATTGCTGGCTCTTGGAGGAGGTTCAGTGGATGCCAGAACACCAGACCTCATCCCGATAGAACTTCCAGCCGCTTCCATCTCACCACCAATGGGCAAGGCTCACTCCTATCGATCTGCCGTAGCAGCCGATGGGCATTCAATGCCTCATTGGTCTTTGGATATTAAACAGTGGGTGATGCGTGCAGGTGTAGGGGAAGCAGTGCCGTCTCGGGAAGTCCCGGCTGAAATGCTTGGTCAAGGTGCACAATGCTTGCATCAGGCCTTGGATGCATCTTGTGAAGCAAGGCCACGTTTCCTTGAGATGTCTTGTGCATTGCTATTGTGGCTCAGTTGGTGCTGTAAGTGTATGTTGGAAAGTTTGCAGGAGGAGAGGGGTTGGGGAGACAGATTGTGGCTAAGTGGGTGTAATTCGTGTACGTGTGTTTTTATCATTTCAAAGTGGGTGAAAGTGTATGTATTTGTTGTTGGATTTGGCAGGTAAATTTGTGTAGCAAATACTAGGGGTTTGGCATAGCCTCCATTCTCTGTTATATTTGCCTGAGCTTGTACAACATTAGAAATTTCTGGATTAATATTTCTTTTGTGGGAACAACTGTATTTGTATACATTTCCCAAACCTCAAAAAAGAATATATTACCAGTGTTTGATAGAAGTTATGGAGCATACATTAACCAGTGGGTAAATTACAATATAAATGACTTACTGGCTCTTTGGACAGGTCACAATGCTGTCTGGGCTTTGCTTCTAATTGTATCATCATTATGGAATGGGTCATTCAGTCAACCTGGCGTAGTGTTGTAAGCGAAAATATTAACAAACTATTCCAAGAAGTCTGCATTTGGCATGGAGGGTCTTTTGCCTTATGGGGGCACTTGGCTGTCCACTGGTGCTATGTGTGGCTGCTCGTATATGATCTCAAAACAGTGTAGTTGCGGAATTTGCCAGTTCTGCCAGGCTGAAGCTGGACGTAGATGAGGTGTGGTGTAACTGTACCAGGCTTGTATGCTGATGACCCATTGCTGTGCATGGGAGAAGATAAAGGCATTTTAATATCTTTTAAGTGACCCAGTATGACACGAAAGGCTTTATGATACTGAGTGTTCAGTTTTTGGGAACAATACAATGTTCTATGTGAATTTTGTGATACTCATCTTCCATGACAGACTATGTTTCCTTTATTCTTTTTTTTTTTAGGTGAGACCTATGTGCCCAAATTACATGTTGTAATTGTGATGTACTCACATTGCTTTGAAACATGTTTCTCTGTTATGAAACTTCAGGGAATTATCGTTATTGTAAATAGAGTATCAACTGTTCGAAAAATCATGAGATAGTAACTTGGTGGGTGTAACAGCATTCCAGTTCAGTTTGGTGAACAATTAAGTTTAATGTTAGGTTTTTTGTTAGAGATTTTTTTCTGTTTCATGGATTGTTATATTTTACACATTGAAATATTATTTAGCAATTTACAGATTTTAGTTTTTCATTTATAACCTGTTATGTAATTTATGTTGAACTTTTATTTAATCCAGAATGGAAAACTGAATTAAAGCGGTAGTAATTTTATAATTTTTAAATAAATGGCTGTTGAAAAGACTATTTTTTGCGTACCTATGTAAAAGAGTAATTTATAAGAGACTCAACATTTTCTAAATACCATATGGTTCTTTTATTGGAAGGAATGCTAATAAATATCATTACTTCTTTGAATCATAACTGTTGCTTGCTAATATCAATAAAAATATTCACACAATTTTATAATATAACATTGTTATCAAAAGCAACTAATAATTAGTTCATTATTTGGAATGTGAGCATACATTTTCCACTAGTCATTTAAAAATAATGCTAATTATGTAGAGTTTTGTTTTCAATATTTTTGTTATTAAGCTGCAGGATAGCATATACATAGCTGTTTATTTTATCTATATTTTTATTTAATTGTTTCGAGTTCCTTTGATGTGTTTCTAAGGAGCACACGGACCTATTGTGCATTAGCCTTTTTGGCTAGAGTATATAAATGCCAGTAATAGGAATTCAAGTTTAGCCATTTAAATCTTAATGTAAGTAAGTTTTGATATTATGTGAATAACAAGTATAGAATGAATTGATATCTTTTTGGTGATGATATGTTTATTCAAACATGATGATTAATTTAGAATTGGAAGCAGTGAAGACTTACCTTTCACGTTTAGTCAACAGTCCAACTGCTATTATTTCATTGACACTTTTCTAAAAATGAAGTTTTAGTCTCTAAGAAATTGAAGGTGGTGAGTTGGTCATTAGCCAAGGCAATAGTTTGGTCTAGTTTTTCAAAATCAAATGAGACTTTGGTTTTATCAGTATTTATCATTGTTGACGAATCACTTTGATATTAATCATGATTCATCCTGAACTGTTGGAGGTTTTTAAGAAAAATTGTGGTGGCTTGTAAATGAGGTTTTCTCGAGCCATTAACTTTGAGAATGTCTAGTACAATTATTTCTCCACTCTTGGTTAGGCAGATGTTTTTGGATATTCTTTTACTGTTGCTAAAGGAAGTATATTGAGGGAAAGGTACTAATTCTGATTAAATTTTAACATAAGCCCTTATAATACCTTTTCTAGATCCATGTTGATGTTATCAAATGGATTTTAGAAGCAACAATGTTATCTATTTGGGCATTTGTAATCAAACATAAGCTATACTTCAGAAATATGATCCTCCAAGCTTTTTGGCAAAATAACGAGGAGTTGTTGTTTTAAAGACATTCATTGTTATGGTGAAATTTTTCATATTCCATCCCGTTGACTGTCCTGAGAATGTATGGTTTGTATACTTCTCCATAGCAGTCATCAGTATGGATTGGTGAAAGTAACATTCTTAACCCTAACTGTTGATCCATTCAGCATGTGGATATGGATTTACTTTTAACTTTATTAGAAACTTGCTACAGCTGCATTATCTAAGGTAATGGTGTGTTGTGTGTACTTCATTAGGTATGTATCTATAACAAAGGAGTGAATATTTGTGTCCATTGGTGAATATATCCATATTTATGTTAGTATCATAGTATATTATTGAATTGTGACTCATTGTAAATATGTATTTGAAAATTAAGTGTTTCAGTGTTATGCACGTAATTGTACTATTACTTTCAAATGTAATGGTTCAAGTGTAATGGTGCTCATACTATCAATATTGCTTGACAATGATTTGAGAATAGGAGTTTTATAAACATGATATCTTTTATTTTGGGGAAAACTATTATGATATGTAGAGTTTATCCTATCATAATTGTGTTTCTTGTGACTGCAATGTTAAAATATGATCTTATGGAGTGACCTTTGTGACTTAATGTTTTCATAGTGGATAGCCAATGATATATATTCCTCCTTTAGTATGGTATTCTTTCTAAAAAGTACACCAGCATAATTTTTACAGACTCTAACTCAAGCAGATAATTTTCTATCATTTTGGAGAGAAATGAACTGCTACTAATACTGATAACAACACAAAAAGCAATTTGGCTGTTATATAAATATGGCCAGATGAGTACCTTTAAAAGTAATATGCTGTTGAAATATGCAGGTGGCCATCCTATTGTAGAGATAATTTTGTTCAAATTATTTGAATCCATATCTCCTTGTTTCTGCTAAATGATCCTCAATTAATAGTGTTAATGTATGTATGACGTTACTACATTGCATTCTTGTCTCGGTCGCTGTTGGTTTGTGCGTTGTTATTGAATTAAATGCATTGCTATGTAATCATTACTTCATTGAATTATGTGTCACGTACTATGATGATTTTATAATTGGAAAATTTTTGTCGCTGTTACACTAATTTTCTGTATTTATCCTTGCACCTGTGAAATAGTTTTCTTGTGTGATAGGTTTGTGGTAAAGACTTTGCCATTGTAAAAGCAATAAACATTCTTGGGAATATATTAGATATAGAAAACAAATGAAACAAGATGCCCTCATTTTAGATGACATTTTTAAAAAATTTGAAGAGTAGATTTGTCTTAGTTCTCAAAAATTGTTTTTTCGTTTTCCCTCTGAACCTGAAATAATACTTTTTTAGTGCCAGTTGAACAACCTTATGGAATCCATTGACTTCCATGACCTCAGAAGTGGGATATTGATGCTAGTGTTCCATTCTTTTTGTGGAAAATGATTGCATCTCATGAAGGGTAGTAAATGCTCCTTATTGAAAATTCTGTGAAACGTAGGTTCTTGCTCCAGGTTACATGTCTTTCCCTGTTTTGTTTTTTTAAAATATGGTTGCTGTGTCCATTATTGTGGAAGTTTATGATGGGAGTATTTTGAAAATCCTTGCTTAGGAATGGGATAGATGTAGGGGGTTTAATTGACTGCTAAGAGTTTATGGTCCTCGTGACGTTTTTCTCAAAGCCACATGGAGAGAGTAACTATCACATATAAATATATAAATAATATATATATATATATACATACATATATATTCTATAATGTGTTATTTTCAAAAAGTATGTGCATGTACCCAAAACTGTTAGTGATCTTACGCTATTCATATGATAAAAATTTAATTTCACCAGGTTTCCATATCTCTAATGTCCAACTGAATGACTAGTATTGCATTGACTTATCTTCTGGCAGGTTTAAATGAGGGTTTATTGACCCATGTTCTACATGTTGCAATAGATTTTCGTGTTATTATTTTTCTTGGAATATTTGACGAGGTTTTGAATGAAATGGTTCATCTCTCCAGAAGTAATTCAGATTGATTTTTCATGTTGCATAATTTAAGGGGACCATTTAAACAAGTTGAGGGGAAGTGAGTAAATTAAATTATGATTTGATTTGAATGAGTAGAATGATGTAATGGCCACATGGAAAGGATATTGTATATTTTTTTCACAGCTGCATAGATAATTTGGTTTATTGAGGTATACTTTAAAATTACTCTTTCTGTGGTAGTATTTTGCTAATAGTGATGGCTGTAAGAAAAGAATTCATTTTTATGTTGGTGCTTGAAATGGTAATAATGGAGAATTTTTGAACAAAGTGGGGTATAAAGGATATAAAATTACTATAATGATGAAAGATTATCACCAAATATATCAAGTGTATTTCCCAGTGCTCCTGACTTGTGACATTCATAATGTAAGTTTTTTGTTTTCAAATTGTATGGGACATCAAAGTTGTGAATGTAAATATATTGATGCACTGTTAAGTTCAATCTGTGAAGGTTGTTGTTATTTCCTTTCTCATTCAGGTGCAACTTCGATTCTTAAAATGAGCATTTGTTTAGCAGTGGCATGCAGGCTTTATTTCAGCTCCTTTGCAGACTTTTTCAGAAGACAATGTTTTACATATCGAATTATTTCTGACATTTGTTTCTCTGAAAACTTACAATTCTTTTCTGCAGGTGAGATACTTGTCATATAGAGATTGGTCTCATAAAATTAGCTGAACTTCTTCTGCATGCCTCTGTGTACCACTGATGGAATATGTGGTGCATGCCTTTCAACTTAATGATTCATCATTACATTAATGGAATGACATTCCTCTCTCACTTGTCTCACTGCCAAATGCATATTCTTTGGATTATTGGATCATGAATCATTGCTTGAAACATTTTGTTTTGTGTGCATAAATTTCTCCTATGGTATGATCATTTTAACCTTATTAATATGGCTCAAAATTATAGTAGTTTGTGTTTTTATGGGTAATATCACCATAAAAATTACAGGCTGTATGAGTTTATTATGCTTGTTTATAATATATGCTCTCATATGAATTAAAACATCCAACAATTTATGTATGCATGATCAAACTTATGGACAACATATTTTCGGTGATAGTTGCCTATCAACTAATGTTTTGTTATGATATAATATGAAGTGCTTAGTGTTGTATGTATAATAAAAATTCATTCTTTTGATGCATTTTAACCATGTGTTTGTTATTTTTTGTAGAATGTATTTGAGAATATTATACCTTTTCAAAAATACTTAAACCTACTATTTATTGACTACAAAGCAGTTTTACAGAAGGAATTATCATACTTAAACATTCCAGTTTGTCTGTTTGAACATACCTGTCTGCTAATGGTAAAATCACTTTCAGTTTCAATCACTGAAAGTATTTCAAGGAAGAAGCTTGAGTTACTGTGTTTACGGTGACCACTGAGTCTTGCAAAATGTGTTATTAAAACACCTTAGCAGTGGATTTTGGTGTTACAGAATGGATTGGCACCAAACTACTGTATTATGTTTGTGTAGGTTAGTATGAAGGAAAATTATATAAAGAAGAATGCAAGCAGTCTAATGGTATTAATCTAGTTAGTCAGATCCTCCTAGCCTTATTATTTTGTTGGTTCTGTAAGTCAACAGGATTTAAATCTTTGGATTATAGAAGATTCTCCTGAGTAATTTATTTTTAATTTCTAAAGTGTCTAATTAGCCCAGTATTCATTTATATCTGTTCATATGAATAACTTTTATGCTCAGTTAATTATTGTGTATGCTTATAGCTATGAAAAATGATCTTTGTAAGCACTGCACTAATATTGGACATGCTCAAAACAAAGTAATCATTTGGTGTCTTGCCTTTGAAGTTCTTGGTTAATGCTTGCAAAATGACTTATAAAATATATTTTTGTGTTCCTTGTCGATTTTATTGCATTCAGATCTTAAAGAAATGTGACTTGCAAGCAGAATTTTTGATTAGTTTGTTGCTTACCAGTGCTCTAGATCTCACAGAGTTGGTTGTATTTGCTCCTTAATATGCTCTTGTACTCTAGAAATTCTGGGTACCTACTCAGTTTGCTGCATGTGCTCTAATTGTTCAGATTCCCATTATTCACCTCACAGCTGCATGCATTTTCAGTCCTTAGTCTATGTTGTCCACCTCTGACTACGCACAATATATTCTCAAGAATCAATTGTTACCTCTTTCTTCTATGGTGCCACACTTAGCTGTAGAAAAATTTATCCCAATAAGATTCTATAAATACCTACCTCTAATATAAAAATTCACTATTTATTTGCAATAATGATTAAGCCATAGTATTTTTATATGAAGTTGTCAGTCCTTGTGTATTCAAAAAGTTACATTGTTGCTGGGAGGTGCACATTTTTAAATGTAAGATTCGAAATAGCTCCTATGAATGGGTAAAATGAACTTAGTGTAGTATATTGCCCTTTTATAATGCTTGTACTCCTAATGATTACATTTTTTCTATTGCTGATCAGTTATCTGCTAATGCAATCATATTCTAGAAGTCAGAAGATAAGATTCGTTTCTTAGTACATATTTCATTAGGTACATACCTACATATTAATATTGTATTTAACATGAGTTTTGCTTGAGTTGACTTGATACACAATGATTCACAAGATTTACAGATTTCTAGAATTAGTATTACTATTCATCCACAAATGTAAAAATCTGTAATCAAGGCATAGATAAGCATCCTTAAATATTGACATTTGATTTCCTATTGAATTTCAACTCCATTTTTGCTGCTTATTAGGTACTGATTCATTTCAGTATTCCACCAGTTAGAGTGGTTTAGAGGAACTATTTCTTCTCTCCTTATCCATCTTTAAATGTATCTTCCTCACTCTATTTCTTGCTCTTCAATTCAGCATATTTTCTCTCTATTATTCCATTGAGCATGTCTATAGCACCATGTGTTGAAATTCACCATTTAAAAAATCATGTGAATCCAAAATCCAGTATGATGTGTATGTTGGCCAATTACATTGCCTTAATTCAGGGTGGATATCAGGGGATTTAGGCAAAGATGATGTTATTGCCTGCTGTCTACACATAGCACAGGCAGTATGATTGTGCTTCATAAGCCTCTGTTGCTTGAGGGTAAACCTAGCTTTGTTGCCATTTGGCAACTAACTTATTGAACTTATTAATTTGTGAATGCACCAATGGACGTTGTACTCAGTCACCTACATGGGTGCAAGGTATATTTTAAAAAATATGGAGTATTCTCGATACTCCCATCGGATCTTTATTTCATGAATGCGAAATTACATCCATACTCAATTGAGGATATTTGAAACTGTTAGACACACTTGTGGATGAGATTTTATTTGTATCCAAGCATTGACGGGTATTTACACATGCTACCATAGCCTCCACTACTTGGTCGGGGAACTCGCTGTGCAAAATGTTATGTTTAACATTTATGAGCTTAAGATCCTTCTTGAACCAAAGTTGATTACAAACATCACAACCAAGTCCAAATTCACTGTCAAAGAATATTTTCACAAAGTGGTGATCACATGCAGCATACTTGTCAAATTGAGCAAAATCGAAAGGTCTGAATGCGCCATTGATGACGGATGTTACCATCTGTATGAGTCTCAGTATGGTCATCCTTCATATCAATGGAATCATCGTTGTGTTCTATGTCTATTGGACCATTTTCCAAATCCATTCGACATGACGAAGTGCTAGGTTGCTCCAAACGTTGTATGCACTCGCTACTTGTATTGGGCACTCCATTTCCACCATCCAAATTGGAATACTGGTGTCTTATTTCCAATTCCTTGTGTTGCAATCGATGTAGCCAACAACTTTCTGCATTTGTAAGTCGAGGTGCACGCCTTTTGTTCGGAGTTCCAGATTTTACAGCCTTCTTTCTTTTCTGAGGATGTGGCATTTTCACAATATCTCAATATTTTCTGCTTTCCAATGTTAATTTTATATTTCTTGTGTTATTTACGTCTATCTCACGTTCTCAGATCTTCGTAGACACCTCGATCACTAAAAGCGACCAACTCGTTCTGGAGATAACTGAACTGAGTGCATGCCATGCCCACACAAGCCCAAATTTAAACCCCCACGCGCATCCACCTTGCAACCCCCCCTATGCTTGCGACAAAATATTTCCGGTAATCAACGAAACGGGCTATCCAGTCATAATTTTAGATATTCTGTAATCCTTATAGTTTTTGCACACGAGGCCCTCAAAAACACACAAATATTGGTCACAGCAAAACCTTACATGACACTGAGAACGAACCATAAGATGTTCATTCACATTTACATCAATATGTATGTATCAGGGATTCAGGATATCCTTTTAGTCCCTCTTTCCTTCCTTTTTTAGCATTCTTCCCTTAAAAGCTCTCTTTCATATTCCCCTTGCCTCTGATTACATGTTCCAACCACTTGCTCTGCCTAATCCTGATCTCCTTCAGGGGCTTGTTTACCTTACCAAGTACCTTTCCATTTGTCTTCCCACCTGTCCTTTTCTTCAGACTCACTCCCTGTCAAACACTTCACTCACATTTCCCTAAACATTTTGATCCAGGATTCCTGTTATCAGTTATGAATATTATGAAAGCATGATACTCTTCCTAATATCTCTGGAACAATATCCACTGTCATCTAAAATTCTGCCCAAGTTGTTAAAATGATCTTTTTAAAATGGTTTTGCCCCTCTATATTGTTAATATTTGCTTAAAGCCATGTACATGACTCAAGTTTCTCTGCAGCATTGCATCTCACAAGATCTCACATAATGTCTCTCTTGATAATGCTTACCATATTTTCCCACGGTTAAGGAATTCTGGGAGGAAATCATGGCGATCTTCTAAATCTAAACTTCTAAATGTTGGTCATTAATGACCAACAGAAAAATTGGTTAATGAGAAATATTTGTGAACAGGATGGGAACAGTGATTGTTATTGGTTGCCAACTAAATAGGTATATTATTCTTATTCCAATTCCTTACCAACTGTGGCACAGGTTCTCCTTCCTTATTACTCACTGGTACTTGTATGAAAACTTGCAAAATAAGAGCCGATCGTAGAACCAGACTCCTAGAAGAAATTATTATATATATATATGTATTACCAACAGACTCCCTAGTATCCAAGAAATCATGCAATTCCTAAGTCACATGGTACAGATATTGAATAAAGGCTTTGGTTAAAAAGAATATCTCTGAAGCTTGTGCTGTGGGATGTGAGCTTTACTAAAAATCATATTAGACTTTTTTCCTGTAAAAACTCTATTTCAGTTTTCCTTTCTTTTCCTAATATGTATAGTTTATGCATCCTACTTAGACTCAAAACCCATAGGTGGCTGGCTTTAAAAGGGTTGATTATTTTCAAATTAAGCCAGAATCCCATGGTCATTTTTCATGTTCAGTTCGTGGATAGTGGCAACGATAGTTTAAATGATGGCTTTGTGCCATGATCATTTTGTATTGATTGGAATCCCTACTCCTTTTTCCATCAAATGAGGGCAAGTCCTTTTTTCTCTCCCTTAAGCTATCACTTTTCCCTCTCATTGGAAAGCAAAGTTCAAATGATTCGTAGACTTGTACTTGTAAAATAATCATTTGAATCAGACTTCATAGTGTCTTTTATCATTTTCTCCCCCCCCCCCCTTTTTTCCTCCAAGAAAGTGATGCAGGGCTGGGTGCTAAAGTCTTGCAATGGCACTTAATTGAAAGTATTGTGGATTTTTTAAATTCCAAATGGTTTAATATGCGTGGTTTGGCCTCTCATGGTGAGTTTTGCTCGCTTGAATTTTCCACTTTTGTGCACCTTCCAAAGCCCAAATGCGGCATACGTCATGAGGGCTGTTAGTCATTGACTCCATCCTAACAAATCACATCTGCATGAACTTATCTACGGTACCCACAATAAGAAAAAGTTTGGAAATAATTTCTTCCTGATTTACGGGTCATCGATAAGTATTTTACACTTTTTTACATATCATGATGCCTGGTTGAAGTAGGTCCGGTTTCTGACCAAAATTGTATAGTTCTTGTGCCTGCATTGCACTGTTTGTACAATGTCGTTTTGAGATAGAAGATGAGTGGGAGATAAAAATTAAAATTTTCCTGCAAAAGTGGAAGTTACTACTCCATGGCCCATATCAACTCAATTGCTTCTGGTGGTTTTTTGAACTACTGGATACCAACATATTTCATTTTGCATTATTTCATTTTTAAATTACTATAAAATGACAATGGTGACTTCCAAAAGTGATGAAATGAAAAGTGAGCCTAGTAACAAAAAATTTTTTTTTAATTGTACCTAATAATTCTATTTGTAATTTCACTGTCTAAACTTAATAAATTTCAATATTCAGAAAAAATAAATTAAAAATATTTTAAAAAATGAGAAATGGAAACTTTGAAGTTGGCATTTACTTAGTCTTTCTAAGATAATTTTGTTGGTTTTGGTTACTTCTATTATTATAATAAAAATAAACAGCTGGTTGTTCATTGTTCGTGTATAATGAGGGGGTAAACTTTTTCTTCTTAATAATATTGAATGGTGTAATCTATATTAGTTTTGTATTTGTATACATATTTAATTATAAATAATTGATGTCAGTGTCCCACCTGTGACAGCCAATGGTAAAAAAGGTTCTATTTCTGCTAAGACTTATTTGTAGATTATGTTTGTTTTAATGTAAAATTGACTATACTTGAGTAAAATACTTCTTTTTACCATGAAAATACGATAAAAGAAATTGAAAGCCATTCGTTTTTTATAATTCTTTTTCAGTCTCACCTGTGACAATTTCTAACTGCAGGTTTATCATATTACATACGTAAGAATCTTAAAGTATAGACCTTCATATAATGTTATTTTTAGGTTACGTTTATGGTAAGTTCACATCTACATACATGTAAATATGTATCATGTTTATGTTTTTAAAGTGTGTAGGCCAATTTATTCTAGGATAAAATAAACATTTGTCCTTCCTGTGATAGCAAAAGACTGCATGAAAGTTAGTCCTTAGACAAATTTGTAGGTTATGTTTATTTTAGTGTAGTAGGTATGTACCGTCTAGCAGAGAACAGTGGGATTGTTGGTATGGAACCAGTGGTTGAAACAGTTTAACAGGTTATTTTTATTCATAGAGTTTCAGAGATTAAGGACAAATAATGCCAAGAAGTTTGGGTATGCTGCCATAGCACAGTGTACAGTAGAAGAAGATGCCCTAGTAGCAGAGGAAGTTGTCACAACATTGTGACAACGTTACAATGGGAAAAGGTACAAGTGCACGCAACGTTGACGTTGGTTGTTGTAACGTTGCATGCACGTTGCCTCAACATCCAAATTTCCCGAAAAACCACATTGCTGCAACGTTATCAGTGCAACATCGATGCAACGTTATCAGTGAAACATTATTAAGGCAGCGTTAAAAAATTTCCCTAGCTTTAGCCATCAATGAAATTATCCCATAATTAACATTAATGTTGATAATTTGTCAACAGGCAGTTCTTTCTTAGTTACTCAGGTAAAACTTTCTCCCTTTAAACTCCCTTGCCCTCTCCACTGGCTCTTCCCTGCCCTCTCAAAATAAAAAAGGGTATCCACGTCTTTAATACTATGAATGTTATTATCGCGTAATGAAATAAGAAAGTACATTGTATTATCCTACCTATTATCTACCTGACTACTATGTATCTACCTAATTATGATAAGTCCTACGGCTCTAAGCACACATCCTTGCCACCGATATTATACATATAGCGTCTTGAAAGTCGTATATATATGGCCACTCCCGTGGATTAATGTGACTTCGAGAACTAATTTTTAAATTGCGATTACGTGATTATAGTTAGAGGAAATACCATCCAATCACGATGACAGTTATCAGGCATTAATTAATTGCAACCTATATTGCCACGTAGTATGAATGTAAATGCAATATTACTGAGAATATACAAGAATTTATCCAATTCCCACATGTTTGTTCACATTCACAAGCAGACAACTAACTAGTAGATTACATTATTCAAAATGAAATATATATATCTTAATACGTGAAGACAATGTTCACGTGCGGGAATTCAAAGTGCCACAGTTTGCCAACCCCTGTGGTATAATTACAGATAAAGTATAATTTAAATCTTAGCTGACGTCAACGTTGCACGCACGTTGATTCAACGTCGACTGATAACGTTGTGCTTGGACGTTGATGCAACGTTGTGACAACGTCCTCTGCTACTAGGGTGGTGATGTGAAAATGTACCTCCATGGGACAAGTAGGAGATTCAGGAAATTCTTTCAAAGTAGACGACTTCAAGGGTCCAACTGTCCCACCCATGACATTTGAAAGGCCCAGAACAAAATACATAGTCATTATTGTGCAACATAAAAATAAAGTTTGCCAGAATTCTGGAAAATGTTCCATTATATGGATAGATACTTCTGTTGTTCAGAATTCTGGATAACTGATATTCTGAAGTATCTTTGTTATAATGCAGAAGTCAAAAGTAATTTTTATATTTATTTTCTATGTCCTCAAAAGATTTATTCATGAAAATCCTCCAGATTCCTTTTAGTAGTATGTTATGGTTCAGTATACATGCGAAAAAGATCCTGGATATCACATTTTTACCGAAAAAGTATTCATTGTAAAAGGTTGGTAGTTTATAGATTCATATAATTAATTCTTAGTGTTATTTTAGCATCAATGGTTGAAAATGTTTGCCTAAAATTTGAATTCAAGTTTTAAAGAAAGTAAGAACATAGGTATATATATGCTATCCATTTACTCAGGATATTAATTTTTGGATCTTAATTTTTCAGTGTATTACATTTGGTATATGAAATTCTTGCTTTCGGTAAACCCTGATAGCACTTAATAGAACACAAGCTTTCGCCAACTCTGGCTTCCCGGCCAACTCTACGCTGGCTTCATAAGGCAACAGTGAATTTTTTAATCTATCGGACTGCATATGTATGTATGGTAAAGGGTGATTAAAATTGTTAGCAGTCTGCTAGCAGTTTTCTTTACTATACATATGGAATTTGGTACCCATTGTCTGTATTGAGATTTTCTGATCTTTTAAGTATTTCACTGGTTTCACGGATTTATAGTCTAGGGTAATATTCCATTTCTTTTGACAGATGTCTCATTCAACCTGATTGAGTGTGTTCCCTCTAGACGTGTGTTCCATGAGGGCAGAATGATACAAATCTCTCTTCCATATCACCCTTTCATGCTCCTTACTGCCTTCACTCAAAAGAGCGGCCAGATCTTCCAACATATATTCATCCACAACTACAAGGGATTTCATGCACGATATCGGATATTAATTTATCATTTTATTGTAAACAATGGAAGTATATACATTATCACAAATGAAAGGTTATAACCATCTACCAACGACCCAAAAGGCACATATATTGTAACAAAATTGACATGGATGATCAACTGAATGTTTTACAGAGGGTTTGGGTATTTAACATCATGGAAAACTTAATGTTAAGCAGCACTTTCATTTTCCAGTTTGATTTAAATTGCATCTCAATGGGAGCAACCAGTATTTAATAAATTTATTTATTTATTTTATTTGAATAAATAATTTCCCTATGATTAATTACCTTAGAATTCATAATTGACAAATATCCTGCTTAAAAATATCAGAGGGTTCTCTTAAGTGTTATAGTTGTTCACATTAGTCTAGTTGGACTTTTAAATGAATTGCATGAAAAAAGTGTAAATGCTCGCAGTGTGACTGAAACAGAAACATTTCCATGATGCCTTTGACCCATAAATCAGGTTGGAGGCAAACAAAATTTCACAGCAACAAATATGATAAGAATAACAATGAACTTCAAAGAAGCAATCCTTTTTTTTTTTCTTGAAGTTGATATGCTTCCGAGTCGCTGAGACAGCTTCATGTTCTCAACTGCATGTTTTTCGCAGAATTTTATTTATATATATTCATAGATTATATAATTCTTGAGGGATATGTCATCTCACGCCGTCATTATTCCGCATTTTCTTATTATTATTAAGTCTTCAAGGTGCCGGGGGCAGGTAAAAGTCCCACCTGTGTCCCTGACGGGTGTGGCCCATGGTGAGAACTACGAGGGCCACGGCCATGACTAAAGCAATGATGATGGCAGCCTCCGTCCTGCCGTCCCCTTCCACTCGCTCCACGGCCGACAGCAGGAGCTGTCTGACTGAGCTGACAGCCGCGTTGCCGCAGGCCCGGGCCAACCGCCCGCTCAACTCTCCGATCCCCGGCAGCTCGGGGTCTTCGGGGTCGGCGAAATCTTCCTTTCCCTCCTTCCCCTCCTTGCCTCCACTCTCGGACTGCGTCCTGCGGGGAGGCGGCCGCCGGCGGGCCGTCGGTACGCTCGGCATTCTCCTCCTACCCCCGGACTCTGAAGGACCCCTGCCGGTCGTCCTCCTCGTCTCAGGGGGCGGGGACGAGGATGAATCCTGCGAATCCCTGGATCCCCAACCGGTCTGGAATTCCGAAACGACGAGTTTCCTAGCCGAGATCTCACCGACGCACAGAAGCGCCACGGCTCCCATCGGTGGAGCGGGAGGCATAGGCCTCCCTTGAGGATCCTCCGTGGTCGACTGGGACGGGAAGAAGAAAGGCGGCGGTATTGAATAGGGGTACTGTTGAGGCATCATATGTGGTGGTAGCTGTTGCACAGTGGGCTGTTGAACTGTCGGTTGTTGAACCGTCGGTTGTTGAACCGTCGGTTGTTGAACTGTCGGTTGTTGAACTGTCGGCTGTTGAACCGTCGGTTCTGGGACCTTGGGTTCTGGAACTGTCGGCACCGGTTCTTCGGGGGACCGCAGCTGCTCGAACGAGGGCGGGGGGATGGATATTGGCGGGCAGGTCTCTTCTGTTGAGGGTGGAGGTGCCGGGACGACCTCCGCTGGCCTCGGAATCGGTTTCGGGGGCCTCGGAGGGGCCACGGGTGGAACTTCTACTGGTGCGGGTGGCGGGGGCGGCTGTTCGACTTGCGGGACGATTTTCGCGGCTTCAAAAGTCTCTTCTATCGCTTTTACGGGTCGTTCCATCACGAGAATGGATCCGATTGGTTCCTGGACCGGCGGAGGGGCCTCAGCGGTGGGAGCTGGAGGGACGGGAGGAGGCGGGGGGGAAGAGACGGAGACGGGGGCGGGAGGCTCTAGAGGCGGTGGCGACGCCCCCACGGCGATCGTGTCCTCCGGAGGTTGCTCTCGGGCGGGAATGACGGCGGGCAGCGGGGGTATAGACGGTGGTATGTCCTCGGCGAGTCTCACTTCGGGTGCGGGTGGTTGCGGGACTTCCTCCGCGGGCGTCGGCACCCTCCGCTCCAACGGCGGGGAAGGCTCGGCCAGTATGCTCTCTGGCGGTATCGTTGTGAGCTTCTCTATTTCTGGGGGCCTCTCCGGTTGTTCGGCCGCCTCCTTCTCGGCGGCGGCCGCGGCCCTCCTCGACGCCGCCTGCCTCCGCTGCCTCCTGGCCGTGGGGGGCGGGGTGGGAGGGGGCGTGGGCCAGGTCATGGGAGACCTCCTGCCCATCACCTCCGAAGTCTGCTCCGAGCCCGTGGGCGGAGCGCTTTCCTCCAACGCCCCGTCCTCCATGCAATACTCGTAAGGTAGGGGGTCCGTCTGGATGGCTATGGACACCTCCTCTGGTGGTATCCGGCCGTGATCCGTTAGACTCTTGGCCGAGGTGATGCTCTCCGGGGCCCTGTCCGAGCCCAGGGTTAAGTGCCCCTCGATGACTTCCTCCCATGAGCTACGGTCGGCAGAGCGGGTCCTGTCCCTCCTTGGTGGCCTCGGGGGCGGAGGTAAGGGCCTGGCCCTCATCTTAGACACCACCTCTCCAGCAGTCAGCTCTTTGACTCTCTCCTCCCCCGATTCTATCCCCATGTCCTCCGAAGGCGGGACGGAGGCCGGTAGAGGAGTGGATGGCCGGCGCCTCCCGGGAGCCTTGGGGGGCCCAGGGGTTGCGTAGCCGCTCCTCGCGGGTCTCTGTGGCGGCGGTGACTCGGTCTTCTTGGGCTTCCGGCGGGGCACGGTGAAGAATTCCATCATCTTCTGCTTCCTCTGCGGTCGAGGTGGGACCGATGTGGATGCCCTGGGGAGGACGGGCGACGGCTCTTCCCTCTCCTTGGGTCTCCGGGGGAGGCTTCTCGTTCGCCTTGGCGCCACAGGTGGCGACAGGTCTCTCGATGGGCTGGCGTACTCCGGATCCGGTGAAGTGAGCACCGTAGCCATGGTGACTTGAGTGGGAAATAGTTGTGCGCTGTCTGACAGCTGTTGCTTCAGTGATACATTGGTGGATGAACGGTTGAACTGCGAGAGAAATTGACTAGATTATAGTTTTTATTTTAATTAAAGCACCGGATTATCTAATTTCCTCAAGTTTGTATCCCATACAGACACGACTTTTTCGTGGTAATGTTGTGGATTATAATTTTCAAAATTTCTTCACGGGTTCTCACACAGGTGGAATGAATAAAACACTATCCAAATAAAATATTAAAACCAGAAGGGTGTAAATACAAATACATGAATATTGTATCTTCAGTATTACTCTTAGTTTTTAATTGCAGGCAGCTATATCACTCGTCGAATGCCGTAATATTTTAAGCACGACAAGTGTTTGTTTCTTAAGATTGGTATCATCTACTTTTTTATATTGTCAAAAAATCACACTTTTCAACCCCAAATAGTTGGCTGTGCACGAGAGGGGCTATGGTTTTCACGCGCTGAGGCATTGAAAACATGATGTCATTGAGTCTGAACTGTGGTCGGACTAGGTGAAACCTAGTTCACAAAGTGACTTAAAGCTTCTCTCCACCGCGTTAGCAGAATTTAAAAGCATGTTATCCTCACAAATTGACGCCAGTTTCTCTTTCTTTCATCAGTGATGTGTTTGCACGCATGAATTCATGTCAACTAAACGTAAAAACACAACCACATTAATGCATGTATTAGTCCTTTTCCGAGTCGTAGGTAATGATTCCACCATGAACGTGCCTATTCCACCAATGCTCAGGAAGGATTCTAATATACGATTAAATGTTTACAATGCCGGCGCGTTACCAACCTGGCTATGACAGAAAGGAATCGGTTGTAAGCTTAGACCTTGAGTAATTTGCATTTTTTTGTTTGTTACAACTACCCCAATCGCAACCACTAGGTCTTTTACTTTGGGCGTCATAACTAACAATAATATAAGTTCACTATCACACACGTCCAGAATGAAGAGGAGTCTCAGGCTTTCCCGGTGAATACATGGGAGGAAGTGTTTTCTGGTTTCCCACAGGGTCTCAGAGTTGGTTACAAAAGGCTATTCGGTGGCTAGGACTGCCATCGTCATCATACTAGGAAGACTGTTCCTTGAAGACGATAGTTGTCTTAGCTGTTGAAACGTTGTCACTAACAAGCTCTGAGATCCGTTTGGAAACCAGAGAATGCTCCCTCCCTGGATGGTTGAAAAACCACCCAGAAATGGCCCAAGCTCTCGACCCTAGGTTTATCTGACGAAGACTTAATTCCGCCACTACCTAGGGTTGTGATTAAGTGCAATCAGGCCAGCGGCGTAGAAGCTTTGCGGATTTAGGGGGGTCACGGGTCCCCCACGGACGTATGGCACTCCCCTTCAAAGAAAAATACTTTTCAAGCTTTAAAACAATTCTAAAATCCTAAAATTTGGTATTTTCAAACTCGGCATCGAGGTTATTCGATTCAGTTGTCAGCTTTCACTAGAGCTGAAGACTTGTCTCTTTGGGGTGTAGCATTAAATGGAACCTCCTTCGGCACCCCCTTCTTGATACATTTTGGCGCCCTCCGAAAACATTTAGTGGGGCAATGTACCCTTCCCCCCCCACACCCCCGTTGTTACGCCACCGTACCAGGCAATGAAAAAGGGCCCCTTTAAAGTCATGGTATCGCTCACTCGCTCTTCAAATCGACATGTGCTCACCTCCTCCATGCGGACCTCCTCCGTGGAAATGCAGCGGCTGTTGTCCAGTGAGACGGCGGAGTTCTCGTAGGGCGCGCGGCGCCTCCTCTTGGGGGGCATCGGGGGCGCCAGCTCTACCGTCACGCCCTCCTCCTCCCCCGCCGACCCCAGGCCTCCACCGGCCCCCTCGCCCTCCTCCCTCTTCTCCACCTCCTCCTCCTCCTCCCCGCTGCCCCCAAGCCACCCTCTTAGCCTCTCCCCCACGTACCCTCTCCAGCTTCCCTCCCCAGCCCTCTCCTCCGCCTCCTCCGCCTCCAGGCCACTCATCCTGCCACGCCCCCCCTCGGCCATCACCCCTTCCGTCAACACCTTCTCCTCCTCCACCTCCGGCTCCTTCCGTCCCCAGCCCTCCTCCCACTCGTCCCTCACAAGGTTCTCCGCCATTATGGCTCCATCAACCACCACGGGCCTCCCGTTCCTCCACCTTGGATTATTGGAGAAAAAAGATATGACATTAATTTAATTCATTTATTGAACTCGATATTCACCGACATAACTTGGTGAAAACTCATGATAACTGAATCAGTAAAATAACTCACTATCGCCTGATTATGTCGTCTTTGCGAGGAAACCGGTCGACAACAATTATATATGTTGTGTAAATTTGCAAAGTTATTTTACTGAGTCAGTAAATTCATCTATTGTAACTTGAGTTTACCATGTGAAGACTACGTAGCTACCAATCATAAAATAGAAAAATTCTATAACTATATACGATGGAAAGGAACAAAACTAGTAAAAACTTTCTAAGTTACTTAAGTTTTCATGAGTTTATCCATTAAATTTTACCTAGGAGAAATTCGAAACATTCCGAGTGCAAAGCCATGGCTTCATCGATTTCAAAGATGAGGAAAATTATTTTCCATATGTATGAGTCATAAAAATATTCCAGATACGAAATATGTTCTTATACTTGTTCAGTAATCTGTCATCAAATAATATTTAAGAAAGTGAGAATAATATATTCATACTTACTAAAGTTACATAGGTATTGCATAAGTTAAAATATTCATAAAATATTCACATGATGAATTCAGAGTTCTTGAGCCTTCATTTTATCAAATTAAGGAATATGTAAAATTACTGTTCTTTGACATGTTTTCTGGCGAATCTTAAAACAACTTTTGCCTCATGTAAATAAGGTATTATATCAAATCAAAATTGCAGTGTGCTTAATATATATTTTATTTATTATACTCCAGAAATGTATAAAAATAAGGCTGATAAAAAACCAGCATGAGTATGAAAAGATCTTAAAAACTCCCCCGTGTTATTTTATCTTATAAGCGTTACCTGCAATTCCCACCTTGAGATTATTGAATATGTATTCCTTCCTTTGAATTTTATAGTATATATGATTATTTTTCTCAAGAATGACTAAAGTCTAAAATTAATTTCTGTAGGCCCTTTTTTCCTGTGATAAATCCGTAATCTTTCGTTTACTGAACCAGAGAAAATTGATTCGATCATACAGTTAGGAATTTTATGAAAAATTAATTCCGGATGAGTATTTTGACAAAGAACGTGATAACGTTATTTTTGGACATATTATTGATCGCTGTTCATTATTTTTTGGTTGATTCGCCCGGCTCACCTCTGAGGCTCTTCATCCTCCTCCACTTCCTCCTCCACCTCTTCCTCCTCCTCCTCCTCGCCCCTCTCCAGCGGAGCGATGTCCTCGCACTCGGCCGCCCTCACGATCTTGCCCTTCCGGCGGAACGGGCGCTGTGGCGGGAAGGTCATGAACCCCTGGTCGATGACCACATGCCGGCTGGCCGAGGTCGACCGCCTGGATGGCCTCTGCGGTGGAGTCATCTCCACCTTGCAACGGAATTAATGGGTATGGCGTTTTCATGGGGGAATTATAGGTATCCGGAATTAGACTTTATCGTCAGAATTTCTATGTCTAAGCAATAGCTTATGAGGTACGATTATAATGAATTTTGAAGAAAACGAGATATATTTGATTTAGTATTGCGCTAAGACAAAGGAGCTTATTAAAGAAAATTTATCAAAAGTTCTAGGCAATTTATGGAGAAATATGCAATGATTTCACACAATAGTTTAAAGAGATTCATTTTGTGGCATATACTGCTTTACATATGTGAATGTGTTAGTGGTAATTCGTTAGAAAAATACTGCATGTTTCGGAATGATAATTTAAATAATATGAGTGCAAATATTTACCATTTTTGCTCACATTGATGCTTAGTGCTCGACATTCATTTGGACATGGCCATGTCGGTTTTCATTACACTATTCAGATTCGAGAAAAATTGTTATCTGTAATTGCAGTGGTCAAAAGCGTCTCCCTGACGTAGATTTATCCCTCTGAGATATATTTTATTATAATTATTAGGACACAGTGTTTTAATTTACTAGAATCGAGCAAAAGTTAGTAATTTCGCCTATTTTTGATTCTCGAGTCTCATAAAATCAGAAAATCAACAGTTTTACCACAAAATCCATTGTCAGTATTATTCATTATGATTCTCAAAAGTGTAAATTAACTTTAATGCATCTACTAGTCTATTAAATGTCTATTTCATTATTTACCGTCAGACGCATCATAAATATTAACTCCAGCCATATCATATAAAATGTTCCGTATTTTGATAAAAGAATTATCTTCATCAGCCGCACTCAACCTGTAGGAACTTGCGTAACCTTTCCCAAGAATACCCAAAATTATTGGATCCCTGCAGGCAGTGATCATATTTACCGTGCATCCATCAACAAGCTAAATGACCTTTCCGATTAACCTCAAACCTCCGAGCTCAAACCCCGAGCTCCGAGCTCAAACCCCGAGTTGGGAACCTCTGAAATAGATGGTAAATAATGTGATAAATGTCAGCATTTATCTCACTGACTTCTACTGTATTCACCAGCGATGGCTGTACTGGAAGGATATGATCAGGGTTGACAACCAAATGCTGAGGTCATTTGCGTCAGTAAAATGTTAAGTTGGTAAGGAAAGTATTATTTGGGGAATGGAGGAAGGGTAGAGAGAAACCCAGCGTCGATGTTTGCTTGATCTTCACAATGGGAGCCAAGAGGTTTATAGTTTAACGACGGTAGGAGTACTACGCATGACACGCTCTCCTCATGCACCCAAGTGGGGACCACGATTCCTCTGAAATATATCCGCCGCCGACGGGGTTGGAACCCGACATCTCAGGATGGTAGGCTAGTCGTACTCTGGCAACCAAAGCAATTCGACCCCCCTCAAGGGATATGAGCAACGGAGACTGTGAGGAGGATTGAGAAGGGAGGAGTAGAGGATGGGCAATGAAAGTGGAAACATATGAGAACCTTCTCTCCCACTGCCTTTGAAGATTGGAGAGTCAAGTTTTAGTGACGCGGAAAAATATGGTGGTGAGATAGACCGTTGCGGGGAGGGGTTCTAATTTCGATCAAGTTACTGAGGAGTCACGTGGTACAATCACGAAGGGTTCGAGAATTTGGTGTATTAAAACCATTCGTAAAAATCTCGCGAAGCCTTTCCGATCGGGTTTTTCACAGGGATATCATAGTATCCGTGGGGATATCGTTGATGGAGTCGAATATCTTGATTAGAGTCGCAGTAATCAACATATCAGACGCTTAATTTATCCATCCGAATGTTTCAAACGCACCAAAATCTCGAACCCTTCGTTACTGTGCCAAGTTCACTGAACTCAATACAATGGAATGACGATACCTCCTCCCCGAGTGAAGCCAAAAAATTGCACATCCGGCCATCTTACGAAGGACCTCGGAGCATTGCGCTCCATAAAAATGCATGGGAAATTCATGCATTTTTGAACATTTTTTCCTTGGATCATATAATTTGGATTGAATTGCGATTTGGATGATCAGTCACTGGGATTTTAACTATAGTTTAAGCACGTCAAAAAGCATTATGCTCACATCCGATTTTTCCACTTTTTCCCATTTTAAATATGTACGTGTTCCGAGGGGCGTCACAACATGGCCGATCTGGCTTCCGCTGTTCCTATGCGCGGTATACGGCGATCGTCATTCCATTGTTTTGAGTTCAGTGGCAAAGTTACGTGATCGAAATATCTCGAGTGGTTTCAACACAACCCCCCTGGGAAGGGCTGCGGAACGAATAATCATGTATACATCTATACCCATATCGCCATTTCCTTTCGGGCTAGGTGTAGTGAAAAAAATTTAATGTACATACTTGCATTTATTTAATGAAAAGCTGACTCTGTTTTAATAGTTTCCTCCATACTGCCCTATCCTTGCATATTTATTTTGCTTCAATTATGCATTCCTGCATGCGCACCTACCTGTTTTTGAGACTCCTAATATTTATTCTATTGAGATAATCTTCCGCCACATTAACGCAAGACTTTCTCGATCTACCCCTTCCTCTCACACAATACATTCCTCTATCATAAATCTGTTTCGATCCGCATAAGCTGAATAATGTTGGCCCATCAAGAAACGCAAATGGCGATTCGAACAGGACAACTGGGAGGCAGTTTGAATGTGAAAGGAGTGTATGGAAAAGAGCGGAACGATTAATCGTCATGAAAAATAATCTTTTTGCGCCAAAAACATAATTATTACGCCCATCTGTGGCTGGGCCGTAGAAAATAGGCGGCATTTCGACAAAAGTTCAAAATTGATGTCATGTATTCTGAAAATGTTATGCCTACTCCTATATCCCAGAGAGAGAGAGATAACCGTTCCTCCTCCGAGGGAGGAGTGAGCCTCCTTCCACGCATACCTCGACCATCTCCTCTTCCTCCTCCATCTCCATCTCTTCCTCCTCTTCCTCCTCCTCTTCTCGGCGTCGCCTCTGCTCCTCCTCCTCCTCCGCCCTCCTCATCCTCCTCTCCAGCTCCCCGTCGCCCTCGTCGTCCGCCGTCGCCTGCGGCCGCAGGGCGTCCCGGATCTCGGACGAGATCTCCTCACCGCGGCGCACGTCGTCCCGGCTCAAGCCCTTCTCCCGCAGGAAGAACTCGTCCGCGTCGATCTCCTCGAGGACGCCCGGCCGCCCGCCGTCCGGCGGCGACCCGCTCGCCTCCTGCCCGCCCATGCTGCCCCCGCTCCAGCTGCCCCCGGGGGCGCTGCCCCGGAGGCTGCTCGTGCTCCCGTTCTCCCTCGCCGGGGACCCAGTCGCCTCCTCATCATCTGCGTAGCGGATGTCGGAGAACCTGCGAGAAAGGAATGGCCACCAAGCATAAGCAAGCATTCGCGAAGATACCAATTTTTCATGGGGGAGGGGGATCGATCGATATTTTTAAAGAATTGATATTGCCTATTTCACAGGGCATTAAAAATTTGTAGCGAGCTACGTTTATCCTAAAAAAATGGCGAACGCAAATGATTTTTTTGGGGATTAAAGTACTTCAATTTCTCGTACATGTGAACAAATGAGTTTGATTCCTAAAATAATTGCCCGAAAACAATTATTCACGGTTATTCGTGACATGCAGGCAAAAAAAACTGGGAAAAGGAGGGGAGACTGATCCTCTTGATTCTCCCCCGTACCTACTCCCCGTACTCTGTACCACACCCCTAACAGTAAGGAATTCGGGCATGGCTGTTGAGATGGCTGAGAATTTCGTATACTCCACACATTGGGTTAAAACTACAATATTCCGATCCAACACATGTTATTTCTTGGGCTTACATTTGCGTAAATGTTCTTCATTTCTCCCGAAGTTTCGATAAAAGACTCCTTCATCGATACGTTGGGATAATTAATAACTACCTGATGAACTGCCCAAGAAATATCAACTACGAAGATTCTCCGGGAAAACAATCCATTATTGAAATGATAAATGTGGAAATTAGGCTAAATATTCGTTTACATTGTATCTTCCAAACCATAAATCGACATTGACATAATAATATGGTGTTAGAAGTGCATTGAAGCGCTTAGTTTCATATAATAAAGTTTAAACCTTTATCATGTAAGAGGAGTGTAGCACACAACATGAATAAAACGCTTGAAAAATGTCTAATTTTACTTTTTTCAAGCCAATTTTATTTCTTCTATTTTCATTAGCTTCAGCGAATTTGAAAAATACGAATTTAAGGTCTATGAGCACGAGAAATGTGCTTGTACGATTAACATGCGTAGATGAGTGTGTAAATGAATACTCTAAGGCAATTTTATGAACATGGGTTCGCGCATGGCGCAAGTTTACCTGTCTACACGATGCAATTTTGCTGGGGAGTCCGATATAGAATCTACTAGCGAAAATTCATGCCTCGTGTAAAAGGGTCTTTAGATTGAAAACCAATGAGCTCAGAGTTATCCAGAATGCACACTTGATCAATTTACCCTTAAGGTTTTCACTGGTATTCATATTCTGAAGAATATTTTTCAGAACAGAGGTCGAAAAATATTCTTCCGAATTCACTCTTGATTTTTAGTTAAGTTACAAGTGGTAACTATGGTTCTGTAGGTGTGACTGCGAATGGATATTTTTTTAATGAACCAGTTATGAAATTTTGAGAGAGGCGACGAGGTCAGTGACAGAGTATTTTGAGTCATCCAGAACTCACGCTTTGATCATTTGGAGTAACGATTCCCCTCCTGTGGCACGCATATATTTAAGGTTACGTGCTTAACGGTTTATGAGTAAGCGAGAATATTTGAGCTTTGGTGGAGTCAAGGTTAAAATAGCAGTAAGAAATATTAACATTCCTCTAATATAAGGGGTAGTATTTTTGGAAATGGTTGACTTTAGGGAAACGAAAATCGAAAAAGGCAGTGAGACGTTGAGTTAGATGAAATAAAATTCGTATCGTTTTTTTTTCATCGTGTAAACTACCGAATGGATCACCACTGATTAAACCGAGTACTAAATATAATTGATATAACTTGCCCTGATATGGTATTAACGATATATATCCATAGTGAAAAGAATAAAGGGTAATTCCTATTTATCGTTCCAATAGCACGACGCACGTTTCCTCGTATGATTATGCCACACGCTGCGGCACACGAATACAAGCCACAACGATGCGAAACGCACGTCATGCCATTGGAACAATATAAACAGTTTTGGAACAACAAAGTTTATTATTGTCAACCAAATGTCAAAGTTTGATAGAGGCATGGAGATCGGCCATTATGAGTAATTCGGAATTACTCACCCACCAAGAGTGCGTATGGGTTGAGGTGTGTCTCACCTGTGAGCCCATCGCGTCCCGAAGGGCATCTTCTTTCTGGGCGGCGGGCCTGAGCCGATCCCCGCCGCGCTGTCCTCGTTGCCCGAGGACGAAGCCCTCTTCGAAAAGAACTCCCCCCTTGCCTTCAGCTTCCTCTCGAATATCCTCGGATAAGTTCGGAAGTCGAATAGTTGCGCGGCCGTCCGCTTCTTCTCCACCCTCAGCGGCCTCTCCATCGTGTCGGCCGCCGAAGAGGCCGAGTCCTGCGTCGTCGATGCGGCCGTGGACTCGGGCGTGGCGGCCGTGGCGCCACCACCACCTCCCTTGCCCACCCTCATCAGACTCTCGGGCACCTTGAACGTGGGCCTCGGGATCGAGCGCATCTTGGTGCGGAGGCGGCCTGCCTGGTTGCGGATCTTCCTCTTGATGGTCGTGGTGATGGGGCCGACGCCGCCCCCGGTCTTCTGGGCGCCTCCGCGGGCCCCGCGCCTCAGCGGGAGCTCCTCCAGCCCCGAGGAATCCACCTGGCTGGTGGTCAGTTCGCAGTCCGTCCTGGACTCGGTCGTGGGCGTGCGGGAGAGGGAGGGGGGCGAGGGCGAGGGGGGCGTGCCCTGGATCTCCTCCATGGCCTCCTCTTCGCCCGCGCCGTCCACGGGCGGAGGGCCCGGGTCGTCATCGAGCCCCGAGTGAAGGAACTGACGTTCGAGTTCCTCGCGGGCGCCGTCCGCTGTCGCTGACTCCAGTCGTTGCTTCATCTCCTCCGGGTCCTCGTCGGCCTCCCAGCCGAGGAAGACGGGAGGGGGAACGGGGCGCGGTGGTGGGGCCGCCACGGGCTCATACTCGTGGTCACTGCAATGTAAAAATTACAAATGAATTAAATATTTTTTGTCAATAATAATATTAGAATGAATAATTCAATTCGCTTCGTTGGATTATGTAAAAATCAACAAAAATATTTTCTGGAAAAACTTGAGCCTTTTGGTGACCGTGAAATAATGCCTTTTCTTAGTCTCTCCATCATTAACGGTAGTGTATGTAAGGGTACATGAGACTTATTATCCTTAAAGATAAATTTTTGTGATAACCTTTTTTGCAATGTGATTCAAATTTTAACTTAGTGATCCTCAAGTATTTCAGAATTTAACCTTTTAACTGTACCAGCAGTTGAAGTTCAAAATAAAGCAAGTGAGCCGGACCGATATTCTACATATTTATTTTGTAGAATATCGGTCTGGGTCATTATGATAACAATGAGATTACTGCTTATTATTTAGAAGATCTCTGCTAATAACTTCCATTAGATTCAAGTCCAAAATAGGCAATTGCAGGACTTGGGCATTACATTATCTCTGCTAAATATTTTACCTTCATATCGTATGTTTCCATTGTTTGCTGTGTGAATCCATATATTTGGAAACAATATGCATGTTTTATGTGTGCTCAATTCATGAAAAAAATGTAGTGAGAGAATTTCACCTAATCGTCTTATACGGATAATGAAATATTTTCACGGGCATTGAATTGTCTCGTTACTAGATTTTTTGCGGTGTTGCATGATTTCAGCGGTCGTTAGCGTTAGTTTAGTTTCTCTATATACTGGCATCATTCAATACCTAGGTGTGATAAATAAATAACCATTATTAAAAGGCGTTTATTACCTAGTAACCTCATCATTATATGATAATGATGACTTCTTCCTCTTCCCTCTCACTTTTTGTCAGTTTTTAGTCGCAGAGTATGATGATTTTTAACTATGATATTTTTCATCTCGTGAGGATGTTAATATAATTTATTTACGTTTGATTGTGTAAAAATTATTCGTTAAACTATTAAACAAATATACAATGAAAATGGGGGATTACGAAGGGGTATTTGGAGTTGAGTAGCTGGGCTTTCTGGGATCAGACAGGTCTCGTACATAATTTACCGTATTTTAAACACTTTTTGAGAAACCTAGGAATTGAGTAGTAAACATAAATAGTTAAACTCCACTATTCACCGATTTCCATCTCATATTTAGTTTTTTATTACACTGATAAGGGATAATAAATATTAGAATTTTAAAATCGATATCTGTTACAGAAAGATGAAATTTTAAGCTATTAAAATTATAGAACTAAACTAAAAGATTCCTGGAAATGAAATTCACAGATCATTTCCTTATGGAAGTTCAATTGGAGGAGAATCCTCCCCAAAATTACAAGAAGAATGGAGTTGGAAAGCGCTTCTGAAACTCAGCCACCAGGATACCCTATACCTCCAATCGATCGCCAGAATTTCCTGGCTTATTTACTAATTGATCGGAGAATCAATTGATGCCTACTGAAAACACTTTCTCTCTTATCTCAAGAGTATTTGTGATCTCTCCACGTGTTTTTGTCGTGCTTACATTTTACAATAAATATAATAATTTAGAGACTCCCTGTCTCAAAATTATGTTAGCTTCAAACCTTTAATTGACCTGTTGCCTTCAGCTCCTCAATTTCGCCACCGTATGGACGAGTTAACGTAAACCAAAAAAAGTGAGAACCAAAGAAAACGTACCGTGTCTGATTTTTTAAAATTTTCAATGTGAGTGTAAACCTTCCATTTTCTATTTTCTCATATGTCTATTTATAGGGAGTTTCTTTATTGTACGACTGATATCGTTGATATTTAAGATCGTGATTTAAGTTGGTTTCTGTTGTCTCTGAATTAAGTACCAAGGTTCTTGTACAATGCATTCAATAGGATATATATATCGATATACGTACATCTTGCATAATTATAATTAGGGTAATCTACCGGTTTAAATGGAAGAGAGTAAACCTCCTCTAGATTTTCACAGACCAAGGCCCTCATCTCCTTACATGGTTTCTTTCTTTATCTCAGCATGTCTTCTTCCTACCTCTCTTTATCCCGTTCATTAAATCTATTCTATTTCTTCCGCTTCCCCGCATACGCAATATAATCCTCTGTATTACGGCCTTCAGTATCCTATCCTCCACATTAAACCTCTTTGCTTGTTTCAACCACCTACTCTGCCTCCTCATAAAACCACTATGGCTATAATATTGTTAATGATGGCTCTTTATTTGTCCTGACTTAGTAGGGCCTTTTTTAAATTTTACCACTGGAAAACCTTGTTCTTCATCGATGAACTACTTCATGAGTTGCCCCTATAGCGTGTGGCAGGAAGCGGTATAATACGAGCCATAAAATGAAGAATTCATAGAAGAGTTTAGGAAGAGGCAATGGAAAAGAAGGGTACTTCAACGAATTAGCTAGAATAAGAACTAGAATAGTGAGAAGAAGTTAAGAATATTTGCATAATATTCACTAAAATAATATTTTGGCAAGTGTAAATAATGACTACCAAAGAATTCCTTTATATTAGCGTACCTTTAAAAGAGAGTGCTTGAACCATATAGGATGAGAACGGTAAAGCCCGTTTCTCACGATACTTGATCCAACACAAGATCGAGGTTACTCGCTTGTATGATAGCTTTCCAGTACCGTGTGATATAGAACTAGCATGCTGGCTAACAAGCACGATAGCTATTATACTCGCTCGGCAACTTGATTTCGTAATTGATATGGTACTAGTTTGCGTAGCTGTCGACCAATCACGTTAGCTTTTACAGTCGCAGTGCGGTCTTCAATTTTTTTAATCAGCGCCTCACTATCGCGGGTGTTACGTACTTTTTTGCGGTGAAATTAATGTGCGGTGAATATGTCTTGACAATCCCTGCTATTACTGCAGCAGCCAAAAGTCGCCATCTTTCATGGAAATTTTCCATTTTCTTTTAACAGTTCCCAACAGTGGGCGACAGTACCTACCGCTTCATCGCAAGCACAAGTTCAATGATCGTGTGAAACCTTCTATCACGTTTTTTATAATACTGGGTTCCGTCCTCAATATCAAGTACCAGCTAGCATACTAGGCCTTGTGCTGGATCAAGTATCCTGTGAAACGGGCTTAAGTTAGAAACCATAAGGAGACTCGAGCTGCCGATGTTCATAGTTTCTCCTGGATTTCTGCCCCTAATAAATTCAAGACGCAATCCGCTGTGCATGTCTAGCCTGCGGGGTGACTAAATCTCAGGGGCAAATATATGAATGAAGGCCAAGTGTTTGATCGTGATTGGTACCTAGGCAATTAGTCCCAAATTGCTCTTCTAATGATCTTTGATCGAAGTCAAGAGACACCAGCAAGTACAAAAACCTTGAATAGTCTCAAGGTGTGAATAGTGGCAGTAATTCGGTAGGTACTTGTTGGAATATTTAATCCTTCTCTTTTAAAATGTAAGAGATCAAGTATTGCAGTTCGCATTCTTCTTTTCGAGGTTACATTAATTTTCGGTCCTATTTTAAGCAAGATTTTGGATTCCGTGAATTTTATTTAAGTGTGTAAGCAATGAAAAGTGCGACAGCATTAATTATAGTGTTTTTCCAATGTTTCAAGAAAGAGTAGCTACTTACAGATAGTCTATCCCGAAAGGCAATGGCACGATGGGTTTGCGTGTATGTATCTTTACATTTTTTATCTTATAATGCAGCTCACCAAAATGACAAGTGCGGCAATACGATTTCAAATAACTTCTGAGTTTTCTGAGATATCTGCGTCGCTCAAAAGTAGAGGAAATATTTTTTCTTCACTGAATTTGCTATTTAGTAGTGACTGATACAAATGAAGACAGAATAAGTTTCGAGGTCTGTTATGACCTCCAATGGTATAATTTTTCTCCATGAACATAATTTTTCCTCAGTAACAGTAATTGCTAACTTCAAATGCTGTCTAATAGCCAGGATTTTGAACTATTGGAAATTTGTTAACGGGCAGTTTGTAATGACTGAAACAGAATCATTTCAGCCTGCCTTCTTGATGATTTTCGTAAGATTCTCGATTTAATGTTACCATACCTCCGTATCAGTCATTGCTTCAATATTCCAACAATGTTTTGAGGGATGGATGAATTTGTTCACTAAATATGTGATTTTGAAATTTGAGATGCATCAGCTTTGCGCGAGAGTGCTTGGATGTCTCACGATCCGAGACCTAGAAAATAAGCTCGTCTGATTGGAATACTTCCAATTCTGTGAGGATATATTCTACACGGGTTTGAGGCCAGCACTTCATGTTTTGTACAACCTGGTATATCTTACATTTAAACCGTGTGTTAGGTAGTTTATTGAGCACACCGGTATCATATTTGACCTTGATATCACCTTTGACAGAAGTTATTAAACATCTGCTGAATCTGTGGGCCCCTCTAAAAGTTTTCAAAATTGATATTAGTGGTCACTGTAAATGCTTTACTGTATTACCATGGCTAGAGAATGCGTTTTTATTTTCATTCATGGGAAAATGCAGAAACCGATGAGTAATATTTTATGTTTATGAACCAATGAGTACTATTTTATGTTTATGAACCGATGAGTACTATTTTATGTTTATGAACCGATGAGTACTATTTTATGTTTATGACGTACCATCTTATTTATTTAGGTTAGAAAAGACTTGGTTACTGCATGGTTATTTACGTCGAAATCGTATTTAACACCATGAAAAGGTAACTAAAATGGCACATGACTAAATATACGTATTGATTAATGGATTGCATGATGACTGATTTGGGGATAATGATATCCAATGAAGTCACTAATTTCCCATTTCTTCAAGTATAGCTATTCATTAAGTGAAAGTCAATGGTGTACATTTCTACCACCCAAAGCCTTGACGGAAGGTTTTTGTCCCAAGTTCACTTGCGAACTGAATTGTGAAGATGGTAGAGTGCTTTAAATAACAGTGTCATGTTGGTGTCACCGAGAAGGTAATCTTGAGATGAGATTGAACTGGGAGCTAGTAAAATGGTTCTTCAATTGATGGCACGGGGTTTTTGAGATTTGTTTTCTGATATCTTTTGTGTACTGTGCTGAGACAGGGTAATTATTTTGTGGGATTGATCCAGAAAACGAGCATAGACATAGGAATGGCTGGGATTTTAGGACGGTGCGGAAGTAAGTATTTGCTAGTGGGCCGTCGATTGCATGGAATGGTGGAATGAGTCCGCAACTCTGAAAGGGGGGTGGGCAATGAAAGGGGGACTCGAAGGGATTGAGAGCCGGAATGGGGAGGAGACGAGAGGAGGGACGTGCGTGGAGGGAGAGGGAGGGGAGGAGAAAGGGGCCGCGTTGGCAAGCAAGGGCTTGATTAGGGCGAATGGAGCGAGGGAGAGGGGTGAGGAGGTGGAACTCGGGCAGAAATAGGCGGACAGTGGAGTGAGCAAGCCAAAGTCTCAAAGGAGGAGACGAATATTGTTTTCTAGACGAAGGAATTGGCTGCCGCTATCCCCTCGTCTTCCATCCAGATCAAAGCTTACGTTATTACGATAAAAGACACGATCTCAAGCCCTTGGTACTCGCTACTCATGTGTAACAGAGTTGATGTACCACGTGTGCGTGTATTGTAGTCTTACGAACCATAATTTATTATTCTCCGGTCGGAAGCCTTACCAAATTGGCATATAGCCTTCTATGCTTCATATCTCAATAAAAACTTAAGTTTGAAAGTTGACGGATAATGCCATGGAGTATAACAGGTCCAACATCATTTGGTTCTCTGAAAATGCTGTTCATCAACCATTTTAATGGTGGAAATATCGACAGATTTGTTTTTGATACCTTAAACGTTTCATAAGTATGTACGCGGCATAAAATTTTACGTTAAACACTAACAAACACAATATTTGTGAGCATCAGAATCGAAGATGAAAGCCATTGGTGTATTCCGTAAGTGAGGTATCTTCATAAAGCTTCAATTATTATTCCCTTGTTAAAACTTTATCACGGTGATATTTCTTGCCAAACCAGTTTAAAAATTTAGGTCAGTCAAGGTTACGCCATCATGAATCAGTCAAGATTACGCAATGGAAATATCATGAAACCGCGACCACTCCGTCTCTGAAAATTCAATTCCTTCTCAGCTGTTTTGAAATGAGTATCTACAGAAGTTTTAGGATACAAGATCTTCCCATAAAAATTTACGTTACTCTTTTAATGCGTTAGTTTTTACGAGCAAGTAGAAGAAACGCTCTGCGAATTGATAAGTAAAAATCTCACTTGATGACTCAGATAGGTCTACAGAATTCGGTATATATTGATTTAGCTGCGAAAATTATTTCCCATAACTAGTACCTTTTGGAAATCTCTTGACGATACTAGATGAAGCTATCAAATTTTCTTATTTTATCAAGTATGCCAAATATCAATGTTTAATGCCTGTTGTAGGTTTATTTGCTATTATAACAATTTAAAATATCAAATTATATAAAAGACCTAAGAATTAACGACGAAATTAAAGACAGCCATAATTTATGCTATATAAAATCAAGGAAGTTCTAGATTAACTTCTTACTCAATGTACTATAGCCTTGTTGAAAATGACTATAAAACAAATATTGTTCAATTAGCAAAAAATAATATCTTTTCCATAACTCATTCCGTCATCAGATCATGATCAAACTCAATATTCTATATCATCATATTTAATTACTATAATCACCTGAAAGCATCATAAGCGATAACGTTAAAACCATCTCATGATATACCGTTACATTTCAGTGGGAGACTTTCAGAAATTTTGCAAAAACATTTCATCCATGAGTGATGAAGGCACACGGAAACTTTTTATTTTTAAAATACTTGAGCGCATTTGTTATGTGAAATTGATTCAACCATGTTAATAATTCCTACCATTACTCGTGATATCCTATTCTATTGATATCAATTTTCTTGCGTCAATATGCTTATAAACCGAATCTTAGAGCTATCCTTCTATTATTTGCCAACATTTTTTATATTAAAAGTCAATAATATGTAAAATACTAAGTTTTGTGGACTGTACGCTGTGAATTGATCTGTTTTTAAGAGCTTTGGGTGTTGCAAGTCATAAGTTGAAGTAAATAAGTGTGTTTCGTGTAATCCGGAAGCATTGAAATCATAGCATTTTAACTAACAACGAACATTTAGTATCAATGCGGAGTTATCCCGCACGAAACATTCTTTTTATGAGAAGAAAATTTAATAAGATCATATATTGTGATGAACTTGGATCGTTTTCAATTCGTAGCTACAGGTGGGAGTGGTGTCCAAGACTAATTTTAGAATGAGAATTACAGCAATGCGGAACAACGTTCACTTTTAGTTCGCCATTTTATTGCGCCAATTTTGCACGTAATTAGACTGGAGATGACTTGGAGGTTCATAAACCTCAAAGCTTTAATTGTAGGTGGGTAGTTCAAATACAAGGTAACTACACAGCTGAGAGGAATGCCTATCCGTCCTATTCGAAATTTTTTACGTGTTACAATTATGGTTGGACACTGTTTTGAGTCGTAGATGAGTTTAATCAAATTAACCCCAGCGAATTGCTGCGAACTCAATGAGTGCTTGGCTGAAAGGTTTTCATATGCACCAAGGCAGTATTGACATACTTGTGGAATACTACGAGGAAATTATTAGAGTAGAGGGCTATAATATAAAAATGAATATAACCTGTCCATTTATTTACGAGTTGATGTAATAATGAGTAACATGAAAATTCACTGATGAAAATGCAAAAAAATAATGCATACATACACATGTGTAAATTTAAACATTAATAAAGTCTTTCGGTAAAGATTATGTTATTGCAGGGCCAGATTTGAGGTAGAATATCACTTAATTCCAAAAAATAAACAAGTTTTTGAAAACTTGTTTTCTCACTCACTTTGAAAACTTGTGATTATAGCATTTAGTCCTATCACCATTTGCAAAATGAAACTTAAGCATAAAATCTAGTATCCAGACGAGATAAATTCTCGTTTCATAGAAGGTATGTGAAATTTATTACAAGAACGATTATTTCCATAAGAAACTTAGCTTAATAAAGACGACAATCCAACGGGGCACTAAATTGAATGCTATTTTGAAAGAAAATTGCAGTATGAATTAAACTCTTGTAGATTAAAATGTAGGATTTTCACTAAATATTACTTATCTATTAGAATGTACCACTAGATGTTGAAAAAAAATTAAATCAATCAGTTTTATAATCCAGTGGTGAGTGGTTTAAAAATACTATAGGTTACATGACATTCAGTGGTAACTACTTCAAATGAATAGGTGAATTGATTACTCAAGTAATTTTGATGAGTTTTTCCTCTTTCCTCATTATAATATTTTTCCTTAATATTATATGCACCCATTATGCAAACGCTGAGGCTAAATAGTTTGAAAATTCGATCCAAAAGAATGGTTGAAATAGGATGTCATTACTATTCATGTTCATTATTGTGAAACGTACATCAGTAAAGAAAGTAAATAGTTCAGGAGTTCAGTTTTTTCGCATATTATTGAATGCCAGGTCTGAATTATTCATGATAATCACCATTTCTTAGTGTCAGTATGCAGCTATATTCTCAGAAACCACCCATAAAACTTAGCATACAGTTTGATAGCAAAGCACTCAGGCTTTTTTTATCCTTTTCTACGTTAACTTGGCGAAAATAAGAACATCTGTGTATTGGCCAAGTCGGAAATAATCTTAGAATTGTTTTTCCCTGTAGCTTTTGAACCTCTTAGAGCAGGGGTCTCCAAACTACGGCCCGCGGGCCGGATGTGGCCCGCGAGGCCTTTTCATCCGGCCCTTGGAGACCATTTTGTCTACGGAAAAAATACGGAAATTTACGTGTAACCTGCCAAGATCAGCCGCCGCTTACGTGTACGTTATGTTTTTTACGTTTACGTACGCTTACGTGTACGTTTTCCAACCAATCACTACATTGCAAAACCTTATTCGCTACTTATTATGAATAAAATACTATAAAATAAATAATTAAAAGCAACATCCATATTTTGATTCTTTTTTATTTGGACCCCGAGCGTGTAGTTGGCCCCCGAACTGCTGTTTGATGGTTAATGCGGCCCTCGGGCTGAAAGGTTTGGAGACCCCTGTCTTAGAGGAATCGTTTTGTATACATTTTAAATGTTTAGTTTTTCCTATTAAAAACTATTTTACTATCATTTCATGAGAAATTGTAAACAAAATAAAAGGTACAGGTTTGGATCGAAAAAAAAAGGTTTCGAGCATAATTTTCAAAAGTTTAATCCAGTGCACTAAAAATGAAACACCTTAGTAAACGCTACCGGAGTTGCGATGTAAGCGGAGAAGACCCACTTTCGGGAAAATCCCCTCGAACTGAGATCGAGCCAAGGGTGAGAGTCGTTCTAAGCGCCATGTAAGAAAGAGCGCTTGGGAAAAGAATCAGAAGGAAAGAAAAACCTTTTTGCGGAGATTACGTGGTGTAAAACGCATCGCTGCAACCTTAGGAATATTGAGGGAGCATGCAGTTCGTTCCACGTGTGTCGACGATACACTGAATTAAGAATCATTCACGTTTAAATATATCATATGATTTAATTCCCGGCGAGTGAGCTGAATGCCGTATAACTTTAGAACTCCCATCATCGTTCACTCGTGGTAACACTTGAGGTTCTGGAAAGAGACGGGAGGCAACTAAAATGCTCAAGTGCGAGGGGCTTAATCGGTGTTGTTGGCATTCGACTGGTCATATTTCAGAACAAAATTGGTGTAGTTTGAATACGTTATTTTTCTTGCGTTTGGCGAAATATTGAATTGAGTATAAAATCAGTTGTTATTCACCTGCTTTTAACTAATAATTGAGGAAAAGTTCTACTTTTGTATTGTTTACGTGACTGCTAACGTATTTTGGACACACGTATGCTATTCCAGCATAGTAATTTTAATTTTGTGAAACTTATTGCAAGCGACTTATTTATGTAGGTAGTCTTTTATTGGAAAATGAGGGAAATGGCTATGATAGTATTAAAACGTGAAGGACGAATTAAATATATATAAAATAGACACTCGTTTGAACGCAGCCTTCATCATGTTTGACTATGTATCGGCTCGTTAAAATAAATCATTCAATATGAGTTCAAACGGTTGAGGGTCTCAATGGAACGTATCGTTAACCAACATTAGAGAATGTAACGAGTCCACTTGTGGAATTCGAATTACAGATTGGAAAAATGGTTGTCCGGTTGAGTGAGATATAGTTTAACTCCACTGGATGTTGGGAGTGATGGCAAACGGCCTCGGAATACCGACTCCTCTCTCTCTCCTGGGGGTCCTTCATGCTTAGACATCCTAAAGGTCAACTTAATGCCTTCATCCCGTCCAAACTTGGCATAAGATAGTACGTTGCTACACGAGGGGGAGTTGGGGGGTAAGGGTTAACGTCCACTCCTGAATGGATGAGATGCTCTTCCTACCATCAACTGGCGCCTACGATTACTGAGACCATTACACCGAGTTGACCGCCTTGGTATGATAACCAACTAATGTGGAAGTTGCGGAGAAGCACATTCCTTGGTGAGAAAATCCACTTTTACGGAAGAATTAAAATAACTTAGTTAACTCCACTAAATATTTATTATAACGACCCGGGTTTCAACACTTGGTGTCATCTTCAGATCTGAAGATGACACCGAATGTTGAAACCTGGGTCGTGATAATAAATACTAGTGGAGTCAACGAAGTTATTTTAATTCTTCCGTAATGGATAACTTCCACAAGATCAAGCCTACAACAGTTTCCTTTATGAAAGTCACTTTTATTTGATTTTTACTTTCTCGCTCTTTAAAATCTCCACTCCTCTCCACTCCGTCAACTTAACTGATTATGACTCCGTAAGCTGATGAGTTTAGTGAAATAAAACTTTCCAACACACATTTATGGTTCGGTCAACAGGTTACCATCTCCATTGAGATTAAGTGGAGGTGAATATGAATGTTCAAGTTCCAACTCCTATAAAACACTTGATTTTGAATGTAACCTTAGTAAAAAAAACCTCTTAAACTATTAAGTTCGCATCACAGTACATTATAGCAAAAGATGGTCAACAGGTGACTGGAAAGTAATTAATATTTTAATGCTGTCTTCCATTTACCTTTTTTATTTAGGATATTTCAACATCCACTTTCACTCCTCTCAGCTGTTTTCTTATCCTTAATCTTACCACCTTACTTTCTTCATTTCCTCGTCTTCCTCCAGACCCTCCAAATATCCAACTATTTCTATCTGACTTTCTACACACTGACTCCTTCCTTCCTGTGCTTTATCTCCGCTTGTCATCTCGGTTCCAACTCTGGAATAGGCGTTTTCCCTCACTCCCTTTTACTACTTATTTTTCCTATAATCCCCCTGCTCCTTCCTAGTTAACTCGACTCCTCTTTGTGCTCTTATCCCCAGCTATTTCCTCGTTCCAGAGCATTCTTCTTTCCGTGCTCCGCAGCCCAATCTGCACGAGTAATGCCTAATAATTCAATTCTTGTTGGAAAAACTTATAAGAAAATGTATCCTTTAAGTCCAAATTTTTTAGATAATTACGAACCCTTTTTATGGTTTTGATTATTCAGCACAGATTTCTTACCATATCTATCATGTCGTTAAAATCTGATATTATTTTTCCCCTCCTCTCCTTTTGCTAAACCCTCTCATGTAAATAATCATTTCCTCACCGTACTACTACAAATCCTCCAATCTGCTTTCGTTTTGACTTCCAAATTCAGACTTTACCTCGTAACACTCCGATACATGAAAACAGTCATGAAATGCTAGGAAATGTTGTGTACTACAGTTTCAATAAAGAGATGGTTTATGGGCTCTTTTGAAAGCCCAAAATAACTCCAAACAAAAGAGAAAAGGCAAACTATCACGGCATCACATTTTAAAACATTTTGATTTTAACTCATTATTATTTACCTTCTTTGTGGCATTAGTGTGTTTTTGCAATTTTATTTATTGCTGTCGTAGGGGCATAATTTACTGTTGCTTTTTATATATATTCTGCTAAAAATATAACCAGACTTGGAATGCCTATAATCCTGTTTTTACACCCTCAAGGTGGCTTTTAGTTTTCATGTTTCATACGACTTTGATAATATTGTTTATTCCAGATATGCAAAGCTCTTGTTGAACTATCAACTTTCTAGTTCTTCGTACTCGCTTGTTTTACAGTCATGGACTCTCACTAGTCTGTTGGCTCGTTCTGTTTTTAAGGAACGCATTATGTAAAGCTCTCCTTTTTCTTTAATGGATGAAGTGACTCAGTTGTAATCTTATTATGTCTACATTTAGTTCAATTTGAAAGGTTGTAGAATTCGCTCTATTCATTCCATTCTCCATTGGTATTCCCTGATGAATGAAAGTTTTTACATTTTACCCGATTCTCAATCCCAAATTTCCAGATTCATTGTCCTTTCCGCCACATCCATTCCTCCCTACTTCCTCCCTCCCCATCCCTTCGTCCTCTTGGCTCCCGTTCCCTCCTCCCTCTCAGCGCATAGCGTAGTTCTCCTCTCCCTCCCACCTCCCTACTGTCCCCGCTCCGGCTCCGCTCAGTATGCGAGAGCGTGCCGAAATAGCCGCCGACGACTGCGGGGCCCCCTGGCGGAGGTAAATATATGCGAACCCCATAAGCTCAGTGGGACGCCCACGAAGTGAGGAGGGGTTGAGGGAGAAAAGGGGGGGATGCGAAGGAGAAGGGATGAAACGGGGGGGGGGCAACTCTCTTAGACGCCTATGGTTTGTTTGTGCGGCCCCTTTGACCTTCCGTGCGGTGTCACTCGGTCAACTACACCCGTGTGCTACGAGAGAACCCAAGAACGTATACCCTTACACCCACCCCGGAAGCGCCGCCGCACAATTTCTGAAGTATTGGCGACAACTGGAGAAACATTCTTATCCGTCGGTAGTGGGACAATCTTCTAAGTGGTCATATCTCCTATTTAAAATCCTCCATCCCATCTCACTAAATTCCTCGATGATCTTCGGTTGTATAATTTAAAAATGTGAGGCTAATTTGGAGCTGTAGATCTTTGAGTGTTTCCTGCCAGCGATTCTCTGTATCTCGCGCCCTGGAGTGCTCATGATGTGGAAAAAACTCGTCTGTCGTCAGTGGAGTAATCTTGGAGTGGACCTCATATCCAGTTATGATTCCTCCGCCACGTCCCTCCCAAACTTCTCCAACCCGCTTGCTCATCTTTCTCCCATCGTCAACCCACAAAGTTTTTAACTCGATGGTTTTTCTGCTCAACTTTGGGTGGAATTTCATGGTGATAAAAAAACAATTCCACTCGCCTATTTCTACGAATATTTTTAACTGGCACGCAACCGTTGTCGTCTCGCGAATGACAGTCTTCAACTGAATACGCTTAAAGATGACATCTACATGACGACACCAGTTGTGCCAAAAATAAAAATATCCGTGGAAGTTTTGAACTGCCTACGCGCCCTTCCCCGCCCATCGCCACTCATCGCGGAAGAACACCTCATTGTCTTCATCTTCTTCTTCTCCTCAAGGAGCCCTTTTGTCATTTCTTCCTCGGTGGCGAAACCGAGTCCTCGAAGTCTTCCAGTCTTAGTCCTGTCTGTTCTGCACTCCAACCACCCCTTTTCCTCTGTCTCTCCCCCTCCTCCTTCCAGGCCGCACCCCTCCCCCCCATTATCCAACTGATCGCCCCCCACCTGTGCACCTCCCCCCTACCCCCCTCGTATAAACATGCACTGTGTCCACCACCATCCAGCACCTGGAACACACTTTTATTTATACGCCACCGCCGCCGGCGAACACAAATGGTTGATGAGATCCTCTCCCCCACCTCTTAACAATCCGACTTCCATCGTCCCGAGTGTCGCCGCTTTGCTCTGGCGCGGCCGCTCTTGAGGCTTTGCGGCCTCGCCCGTCTCATGGTAGGTACTCACCCCATGGTGCGGAGGTGGTGGTGCTTCCACAAGGCGGTTAAAGCCGACCGCTCCGGCAGCAGGCTGTCCGTCTGGAAGTACTGACACGCGCAGCGGACCTCTCGTCCCTCTGACGGTGTGCGAGGGCGAAGCCCCTCCCCCTGCCGCCTCCTCCTCTCGGCCTCTCCTGCTCCCGCGTCCCCCGCCGCCCCGGGGGCGCCCTCCTCCTCCCCCGCCCCCAAGCCTCCGCCTCCACCACCCCGGGACGGCGAACGCGTCCCCATGCAGGCAACGGACTGCCACTGCTTAGCGATGGAGGGTAAGCGCCCGGTGTTGGTGTGCGTCGTCTGCCGGGAAATCGCCACAGCCAGAGAGCGAGAGATGGAGAGCGGAGGCGGATGGCGAGGGGGAAGGAGGAGGGAGTGGGGAGGGGAGGGCCCCTCTGAGAGGACTTCCCCTCCCTCTCACTCTGCCCTCCCAGGAATAGAATCCCTCTTCTCCTTCTCTCTCCCTATCCCTCTTTTTCAGGGAGGTGTCCGGGTGGACCAGAGTAATTGGAAACTGCCGAAGTTTCACGCTCTGTGGACGAGGTGTCTTTCTTTTCGTTGTCAAAGATTTTTGCTTCCCCTAACCTCCGCTGTACCCTCACCCTTTCACGTGTCTATCCAATGAGGAGAGAAGGAGAAATCATGAACTGTAGTAATAGTGGTATTCGTAGCAGTAGCTGCAGTGGAATGGAACTGTCCACATCCCTGGGGAGTATTCTGGATGAAAATGGGTTGATGATGATGGTAGTAAACTTGGGTTCAGGTAATCCAATTACCGGGGTTATATCATCATCATCATTCGTCATCCAATCCTAATATTGGTTGACTGCATCCCTCTGGTATAAACTATCACCCGCTAACTCCTTTATGACATTTAGCTTTTCTGTTGCATATTCTGTTTTACCTGGCGTATGTATTTACCACCCGTTTTTCCTCGTGGGACTTTCCCTTCTGTTATTTTCCTTATAACTTCGTTGTCTTTCAAATTGTGGCCTATCCATTTGAAAATTTTATTACTAATAGTGCTAAAATATGTTTTCTTCACTTATATTTATATAATATAATATACTAGAATATTTTCTTGTTCCTGATCATATCCATCCATTTGCGCTTCTGCATCCACCTTCAACTCCAAGTTTCCAAAGGCTGTCTTTTTCTTCTGTTCTAACATACAAATGGTCATGTCTCTGAGCTATATAGTACAGCGCTCCTCATTATGTTTTCAAGTACTTCTTCCGTAGTGGGAATCCTGTTTTCTATAAATACAGTAGTTGTATTTAAGTCATTCATGCTTTCTTGGCTTAAGTTCTCCTTCGCTTGATATCCGTTGAACTATTTCCATCCCATGTCATGCACCTTCCAAGCTAGATGGATGATGAGGTTATATCGCACTGATTGCAAAAAGAGACCTTAATCCTTAAACAAGCACAATATTCATAGTGAGATGCGATAATTCGAATTCCGGGACCAATGAGTCGCCAGGCCAATGCGTTACCAACTTGGTTTCCGCTGTCGGCATGTTGGAACAATTTTATCGCGATTTTAAGAAGGACCGCGTAACCAGAGCGGTTACACACCGGTCTGGCAACTCGTGGGGTTCGAATCATCATCTTCGGTAATTTACGATGTGAATTTATTATAATTAATGTAATAAATAGCTAGGTATGGTAGGGAAGTGTTCGGGTGAAGGTAAATGATTAACTGCACTACTTGAAGACCGCCGAAGTTGCGCGCTCCGTTGATCAAGATTTCTTCAACTCGCTGCCGAAGATTTTTATTCCTCCCCTCCATTCCTTCATTTTGTGAGAGGGTGATGTCCTCGCAATTGTAGGGCCGGCCAAGGCAACCAGGATGATAGTGCCCACCATTAGCGATCCAAAGATTTGAGGTCGAACACCGCTATGGCCATGGTGTATGGTGGTTTCACCATTATGGTCTCGGTTTAGACGTAGCGAAATAACCCTAGAATTTGGAGCAACTAAAACGCAAGTTTGCTCATATTATATATGAGCGATGCGGGTTCTCCGCCCTCAGGCTTAGACGGTATGATTGTCTTGGGATTAAGGTCTTAGGTTAGCCAGTGAAATATGGAAGTGTTCAGGTGAAAGGAAAGAAAGTAACAGTTTTATTGGAAACAGCCAAAGGTACACGGACCTTGGAAAACGTGCCTTTCTTCTCGTTGGTGGCAACTTTCGATTCCCTATACCATCTCTATCATCTCACCCAGCGACGTGTTACCTGACAGGGGAAATAAGCATTAGTAGTTGTAGACTCGGAGTTCAAAGAGCGAAGCTGCCGAGGCTATATCACTCCGACTAACCTAAACTCTTTAACCTGAGACCAAAGCATACCCGAGGCGTGATTCGAACCCGCGACTTTTTTGTTGTCAGGTTGTTACGTTAGCAATCTGACTACGGTGGTAGGAACAATATCTTAACGATTTCAATGGTGCCAACCGCGGCAGCTTGTTAGTTAGCGTACCGAAATTGTGAATCAAAGGCCACGAACTCGAATTTCGCCACGCGCATGGATGTCGTGGTTGTCTGAGGGATAAGTTCTTTCGTTTGAGGATGCGATACAGTGGTGTTCGGCTGAGGGTAGACCAGAGTACTTGAACATAGTTGAAGTTAAACGCTCCGTGGATGAAGTGTTTTTCTTCTCGCCACAGAAGATGTTTTCTGCCCATCCATTTCTCCAAGTCATGTGGTTTTTTAACCTAATGTGGAGGCGAGGAGGCACAATAGTAGATGTAGTAGTTGCAGCAGCAGTAGTATTTGTCTTTAACTATTTTGTTGTCCATATACCGGGAGACTATTCTGAATGAAAAGGCTTATTAGTGAGCACTTTAGAAGAATTTCGCTATCGAGGGAAGTGCCTACGTGAAGGACAGAATTGATGTGGGAAAATATGAACAAAGGAATTAAAGAGACATGGAAAAACAGTAAATGGAGCTCAGAAGTGTATGGCTCAGAAACTTTTAAGATTCGGTAGGAGAAAAAGTGTAAACTGCCGACCACTTGGGATGTGGTTGTGTCCAAGAGTGACTTTCGTGGAGAAGAAAACAAACGAGGAAGTGCTGGACATAGTTGCAGAAGAATGGAGAGTCGAGGTGGAACCTTAAAGGGATCAGCAAAGGTGGAGGTCGGACTGTAAAGTTCGGACTATAAACCGAAAGGAGTGGTGGAGGGCAGAATGTCCGGTAAGGACGGAAGAGGGAGGAGAAGCATAGGAATTTTGGATGGTTTATAAAGTACTTGTTGATGAAATATTAACATCGATTCGCGTTTAACTAATACCGTCGCGTGGAAAATTATTATTCCATCCTTTTCTCGTGAAATGAAATTCCAAAAATTTGAGCCTGCTGCCGTATCGTTTTATGTGGTATTTTCGTTAAGTACCATAACTATTCGTGAAGTTATATGTTCGTTAGCTGTCGAAACCGTCTGTTGGTGAGAAGTGAACGAATTTCTTTTTGCCCTCACCCATCTACCCCCGCTCCCCCCTCACTCTCGGTATTCACTTCGATCGCCCCTCTTCGCGACGAGGATTCTCCTCTTTACCGGGTTTTTGCGGTTCGAATCGCGGGGAGAGGGTAATCGAGGCCAGAGTGAGAGCACCCCAAGCTTCGGGTGCTTCCCAAAATAAGTTACTACCGCTACTACGGCCGGGTGAATCATCTCTCGGTGAAATATCCGAAATGCCATTGATGGAACTCTCTTCTCTTTGTAACTGCTTACAGGTTGGTTTCCTCCAAACTATATTTTTGTTTTGATTGGAGTGGCGTCTCGGGCATTGCTTTTAAAAACCTTCATAGACGTATATTTTTCGTTTAAATTCCAACCTCTCACTTAATTCCTACCATAGAGCACCTTTTTAGTAGTTGAAGTGGCAAATTTAGTGTTTCAGTTGGCCCCATACTAGGATTGGATCGCAATATTTAGCCTAAAACCTCAATCCTCACTCGAACTTAACGTCTCCCCAAGGCGGGAATCGAATCCTGCGGCCTCAGGGTATTCTACCTAGTGCGTTGGAAATCTATCTACCGCGGTCGTGGGGGAGCACCTAGTGGGTAGTGTGCCGTTAGCTGGATGGGGCGCTGAGCTATTGACCACTTGACGCCTTTTGTAAGGAGTAGGCCTAAACCGACACTGGGTTTCTCTCCATCTTCATCTCATTTATTAAATATCCTAATGGTGCAGAACTAAATACTTTCCATTAATGGGGAAGCATACCTCATCATGCGGCTACTCCACTGCAAATCACTGCTAAGTACTGTATGCCTGATTTTTCTATTTTAAAATAATGTTTGACTTCTTGTGATTATCTGGGTGGCACTGAGTCAATACGTTTTTGTGGAATGTATAAAAATAAAGCGGACATCGAAAACAGTTTCAAACAAAATAACGGTTTCCTAATCTGCCACATATTTTTTAGACGAATAAATAAAGCCCTAAATCCTAGCGTTTTTTTCGTTTTTTTTGCGGCACATTTAAGCTGGATCGGCGGCATTAATCGCCATTATTTCTTAATCCTGAGAGTAAAAATACGAAATATTGGAACTACTTGGCGAAGGGCTCCAATCCTTGACCTTGAATTAGTCCCTGTCCGTAGTTATCATCGAAGGATCGCTGATGCTCTCCCATTATTAGCTACTGAATCTAAGAACATGAAATGAGATTGGAAGCCGCGGAAGGGATTGCCACATTATCATTCAACAAAAAACCTTTCACTTTGAAAAGAGCCCTAGATCAAAATCTTAAATCAATTTTTAATCGATTTTTGTGCTTTAACTCGGTGCATAAAAAACGAAAGTGTTTAAATAGATAAATAAGTATAATTTTATTATATTATAAGTTTTACATCATGTGAAATTTAAAGCTTTGGTATATTTCTTTTGTTTTAAATAGTAGCTTCTTCTCCGACGTCAATTTTCACTTTATCATCAGGATCGTAATACATTAGTTGTTTCTGATCGAACGTAGTGGAAATTAGAGCCTTATTAATATTGATTACCACTTTTTAACATAATATTTCGAGGTCAGTCATGATTTAAATTGCACAACGCAGAATGTCTATAGTAATTTTACATTTACATAATAAATGAAATCAATTCGGGTAGTTTTCACCATTAGAGGGTAACTAGCTATATATATTCCACGTAGTTAAGATGACACCATGGACCAAAAGGTCTGAGTGCCAGGAGGGCTCCAGAAGGCCCTCGCCCACCCATACAATCTAATGATAAATGTGATACCACTTAGTTACTATTTCTAAAAAAGGAAAAAAGCATTCTGTCAAATTCTATATTTCAGTATGCAATTTTAGGTAGAATTTTTTGAACTTTGAGGAAAAACCTCAAAAGTTCTACGCAAACTTCATTTAGATGTTATCTAAATTGTCTCATTTCAATGATTGTACAACATTTATGTCTGAGTGTCAATTGATGCTCATTAATTAGTGAGGTTTTGAAAGGCTACGAGCTTATGATTTCATAATTTAATTTGATACTTTAAATTGCATCATTTTCCGATCCAAGGCTTCAGTTTTGGACTTCAATCTTTATATTTCTCCGAAAAAAGTTACTAACAGTCGCTATAGTGATCAGTGTCTTGGGTTAAGCTTTTGACTGCAGGGGAAAGTCCAATGTTCGGATTCGGATGTAGCCTCTTTCTCTTCCGCAAAAATTCTCGCGATACATTTTTCTGGTGACCGGAATTTCGTAGGAAATCATCAGTGGCCTTGGTAATAGCTACAATGTCTTCACGGTAACTGTGGTTTCACTTTTTGAATTTAGCGCAAGGGGAGACCAGTCAATGAAATTAATCTTTAAGCTGATCACTCAATGAAGATAATTATATGGATTAATTGATTAACTTAGAGGATATTTTACTTGATGGAAAAGAAAAAAATATGCGAATACGAAGACATTGACAAAAAGACAGTCCCATCTCTGTAGTTTTTTATGAGTGCTTAACTCGTTTTGCACGCTTGATTCCTGGTAGGTAGTTGAGCAAAATCAATCCGACTGAAGAGAATTTCAGTTTATCGATCATAAAATTTGGAGAATAATGAGATAATTTGCAAACGATAAAATACTAAAATACATTTTAATGAAACTAAGGTGTACAGGGCGAGGTTTTAAAATTTAAAACCTCAATCCAGCAGTTATTGGAAAGATTTAGGAGCTTTCAAAAATATTAAAGTTCGTTCTTTGAGTGGAGAAATATTATAAATTAAGTCAAAATTATTAATTCAAAGCCAAATCCATCTCCAAGTTCCGATGAGTTTCTTTTCAAAAGAAACCTGTATATTACTTTCATCACGAACAATGCTCATTTTTGCTGTTTGGATGAGGTGATGAGGTTGACAAGTTGGATATGTAGACCCGCCAGAAGGAATTTTAGCTGTGCTCCTGTGAAACGACTTAAGAAAATACGTCATTCAAAATTCGGTAATGATAAAATTGGAGATGAACCTGTTTGCAAGTCAGGGAGAAAAACTATTTTCAATGTCCATGTGCAGATACTTCTCAAATACTATAGACAAAAGCCATTCTATTGAGTGGTTTGGTTGCGTTAGACTATGAAAATACTGATTTGTGTTCTTTTGATGGCTGCTGTTAGATACGATTGTTTCCGTCTACCGACGTGGATTCGCCGAGGGGAGGTTATATTTTACATTTCTTTATTTTTGCGGGCACGGCTAAAAGACATTCATTTGGAGCCAGTTGAATACTTTAGCCCTCAATTCTCAAAATAACAATCTCAAAATAGAATATAGCTCCAAATCCTATTTATTAAAGTACTCACGTACTGAAGATGCTGTTTTTATCTTGAAATGGTATTTTTATCGTTCTACAAGCACAATGACCACTCTAATATACAAATAACTGTTTGATATTTACACTGAGGTGAGTAAAAACAAGATGATGGCCCATTGATTCTAGGGAAATACACATATACATACATACAGGCATATATACCCATCAAGCAGTTTCTTTTCGGAGTAGGTACGTTCAAAAAAGTTTAATTCTCGGTGAAATACCTGTTATGCTGAAATAATTTGAAATAAATAAATAATATATCACCTATGTCTATCCTAAACAGTGAAGTTTAGATGATATTTGACAATTTGATAACAAAGTTTCACAGAAGGATAACTACAACAAATCACATGATGTGGTGTGCTTATCCATTATGACGTAATCACGTTGTCATGTATTAATTAATACGTTCACTTGCAAATAAACGTTGATGTGCTCCAAGAAACAGCCAGTTACTCATTAACCGCTTCAACGGGAGTACCTACTGAGTTGGACTTTTGAATTGGAATCAGCAGTTTATCATGGGTAAAAAGCATTCCCCTGCACATTTATTGTTGCTGATTTTTAAACTAAGTATTTTCCAAGAAATAGTTGACAAGTCTGTAATTTGATCTCTCATCGGAATACAGAAAAACAAGCTTTCTTCGGAAAAGCAGGCAGTCAAAGAACCATTGTCTTCTCTTCCTCCTTGTGCTTGCAGGAAGAAATCCTTCTGGAGCAAATGAAACACTAATGGTTCCCAGAGGCGCCAAACACGTAGTGCGTTGGAGCTGCGTCAGCAAGTTGCTGGAGAGTCCAAACACTCTCGAAAGTAGAAAGGACCTAGGGAGAATAGAAATCAACTGCTGGGAATTGCCTTTATCTATTTCTGCTCAGGGACGAGAGTTCTCTTAGAAGAAACAGAAAATTCATATTACGTCAATTCATGTACTTTTACACATTCTTGAGGAAGTTAGTTTTTGCGTTCTTGGAATTATTTTCAAATTAGGGAGAATTGGGAAGTTGTTACTCTTCCCTGCTAGCGTAATCACTCACACTAAATGAACATATTAACAGCACTCGTACTCAACACGCTGTTCTTTTTAGTGAAGGCATGGTAAAAAAAATTAATCGTCGATGGCAGGTCTTGGAAACTGATAGTTTCAATTTCGCTCCGCGCTATCTCTGCACACTTTTTTCGCTTCTTTCGCATATATTTGTCGATTCTTACATGTACTCTTATTCCTTAGGTTCCTAACTGCTCTAATCTGACGAATCTCTTCCTACACATTGATCCATGGCCATTCACTCTTCTATCCTTTATCAGCTGTTTGGTCATTTGGGGAGGCAACCGACAACTGACAATGCATGAATAGGTGGGTCGAACGGTAACGGTTGGATTGCTTAGATATTGTAGGAAGACTGGAGAGAAACCTGGAGTCACCATAACCAGCCAACTTTTTTCGGAATATGTCAGTTTAACTGCCTCTCATATGAATAGAGTTCTGTGCTCGAAGTACTCTCCACATTGTACCCAAATGGATATCAAGATTCCACTGGAATAAATCTCCGCCACTGCCCGAAACGAAATCTGGGACCTCTGCATGGGCAGTCAGTACTATAGCCACCACGACAACCTATTCATTGCCTTGGTGGCTAGAGTTTATTCAGAATTATATTCCGTATGAAAGCACCCATCTATTCTCAAAGCACGCCAGACCGACGAAGCCGACGCTTGTGCTTGCCCATCACCGTAATATGCTATTTACACTTGAACTACTAGTTTCTCATCCTATCCTTCCAGCTGTTACCTCAAATGCTCCTCAGGCAACATATCCCCAGTGTATTCAAAACATTAAAAACACTGTAAACAACAACAACCAATGGTTACGCTAATCCTCGCACCCCAATGTTTCAGTCTCATGCGATAAGGTGGACAATAGTGCAACGTTTTACTTACCTATTTACTGCGATTTCAGATTTCTTTGGTGAACGATCGTTTTTGTCTCTACGACTTTATGTTTCAGTTTTTGAATCCTTAAATGATGTTGCGAAAAATTATCAAAATAAATCATTCCCTCACAATATTTGGTTTAAATCCAGTTTATGGCACTCAGGGCCGTTATCAAAGGCATTTTACTCTAGACTACGGCACAGATCTGGTGAAACTGCAACAAAAAAAAATTAAAAAAAAATATTTATGAATTAATTCATTTATTAATGATCCCGTCCATAAAACCTATTCTCATTCTTCCCCTTCCCCGCTTGCCCAACATTCTTCCCTCTATTATGGCCTTTAGCAACCCATCGCTCCTCGATCAGTAAGTAATATATATTCAAAACATCAATTATTGTTTGATATGCAACCTGAGGCACCACTATTAATCCACCTGTTACCTATTTATCCATAAATATGTTAACTAGTCTCGGTGGAATGACGCTTTCTTGTTTTACGCCTTGCTATGTTACCCTCCCTTATATAATCTTCGTATGCAAATCCACTACTTTAGCCTGCAAAGTTACTAATTCCCAATTTTAAATGGGATATATTGTTTATATAGCATTAAATGAGTTTGATGGAAGTGAAATAAATGTACATGACTATTGGTGTGGCGGGAATGAGAACAGTCGAGTCATTACCTTAGATCCCCCGCCAATCATCGTGCTTTTATTATGCCCACCCCGAAAATGGAACATCATATTGAGTGAATGTATCAATATGTCTCTGCAAAAAGAACGCGTGTACCTGTTCGGGAGAATGGGGGCGGGATGTTTGGAAGAGTTGATGTTTAAGTGGAGGGGATGCTTAGGGAGACGTTGAGCAGACGAGAATGTGAATTGAGGTTCTTGGCAAAGAGTGCCAGAGGCGGCATAGTTTACGATGAACCCAATACGGAGTGAGGGAAAATTGAGTTTGGAATTAAGTGAAGGTGCTACTTGGGCCATTGAAGAGAGCAATATTGGAATAGATTGGCTAGTTCTATCCGAAATTAGCTTTAAAAACTCTATCCTTTCAAGTGCTTTTACGACGAGAGCGCCCACCGCCCTCCAGCATTTTAGTGAATTAATTTTAAGTAGGTCCTCATTGCAAATGCAGAATTTATACTGCAATATTCTTTTCTCCACGCAGAGGGAAAATATAAATCTCGGGAAATAAATATCGCTTGATAGAATTTAAATTACAGGTGAAAATATTTACCAGAAATGTTACTAAAACTCTGGCCGCAGTTTATCTGTAGGTAAAGACATTCTCTTTTTTCTGGAAGTCGGAATCGTAGTACGCGGTTTATCGGTTGTAACAGGTGTTTCCAATGCATTCAGTTTAATGAGCTTTTATATTTTAGAAAACTAAATACTCTGTATTTTTTAGAGAAATTATTTATTTTTACATTTTGGTGATAATAAGCCGCCGTAATCATTCAGAATAGGAGGGTGTACGTACAAACATATTGCCTGAATTTGGAACTTTTGAATTTCCATCAATATTTATTTCACTGTCTCATGCGTTGGAGACTGTGGATTCATGAAATATTTGATTCTACACGAAACCTTTGAGAGCTGTCACTCATATTATAAACATATATACATAAACATAATTTTCAATTTTTCAGACCAGGCTATTAGCCCTCGTAGTTGATTTCGTGGCCAGGCTTATGTTGCTAATTTCCTCTCTCTGATTGCTACTTTCACCAGAATATCAAAATTACGAATGTCTTGATCACACAATAATTATTAAATTATCGTTTTATGCAAAACTCTCGTTCTTGGCCACTCTTAGGCTACTGTTCAGTTGATGGGTCCATGACATCTCGTGTTCATTCAGAATAGAATAACTATATTACTATTGAGACTATTTTTAATTAGATTCACAGAAAAAATTGACAAAACCCTCTTGCAGTAAATATCTCTGCTCAAAGGAGTCAATATATATACTTGTAGAGAAATAGTTGACAGTTTTTATTCCTTTTGGGTGTTAAGATTGACTCCTCTCACACATTCGCTTCAGGTTCGATAGTCCAAGGTATAACTTCGGACAAAGATACGGCTCCAGAGCGATGAAGAAGACGCAGGTGGAAATGAGGGCAGCTCCTCCGATGCCGATGGGGGTGGGAGGCTCGTGGCAAACGGACACTTGAACGACGTACGCCACGGCTATGTCCAGTGACCTGGTAGACGCAACAATGGCGGCCTCTTCCATGGACAGGGCGACTGCCAGCAGGATGTGGGCTGCTGTTCCAACTAATCCGACCGTTGACAGCAGTGTCCACTCGAACGTATCGCCGGGAATCTGTCAAAAGAAGCGTTCTAACCGTTAGATAGCATAATGACAGTGATCCAAGTCTATCCGTCTCTTTTAACCCCCCTCAGATGTGGAGGACAGATTAGAGATTGGTTTGGAAAAGAGGATGAATTCTCAAGCGTTATTTGACCGGAATAATATTTATTTAGTAAAATACTCGTCACACTACAAATTGACTTAATAGCACTATCTGATGAGCTCTTTCCCTTTATTGGGCCCAGGAGTGAGCCCTTTATTATACAGCGCTCAATAAAATTAAAAAAGATATTCCAAGAAAAAATCATGCACAATATGTTCTCTGATTTCTGCGGTATTGGCATCTTGCCCTTTTTTAAGTGAACTATTTCCCTCTTTGGTTTATAATTTGTAATAGTTCCTGGATGTTCAAATGTATAAGAACCCTTTGTCATAAATTATAAAATATTTTTTTCTCCTAATTATAACTTATCATTATAAATATATGATATTTGAACTCCACCTGCTGTCACCTTCCACCAATGCAAAACTGTGTGAAAGACAAGGATTATCTGATTCCATTACATGAAATTAAACTTCATTTGCCTGCTAACAAAGGAAGAAGCTAATATGAACTGTGTTTAATCTCATTACGTAAAATGAATTCATTTCAGCCATAAGATTTAAATTAACCTCCTTAAAACACTTTCTCAACCTTGAGAGGAAGATCTCGACCAAAAAAATGTCGATTCCCTTAATCTCTGGTACAAAAGAAGCTTTTCTCTTTCATGAAATTAGTTTCATAAACTTTCACATTTTATTCTAGTGGTCGCGTTCCTTGAGATCAGGAAGTAGGATTTTTAAAAACCAATTTCAGGTTCATTCCAAATAAAAATAATTTTAATTGAGCCACAGTGAAATCGTCATTAAAAAAGAATGATATCACACGGCATCAGAAATGTCCATTGACGAGCATTCATCTGTAACTCCTATCATGATGTTATAATGTGAACGTATTGCTATTAGTTGTCTACTTTTCTTGCGAACAAAAGCGCATCAGGCCGCTAACCAGAGGTATGAAATTTATAATAAAAGCCTTGAAGATGCGTTTTATCATTTCGTGCTATCGTCTCACCTGGAATGCCTCGCTAAAAAGTAGAATGATGGCGCTGAGTAAAAACGTTTGAACACTCAATGAGAGAGTGGTGAGCGAGTAATGCACGTTCCTCAGCCGGCGAATGAGTACGTAATGCAGCGAGTACCCCAGGGTCCCAACGACCGCGGCGGCCAAACCTGGCACATCCAAGCCGCGGGCTTCATCGCCCTCCGCCACCTCTTTTGAACCGGGCGGCGGCTGGTTCAGGGGGAGTGACGGCTTCGCCTGGCAGATCAAGACCCCGCCGGCGACTATGCCCAGGATGGCCGAGCACTTGACCGCGTTGAGCTTCTCGCCCAGCAAGACCCAAGCCAGGACGCTCACGTGGGCGGGTGCGCTGAAGATCAGAGCTGAGGCGTCGCCCAGGGGAAGTCGCTGGAACGCAACGAAGAGGAGTTGAAGGGATGCGGCCATAACGGTGCCCTGCGCCAATATCGAGCGCCACGGTGTGCAATGGCAACGTTCACCCGTGAGGAACGACGTATCCTCCGTGGCAGACCTCGTCCGTCGGAGACTCCACGCGGCCACGGGCGCGATCAGTAGAGTCTGGGCCGCGGTGCGGAAGAGGAGGACTTCGGAGGGGCTGATGCGGCGCAGTACGTGCACCGTCAGGGCGCAGTAGGTGAAGGCCAGACCGGAAAGAATGGCGAGGAGTATGGCCTTGAGGCGCCTGAGAGTGGAGCTCCCAGCCGTCTCATCGCTTTGATGTTCTTCGTGGGACGATGGAGAGTTTTCCCCCAGCTGGAAAGCAATGACCGATCTGTTGTCACGTACCACTCGCTGGGAAGGAAACTCAGCTCTCTGATACAGCTGCAGTCTCTCATCTCCGCTGTGATGCGAAAATGGTCTATACTTGAAGAGTCTCATAGCCTATTGGAATGATGCACTTTAGTTTTCGCCGCTGCTTCTTCTTCTACCTCTGTGCATATTCCTCGTAGTCTCAGGCGTGGTTTCCTATGTCGCGTGGTTTCCGCTCCGGCAGCAGGTGTCGCGGAAACGGAGGTGGCTAGGGTTTTCTTTTTTCTTTCAAATCCCACCTGGGGGACGAGCGGTCCCATATTAAAACGCCTGCCTTTGAGGATTATTTCCAGATGCGGGATTGATGGGAGGAAGTTCATATAGAGCTATCCTGACGTTGACGGCTTTGCTGAGGGTGGGGAGAAAAATACTACTAAATCCAATCGGATAATTGTCCCGAACGTGATAAACAGTTAACATTCTTTAAGCTCAGTTATTGGTTTAGTCCATGTGTTATTTTTTCCTTGTCACTTACATAAACAGTGCTGCTGTTCAGCAAATATATATAGACGTCCTTAAGCCTTCGAAGAGCGAAAACAAATCGTGACCCCTGGGTCAATTCAATGATTTTGTCTCGTGGAAACCATTTCACAAGAATTACAAATTTTTATTAATGTTTTCAGAAATCTATCTTCCATAAAAGTTAATGGTGTGAAAGAGCTGTTCTGAGAAATGGACGTTCATAAAGTGAGTTCCTAACTAAAAATTAATTTGTTTTTCAACATAGGACTTGCCAGAGATTTCATGGTTCACGCATTAGAATTAGTGGTTAGGAAATGCGAGCGGAGAAGAGGAAAGGGGAAAAAGGTCAGGTTGTTCTAATCTTAGATTCCTTGTCACCCATATTTTTCTGGACAAGCGATTTTTACGGGTTTCAATGGCCGCTAGACCTAGAGGTGGCCGCTAGACGGACCAACTCTCACGTTGTCGCCTATCCATAATGGTGTCGACCAGCGTCCTCTTTTCATAGTAACACCTATGTTAGCGCCTACGCATGGTGTACTCAATTTAATAGGAGATATGTACAGATTCAGGATATTACGACTGTACTCATGTTACCACATAGTGAAATCTATTACTTTTTCGTTTTTCTTCCACGATATCACCCTGATTGGTTGGTATTTCAAAAGAGAACATCGTGCATCCGCTAAGAATACGGTCCTGAACACGAGGGTATCATTTTGGGAACATCATATCATAGAGATAACATGAGGGTAAGTATTATTTATAGTTAAAAAACGGAAATATCGGGTCGTGTTTAGTTGGTCATATTCATAGGCTGACTAAACAAATTAATTGCTGTGCTTATATCGTCAACATATATGAAAATATAATTTTTATTACCAATAAAGGTATATAACCAATTACCAAATAAATAAATACCAACCTTCTGAATGTTCCACCTCCTTTTCACCCTATTATCAAATGCAAGCTGATTATCAGCCGTTGAATAGGCTCATAAGCCAGCTGCATGACCAATAACGCTGTATACAGCTGTGCAGCATGCAGCTGTGCAGCATGCACAAGAACACTATTGTTCTTGTGCATGACAACTAGAGAAACCGAAAATATTGAGGCAGTTTTGGATAATTTTTTAAAAAGCCCATGCAATAATAGGTTACGTATTTCTTTTTTGGGTTTATTCTAGTATTTTTCGGCAAATATTTTTATTAATTGAAGGACCTCTGTCTTGATGTAGAAGCACTATGGATTCTCTCCAACCGAGCCGCTGAGCCACGAATAATACACTACTATACGTACTAATACTATATGTAGGCTCCTTGCGTTGAGCATTTTGTCTCAATGTTTACGCGTCGTCATTTTTTTTATCGAACATGCTTTCATACTTCTGGTATTTTATTTGGCTACGTTTTGCATTTTGAGTAATCTCGCGGTGAATTCCATGTAAATGTTTGCATGCAGCTTCTCAACCCTATATTTAGATTGAACTCGGAATATCGAGAATATATGTCACATTATGTTTAATTTTGAGAAAATATATAATTATAGCATTTTATTTCAAATCTGGGAATTTTTTAGAAATATTTTTCTGCTGCCCCCCCACCACGATTAATTAAAGAGGTTACAGGTCTGTAACTGAATTCTATAGGTACTCAGATATTCACATACCTAGGGGCTACGTGCTTAGCCGTTAGGATACGAGAAAAAAGTTAAGTCTTAAGTTAAGTATATATATTCACATAATACGCTTAACCAAGATGTTAGAGATACAGTTTGGGGAACTCATTGCTAACAGATTAAAATGGCAAGCAGGTGGGGAAATACTGACATAAAGCATGGCAATACTATTAAGAATGCAGTATCGTAAAAGTATTTACCGGATCTTGTCTCCCAAACAAGTTTAGCGAACAATTTTAAAGAATTTTCATTGAAAACATATTATTAGACGACCTTACGACAATTTGATGGCTCATTATTTATATTCGTATCCCTTAAAACGATTTAAAGATATTAATGCTGGCTAAAACTTGCCAAAAGAGCAATAATTGAGTTGGTTATTACGGATATACTATATTTAGATTTCAAATGCACCCCTCCATGATTTCATTTGCGACATGGTGACCCATCTATGTGGTATTATTAGAAGCTCGGGAAGGGCAAGGTTAACAATTGCCAAGCAGGAAGCGCAATGAGTAGCGGCAAAATTAGGAATAATTAACTTTTTGTTTACAGAAATCTCAGTGATTGTGATATATGCTGTGTTTGATGTGTCATGTATGATAATTAACATATTTGGTATTAATCGTCTGGGGAAGAATGACTACAGCTTTCTGCTGAAAGCTCTAAAGCGAGGTAAAGTGACGAATCGTCTCAGGTATGACTGTCTTCATGATTTTAATAATGAAAGAATGATCTAATCATGGAAAAGTTGCTGTCATTATGTCGGCACCCGGTACCAATGGTTCCTGTGCTGAAACGATTGACAAGAGTCTCTCAGAGGTAAGATGGAAAGGGAGGAAAATGTATGTCATGATGGCCATGTACGTTGAAAGTTATGGTTTACAACACACGATATTAACATTTTTTTGGACAGATCTTCCCATTCGGCTGAGCATCAAAGTGGACTTGTTCGCAAGGCAAGAAAGTACCTACTGAATCGTTTCGCTCAATTTGTCAAAGGATATGAGAAGTTTCTGGAGAAAAACTTCCCATCTGCAGCAAATGTTTACCGTGTGTTTGTATTCGGTACCAGGGATTTTTACAAGGACATGAGGAAATATTTGTCGGTGGCTAGAACCGTACGTTCTAACATCAAAGGAGTTAAATTCCTAAATCGCGAGGAATTAGAGGTGTATTATAGAATGCCTAAGGAGATGATTCGAGTGGCACCAGTTTTACTACTTTCGACGTTGCCATTTGCAAATTACGTTGTCTTCCCGCTAGCGTAAGTTCTGACCCCGCGAATTCAATTTGACAGATGCCAAAGTATTAAATTCTTTTCTTGGTAATGTTGTGTTCAAATTTTTCAGGTATATGTTTCCAAAAACTCTGTTATCCTCCCAATTCTGGACACTGCAGCAAAGAACAGAATTTGCTCTCATTGATCTACGTAAACGACTTTACAACAATAGACCGGTGTTCCGTTGCCTGCAAGAAAGGTTAAGAAGCACTAAAGGACATAGCCTGTATCCCCATTGGGCTCGAGTTCTTTCGCTCCTCGGAAGTGGTGTTCATCCTGAAGTGGAGGAGGTGTTAAAGTGCACTTCATTATTCGAAGGGGAGCCTTACCATATTTCTTGTATCTACAATAACCATGTGGTGAGATTTTCTATCAGCTAGTTTTTCTTGGAATTTTATGGTCAAATGCAGTGCCATTTGGATACGTCCTGTAGTATGTGTGTAAAGTTGTGCCTTAATTTATTGGATTAAAGTTAGCCAAGCACCTGAATATCTTTCCTGACCTGATACATGCAACTCATTCTTAGAATCCTTTACTGGTATTTTCTTGGCTGAAGCAACTATTTAGTGGTCATCCAACTCCTGATGTGCTCAATTATCATTGCAAAGTTGGTCAAAGCCTTTTATTATGAATTAAAGTAAGAATTTGTGGACATAGGAGTGAAGTATTGCAGTGTTGTTTTCTCCCTTAATTTTTGGGTTATTTTATTGGCGTATTGTGCAAAACGACATTGATTTACTATAGACATAGATGATGATCGTAGGAAATTGTCTCTGTGCATGAATCTATGGTTGAATGCAAAAGGTTTTCATCCCAGTCTTCTCATTTCCAACTTGATATTTTCTTTCCATTTTTTCCTAGGTCTTCCTCTTTTATTTCTTTACACTGGGGTCTATTTCCAAACCATGGATGGTATTCATTCCTCCTTCATGTGCCTTAGATGTCTGTACTATTTCAGTTATTTGTCATGTATTGTTTCTAAAAATATGTTTTTTCCCTAATATATTAATTATTTGTTACATGATTTAGCAGGTTTAAGTTACAGCATCTCCTTCAGCATGACATTTCAGCTGACAATCTCTGAGACATATCTTTATCTAAAACCCAAACCTCTAACCCATACATCATAACTGGTTCTATCATTGTTTTAAAATACTTCTATTAGTTTCATGCATTATGTTCTTGTTCCACAAAATTGGATGCAACATTTTAATCATTCTTTTTCCTTTGCCTACTTTCTTTAATATGTCACTGTTGTCTCTTCCATCTTCACTTATCGTAACCCTAAGATAATCGTAGGAATTGATGTTTCTTATTTTTCCACTTTCCAGCTCTATATCTTCTCCTTTACCTCCTTTTATCAAATATTGCATTTTGTCTGTATTTACCTGTAGGCCCCATTTACTATATTCTTCCACTAGTTTGTTCAGCATATACATCATATCTTGTTGGTCTTCTTCCATTACTATTTGAACATCAGCAAAAAAGATGGCATGCATGGGGGTGTTTTCTGCCCATATCCCCATTGGGCTGCATTTCTTCTCCCAATTTTTTAAGGCTGCGTGCAGATGCATTTTGAATAGGGTGGGTGAGAGGCAACATCCCTGTTTCACTTCTTTTGTTTGTGAGAAGGGTGAGGATATTGTGCTTCCCACCTTGATAGCAGTTTGATTTTCTCTGTATAATGCTTTTTCTGCATTTATGTATGTCTTATTTATACCAGCTTCATCCATGACCATCCATAATTTTTTTAGAGGAACGGAATCAAATGCCTTGCGTAGATCAATGAATGTGACATGAAGTTCCCTGCCTTTTGCTAATTTCTTCTACATTATATGCTTTAATGTAAATATTCTGTTCTTGCTTTCAAAATTCTTACATAAATTATGCTTATTCCTCTATTGTTTCCGCATTCATTCCTACTGCTTTTCTTATAAATACAGGGTGATTACAAAAGAATGCGTCGGTTTCAAAGATCTGTATTTTTCAAATGGCACGAGCTACAGAGCTGCACGACCTCTTTAAATGACCGGTACAGTCTCTAGTTTTGTTGAAAAAAAACATCACAAATGTTCAACTTGACCTCCTTGAGTAACCCGAACAATGTCAAGTCGATATTCAAATTCCTCCCACACTCTGTGAAGTATGTCAGCAGTTACTGTCTTCACAGCCAAAGTTATGTATGATTTCATTTCCTCGCTGTTAGTAGGCAGTAGGTACCAGCGTAAGATGTTCCATTTGTGCGGTGGATCAATGTCATATTCACGCCGAAAAGCACATTTACCGCTGTAACAGACCTACTTTTCGCGTACTGCAACACAAAAAACGACTTTTGTTGAGCTGTTGCCATTGTGAAGCTTGCGAAAACAATAACTGAGTGATACAAGCTCTTATCTTGGCAACTAGTGCTTCCTAGCAGTAACCGAAAGAACTAGAGGTCATTTTAACGAGTCATTTTAAGAGGTCGCGCAGCTCTGTAGCTCGTACTGTTTGAAAAGTACTGATCTTTGAAACCAAGGCATTCTTTTGTAATAACCCTGTAGAATTTGTGTATGAAAATTTCCAGTCTTTCGGTACTGCTTCTCCCCTAACGCACTCCTTAAATATAGCGCTGATGATTTCTAAGGTATTTGCTGTGGCGCGTTTAATTAGCTCAACAGGTAAATCACCTGGTCTGGAAGTCTTGTTATTTTTCATTGCTTGTAGTGCTGTCTTTATTTCTTCTAACTTAATCTGTTCAACTTCATTTTCTTTTTTCTCTTCTTCTTCTAAGCGTGCGTCTAGATACTCACTACATTATTCTGTCAATAGATCACTGTAATAGTCTTTCCATGTTTCCATTTCTATGGGTATTATTTTTTGTTTCTCATTTGAGTTCTTCCTTAGACTATTGATAGTTTGCCATGTCTCTCTGGGCCTATATTCTTCTATCATTGAATTTATTTGTGCACACCTCGTAGTCCATGCCTCCTCATATTTTGCTTTTCTTATTTCTTTCTGTACCATGTACTTATACCTACTGTAAGTTTTGCGGTCTTCTTCATCATTTGAGGCCAGCCATTTGAGGTGTATATAGTCTTTTCTTTTGTTAAGCTAACTCCTCAGGTTCATCTGTCCATCAGAAATATTTGGATGTTGTTTTTTCTTTGGGTCCAAGTGCCTCTAGTGCTGTCTTGTGTATCTTATTTTTCAACTTTTCATATATCTTCTCTGCCGTACGTTTTATTTCTTCTGTAAGTTCTTGCGCGAGACTTAGTTTGTACAGAAAGGTTGTGGAACCGTTTTTTAGACTATCTAGGTTATACCTTTTTATTTCCTCTATTTTATTTTTTTGCAAGTGTTTAATTTGTTTACAATATTTAACTACTACAGGTGATTTTATTAGTAGATGGTCCGATCCACAGTCCACTCCTCACCACACTTTCACATCATAAGTCTTATTGAAGTACTATGCCAATTTTTCCTCCTCTCTCTCATTTCTGTCCATCAATCGCAGTCAATTCACTCGCCACGTCAAGTTTCAGTGGCTTGCGTTGCAAAATGTTAGTGACTTTACAATTTTCTGTACTTGTTACACCAATGTCTCACACCTACATGTTTCCTATTGTCTTAATATTAATTCTAAATGCTTGATATTCATGATGATGCAATGTTTTCCTCCTTTCACACTTAAAGCCGTCAATGGGCAAATCCTAATCAATTTCTATGCCACTTGGCTTTGTGTAGTGCCTCACTGGAATCATGCAGTTGGTTCTATTTGATTCTTAGCAGACATAAGGAACTTAGCCTCAGAAATCCAGGACTCACAAGTATGGCCCGGGCAAAAGGTTTCAAAGAGGGCTAGTCTGTTCACGGTACACTTTGTCAGCACAGGAGGGGAATCAGCTGACCAATGGGAGAGTAGGGGAGGCACTATCACACTTTAGATTGGTGGGAATGTTCACATCTACATCTACATACTACCCCGCAAGCCGCCTCAATAGGCGTGTGGCGGGGGGTGTTAGGACACCAGCCATTTACATATAAAAAGGAAACGCTCTATGAAATTACGCCTTGCATTTATTAAAGTCCCTTATTGTTCGGGGGAAAAACGAATTCCCATACCTATCCATTCGGCAAAATATCTCTCTTAATTTATCGTTTCTGTCGAACCTGGAAATATAGTGGGGTTCTAATATGATGTTCTCCGTGTCGCTCTGAAAGATATCTATTCTCAATTGCTCAAGTAATCTAAGCCTAGCGCGCAGCCTCCGAGTCTCTAGCGGCTCCCAGCCTAATTCGTTTAACATCTGCGTAACGCTGTCTGTACGCCCGTAGCAGTTTTTGACGAATCGCGCAGCTTTCCTTTGTATTTTATTAAGTTCCCGAATTAAGTCTTTCTGCACCGGATCCCATATGCTCGCTGCATATTAAAGGTGTGGCCGGACGAGTGCGAAATAGCACCTCTCTTTTACTTTTTCATCTGAGAATCTTCCCACAATACGCTTGACGAATCCTAGCTTCTTCAGAGCTCTGCCACAAATATTTCTTATATGTGTTCCCCACGATAGGTTTGAGGTTATCGTAACTCCCAGATACTTAACTTCATCTGTCGCCTTTATCTTAACGCCATCCACAGCATATACACGGGGATAGTTGGACGACCTCCGCAAGAAATGTACCGCCGCACATTTGCTCAGATTAAGTTCGAGTCCCCACTCTTGGCTCCACACATGAACGTTGTTTAAATCCGATGATAGAATTTCAAAGTCAGAGTGATCATTAATTTCACGATAGATGACAGCGTCGTCAGCAAATAAACGTATTTTACTGCTAATTCGAGAGCATAGATCATTTATGTATATAATGAACAAAAGGGGGCCGATTACGCTTCCTTGTGGGACACCTGATGTCACTTTAACTGCATCAGAGCTAATTCCGTCAAGAACTACTTTTTGCCTACGATCACTCAGAAAGTCGCGTATCCAGTTTACTACTGTTTCGTTTAGGCCGCATGACTGTAATTTGTATAAAAGTTTGTTGTGAGGTACCGTGTCGAAAGCTTTCTTAAAATTTAGGAATAATGCGTCCACTTGTGTTTTCGATTCACCAGATTTGAGAACGTCATGAAGAAAGAGCGCGAGCTGTGTTTCACATGATCTACCTTTCCGAAAGCCGTGCTGACAGCCATGAAGGAAGTTACGACTGTCCAGGAATGTCATGATATTGCTAACGACGATATGTTCGAGTATCTTGCCTATAATAGACGTTAATGAAATTGGTCAATAGTTCCCTGGGTCATGTCTGTTTCCCTTTTTGAATATCGGTGTAACGTTTGCAATTTTCCAGTCTATTGGTATCTTTCCTTCAGACAATGACTTCTTGAATATTATGTCTAAGAACGGTGCGATCTGTGGCGCTAATTCCTTGAGGACACGCGCGGGTATTCCCTCCGGACCTGGAGATTTACTATTTTTGATCGACTGTAGCTGTTTAGTTATCCCGTCACATTGAATAGTGATTTCTTTCATCGGTTCCTCAGTGAATGAAATGTCAAAATAACATGGAGTATCGTCTGTAGTGTATACACTTTCGAAGTGGGAATTTAACGTGATAGCTTTGTCAATATTATCGGTGACAAGTTTGCCATCTTTATCAAATAACGAATCTACGGTTGAAGATTTTCCCTGAAGCTCTCTCGCATATGACCAAAAAGATTTCGGATGTTCTTTGAGTAATTCACCAAGTACTTTTTTCTTGAAATTTCGCAATGCAGTACGCATTGATTTCTTGGTTTTTGAGCGTTGTGCAGCGTAACTTTCTTTTGCTTCAAGTTCCTTCGATTTGTCACCGAACGTAATGGACTTTTTGAATAAGTTGTACAGTTTTCTCTGTCTCTTAAGGTCCCTCCTAACATCCTTGTTATACCAGCGAGGTTCTTTACTATCACATTTCAATTTTCGCGGAATATATTCGTTGATTCCCTGGCGTAGAATTTCTAAGAAATATTTCCATGATGCATCAGTGCTTTTGTCCTCTGTTTTAGCTACGAAGTCAGTGTACGAATCATTAAGCATCTCGCCAAATTTTATGAAGTTGCATTTATCAAATAAATAAATATTGCGTTTCGGTTTTACAGCTGACTCTACTTCAAGTTTTAAGGTTGCAAAAATTACTCTGTGATCACTTATGCCATCAATAATATCGAGTTGTTTTATCAACCTAGGATGGCTTACTGCAAAAAGGTCTAATATTTTATTTCCTCTCGTAGGCTTGTCAACTACTTGGGCGAGTGAGTGCTTAGTAAGTGTGTTGAGTAAGATCTCGCTGATTTCCCTATTCCTTGAATTTGGCTTTACAGTGTAAGAATCCCAATTTATAGATGGCAGATTAAAATCTCCCCCAATAATGATTACACTTTAACTGTCTCTCAAAGTAAATGCGGATATTTGATTTTCTAATTGGTAAATAATATCAGATTCGGAGTTTGGAGGTCTATAAAAAGAGCAAACATGTATACTCCTTTTGTTTCGTTGTTTAATTGTACACCATGCGCTTTCTATTTCATTATCAGTTATTTCATGGGCGGTGGTGTGTAAATGTGATTTGACTGCTATAAAAACTCCGCCACCTGTCCTATCGCTTCGATTGCATCTGTAGATTTTATATCCTGGAGGAAAAACTTCGCTGTCACTTATATCCTCTGTAAGCCAGCTCTCCGTTCCTATGACCACGTCTGCGTCCTGAAATATATGCTCGATTTCAGCGAGCTTGTTTTTAACGCTACGGCAATTAACTACTACAAAGTTAATGTCATATTTTGTAGATTGAGTGTCGGTTGGTTCTTTTCCACGCTTATGGGTATTAGGTGGGCGAATTTCACTGGAAGTGCTTATTACATTTGATATAATTTCTTTCGCTAGAGTACGCGTTTTGAGAATATTGTCGCTATTTTCCGGCTTTAGCCCTTCTAAGTTTACTTGGATGTGAACATTTTCGCAATGCGGACTTCCTCGGAGGCTACGTTCGGTTAAATCTTTACAAATCCCACTAGATGACCTACCCTCTAGTCTAAAAAATATATACAGTGCTCAAAAATCCTACGAGCCACCCGTTCAGACGCCTCGTTGGAATAATGCACCCCAGACGAGTTGAGGGGAGCCCGGCACGATCTAAGCACCGGCCAAAGATCCACGAACTCTGCCCCAATGCTCACACAGAATTTCCACAGCCTCTTGTTGATCCAGGCAATCCTGTCCCAAACTCGAGGGCCGCAGTCAGTCCGTGGAACAATGCTGCAGATGGACAGTCGCAGATCGACACCAGTGCCCCTCCGAACGCGTTCCACCTCCGAGTTTAGATCCCTAAAGGAATCCAAGATCTCATCGGCTCTACGCTCGGAAGCATCATTGGTGCCGACATGGGCCACCACCCGCAGTCGAGAGCAGCCCGTGTCCTTCACCGCTGCTTTTACCACCGCCGTAGAATTGGGTACGATTCCCCCTGGTATACACCAGGAGGTGACCCGTTGGTCCGCTCCGTCTCTCCTTGCCCTCTTCTCTAACTGGGGGAAAATCCGCCGGACGTTTGAACTCCCTAACAATACTATCCCTGCCCTCCCAGCCCGGCTGCCGTTCGAAGTTGAGTCCCTTGCAACGGGGGGTTCGTTCCTGACCTCGCTAACTGGCCCCCCAGAATTGTCCTCCGACAAAACCGCGAAGCTGTTGCGAACGAGGATGGGATTAGCCTCCGCTTCCCCCACTCCCCGACTCGGCCGAGCCATCGCCCCCCGCCCTTGGGGCACAACCACCCACTCGGGCCCCAGGCTGTGAGTCATCCCCCGACCCGAAGACCGCACCGTCTTCCCCAGGGCAATCGCACTTGCTTTCGCCCCCGAGCATGCCCGGGACACCACATTGGTGCTGTGCAAGGTCCCGGGAGAAACACTACGACCACCGGATCCCGAGAATCCCCCACAACCCGCAACCCGGGCGTGCATCTCCGCAACCAACCTCTCAAGTTCGGCGACACGCGCCTCGAGGAGGTCGCTCTTCACCTTGCTCTTGAGGTTCGCTACAGAGGAACTAGGGCCGGCCATACTATTCTACAGGCTTTAGCACTTAAACGATGTGAATTTACACTAAGTCCTCTAAATGTATAAGGCGGGTATAAGCGAATCAAGCACGATACGCAAGGTTGCGTAAGAAGTACTTTCTAGCAAAGTAGTTAGACGGTTAAAGAACAAAAATGCCATGGATCAGTTACTAGAACACGCACGCACGTATAGGATCAAATGATTATTAAGAGTCAATATTAATACCTAGGAACTATTAATAATTTTAAGTTCTATAATACTACTTAACCACAAAAGCAAGACAAATTATAACTAAGCAATCACGACAAACTAGTAAGACACTTGAATAAAGGAAAATAAATTAAAGAAAATAAGATGGTCAGCGACTACTTATCCGTTACACCGTCAGCTGCAGGACCAGGCTGCTTCACAACACTACTTCACTTCACAACACTACTTCACTTCACAACACTACTTCACTTCACAACACTACTTCACTTCACAGCACTACTTCACTTCACAATACTACTTCGCAAAATGCGATTTCAAAAATAACACACTAAAATCACTGCTGCAAAAATAAAGGTGATCGGTGCCGCTGCTGGTCAGACAGGGAGTCAAATAGGTGATTGCTGGTCGACTTGAAAGTGGAAAAAGATGTCAGCACAAGCGCGGTCCGAATAAAAGCAGGGTGCTTGCAGGAACCGCGATGACCTGAGCATTCGCGGTGACCAGAGCCAGGTTGCGGCACTTGTCTCATCTCTCTCTGGCACTTCGCGAGATGTGACAGTCTCCTGCGGTTTCTGAGCCTCCGAGGATTTTAGAGTCTTGAGGTTTCGAGGAGGAAAAATTGGCGCAGTACGTTTTGCTTTATTACAATGTATGAATCAATAATTGACTTTAAATATATTGTCTTCTGAACCCATGTATATTTATTGATATCTTAGTGTTGATGAAATCCATTAAATATCCTTAATGAATGTTCTTCGCAGATGTCTATCCATCTTGTACCATTGTCATTAACTGCATCTTCTCTCTGTCATCCAATTATTTTACTATCAACTGCTCTACCTACTCTACCTTTTAGGTCCCCTAGAAAGAGTATCTCTTGCCTACTTGCTGTCTTGTTTAATTCTTCAGAAGAATGAAGAACAAGTGCTTTGCACTTTTATCCGAGTCGTCTGTTGGTGCATAAATGCCAAGAATTCTTATCTCTTCCTTTTAGTTTCATATCGACCATTATTATTCTTTCATTTATTGGATTCCAGTCTACAATGCTTTTCTCCAATTTATTTTTTTACCCCAATAATCACTCCGGCTTTTGCTCTTTCTGGTTTTTCTACTCTACTCTAGAGATTTATACTCTATTCTATTCGTCTGTGTATTTTTTTCCCTGTCCTTTTCTTTTTGTTTCGCTGAGTGCTGCAATATCTATATTGTACTGGTGTAGTTCCTTAAAAACTAGCTCTTATTTTGTGTTTAAACCTTGTATGTTCCAACATCGGATATTTGTTATCTGTTTCCTTTGCTTGTGTCATTTACCATGTAATCCATCTGGTATCCAAGGCTCTGTTTAAGGATTTTTAGCAATATGAATTTTTACATAGGATAGGGAGCTGACCTATCGCTATAACCCATCTCCTTTACTCAGGCTTGGGACCGGCAGTGGCAACTGCTGAGCTATTCAATCCACCCCGCAGTAACCCCTGGCGGTGTTAACTTCCTTCTATAATATTAACTTCCTTAATTAACTTTGTACTGGTCTTCCATAGTTCACTGTGCTAAGTGGGCACCTCATAAAATGGGTGCAATACGTTTTGTGCAATGGGTGGACTTAAAAGTACACATATCATTTTTCTGAGGTTTAATTAATGATGTGAAGTTAGGTGGGAAGTAGATACCAAAAACATTGCTCTTGACCACGGGTTCTCCTTAAGGATGTGCAGAACAGTTGTCTTAACTAAGCATTATCTTACTCTTATTAAATAATTTTGAAATCAATTCAAGATACATAATACCAATTTCCATTCATCCATTTTGTTGACATGCCAAATTAAGGAAACAGTACCTTTTTTAGGTTAGTAATTAATATAAAGTACCTTTAAAATCCCTGGGATGTAAACTTTTATCACTGGCTAGCTACTTACACTTGTGTGAGCTACTGTGACATTAAAGCAGCCCTGCATGGTCACATGATCTTTACTGCTGATCAGATCCTTTATATCCTATTGGTGATTCAGTACCCTCAGCTATCAGAGTTCTTCTTGGGGGATTTCATCTCAAATCAGGCAGAGGGGTGTCAGGTGACCATCGCCGATTTCTCTAGAAGTTATATATGTGAAAGCAGTATCCTTATGATGAATTATGATCACTTTATCTCAGCTCAGAACCGAACCAATATAAAGATATGATCCTTTGAACATTGCTGAGTCAGGCCTCAAAGTAAAAAGTGAAAAATCACATAAATGCTAATAACTAAGGAACCATGGCCCATAAAGCAGTGGTTTTTGTTTCATTTTGAAGAAAATGCATTTATGCACAGTCTGAAATAACTTTCAAATAATTTGAAGTAATAATAAACAAATAGGACTTATTTAAACAATAAAAATTAGTGATTATTTAACAATTTATTTCTCAAAAAGGCCACCTTTTATTTGCTTTAAATTTTCTCAGTGGCTAGTTTAAATGTCCTGCTATCAATAAAAAAAATAAAAAAAGGTAGTATTTTTATATTTTTTGTTTTAAGGCATGTCAAAGTTAGGCATGTTTTCGACCCAATCTGTTTATGCACTCCTCTCGTACACCAAGATTGCATACCTATGAGGGGGAAAAATGAAGATTCATTCTACTTAGCATGCATAATGGATAAATAGTACATACCTGAATCATTGGTTACATCCACTGACTGAATGCAAGTTCAATCTTGTGTACTTCCATGGCGTCAAATGTGTGCAAACGCCCACTGCTACTAACTGGAAACAGTGGATGAGGCAATTTGTGCAGATCATTTTTCAATGGCACTTCACATGAGTCTTATAATTTGGGCCACCTGAAACCATTCGATGGACCATGTAGATGCATAAACGAGACACTAATGTCATTCTCTTCTAAAGACACTGCAGTGATTTTAGCAATCCACCAGGTTTTTTTGAAAACACACCCGATGAAGTCATTTATGGTGATATCTTGAATATTGTATGTCTTTATACCTGAATTTGTTAGTGCCACAGCCAGACTGACAATATGCATGGGACTTCTTTTACATTGTAACCCACCTCAGCATTGTCCTCTCAATAACCTAGCATAAGATCAGGTTACTAAGTAACAACTAAGAATGATACTATGTACAAGAAGTCCCATACATATTGTCAGTCTGTTATGTGCAGTCATTGAGAAGACTACCTCTAAAGCAGTTCTATATTAGCCTCTCTCTTGCCTCTCTTTATACATTACCATATACCATTTCTCTCCAAAATGTATACAGGGACATATAGTGCAAAGAGGATTTTTTTGTGCAGACTATGAGAAGAGACATAAAACAAAAGTGCTATAGAAAAATGAGAAGACATTTAAACCAGTGGGGGAGATGTCTGAGAAACTCCAAAAAATATTGCAACATGTGGTCATCAAAGCTAGTGATGAACTCTGCTTGAACTGCTACAAGAAGTATGAAGGCCTTTTAGTTGAACTTGAGTCAAACTGTGATGCCTATGACAATCAGTATTCGCCATTAGAAGACAGTGTGGATATAGTGAATCAGACAGTGACAAGTTTAGGCAGTGAACCAGAACAAGTTGTCTCCCCCCAGAGAATCCCTACGAAAATCCGACCAGATCGAAGGATTTCATATGGTAAAAGGAAGCTGACTCAAATTACTGATTCCACAAAGGCATTAAGGGCAAAGGTTAGTTTATTGTATGATGTTTGTCGGCCTCGGTGGCGGCGGGGTAGCGTCCTCGCCTGCTAACCCAAAGGTCGCGGGTTCGAATCCCGCCTGGGGAGGATTTTTCACTTCCCAGGACATGGTTGTTTGTGCTTGTCCGTTGTTGATTGTTAAAATACCCCGATGTAAAGGCCAATATGTGCTGTTTTCGGTGGTTATAAAATAAATAAAAAATAAATATATAAATAAATGTTCAGGATGAAGCTGCTCCCACTGAAATTGATAAATGTGAAACATGTACTTCATGAGAAAATAATATCTCAGCAGCTTTTGATAAAGCGAAAAGTGAAAAATCTATCAGTGACCAAGTTAAAATTTTAACACTCTTTCCCACAAGTTATTCCAACACAAGAGATTATGGCTGCTGTTCCAGGTTCAACCAAACATACGATTGACAAACGAGCAAAAAAAACAGCAAGGAATATGGGCCAATGCTGATGTATACTGTGGGCATCCTCTTCCTGTTGAGCATATCAAGATTGCTCTCTCATTTTACTTGGATGATGACAAATGCTCTCGTCAAAGTCCTAATCAGCGAGATGTGTTGACTGTCATTGAGAATGATATTAAAGTGAAGAACAACATCGTGAAATAAAAATTGGACTGGCCAAGTTCTACTCAGTTAGGCCAAGATGGGTCAAAATTCAACCAGTGCATGATGTTTGCAGATGTATTTATTGCTCCAATTTGAAACTTATATGTAGCAGTTTAAGAAATTTGACCAACTCAGCCATTGAAAATGATTATTTATATAAGTTGCATCTTTGTGAAAGCCCTAAAGAAGAGTGCTGGTTCCAAGAATGTGGCCTGTGTCCAGGCATTGAGGGCCTAACAATGACCACTTTAAGATTGGATGACAAAGAAGATGAAGAAGTGACTTATGGTTTTTGGGAAAAAGGTGATTTGTTAAAGATTGTTTCAATGGAAGCATTCATTGCTAAAGTTCAGGATTGCAACAAGAAAGGTGTGTATCACCACTATATTCGGAAAATACAGAGGGAAGCTATTCATAAAGAGAAGTTGGTTGCACTAAATGGTGTGAAATTGGTGCTTCATTTCGACTCTGCCGAGAATTGGAGTGTGATTCTTCCAGATGAAGTACAAACCTATCATTGGCAAAAAGTGCAGATATCAATATTTACCTGTGTGGGATATAGTGACAAAGGCATGCAGAGTTATGCAGTTATTTCAGATGATTTATCACATGATACTGCACATGCTTTGCTTGGGATAAATAAGATAGAAGAACACTTGTCTGAAATGAATATTATATGGAGAGATAAAACATATTTCAGATGGGGCAGCAGCTCATTTTAAAAACAGATTTCAGGTTGTTCAGTGCAACTGAACATGGAAAGGGGCCCTGTGATGGAGTTTATTTATTTATTTCCACATCCCCGAAAACAGCACAAACGGCCTTTTACATCGGGTGTTTTAAACATGTAATAATTGACGAACACATACATCCATGTTCTGAGTGGTGAAAAATCCACTCAGGCGGGACTCGAACCCGCGACCCCCAGTTTAGCAGGTGAGGTCATTACCCCGTCGCCACCGGGGCCGGGAGTTGGAGGACTAGTCAAGCATTATGCCACAACTACAACCTGAGAAATTTCAATTCTGGCGAGTACATTCAGAACAGTGTCCTTTGTGGAGCATGTAAGTAAATTCTTGCCTTATATCAAACTTTTTCATTTGCCACATGATGAAGTTGCTCAATTTAGACAAAAAAAGCATAATGTTTGGGCAAAAGTGGCACCTGTACATGGCATCAAAAGCTGTCATGTCTGGGTTCATAACAGACATGAGACAACTATTGCTCGCTCTGCGAACCACACATGCATACACGCTGTGACACTAACAAATTTAGATATAAAGACATACAGTATTCAAGATATCACCATAAATGACTTCATCGGGTGTGTTTTCAAAAAAACCTGGTGGATTGCTAAAATCACTGCAGTGTCTTTAGAAGAGAATGACATTAGTGTCTCGTTTATGCATCTACATGGTCCATCGAATGGTTTCAGGTGGCCCAAATTATAAGACTCATGTGAAGTGCCATTGAAAAATGATCTGCACAAATTGCCTCATCCACTGTTTCCAGTTAGTAGCAGTGGGCGTTTGCACACATTTGACGCCATGGAAGTACACAAGATTGAACTTGCATTCAGTCAGTGGATGTAACCAATGATTCAGGTATGTACTATTTATCCATTATGCATGCTAAGTAGAATGAATCTTCATTTTTCCCCCTCATAGGTATGCAATCTTGGTGTACGAGAGGAGTGCATAAACAGATTGGGTCGAAAACATGCCTAACTTTGACATGCCTTAAAACAAAAAATATAAAAATACTACCTTTTTTTATTTTTTTTATTGATAGCAGGACATTTAAACTAGCCACTGAGAAAATTTAAAGCAAATAAAAGGTGGCCTTTTTGAGAAATAAATTGTTAAATAATCACTAATTTTTATTGTTTAAATAAGTCCTATTTGTTTATTATTACTTCAAATTATTTGAAAGTTATTTCAGACTGTGCATAAATGCATTTTCTTCAAAATGAAACAAAAACCACTGCTTTATGGGCCATGGTTCCTTAGTTATTAGCATTTATGTGATTTTTCACTTTTTACTTTGAGGCCTGACTCAGCAATGTTCAAAGGATCATATCTTTATATTGGTTCGGTTCTGAGCTGAGATAAAGTGATCATAATTCATCATAAGGATACTGCTTTCACATATATAACTTCTAGAGAAATCGGTGATGGTCACCTGACATGATTTTGCACTATCTGCCTGATTTGAGATGAAAAGGCCCTCTTGGCATTCCTTCCCAATACAATGCTGTCTCATCTGAATTATTAACCTGCTCAGGACTTAATTTTTCATCTTCAACTAACTTGGTGAACTTATCAAAAAAATTATTGGCTGCTTCCTTGTCTATGGAATGTTTTTTACCACACTGCAGGAAACTTTAACCCAGGTTTATCCTTGAAATGCTGCTGCAAACCTTCACAATATTAATAGTCTGGAGCTAATTATTCATGTAAATTTTTGGCTTATTCCTTCTCCTTACTTTTCCTTTTTTTTACATAAATACATATTTATTTGAGTCATAAACTTTCCAAGAGCCAATGTGGTATAGTTTACTCGAGCTTTGCACTGCTTTGCTTTGAAGTTTTTTTTCAGAAGTTCAACCTTTCATGGATAGTGTATAATACTTCACATAACAAAAAGCATTGCCTTTGTTCATTGGAGCCATGGGTGGGGCTAAAATTGAGCAGGTTGTAATAATAATAACAAATTGGAATTGTTTGTCACACCTAGTGTTTATGCAGCAAATGGCACCAACAAACAATAGTGGCAGGTTGATGTGGTGACTGGGGAAATTTGAAATTACACTAGCCATAATTAATATGAATTTAGTGATCCAATTGGATGAGTGATTACCAGATTAGTGATGGTTGACCTTAATATTATGAAGCGTAAATGGAGAGGGAAATAGTTTTCTCACAGAAAGCGCCCTTCTAGAAACCAACTCTTTCCAAGCTCAGGTGAAGCAAATGAGGAAATCACCGTGAAAACAAATATTATTGGTGAACAACTAATGAAAGCGGGTATATTTGACAGCAGTAACCAAATTACAAACCAATAATCTAAGGTTCACCCAACCGTTTTCTTACTTGCACTCCAAAATTAGTCACATATTTGTACAAGTGCTGGCTGTCAGGCTATATAAGTCCAAATTGACTGAATGCTGGGAGCCTTTCCAACTAGACCGGAACAGAAAACAAGGCATTGGTGATTCACCTTTCAGAGGGGAAATTATCGGCAAGATTAAAGTGGATAGGATAATAATGATTGTTAACCTTGGAGGGGAGGAAATAGTGGGATGGGTACATAGATGTGGTGGAAGCCTTCAATTGGAGCTTATGGAACTGGTTTGTGTCTTCGTCCATGGAATAGGAAGATAAAACCTCTTCGCTGTGGTCAGATGTCTGGGGTTTCTTGGTTTTCTTCTGCACTGACTACTATACAAGTGAAAGATGACCAGGTGAGGGAAAGGTTACTTCCGAAGTCACTGGCAAGGAGTAGTCTCTGCATTTTGGAGTCGCAGGCATTGTTGGCACCAACATGTGGGGGAACTATAGCAATAAAATTGGGGGAATGCATAAAAAATGCCAGAATTATGCACATATTCATAGAAGTTCACTTTGTCAAAAGTATTTTTTACATCTAACAGTAAGTGTACATCAATTATATGAGAATCACATCTCAGGCAATTTATGATCTGGAGGTGAATAGTGTTGGAAAATTTCCTTGTGATTGTCTGTGCATTTATCACTTGACTATTTCAGTTAATGGGTTTTAGTTACTTTTTTATTTGTTTATTAATTTATTTATGCCATTCAGGTAGGTGAACAGAAGAAATTTGCCTTTAAGTTGATATGATTCATCAGAAAGTTAAGCTTTGAAAGTGACAAATTCTGTCTTAACTTTAACGGACAATAAAAACTCTGTTGTTATGTTGCTCCATGCTGTTTCATTCTTAAATAAATTTGATGATTTGAAGGTTAATTAAAATGCGAAATAAAAATTCACAGAATGGGTTGCTGCGAATGCATGGCATGCATATGGGTTTCTCACGTCGCAGACGGCTTGAAGACAGAGCCCTCATCATCCATGAAATGGATCTTGCAATGGCCAGGGAAGGCATTAACAGCATGACTCTCGATGAGCTGAAGTGGGTAAGTCTTAATATTTTTAGTTTAAGGAAGGGTAGCATAGAGATTCATGCTTGATTAGTGGAAGTACTATGCATTTTCCTGTTGTATGTATCTTTAGAGAGGTTTGTTGTTAACATTTTTTGTCAAGAAAGAAGCTGATCATTTAGCTGATTGATACGTCTTGTAAAAACAAGCAGCAACATCTCTCCTCATATCCAAACTTATGTTCTTTTCTCCCCCCTAAACCTCAGTCAACTTCGGATAGGCTTAGGGTGACCAGATCAAAATTTTCGAAAGCAGGACATTTGTAGGAAAAAAGCAGGAAATTTTGAAAAAAAGCCTGACAACACATTCAATTCTTTTTAATTGCTTTTCTCTTGTTTATCATGTGGCCAAAATGTCAATAGAGATGATGAGTAAACAAAAATGCATCGCACTGAAAATCAGAAAACGTTGGATTTTTTGTCCTTCGTGAAACATTTTGCAATTTTGTTACTTTAAGTTCAACATATTTTGTAAGTCAAACATTTTTTTCTGCCAAAAGTGTCTAATTACGATCTTTGAATTATTTAGTAATCCCTGTCTAATTGCAGTCCTCCCTTTGATCTTTTCCCCACCCCGCATGTTATCATGCTATCACAGGTTAAAACAATGATATGTAAACTAGAGCAGGAAGCAGAAATTGATCTAAATGCCAAACCAGCCAGACTCTGTTGCGAGCATTATGGTTGTTAACTGGAAGCAGGACCGAAACTCATCTTTTTACAAACTTACCTTCTTACTTTTTGTAAACAGCAAAATTCCTTTTAAAATGCATATTTTTCATATAAAGACAGAAACAAAATAATACTGTTTCCCTCGGATATTATTTTATATGCTGTATTTCAGCATTTGGTACATATTGTTTTTGAAAGGCAGAAAGCTGGACAACTTGGCTTTACCAAAAAAAGCCTGCCGCACGCTTGCATATTGATAAAAAAGCAGGATATGTCCAACAAAATCGGGATATCTGGTCACCCTAGGTAGTTTATATATGTATACAATTTTTTTTGCTCAAACCCTTGCCCATCTTATGTGCAGGTTCCCTGGTAGGTTTTATTGAAAGTCAGAGATAATCATACAGATTTTTACACATGCAGGGCCCTATCTACTTCTAGTAGTTCTTTCTTCATCTCCATGTACGTCCTACCATTCTTCATCCCATCTGTAAAACATCTTTCTTCCTCTTCCCTGCTTGCCCATCATTCTTACCTCTATCACGGCCTTGAGTTAACCACTGCCCCTCATTACCACTTCCAGCCACCTACCCTGCTTCCCCCTAATCTCATCCAGAAGTTTCCTCTACTCACCAACCATGTCAAGCACTTCCTCATTTGTCTTTCTGTTCACCGCACCGTCTCCATCCTCCACACCCACATCTCGAATACCTGCAGCCTATTCTCGTCCTTTTGCTGAGTCCACGTTTCTGCTCTGTACAACGTTACACTTCATATCAAGCTCTTCACCAGCCTCTTCTATGCACCATTACTCGAGGTATCCATCATCAGCTCTGTTCTATTGCTAAACTCTTCCTTTGCTTAAGCTATTCTCCTCCTAATGTATTTGCTACTATGTCCATTTTCTTCTAGCGTACTACCCAAGTAATTAAAATGTTCTACTTGCCTCAGTTTGTGCCCTCCTACTAAGATGACCAGCCTCACTTTCTTTGTCCTATAGAATCTCATTACTTTTGTTTTCTTATGATTAATCTTAACTCCTTATTAATCCCATTGCTTTTCCAATGCATCTACTAAATCTTGCAATCTCTTCGATGATCGACTCACCTGCCTGGTTGTGCGCAAATCTAACCAACTTGATCAGCTTGCCTTATACATACGTTGATTCCCATATCTAACTCTTCCCATGCCTCTCTTACCATTTCCTCAGCATGGATATTAAAAAGCTAAGTCAACAACGGGCACCCTTGCCTTACCCCGTGACCTATAACTGCCCACCCTGATTCATGGTCAGCCATCCTCACCTATGCCCTCTGGGCTAGATATAAGTTTCATCTGAGTCTTCTATCTCGACGATCTATTCCCATTTTCCCAGTATTTGCATTCATTTTTTTTTCAATATACGTACTCTGTCAAAAGCCTTTTCCAAATTCACAAATCAAGCTTAATCATCCTGGTTTTACTCTTTTTCTATCTTTTAGTGTCCTCATCACCCCAATGGCATCCCAAGTAGCCCTCCCCTTCCTGGACCAAAACTGGTCATTGCCCAAGTGGTAATTTGCTCTACTCTCTAGCCTTTTATTAATTATTCTAAGCAAAACTTTTGCCAGGTGAGAAATTAAACTTTTATACTCCCCACATTCTAACGCTTTCTTCTTCTTTGGGATTGGTATTAAGATCTTTTTATACTAACTCCTCAGGCCATACTCATTCTCTGTAGATCCTATGAATAAGTTCAAAGAAAGATCGTATTCCCTTATTAGCTAAATTCTTCAGTAACTTAAAATGTATGTTACATACTCCCATGGCTTTTCTTGCCTTCCTCTCTTGTAATGCTCTCTATTTTGCTGTTGAGTATCTCCAATTCAAGGTTATCCTTATCTTTTGTTCTCTCATTCTCTATATCTAGGTTCACAGGTCTATTATCGCTGTCATATAGTAGCTTCTACACTTATTCTTTCCACCTATCCTGGATATCTTCCTGTTTGATTAAAACATCATACGCCATTGAAAAATTCCATTGTGGCCATGGAATTAAATAATTTGATTGTGGCCAAGCCTGCAGGCTTCATAATTCTTGTGGTCTGCACATTGACCTAGCCCGTAATTTGATTCCTGGTCCATGCTGGTTTTCTTCTCTTGACAATTTCAACGTGTTTATAAATTCTGTTATCGGCATTGAGCAGTCATTTATTTTTTAAACAAAAATTATACATTTACTATGCTCATTCCCATAACTAGTTCAATAGCTATTTCCAATCTAAAGTATCACTCATAGCAGATTCACAGCTTGAAAGCAGGTTTGAGAAATTTATTGAACTTCTCCCCTTTTATGATCCCCGATTTGATTATTTCCACCTTGACTTTCAGACAAAAATTAAAAGAAATTATATATACAATGTCTTCATTTCTGAAAACATCTCAAAATCACTAGTCGAGATGAAAAGAGTCTGTATAAAATATTTCTGATACCAAATACCAGGAAAGCTGAAAATATAGAGGGTTTGTTTTATATGTATTCGTAGTTTGAAAATAGGAATCAAATAGAAATTGAGGAAAAAACATTCACTTGGCTAATTATAAAAAAATATCTTGAGAAGAAAATCTTTTACCTGCTTTTTGAATCAAGCTGCATTTATGTTCAAATTTTCAGAAATATATCTTTATTGGAAATAGTGGTAAGTGGTGAAGAATGTAAATACATTAAAACATATAATGATAATATCAATAGAAATTGAAACATTCTTTGGTATATGTAAGAGTTTCTTGGGTTTGACACCAGGTAAGGTTATTGAAATACATACTACATCAATATTTTGATGGATGGGTCGGCCATCATCATCAGGATAATGAGTCGAGTGAGGATGCTGGCGGTTATATATAGCCGCAGATGCCCCATTGTTGTCAATTACCGGTCTCCAAGTCTTACTTCAGTTGAAGCAGTTATCTTTATTGATGTTATTTTGTTATACCTGTATGGATATGGTTTCTTTTGTTATTCTTTCCCAATATTTGGACACCTGGGAAAGTAGCGTTGAATTAGGAAAATCAACACGATGCCATGCTCTGCTAATGCGGACTTTTCTTGTTGGAAAAGCCTTATGCTTCTTTCATTCTCTTTGATTCATTTCTCGATGGTCCTTCCTGTCTTGCCAATATATGCCCTACCACACTCGCATGGTATGCGGTATATGTACTCCGGTTGTTTTCACGCCGAGGCATTCCTTAGAGGTGACCATGAAATGTTTGAGTTTAGCATGTGGTTTATGTATCGTTTTCACTCTTGTGTCTTTTTAATATCCTCGATATCTTGTTAGATATATGTAGATGATATATAAGGAAGGCAAGCCTTAGCAATCGGTTTTTCCTTCTCTTCCAACATCTCAGCTCCACTGGTGGTGAAAGTTCTTTTTAAGGCCAAATTTATTTCTGGGAGGATATAGCCATTTGCATGGAAGGTGTCATTAAGGTGTATTAATTCGGTCTCAAGGCCGTTGGTGTCTGCAATGGTTTTAACTCAGTGGAAAATGTAAACTAAATGAATGCCATTAACTATTAGGTTGAGAAGATTTGGGAAGAGCTATCCTGATGATGGTGGCTGAGTCAACCATTGAAACGTTGATGTCTTTCGATAACCTTGGCACATGGCCTGTTTTTTCTTCGTCCCTTCGCCTTTTATTCTTGATCGACGTTAAGGTGATCACACCATCTTTTTTTGGCCAACCTATACTCCTTTTTCCCAACGGTAACTTATCACGAGCTATTTTTACCATTCTTTCTTCGCCCATACGATTTATTTTCATTCGTGCTTTTTTTAAGGTCCACTTGATAATGTGTAAGTACTACTTTGCAATTTTTTCTTGTAGTTTCATTTCATTCTCGGTCCAGTAATGTTTCACCGGTGATTTTCCGCAGTACTTACATCTCACCAGTCTCCAATAGTCTTCTTGCTCTTGCTGTGTCTGGCCGAGTCTCCACCATTTATGCCATTAGTGATCTTATACTAGCGTTATAAACTCTAGATTTTGCGTATAAATTGCTTCAGGAAAAAATCAACCTGGATCAGGGATTGAAACTTAGGCTTGCTGGGCCAAAGCTCAGACCACCACGATACCCAGGCATCCTGATTCTTAAGGCAATTTCTACGGAATTCCATCACCGGTTTTCGGCAGACCTGAAATGTCATCATACAGATTTGTCCCTGTGGTTAGTGGCTTCTTAGAGGTCCATATTTCCCTTACCAATGTGATCCTTGATCGACTATAGGGGCTGAAATTCTAGTTCCCTTAAATCCTATCAAATTACCTTAGGAATCAGGAATCCTGGGTAGCGTGGTGGTCTGTGAATTAGCCCGGCAAGGCAAAGGTCCGTGGTTTCTAATTACATAATTTGATCACCGGTTTTTGGCAGACCTGAAATGCCTTCGCTTAGGTTTTTTTTCTATCCCTATACGTCGGTTCTTCCATATTCTTTCGTTCAAGCATCCTGTCACCATTTTGTCTTTTTTGTTTGTTGTCTGAATTAGGATTCCACATTTCAATATCAAGACAGTTCTATGCTAAGGTATTTGAACTTTATTTTCTGCTGTATAATTTTGCCGTGTACTGTGAGCATGCATCTAACAGGTGTTTTAGGGGTAGTTGACGTAGAGACTGTAAATACAATCTACTAATCTTTTGAAAGCTCTTATGTTTTCCGACAAATATTTACAATGAAGAGTTTTCGGGTTTCCCACCGGTTGTGGTGTTAATCAACACTGACGTTTTGATAGCTTAGTTTACTTTTTTCTTCATGGTGAACAGTCGCGCTGAAGAAGATGGCAGACTACACTATTGATACTTCAGTCACAATCAACACTATTATCCAGTGGTTATCCCGAGAACTTTTAATTCTAACCAACCTGTCGGGAGAACATGAGATGATGATGATCCAGGCCGTGGCAATTTTCCAAAAACGTATGCTAGTCTAATGTCAACATAGTCCCTAAACTCCATGTAAGAGTGTAAAAAAAAGGTTGACATAGAGCTTAGTATCAAGTGTAACGTTTTATGGTGCAGAAACATGGACTCTTATAGCAGAGGAAGAGAATAGGCTGCAGGCGTTTGAGATGTGGGTGTGAGGGAGAATCGAGGTTGTGCTATGGACGGGAAGGAAGACGAATGAGGAAATACTTCGTATGGTGGGTGAGGAAAGGATAGTGATGAAGGAGATAAGATCAAAGCAGAGTAGGTGGTTGGAATGGACAGTGAAGGCCATGATGGAGGGGAGGATTTTGAGTAAGCGACAAAGGAGAGAAAAGCGAATAGGCTACAGCACGCGGCAGCCACGGGTAGGGGGAGAGGGGGAGCGTTGCAGACTCGCAATAACCCAGTGCTACCCCACTGTGCGCTCTCAACATCCGGTATTGGCAGCGGGAGAACTGAGGACATTTTATCTCTCGCTTGAAGTTAACCTTTTATGGTAATTTTTTAACGCAGTGGGGCTAATTGTCGGCTTCAAAAGAGGAAAGTAGGTGAAGAGTCACAGCTCAACCAAATTGCTCCAGGAGAAGCAAGTACTTGAGCAAATAGCACCCTTTAAAGGCATCAGGGCATTGCCTGTAGACGATCAGGCACTTCTCGCACCTTATAGGTGGGCAGGTCCGGGGTGCTGCTGCAAGTATTGGTGCTCAGAAAGGTTATACTTGTGTCTAGCACCGAAAAAAGTTCTAGTAATGCCGTTTCGCAGCTTAGTAGTCCGGCAATATCAGTTTAAGGCAATTTTAGTACATGATGTGGCACTTCATGACCTTCTAGTGGACCAAGATCAGAGCAGGAGCCTCGGGAAAAAAGAACGCCTCTCTAGCTCTTCTAGTTACTGAACAGCAGGAATTCCAGGAAAACTCCAGTATTTCCAGGTTTTTCCAGAATATTTTCGTTTTCCCACCTAGGAGTGCTTGGGACTTTTGATATGTTCATCTCAAAGGGGTCCTGAATACATCTCAAAATGTTAATGGCTTAATGGCTTTGTTATTAATTATTTCCGTGTTCGGGTCAAATTTTATTTTTCCTGGGCTATTGGTCTTGAGACATTGTGCTCTTAGGATGACATTGATCTCAAAATCAAAAGGTAATCATAATGATGGAAAAGGAATGACGAAATGTTTCCAGGAATAGTGAAAATTGATTCTGAAAATGTCATCCTCTGCAATCTTCCCAAAAAAAAAAAATAGTGTGTGAAAGTGCTTGGTGTTTTTAAAATTGGTCATATAGGTATCCTTATCGTGGTTAGGCTGGGAAAATCTCTCAAGTGTTTCTCCAAAACCATAAATCATATGTTTAAATTTTGGTTAGAAAAGTGACGGAAAACAAATTATAATGAGAATACAGAATCACTATTTTTCAACCCTGACCATTTTTGTATTTTTTATGCTAAACTACATATGTATATGTGGAACTCTTATTTTTGTTCACTCCATTGTGCCTTATTTTGTACTCATTTTAGTTATTAGTCCAGAAATTTTGTGTTCATGACAGTCCATTGATCTTTTTTTCCATTTGTTTTCACAGGCTTGTTTTCTCCGTGGGTTGAATCCCATCAACATGAAGACAGAAGATATGATGGCTTGGCTTAAAAAATGGTCAAAAATTTCTATAAAACTTGAAAGTAAAAGTCTTTCACTTTTGCTACACTGCCCTATTCTTCTTGCTTACAATCATCCTACGAACTGGGTGTTGATTCATTGAAGTTCTCAGTACAATACTAACTTTGACTGTTGGCCTTATATTTTTCCAGTATTTTTTACCAGATTAAAATTGTTTTCATATCTACCCAGAATTACAAGCCAATCACGCTGTTAATCATGCAAATATTCTGTTTCAGTTTTTTGTTTGGTATCTGTTGTCTCTACTTAAAAGCCTCGAGTACAAGTGACTATCAGCAAGAGTAAATATTGCTGAAGTGCCATGCATTGTGTTGCACTAATTTAAATTGCTCTTTCCTCCAACCAAGTGAATGATAAGGTATTTTTTCTTTCCAGCATTCATTTTTCACATATTGTGAGGAATGTTTTAGTCATTTGTAGGTGGATAGTTTTCAAAGCTTAGATTTCTAATTTATTTAAGATCTGTGTTCTTTACCCACTGAAGTCCTATGCAAGGCTGTGTTATGGAACTGTTATGTAGTGATTTTGTATTATTTGAATTATGCATCATGTGCAATAATAAAGAGGTATTTATTAAAAATACTCTTGACACATTAAATTTCTTTATTGATTGAACACTTACTAGTTTTTTTTATAAGCATTCAAGTTTATTGGTCCTGCTTTTAATCTAGTAATGACTACATTAGGTGTTTCATTGCATTTTAATGGGTGGATAAAACCATTTTCAATGTGCTGTATCTTGGGCTGGGCAGTACATATTCCAAATATGTACATGCATTTAAAATACTTAATGTATTTGGTATTTTGTATATGAAATACACTTTAAAAAATTTTGGTTGTTTGTATTTCAAGTATGTACATATTTGAGGTATTTTCAAATATGTACTCAAAATACTTCAGAATTATACTGGAGCCTGTAAATTTTGCACTGTGTCGCTCAGTTTAACCAAAGTGAATTAATATTAATTTTGAATTATGGCATTACATCATTGTACTTCATTTGCTTAAAAAAGAAACTAAGAACACTAATGGACGAACATGGGCCCCTGCATATTGTTACAGCCTGTGCTGGGACAACTCTTGATGAAGACCAGTTCACCTCTCCAGAATTAAAGCATACACCTCCAATAAGGGCCCCTTTGGTGTTCTATGCTGTGCCTGTTGTGTCAATACTTCAATAGTTCATCAGCCAATAGAATTGGGAATATAAGTTCTGCAATAATTCCTGTGCCAAATTGTTGCCATCTATGTATATTGAAGGAAAGCTTGCCGAATCTCTTTTCTCCACACTAAGGAAATCAAAATACCTCTTAACAAAAGCCATGAGTTATAGCTTATTTTGTCTTAAGTCCTGCACTAAGATATACTAGTAATGTCCCTGCTAATGTCTGGTTGTCCCTCCTATCACAGTAGTTCCTTGAAATCATTGTGTCTGGAGAAAAAGCACTATTTATAAAAAGTAAAACTGAGAATAACTGCATATTGTGTATGAATCCCAAACTCAAGGATTTAATTCCACGTCATTGTTTTCTGAAATGCAATTTCTGTTAACTCCTAATCATTTTTGGGTTGAATGTGTTTTTTGTGTATTTTACACTCATGGTTTTCATTCCGTACTTGTTTTCCCATTTTTAATTCCATAAAGACATTTGTTTAATTGTCCTAATCGGTGGTGCATACAAAGGTGGGTTATGATGCAAAATGCATCATAAAATTAATTTTGGGGTGGGGGGAGGGGGGGTGGTGAGTGACTATCTTACATTTTGTGAGGGAGAATATGAGAATGAGTATTTCTGTTGTTGGGTTCCTGCCGATATTTTGAGGTTTAGCCTTTTCCTGTTTTAATTTTTTTTGGTGTCAGCCTAAATATACCGGTTACTTTTTATTGTTATGACATACATATCTTTCACACAAGGTTTATTCTCATTTTTCACCAATCTTATTGTTACAAACTGTGTTCGAGAAGTGCTTTAACAGCAAGTTCTCGCAAGTAGTTCTTATGTAGATGTCACAGGGTGGTCTACCATAGTAGAAGCATTCCATTCTCATATTGAATCATGGTAATTAATTACTGCTTATTAATTAAAATATGTTGTAAGTAGAGTTGGCTCCACAGACACAAATCTTATTTAAATCATGAACCCGTTGTTTATGATTAATATATATTGTAGTATTCTTACTTAATTTCACTGTAAACTCATTAGGATTTTTATTCTGACTGGAATGTATTCTAATATTTTGAGTACATATTTTAAAATACATGTATTTGTTTTTCATAAACATCCTGCAGAAGTATTATGTATTTTATATTACATATATGTTTTTTAATACATAATTTGTATTTCAAATACAATTTTTAGAGTATTTTGCCCAGCCCTGGCTGTATCCAAAGATCTCTTTGGGTAGATCTAAAATTTATATTCGGTAATCAATAGCAGTCTACGAGTAGGGTGTTTCACTATGATTCCCAGGACCTGCATCCATATTCCAGGAATTTTTCATAGTGTACTACATGGTCCTTATGGTGTTGGGATCATTTGTTTCTTTATATTTTATTTCCTTCTCTAAATCAACATGTCAAATGCCTCCAATCTATTATCATCCTAATTTTTCTTTTGTCCTCTTTAGGAGCCATACTGCTTTGCATTCTGTATTATAGTGTGCATTAAATGTTTTGTCCCCTAACTGAATTCCATTATTATTTCTCTCCTCTTTGTAAATTTGCCTTTTGCTAGCTCAGTTCTACTTGTAAAAACTCCAGTTTTACGGGTTTTTATCCTAAATGCTATTCTTATTAGTGAGCTCTACCTGTTCTAAATTTGACCATCAAAATTTGATCATCTTCTTAACCCTTCAAGCCCGAAGGAGTATTAAATGAATCCAATCTCGTAGGTCGGAGGAGATTTAAATGGAACCGCTGGTTTTCCACTGATTTAAATGGAATCGCCGCAATGCCGCCGCCGCCGCATGTGAAGTTCGTGACCGACGTAGTGACTACGTCGCTCGTCGTTGAAGGGTTAACCTTCTGCTTACTCTCTGGTGAATCTAGTTACTTTTGCTCGGATTTTTTTGATCTTCATCCCTCATGATTCTTCAACGATCACTATATTCAATAGCTGTAATCCCTTGCTAAATAAAGTTTGATCTCCCACATAATTGACTGAGTAAATTAACCACCCATTCATATATTTCCCTTCCCACTTCAAGAATTTTGATGTCGTTCTTTTTATTCCATTGTCACATGATCGCTTTTCTGTACCCGAATGATCTTCACTTCGGTCTTTTCCCTTTTTCTCTTTCTGCTGATTGATCTTTGTACTACTTTCACTGTTCTGAACTTACTCTGAGGTCCTTTCATTCAATTGCTTAATTCATGTCTACTGAGCGTTTGCAAAAATCAATTTTGTGAAGTCCCTTTGCCAAGACCATTTCTTATTAAAGTTACAAGTGAACCTATATGTGCTAGCCTTTTATCCTCTTGTACATTGCATTCCCTTTTTATGCATTGGCATTCTAGCCTGTTATCTTTACCATTAGGTTCCAGGTAGTCTCTCGTCCCTTCTCTCAAAAGCCTCAAAGAGGCTCACCCCAAGCCCTTAGTGGACCCTCACCGAATTGAAAGGCAGCAGTTTCTGGTTTTCTGCTCATCTGGTACATATTATATTTGTATGATATCATCAATATCTGGTATTTTTTTACCCTTTGTGCTACATGAGGAGGCACCTGATAAGAGATCAGTAACTCTCAGAGGTAAAAACACTGCTGATGCTTGAAATGCATATTTCTGTATGTATTTATGATTATGTTTGCCTGAAAAGTCAGGTATTAGTGGGACAATGATTGCCATTTTAGCAGAGAAAAACAATTTTCATCTATTGTCTGTCCAATTTGGAAGTACCTAATAAATCTGTTGTGAGGATACACTAAATGTTGATTTTGCCTTCACATTGGCTGCACATCTTCGTAATGGACATTGATCGAATCTCAATTTTTATTATTCATGATGTTTATTAACTTTATCCACCAGCTTTAAATCCCGATGTTTGCCTGATAAAAGCCTGGCTTCCAGATTTAAATCGATGCATGCCCGGAGCTGGGATCTTTTGGGCACTCACGGCATGCAGCGAAAACATTTAAAGGGACCCTTTGGGTACGCTAGGCACTTAAAGGTTAAATCAGTTAAATAGAACTGATATTGGAAATTTTTTACTGTGGATGGAGGATAGCTGAGGGTAATGACCTTTTTACATTACTATCTTTTTGCGTTAGTATCTCGAGTGCTAGTAACCATCATTCAACCCTAGTTACTCTTGCATGGTACCAACTTGCAAGAGTGACATGCAAGTTTACTAGGATTGGAACTAGTGGATTGGAGTTCACACGTGGAACTTTTTACTGGCTTTCAAATTACTGGAGTGGAAAGCTAGTAATGTAAATGGGGCATTATTCTGTAAAGGAGGATATTGTTTTGGAAGTTAAATTACAAGTTGCAAAAAATGTGGAGACATTTGAAAATTTTATTAAACATCTTTTTGACCTACTATTAAAGAACAAATCACTTCTGTTGGAATGATTCAAATTCTTTTATCATAAGCCATTTATTTATTTTATGAAATTACCAGCAAGGTACTTTTCCCAAAATCGTGGCTTTTACAATTTCATAAAATATTCTTTGGAATTCCAAAATTTGACCCGTAATTACAAATCAAATCCGAAAATTAATCGCCAATGTTTGTATTATTTGTGTATTCTACACTACATTGGAATTTTCTGCAATTTTTCGTGAAGCTGAAAAACACGGTGAAATCTGTCAAAATCAAGTGACACTCGTTATTTATAAAGAAAGAAATTTAAGGAGATGTGTGATTTTGTTCATATTTACTTAATTCATTAAGTTTTAATGTCACAGCCGTAGAGGAATCTTGTGTTTAAAAACTTGATGTAGTTGTTTCTTAACTCGTCAATCAGCTTACATATTATCACATAGAATTCCAAAATGTGGTTATAATGCCAAATAGCTACAAAAAATGAATTATTATGTCTATTTATTCTATAGATCCGAATATGCAAAACTGTTTTAGTAAATTGCAATTTTATATTTTCGCGCCTTTTATATCGATTCCTTGTATGCCGAAAATCGATTAGTGAGTTGGCCGCCATCATTGAAAGACGTTCTTCCGAAACCCTCTGGCAAAAAGTGACATTTTAAAATTTCTTTTGGCTGTTATCTATGGATTGTCATCAAGAATAACCGCTGACCTATGTTTATATAATATTTTCAAGACTGGCGAAGAATATCATTCATTATATTTGTAAACTTTATGCATGGGCATCCCAGTTACAAAAATGGCAATTTTCTTGATGATTGGGCTCAGTCAGTGAACCAGGTTAGGTACAAAGTTTTCTTTGGCATGCAACAGTATGTTTTTAAATGAAAACCTTCACTTTAACTATGTCGATACTGTAGTGTATTCAATAAATTTGTGTGCTTTGAAATGTCACAATGCGGAAATTGTGATTTAATGAATGAAAGTTGACAGCCGAATTTGTCATCCGGGTTTGCATTTGGCCGTATTCGTAAAAAATATCCTTTTTTGTGGACTTTTAAGCGTTGTTTTCCGGTAGTGTTATATGTTTAAGTTGGGAGAAATAGTTATTTTGTGTGATGACTACATTAATTTCGCGGTGCATCTATTTTTTAGTGATTGCTGCTCTCATATTTTCCTACGTTGATTTGATGAAATTTGGTGTGCTCGGGAATTAACATTCTTATCCCAAGCTACTAAGAAGTTTGATGTTAAGATAATGATAACGCTATAATCTTCAAGTGAGTGTGGTGTAGCAACAGGTGAGCACTTCAGGATTTGGTGTCGCCAACTTATGTATTTTTGGAATTGCAATTATAATGCTGTAGACCTCGGAAAGGACGCGCCTCTGTGACATGGCCGACTTACGTAAACTTTTGTATATCATGGTTAGGTTATCCTTAAAATGTAAGAATTTATGTGACTGCATAGGTTTTTACTTGCTGGGTTGAAGTTACCTATAATGACTATACAAATTTTGTTCGTCAATATATTGTCATTTTATAGGATATATCCTTTAAAATTACTTGCATATCTCCTTTTACTATACCATGACTTTCCACTTACCTCGCGGGCAAGATTCATGTAAGTAATTTAGATCAGTGGCCTAATTCCTTCATGTTACAGAAGTTTGCGGTAGACATACCTCTGAGATTTCACTGTATCATAATACATAGTCCTTTATATTCCATGTGAGTTTTTTCTCTTGGCAAGTGATTTTTTTTCACTTGACACCATCTGGTGTTCTCCAGAGTTCTTTCTGCCCAGTGAAATTATTCCAATTTATGACTATAATTATGTGGCCTGTGTTTCAGAGATTTCCTTTTTATTGACAATGGTTAAGTAGCATTTTGATATGCCTTGTTCATCATAAAATATTTTGTTGGAGTGTGTGGAGTGCTGACTTTTCTTTTTTAAACTTTGCCATGCTACTTTTTCACTTTTGACGATTCTATATAGAAGGGGAGCAATGTCAAGGAGGATAATCTTGGCCCTGGAATGTTGGAATTGGTGGAATGCAAGATTAAAAAGTGTCAAAGGAAATGAAGCTGAGAAAGGCAGTACGAATATATAATATCCTATCAGAGTTACTCAAGAGTCTTGGAATAAAGGTGGGCAATGATTTTGAACTTATTCGTGGGTTCAATTAGGCATTAGTTCTGACACCAGTGGTGTACCTAGGGTTTCTGGCACTCCTAGCAAAATGGAAGTGGTGCCCCTCCCGATTTTATCTATTTCTCTATTTTCCTCTTTTTGTTTTCAATTGATATTGTCTACTTTTTTCTAATTGGATATGTATGTACATGCTTCAACATTATCGTATATGTGGGGGAGAAAATTCACGTGTCACACCGCCTCCTCCATGATGACACCCCTGGTGGGGGGCAGCCCTGCCATACCCCTTCGGTACACCCCTGTTTGCTACTGGACTTAGGAACAAAAACTGTTTTAATACCAATACTGAAGAAGAGAAAAGTAGAGGTTTTTAAAATCTAATGTACGATGACTTTAACCCTTAACTCCCCAGTTAGGATCTGTATACTGACCCCATGCATTTTTTTGTTGTTAATTTTTCCACTAGGTTTTGCACCTAGCACATAGTCAATCTAAGAAATCCCAGTGACATTCTTACTGCTCTTGGTAGAGGTTTTGTTTCATTTCCATGTACATACATTGCCTGTTAAACAGCATATATCTATTGAGTCCAGATCTGACCCCACCTGGGCAGTAGTGCGACCAAAGCCACAACCCGGCAGTTAAGGGCTAATATTTCTTACATGGTAATGGCTTTTCAAAAAGTTGCTTACTGAAGTACCTCATTAAATTAAACTGCAGGAGTTGTACTGTCCACTTATATTTAATGTACAACTCCAGCAGTTTAATTTAATTACTGAATTGCCATTCCACAACGTAATGCCAGGTCGAATTTACTTACTGAAAGCTGGAGATAGGGGCTAATAACTTTCTAAGTAAGTACCAGTGTAGTTTCAGGGAAGTGAGAGTTACTTTTGATCCCATAACTTAAATGAGAACATAACTATCTGAATATTGAAGGGAAATTAATATTACAGTCATATGCTAGTCTCACTTTTTTGTTAACTTGTTTTTGTTACTCTGTTGCCTCTCTCTCTGATAGCAGCTACTTTTGCTATATTGGATATTAAGATCATCATCCTGTAATCTTCACATGCATTTGCCTTATGGTACAGGATTTAGTTTCTTCAGTAGCCTTCATTAAGTCCTTCAGCCACACACCTTCCTCATAGGTCTTATGAATAAGTCAAACAAGTTTTAATTTTCCATTCCTCCACAAACTGCCAGAATGTTATCAATTCCTACAGCCTATTTGCCAGTACCATCTTTAGGACTGGGCCGACAGGGCCCAGGGGCCTCTGGGTATTAAGGGGCCATGAGGTATTAACCCTAATCAAAAAGGACCAAACTTGATTTTCAGACTCGAAAAAAATTTAAGCTCTGAATTTTGATTCTTCTTTTATATAGGTACTCCGTTGTCACAGGCGTGACTTGGTGGAATTTGCTTAGCATTGTAAGTGAAAAGTATAACGTAGTTTTTCCACAAAGATTTATTAACACAGTATGACTTTGGTTTCAATGAAGCTCGTCATCATCACCTGATGATGACGAGCTTCGTCGAAACCTAGGTCGTATTGTGTTAATAAGTCTATGTGGAATAACTAAGTTATACTTTTCATTTACAATCTTCTTTTATACTTCATCCTGTGTGTATATATAGTATTTGCTCTCTCCGAATAATTTATTCACGTGTCTTGTGTAATTATTTGAAATGAATTGTGTTTCTGCTGACCTTAAGGATCACACACTATCTCGGGCCCAGGGGTCTCTCGATCCCAAAAGATGGCTCTGCTTGTTGCTTTTCATTTCCAGTAGTGCTATTTCCATCTTCCTTTCAAGGATAACTGATATGATGGTATCTTTGTTTATGACTAATTTCTTATCTATATATCTAAAGAGCCTAACCATTACCAGACTACAGGTATTTAAGTCCTAACCATAAAGCTCTTCAAAATAGGTACTACTTTCATATCTCCTGGATCTCTTTGGATTCTTCAACCAACTTTCCTGTCTTTTCTGTTATATGTTATCACTGAAATTACCTTCTCCAGGTACTGACAGTCAGTTATTTCATTTTTATACATTGTGTCTACTTTTTTCTCTTTGAAATTTCTCCAAGAAGTCAAAATGTTCCTGCACCATACTTCCTAGGCTAAATTTAATTCATATTTAAGTTCCTGGAATTCTGTCTTCTTCCCTTTTTACTGAATGTGTCTCACCTTGATCAGTATTGTATAACTGGAACCTATCTGAATCTTCTGGCATTTTTCAAGTGTACCCTTGCTGGTGCTTGAACCATATTATAGTTGTGATCGTTATGTTATTTTTCCCACAAAACTCATATTTCTCACCGTGATCATGTCTCCTTCCCAGCTTGTCATCCCTACCTCTTGCCCATCTCTTCCTTCACCCACCACTGTTCCAATCCAAGTAAAAAACCACCTGTGTACATCTTAAGGATTACTTTCATAGCTTAGTTTTCCTACCCACAGCATCCCATGAATTATTTTTGCTACTTGTAGTCAAGAAATGATGCTTGGGTCTCTTTTAGGGGTCTTCCTATGGTGACTCCTGGGTTTTTAAATGTTTAGCCCTGCAGTCTTTCAAATTAAATTAATGTTTTAAATGAGTAATTTCTTGTAGTGATTATGAAAAATTGCTATTTTTAAAAAAGTGAAAGTGATTGAATCAACAAGTTTCAAGTAATATCTAATTAATGGTATCTATATATGTACATAAAATCCAGGTGGTTTATCTTTATAAATTATAATCAGACTGGCTGGCCAATCCTTAGGGATTGAGATGACTTGTGCTAATGACAGTCGGGGGTCGCATTTCATCATTGATATAAATAGTTCCATCTTTCAAACATATTTCAAGGAAAGTAGAATATATCTCATGAAATCACTAATGATTTAAAGATATTTACGTTTGTACTTACCTTGTTTAATGAGGTAAGTATACTGAAAAGATATTGGGTTTTATTTTGATGAAATTTATTAAGTACCTATGTATGTACCTACATTTTCATGACTAAGGTAAAATTTTAATATGAAAAAGTAATGGAAAACCAACTTTTTACCGCAAGATAACCTTTATAAAATTTCAAATACTAACTTACAAAGATGTACAAATGGTGCACATGTATTTGGAAAATCTACTTTTCTGACTTTCATTGAATCTAATTGCTGTCTTATGCCATTTAATTCTCAATTATCAACTAACTTTTTATGTACAGAGATGATTGCAAGATCTGTCAGGGACATTGTAGATCTCAAATTTGTCTTTATTAATTTTTAAGTTGAGAGCTGGTTCTTTCTGTTGGTAATTCACTCTTAAATATGGATACTGGTTGCTGGGGAAACTTAAATGAACCACACCATTTTCAGACATTTCCGGTTGGGGGACCGAGAAAAAACAAATCAAATCTTACATAAAACATTCAAAAACACATCAAAATAAAAAATCAAATTGAGACCGTATATTCAACATCTCCCCTCGATCGCAATTTATTTGCAACAAATACAAACAGAATTTCACTGATATACATAAAACAATTAGTTACAAGGCAATTTTTTCTTAACCTAGTTTGGGAAGCACTTCCTTTATCTTTGGTAAACTTTGGTAAATATATCAGCCAAATTATCCCTTGATGCACAGTAAACAAATTCTACATCTCCCTGTTCCACAACATCTTTCAAAAACATACAATCCTTATGCACATGCTTGGTTCTTTCAGATGCCATTTCACGTTTTGTATGATTAATAGCGCCATTATTATCTGCAAAAATCTTACATGGCTTAGGCAAGTCCTTATCTTGACCTATCTCATCAAGTAAACTAGTTAACGAAATGACTTCCTTTGTTGCCTCTATCATGACCATAGACTCTGCTTCGACTGTGGACAGAGCCACTCTACCTTGTTTAGAAGTTTTCTAAAGCGCTTGATTGGAAAGTACGGTCAACTTTGCGCATCTAGCCATCGTTGGCCTTTCATTACATGGGAGAGATAGGGACTAAACATGTTTTCACGAGATAAAAATTAATTAACTATGTTTCATCGAATTTGAGCCATGATAACTTGTGAATGATTAAATTGCCTATAATACCACATCATTTTCATATCAAGTTTATCCTCCAAAATGCGGGAGTCCAGTATAATACGAGCCCAGCAGACGCCTCAAACGGCAGCAGACGACGTCGTCTGCAATATAAGTGGAACGTCGCGATATTTTCCTCGCTCGTAAATTGACTTCTCATTGATAACTGGCGGAATGGCATTTTTAAATATTATAATACTACCTAAATATTAGCTTACTTGTCAATTAGGTATCAAAATCGACTAGGTATAGAATATTTCTCTGCAATAGGAGTAAAACGTCAAGTCAATTCCTCGACCATGAAGTGAATCCCCATAGAGAGCAGACGGTGACCAACCTTGTATTGTCACTGGAATCTTAATCATTGTGCATAATGGTCAGTGCCTCAGTTAAACATGGAGTGCTGATCGTGGAAATCCTGTCAAAATGCTCACTTGACTTGACAATGACACTGCAGAACATAAATTAGATAGTAGATCGTATTAAAATACCATTCCGCCAGTTATCAACGAGAAGTCACTTTACGAGCGGGGAAAATATCGCGACGTTCCACTTATATTGCAGACGACGTCGTCTGCTGCCGTTTGAGGCGTCTGCTGGGCTCGTATTATACTGGACTCCCGCATTTTGGAGGATTAACTTGATATGAAAATGATGTGGTATTATAGGCAATTTAATCATTCACAAGTTATCATGGCTCAAATTCGATGAAACATAGTTAATTAATTTTTATCTCGTGAAAACATGTTTAGTCCCTATCTCTCCCATGTAAAGAAAGGCCTACGATGGCTAGATGCGCAAGGAACATGTAGGGAACCAATCAGAAGCCTCGATTGTCGGAATTTGCCGAGATCAAACGTTGACCGTACTTTCCTATCAAGAGCTTTAAAGTTTTCCAACTTACAGCACCACCTGCTAGGATAACAACATAACCACTGAAAGATCTTCTATGCACTCTATCGTTGGCCCAATCGGCATCAACATACACTTCAATAGGTTTATTTTTCTTAGAATACTGCAATGCTAAATGCTCAGTGTACTTCAGATACCTAAATAAATGCTTAACATCAGTCCAATTCTCATTTGTCGGGTTACTGTTGTACTGTCTTAATTTACAAACAGAAAACATGATATCTGGCATAGTAGAGTTACTCAAATACAAAAGACTTCTGATTCCCTTTCTGTAAGTGGTTGGGTGAATCTGAACCTCCTTCTCATTTTGAAGGCCCAATTTATCAATTATTCACTACAAGAGGAGTCTTTTGTCCCTTTGCATCTGCCATTCCAAAACGTTCAAGCACACTCTTGGCATAAATTTCCTGATCTAGGTAAACATTCCTTTTATCACAATACGTTACTCTGAGAGACAAGAAATTACAAACCTTTCCCAAATCTCTAACATCTAACATCTTTGACAATTTCTTAGCCAGCCATTCAACTTTGATTTTGGTGCCCCATATCCCAAGATCATCAACATAAACCACCAAAAACAAATCTTTTTCAGAATGATAGTCTAAACATGGATCATTTACTGATCTGAACATACAACAAGATTTTAATTTGTCCAAAAATGTATACCAATTTCTAGCTGACTGATGAAGCCCATACATGCTTTTGTTGAGCTTGTACACATTATCAGCCCTTTCAATATTCACAAACCCCTTAGGCTGCTCCACATAAACAATTTCCTTTATGTCACTGTTAAGAAACGCACACCTCACATCCATATATTTGGAGTACCATTCATTTTCTACTGCTAAGGCAATTTGCAGTCTCACTAACTTTCGTCTTACAACAGGACAATGAGATTCAAAATAATCGGTACCATATTCTTGATCATATCCTTGCGCAACCTATCTAGCTTTATATCTTTCAACCTTCCCATTAGCATCCCTTTTTACCTTTAATACCCATTTAATTCCAATTACTTTTTGATCAACTGGACAAGCAACAAGTTCCCATACATCATTGCATTTCAAATTTTTCATCTCCTCTAACATGGCTTCATGCCATTTAGATTTATTCCTACCACTCATTGCCTTCTCATAATTTAATGGATCATAAACTTCAGAAATATCAAAGAAATGACTATGAACTGCACAACAATGTGAACATGGCTCAGAGGCCTTCAATATTCTATTGGCTTCGAACATTTCTACAGAAGCTTCACTGTCGCTTTCTTCCTGACTACTATCAATTTCAAGTTGAAATAAGTTTTCAACATCTGCTCCTTCCTCCCCTGAATTTATATGCCACCTGACTATGTGATCATTTCCCAACTGTTTCCTAACTTTACTCTCTGACCATTCACTTGCCTTTGACAGCATAGGAAAAACATTTTATTCAAACTCCACATCTCGTGATTCAATAACACATTGATCCTCCATTGCCCACACTCTATAAGTTTTTGTATTACTTGAAAAACCCAAAAACACACCTATCTTAGCTCTGGGATAGAGTTTATGTACACTTCTGCTATGTACAAATGATTTGCAGCGAAAAATTCTCATTCTAAGTAATTCATCAATTGGCAACTTCCTTCCTGTCCACAATTCATGTGGTACTTTTCCACCAATAGCTTTAGAAGTACACCTATTTTTAATAAAACAAGCTGTAGTGATTGCTTCAGCCCAAAATTTCATAGGTAAACCTGATCCTATCAACATACAGCGAGCTAAACAAAGCAATTGTTGATTTAACCGCTCCTGTACACCATTTTGTTGAGGTGTACATATATGGTTGAGTCTTATGCCATGTCTCACAACACACAGCCACTCTGGATCGGGCCGCAACTAACTCTTCCTCTGGATTACCTTCACCTTCATCATTGGTACCATACCATAAACATTCAACTTCGTACATACCACCAATTGCATTACCTTTCAGAAAAACATCACCATCATGCATAATATTCAAACAACCCTTTTCCACCACTACCTTACAACCTTTCTTGTCGAATTGTCTCAGTGACATCAAATCGTCTTGCAAATCAGGTACGTACAACACTCTCTCTAATTTCACACACTACCCTCCATTTTCATCACTCAATCTTAACTCAGCACTTCCCTTTCCACAAATTTTTATCCCATGCCCATTGGCCACATCAACTAGTCCCCTTGTATTCCTATCAAAATTTGTGAGAATTTCCCTATGAGGGGTCATGTGCACTTGCACCTGAATCCACAAACCACTTCATTACTTCCTTTTCATTCCCTCTATCTGTCACCATCAAGGCTTTCACTTTGACTAAACTGGTTTTTGCCAACTCCATTTCACAATCTTCATGCTCTTCTACCGATGCTTTAGCTTCCCTAATTCTTGGATTGGTCTTCGAACAGCTTGTCCCTTTCTTCTGAACTTTTGGGCAATAACTGGCAATATGCTCAATCTCCCTGCACACAAAACACACCACAGTACCTTTGCTTTTAGCTTCAAGCGCACGAGGGCAAAATCTCAATATATGTCCTGGTTGCTTACAAGTAAAGCAGATTTAAGATTCCATCCGGGAACTCTCATACTTCTTCGCCCATGCCGTACCTTTTGATGGCTCTCTTCTTTGCCCTTTCAAGGCCTTCGGGTACATATCGTTGCACCGATCTTCTCTTTTCTGTCTCTTCTCCTCCGTTTCCACCTTTGATATAACTTCTTCCAAGGACAACACTGCATTGTTCGTGGTGATGGATCACACAAATATTTCGTATTTGTCCCTTGGGAGGCCTCTTAATAAAAATATGGCCAAGGTATGATCGTTATAAGTCACACCTGCATTCCCTACCTTCCGGCTTAAGTCTATCACTTTTGCCACATACTCCCTCATCGTTGTACCATCTTCCTTTCTAATTGTAGTTAGTTCCTCCAAAAACTCTTATTTGGTTATATACATAAAATCTTTCATGCATATTCTGTAATATTGTCCAAACCTTCTTTGCCGTCATGCACTCCCCGATATATATCAACATATCTATCACTCACCAATAGAAGAATTTGAGCAAGGGCAGAATGGTTCCTCTTTTTCTGTGCTCTATCGAGTCCCGCCTCTGAATCTTCCATGGAGAATCCAGGATCAACCACATCCCAGCAACCCTTGTGCATAAGATATGCCTTGCTCTTTACTGACCACGCAAAGTAATTTTCATCAGTCAGCATGACGCCTTTTTTGAAAAACTTACTATCCTCCATCTTTTCCAGCCAAAATTTTTGTATATCACTCAAAATATCACAAAAATATCACTCCTAACGCCAACTGGTACACTCAAAAAAATGTGCTCACTCAGCGCACATTACTCCCGCCAAAGCAACCAATAAATACATGACTCCTTTCAGTATTTAATAACCACCACGCAGTTTTTAGCAGTTTTAGGCATATCTGGGCCGCATAACCTGTTGGTAATTCACTCCTAAATATGGATACTGGTTGTAGGGGAAACTTAAATGAACCACACCATTTTCAGACATTTCCAGTTGGGGGACCGAGAACAAACGAATTACTTTAATAAAAAAAACAAATCTTAAATAAATCATTCAAAAACACATACCAAAATAAAAAATAAAATTGAGAGCGTATATCCAACACTTTCAGCACTTGCAGCACTAATGGGAATCGTTAATATGACCCACAATACTATGCAAATATTACTTAAAGATTCATTACATATTTAAGGCATATAAGAAAGCTTCTCTGATCGATTTATCTTCTGACTGATAGCTTCTCTGTCACAATGCATTTCAATATTTTTAACCCACCAAATAAATCCTTTCCATCAATGTCTCTGGAATCCCTAAAGGTTAACATTTTCTCAAAACTTTTGCAGTCACTCAACAATTCATTGTAATTTCAAAATTTCAATTATTTATTTAAAGCTAAAATCCAAAAAAATAGTGACTCTGAAACTGCTCCAACATTTCTTTGAATGATGTAACAGCATGGTCTATTAGAGGATAAAAGAACTTATTTTAAAGTTATCTTCTCGAGAAATTTCTTTTGCATCATGATGACGTCCATCGTCAAAGACTTTCCTTTTTCTCTAGCAAACCTTACTTTTGTGAAATCTGTAGTGGCATGCAATATGCTTCTACGTTATGTTTCCCATTGAATACTTAAAAAGTGCCGAGTTCCATTCCGTAGGCGTTTATACTTGCCTTGCCTTGTGAATATGTTCCACAAGTACGGAGCCACTCCAGTTCGCTTCTTTCAGGTGGTGCGGGAAGGATCCAAAAAGTACGTATTTATAAGATTGGCAGGGGCGCCTTACACGTGGGCATGGATTTCCCTGTGGCGGTGGCATCTGAAAGAGGCAAGCCCCTGATAGGCACAGGGCCCAGTGCAGTGCCTGGGATGTCGCACTACCTTAGGGATGGTGCTGCAGATTGGTACAATGGAACTTGTATATTCTGCAGGTACAAGTATTATGGAGAATCTTTTGCATTACATGGGAGGTTCATAGAGAATTCTGCTAGGATAAGGTATACATATATACCCATATCTGTATTGTGATTGACTTTAACATCCTTTAGGCTCTACTATATTTTTAGTACTTAAAAGAGTATTTGTGATGAAAAATTAGTTTTAAATGCAAATAAATTTTTAGTCTTCTTTTCATCAACATCTTATGCATTTTACTAAAGCCTGATTTTATGTCTTGTTAACATTAACTGCAAGATAATTTAGCCTTAACCCTAACTTTATGTTAACTGTGAGTTAGGTGGTTGTGTGTTACTTCTGACAGTTAGTTGATGTGTTATCATTCAGAGAAAGTATTAGCATTGGTTTTCATACTGAAAAATTCTGTATCAGAGATTTTTCAATGGAATCCCACCTTCAAAACAGAGCCATGAGGATAGTACAATACTTTGACGACTTTGAGTACAATACTTTGTCTGCCGCATGGGACATAAAATTTTTACACCCGTTTTAATTTTATGGTTATGTGAATATGTAAGGGCCTAGTGGGTAGAGCGCTTGGCTACTGATCGAAGGGTCCCGGGTTCAAATCCAAGTGAAGCCTTTGGATGCCCCCGAACAAAAAAATCCTCAGAATTCGAGGTGGTCCAGGGAAAGGAACTGGCCCCCCTACCCTGAATGTGTGAAATTCACATGCCTGTGGCTTAGTCTGGGGTGAGCTCTACCCTCAACTATCCAAACCAACCTTCGGGTTGAATCACTGTGTGCGTGTGAATATGTATACAAAGTCTGACTTTGGGTTGGTCTCCACACATTAGTTGTTCCCACAACAATACTTTTATATCTAACTTATTCTCATTGGTGTAATTGACCTCAGCCCTAAATAATGAAAACAGACAAAATAGCCTCTGAAACTGTATTTTATGGAAACTTTAAAAAAATCTGGGTTGGTAAAGCACACAAATGCCTAATTTATTTTTCTTGAAATCACTAGATTTTTGTAATGACATTTTACTAAAAAAAATAAAGGCCCAAAGATGCCTAATTCATTTCCAAACAGAGCCATGACCCTTTTCACTGTCGATGATAATTTTGTAGCTGTATGGAAGTGGGCAATAAACTTCTTCATGCATCCCAAGCCTGTGAATACCACCAATGCTGCATTCTCTAAGTAGCTGTAATCAAAATGCTGGGTCTCTCCAGTGGCATTTCCAGAAGAGCAGTCCATTGTCTTCCTCTAGGTTCATGCTACAAGATCGACCACTTCTTTACTACTGAAGTCATGAACTGATGCATCATGCACATATGAGAAGGGCGATTGGATGAACTCCCAAATTTGCTGCCACTGTCACTGTTGAGCAGAAGTCTACTACCATTTGCCCCCATAAAAAGACCAAGGATTCATGTCTATTGCCCCTTGACAAATCAACAGAATAAATGGAATGAGAATAATGAAGGATGGAATTCGTTCTAAGTAAGGAAATAAGTCTCTGGCTAAGAATTTGAAATGTGCTACTTTGCATAAGGACTGGCTTTTTTTTAAACGCATTTAAGATTATTTTTTTCCCCTTAGCTTTACAGGAATACTAACCGTAGGATGGAAATAAAAATAGTTTTTAATAGTTATAGACATGGGTTATTAGGTACTCTAACTTACCTATTGGATTTTTTCAGTTGTGGTTCTTACGGCCCTCCATCTCATGGGGTTTTAATCTGTGGTTAAAATCCATTAAAGTAATGTTGTGAATATTTGCCAAGGTTAAGTCTCACCTATAATATTGACAAGACAAAAAAAGTTCTTATCCAAGGTGGTATTTGAACCTGCTATCCTTGTGTTGCCAGACCAGTGCAGAAGCATATGGCTACTGCAACTGGAGTGTGCGCTAATAGCAATAGAGAAAGTAAGAAACTGTTTCAGGCCTAACTTTGTAGAACCAAGTCATGTTTGATAAAACAATGTCTTAGTAGTATCCACGCTACCCTTTAATACTATTCATGGTTTCAGCAATTCTTTGCCATTATCAAGGTAATAATCACCTTGATAGTGGCAATGAAACCATGGCTGGTATTAAGTTTAGCACAAATAATATTTAGGTATTATTTTCATCAAGCAAAAGAAAAGTCAATTAAGAAAAAACAAAAGGAGTCACAGCAGATACAGCTCCGAAGAATATGTATCAATACCTCAATTTTAGATGGTGCAATGAAATCTCAAGTTTAAACAAACAATTGGTTAGATGTTTGCTGTAAAGCAGCCGGTAACAGAAACTCACGGCTCTCTTTTGATAATGTCAAAGATTGATGATTATCACATATTCAGCGAAAATTCAAAAAATTTAAAAAGATATAACTTAAGTATAAAAGGAGAGACTTGATGGCAAGCAAGTGATGTGTAGGAAAGTGAAAGATTACCCAGCAATTGGGAAGTTATACGAGGGACTGTCCAAAAATCAACCAATTAGCTGGTAGAATACCTACCCAATGATGATTATCCTTAAATATTTTATAGTCTCTCTACTTCTGGAAGCTCTTATTACATTTGTTTTCTTATGATTAACCTTCTTACCAAAACTGAAATACTATACTTACCTCTAATTTGCTCATCAGTGCCTCTAGTCTCTTCTGATTATGCCTACTGTTGATTATCCAAGTATCCAACAAGACTTAATTGGCTCCCCCTCCTACTTAAATACCTTAATTATCTCCTACCATGCTTTTTAAACTATTTCCTTAGTGTACTTGAGCAATGGTGAGCAATAGTGGTTGTGTACACCCCTGCCTCAGTCCCCTTCCTATCCTTGCCCATAATGATTTTCCATCTGCTGCCCTTAATTGTCCTTTCTAATTCATGTATCTGCTTTTCCTCTTCTACAACAATATTGGTCATCTCGTGGGTAGTCATTTATCTTACTCTCTCATCATCAGCCATAATAAATCCAAAGATTACTTTACTGTGGCTCTCTACTCCACTCTCCTCTCAGCTTACATTTTTATTTCTAACTAAGTCTTCATTTTGACATCACTCATATTTTGCCTAATGTATGCCATCCTTGGCCTTCCTTGGTAATTCTTCCCACTCATTTCTCCTTACATTTAAGTTTTCAAGAGTCCGTTATGCCACAGAACATGACAAATAAGTTTGCTTCTTCTACTTCGTAGATTTTTCATTTAACACCTTTTTTCCCCAACTCTTCATTGGACTACTTCATTGGTGATTTGGTACACATCCATTTGTTCTTCGTCATTTTTAAAAAACTTATAGCTTATCTTTCTGCTTCCTCTTCTTATTGAGAAGCCTCATGGCTAGAGTTGCTTCTCTTGTTCCCTGACATTCCCATAAACCAAATTGGTCTGTATCCTGTATTTTTATTGGTCTGTTGTCATCTGTATTTTTTATGCAAGCACATTAATGCTATTTGTTCTGATATCTTTTCATCTTTTGGCTCTTTCATCTTAGGGATGGAGATGATTTCATTCTTTTTAGGGTCCATAGGTATTTGACCAATTTCATAGATGTCACAGGTCAAACTAAATAGTATGTATGTACTAGTTTTCTCAGATTTCTCACTCCTATACATACTGAAGTAGCTTTGAAAAAAGATTTTGTATAATCCCAGGTCCTTTCTGTTTCTTAAATCCCCCACTGCATCATCAAATTCTAGTCCTTAAATAGAGTTTTCTTCTCCTCATATGCTGTATTTTAATCGTCTATTATTGTTCAAAGAGACTGGTTTTGGAGAGAAAATTGTCGGAAGAGAACGCCAAGGACCTGCTGAATTCCAGAGCACCCAATGATGATGATGATTATTGTTCTGTTTAATGTTTATCATTGTGAAGTACTTTCTGGATCTCTTTCTGTTTCTAAGCTGATTCTTCATTTTGTTGGGGAATTTCATTGTATTCACTCCAAATAACATTGCCTTTGGATGTGGCATGCTTTAAAGTGACTTCTTACAATTCTGGAGGCAGCTTGTATGCTTCCCTGTGATAGATTGTCTTGCACCTATTTGCATAACTTTTTATCCATTCTTCTTCTCCAATTCGTTTTTGATGTCCTGCCATCTTCCTCCAATAAACTTTTCAACCATTTCATTCTATTCAGCCTTTCACAAAACATCAGTAAGCCAATCTACATACATTCTTTTTTCTTCAATCACTCACCTAATTCTTCATAGATCTTTTTGTTTCCTATAACTTGGCAACTAACCCTTTTTATGAGCTTGACAAATGTGTGTTGTCATGGGTTGCCTATATTACAGCGATTAAATGTCTTTTCATGGTTTATACCTACATTTATCATCTCTCCATGTATTTTATTTGATAGCTTTGCCAAATTGTTGACATGATGTTATTTATTTTTTTGTTAACATGCTAATATTTGAGGTTTGACCCTGGAAAAATTTCTCTCTTTTAATCTTACTTCATGCCATCAATAAATCACCCTGGATTAATATCTATGGATGTCCGTAGTGCATAAGTTTCATTTTAGAAAAAAAACTGTTGAATTAAGGAGCTTGACATATTCACTCAACTCGCATAATAGCTCATTAGTTTTACTTGGTGTGATCACAGAGTAGTGAAACTGGAACCATACTCTCAAAAATTCGCAACTTCTTTGATTGAACTGAGGACAATGAAAACTTGAGAAAAAGAGTAACAGGTAAAGAATAAATAAAGTGAAATAAAAGCTCAATTTTCACACTGGCAGACCCAAACCCCTCCAAGAAATCACAAAAAGGACCTAAGTAATGAGATGACTCTCTTGACTACGTTTTTCAATGCTACTCTATGGCTGTTCATTGTATCCATGCTCCATACTTCTCTGGACCATTCAGCAAAGAAGGAGTTATTAGGTGAAGTGTAGCAGTGTTTGAGGGATGCAATTTGTTTGAAAAGGCAGGAATTGCTTGAGTCCAGATAGTGGTAACTCCAACATGACAATGCATATATGCTCATTCAGTGCGAGTTGTGCAGCAGTTTTTGGCCAAATTCAACGTTTTGGAGGCCTGACTGCCTCAGTATTTTCTGGACCTCACTCACAGAGACTCTTTGTGAAAATTCAGTCAAACTTGAAGGGAGGAAGATTTCATGGCTTCAAGAAAATCCAAGATAGTGCAACTGGGCACCTGCGAGAAAAGAAGTTCCAGACGTTCTTCCAGCAATCAAAACAACATTGGATGGTACCTGCAGTGGAAACACAAAGCGGGTGGCTTTAGATGGTGCTATAGTTGATGGCACATAAGATGCTCCAGCATATAAATCGCACCCTCATTTCGGAAGGGCACACTCAAGAAAAGCGACCGTTAGCCAGTGGAAGGCCGTATCTTCACAAATGAGACGCAGGGGTGATTTTTAGCCCTGATTTTGGAAAAAATGTGTCTAATATGCTGTAAAATACGGTATTTACTATGAAGGTATTAAAATTTAGATACTTGTTTTTTTGTAGTAGCTCCATTCCTGATACATACATATTTATGAATCACACCACATTAGTGATGTGGCTGTTGGCCACAGGTTAATGATATTATACGAGGTGTGATAAAAAATAACGGGAATTTTTAAATTTCGAGGGCTAAATAATTCGGATTTTCAACAATTATATATGGTTATCTTATTGTTACACATGTTCCTGAAGTGTTCTGATATTTGCAGCCATTTTGAATGTTTAGTTTATTGTTTACAGTTGAAAAGGTTGTACGTGTTTTGGTGTGCTCGGCGAATTTTAACTTTCGAACAAGATGGATAAAAAATTTGTATTAAATTTTGCTCAAAAAATAGAATAAAGTGCAACACCGCATTTGAAATGTAGACTGTGGCTTTTGACGAATTTACTGAGGGGTTATTTTGGTCGATAGAAAACACTTCATAAAATGTTTAAAACTTAACATGTTTCATTTCTGCGTTTCAGGAAGAAACAGAGATAAGAGCGATCGTATAGACACACGGCCGGCAGAAAAGTTGTCATTGGCGTGGTTGAGGCGACTGGTCATGGCGGTAGCCAGGTCTCAGGTCACACGTACTGCAGGTGGGGGACTGCTGTTCTAGAGGCTGCTCCCAATTTTCACATGCATAATCTCTAATGTTTCTCCTACGCGCAGAGTAGTCTCGCTTTGTGAGTCTCGCTTCACTGCCCCCTTTTTCGCTACCAGCGGCGCAAGTCAACAGGGTGGTAGGGTGAACTGGGATTACGAGAGAGGGGGTTTAATAGGAAAGGGGATGGGGCAAGAGGGTAGTTACACATTCGTGTAGAGGGTGGGAGGAGGGATGCGAAGGGGGAAAGGGTGTAAAAGGAGGAGGGGAAGGCTATTGGATGACGACCGACGGAGAGGCACGGGGCGATCGCTAAAGTCACTTAATTCGTCGTTCGAAAGGATATTGTCTCTCCGTACGCTCTACTTTTCCCGCCCGATGACCAATTTCCGGCGCCCTCTGCCATTGGTCGCTCGTCGATTGCTTCCATTCGCCTCGCCTGTCAACCAGTTTGTCCCCTCATTATATTTATTGAAGGGATTGTTTGGCCGTGGGTGGTCGGGTCGGGGACGTGGATGTGACGTGGACACGATGGAAAAGTCTCCCGATATTGGACGAGGACGTAGTGACGACTCACGCCGCGACGAAGATATATAATCTAATCACCTTCTCATTCATATTGCTAATGAGGCAGCGAGAGGAGAAGGAAGAGAGAGAGGTTTCAATCTTAGTTTTCCCGGAAGTTAGCGTTGGAGTCTAGCTTTTTAAAAACTCATCTGATGTGATGACGGCGCATTGTATGATGATATTAATAATGAGCTGCATTTCAATTAAAGAAATGCCAAGCATATTTATGGACTTGAAAAAACTAAAACGAATAAATTATATTTTAAATTATGAATTAATTTATAGCATATACAGGGTCTGTCCCGTAAGTAAGGCAAATGTTTTTTGCCGGCGCTTCTACTGGTAGTATCACTAGCGGATTGATTGGGTTATATGGGGGAAGGCTTCAGCTATCCAATGCTGCCAATCTCAGCGTGCTCCGAGCTCTGGAAGTGTCAACATCGTTTTTTTAGTGTACCCCATTTTACTGCATGTGTCACGACGTGCGATGTATGACTCGCTCGAAAAACGGGACGCCATCAACTTTAGTGCAAAACTCAACTAAAATCTTGCCGAAACCTACGCAATGATCAAGAAAGCTTACGAGGACTCAGCCGTTTCGTATCCTCGAGTTTCAAGATGGTTGAAGATGTTTAAGGTTGGCCGGGAAGAGGTAGCCGATGAACCCTGCTCTGGACGTCCTTCGCCAACCAAAAGTGAGGAAAATGTGACCCGTGTGCTAAATTTGTTGAATACGGATCGTATTTTGAGTGTCCGGATCATAGCGGATACTTTAAACCTCCCGAAAAGAAAAAAGCTCGAGATCGTTTCGGAAAATTTGCAAGTGCGGAAAGTGTGCACCAAATTTGTGCACGAGAGGTGAGATCCCCGCCACCTGGACGCTCCACCGAGACAACGCTCCCAGCTCTGCGCGTTCGGGAGTCCCGGTCAAGGAGGTTAAAATGAAATGGAGTAGGCATGACCGTGAACGATCATGGGTGAGAGTGAAACAAGAATAGGGGTGCTTGGGAGGGCTTTTGTGCCGAGTAAGTGTTGCCAAACCAGCCACAAAACATCGCCTTGCCTGTGGTTTTTAACTTAGATTTGACGAAAATCGAACGCGACCGTCGGCACAGTTTAGACCGGAGATCTAAACTGTGCCGACTGCAATGGCGGAATTGGCTTCAAGAATCAAGTGGTATGTCGCCTCCATTTCTTTTCTAACCTCCTTGGTCCCGGTCAAGAAACACTTGGCAACACTGTTACAGTCCCCATACAGTCAGGACCTTGCTCCGGTTGACTTTTTCTTGTTCCCCAGGATCAAATGCTCCCTGAAAGGAACACGTTTTGGGACGATAGAAGCGATCCAAACCGCCGTAACGAAGGCCCTAAAAGAGGTTCCCGAAGACGCCTTCCAGGACGCGTACCGTGCATGGCAGAGTAGCTGGAAAAAGTGTGTAGATTCCCAAGGGAACTACTTTGAAGAGTTTTAAAAGTTTGCAACTTTATCTTGAATAAATCTTTCTAAAAAATATATTTGCCTTACTTACCGGACAGACCATATATATGTAACTTAAGTTAAAAGTAAATTTTATATAATAATTACCCCTGATGTCGAATAACCATAGAATGAATACGTAAAAAATTATCTGGAAAGCCTGATTTTTTTGTATAAATTAGCTTTATATGCTTACCTACTTTTTATATTTAGCTTTATTTGTTATGCATCAGTTGCAATTGCTTCTTCTGATAAAGGATCTCGCTCATCGATGGTTACGCGAATGCCTCTTACTGAATTAACACGAATGCATTATTAAAATAAAGTTGTGTTGGTGTGTGTAAATTTGAAGCATATAAAATGTCTATATGTATTGATTTTGGGTGAAAGAATTATGCATGAAGAATGATTTATAAATCTTTATGAGATATGATGGAGCATTGTTCAGTCAGGAAACAAAATATGTTTATGAATTCAATTCCAGCGTCACAAGTCTCATTTGCCGTCTTTCCCCAATCGTTTAGGCGCGGAAGATGTAGACCATATGGCTGCTCTCCATGAGGGGAAGGTTTCTTCCAGTAGCCTGATGCGAAGAAACCCAATTAAAAACTGCTCGAAGGAAATCACCGATGTATGGGCCACATACTACCGAAGTTACCGTTAAGTGGCTAGTGATTGGAGTGTTTGTGGGGAGATTTTTAAAAAATGAAGAGTGTGCTGAGTAATGACATTCTGCTGGTGGTTGAAGCTGCCATGATGCCTAAAGGTGAGTGCTGTATGACCAGTTTGTCCCCTCATTTGCTCAACTCAGCCCTACTTGTGCTACCAATGCTTTGAATGGTAGAAATCCTCCAAATCCAAGAATTTTTCTGGGGAAGGTTAATTTTTATATAAAAAATATTTTTTGTGAATATCAATGACTCATTACTGATGGACGCAAGCCGGATCAAATTTATTTTTCACTTTTTAGGGTGAGTTATCATTAAAGAGTGTTTTTTAGTTTCGGAGTGAAATCGTCAAGAATTATTTCGGAGTTGAGTGTTAAGGAGTCGGTTACAAACGAACAGACAAACAAATTTACCAAATACGAAAAGCGAATACGACGATAGAAAATTCTTCTCCCGTCTAAGCTTGCTGCAATTAAAATTAAATTATAACTGGCCGTTAAACGATCAAATTAAAGACAAAAAAAAATCCTTCCGTCAACCGCGGACTCCGGCCCCCCTCCGTGAGAGATGACGACGCTACCCACTACACCATCCGATCAACACACTGACGTCGCTTACTCTATCCGTCCGATTCTCACGCAAAGGATCTGTTCAATTGAAGAAAATTATTAATTCTGGCGATCCTGATTAGAATATTGATAAAATCTTATCAAATTATTATATTGTCATCGGTCCTTGATGAGTCTACAAAGTTTAAAGGAAATCTGATCGTTCAAAGTGGGTCAAAATCGAGTCCAAAGGAGTCAGTTACAAACAAACAAACATACATACAGGTGAGGCTAATAAAAGCGTGTTAAAAAAGAGGACACTTCCTATAAAAAGTGGGCACTTCTTACTTTATTATTTTCCCCACAATTTTAATCATAATCATCATTACATCCACGTATCTCATCACTGTCTTTTTCACTTTTATGCCATGAATATTTGGAGGATGAAGAAATAATCTCTGTTAGCAGTTATCGGTTTCTCAGCTAGTATTTATAAATGCTTAAGCAGCCGAAGTGCTTAAAATTGTGCTGTACACACACTAAACCTTTCATGTTTTCTATTTTAAATCTGTTCCTGTCTTTGGCTCACTGTGCATTTACAAGAGAGAAAACGTGTTCTATATTAGCGAGTATGACTACCATAGGTAGAAAAAAAGAACTCAGCAATTTATAGCAGTTCAGAATGCTACACATAACTAGACGTCTGATTGAAATATGAAAACCAAACTTCACCAGCTGGTTGGCTTTGTGTTATTTCATAGTTCTTTAAAAAAATTGTGATACTACATAATTTATCATAACAGTTTATGTCGTTTTGTCTTACATTTGTTTGTTCATAAAGATATGTAATGCAGTTTTCAACATCCTCCCATTTAGGAGTTCTTGAAAGTTGCATACATTTGAATAGTTCGAACTGTTGATGTTCAACAAAATTACTTCTTAAGATACTTAATAGCAGTTCTATGCACAGCTGTCATCTCCTCGCCAAAGCTATCACACTCCTGTGAGTAGCCTTCCTCTCTTTTTTTCTGTTGTTATTTCCTTTATTTTGAAGGACTTATAAATTCGTGTATCTTCCATCAAGAGTCTCTAAAGTGGATTCCAAAATAGAAACTTTCAGTGACAGAATTGGATTCTTTCTCTAAGTTTAATATATTATTGTTGAAAACTGACATCAAAGAGTGAAAACTATAATTTTGAATATATTCGTGCCTGCCGCAAAACGGCGAGGAAATACGCAGAAATTGCCGCGTGAAAAAATCGGAATCGAACCACGTACCTTTGACTTGCCGGGCCAATGCGCAGAGCACTATGCTACCCTGGCTTCCTAATTCCCGTGGCAATTTAGGAGGATACAAGGCAGTTAGACGTTAAATGGATGCTGTTCGCTAAAGTGACTTCTTTGAAGTCCGCTGCTCTCTTGTGTTGCCATCTTTGATGGTCCGCAAGGGATTAGCACAGTGTTTCAAACGAGCATTTTTTTCAAACGAGCCTCAAAAGAGGATATTTCGTAATTTTTCATAAAATCCGGCCGGACATGACAGGATGATTTTTTGACCTGAAAAAGAGGACGTATGTTAACCCTAGGAAGGAGGATTATAAATTCTTGCAGCATTTCATCTTATATATTTTTTCTTGATAGTGCTCCCTGATACGACTACGAAAAGCCCGAGTTAATAAAATGAATACACTGACGGAACTGGAAACCCATTGACAAGAAGATAATTTACATCGCCAACTGCCATCCCCTGAGACGTGCCTCGTAGTCTCTCGATCTTAAGTTTAGAGAACAAGTGCACATATTCCCACCGTCTTACGAGGATGGCAGACACGCCACCAATCTCACGTTGATCCGTGATTAGAGGAGTGGTGAAGTGCTCCACGTTAGGCACCGGCGCCATAATCTTGTGTAAAGGCTAATTCATGAAGTATTCACCTGGGCAAAGTTGGAGTGGTACTTGGGTTGTGATAGCTTATGTTAGTGCCTTGCTTGGGGAACTTGGGTAGTTGGCGTTCATCTTGATTGAGAAAATATTTATGCTACTGCGATCATTTTTTCTTGAGAATTACGGAAAAGCGGAAGATAGAGATACTTGGCGTTATTCTTCCGGTCTTCAAGGAGGTAGTGTGGCGGAAAAAATCGTGTCAGCTTTGATTCCCATTTAATAGAAGAAAAACACATGGACAACAGAAGATAATAGGGCGGTTACTTTTAATATCTCTCGCGGGAAAAGTGGCAATCAGACACTGATAGAATTTCGAAGGATAGAACAAACCTCTACTCAGGCAGAGACTAGTTTTTGCTTAGAGTAATGAAGGGGATATAGCATATGGGGGTAATGGTTGCTATTGTATTATTTAAGTGGTGGATGGAATGCTTGCTTTGCTTGGTCTGTTGACTTTGAAGATTTCGATTGAGTGGACGAATATTTTGGACTTACCTACTTCATTAATGAAGAGTAGACTGTAAGGATGGGCTGCTTTTTAGAAACTTCAGCCTCAGTCAGATGGAACATTTGTGCATGCCAGGGTGGAGGATAGCGGATCGGAGTGACTAGTGAATGATCAAGGAGGTAAGCAGATTTGTCCTTAATCACCGCTGCTTTTTGACGTTTACTCTGTGTAAACACGTTAGAAGGCACTAGGAAAATGGAAGTGAGAATGTAAGTAGATGAGAGGATGATAAAATTGGCTAGAGATGTGGACTATTGTTGGTAGTTAGTAGTGGTGGAATTAAGTGTTGTCGGAGCGAAACGGCTGCAACCGCTGCTGTTTCGATCATACAACTGTTTCAAATAACTGTTGCAAACAACAGGTTAGTTTCGTGATCGTGCCGCAGCCGCGCCGTTGCGCTCTGTGCTGTGCAGCAATTGATAGCTGTCAATTCAGAAGATCTTGACAGACTTCAACACGCTTCTTTTGGCTCCTCTGTGTGCAACCGTGGAATGAACTTTGTAGTTATCCAGAGAATATTCAGTTTTTTCAGTCAAAATCATGTGACACCAGCGTTTGCTAATTTCTACATATTTTGCTTTTTTACGGACACTCTACTGACGATTTTTTTCGTGCAACAACACGAACGTCATCACTCGGTATTGATGGTCACCCAGGTTTTGCATTCACTTCAGTGGATATTCTGCCTGATATGAACCGCTGATACCACTCATTACATTGTTTGTGTACGGCTCTCATATTCTTCCCTATAACCATCATGCAACATTTTCGGAGTTTCTTTAAACGATTTGCACAATTTATAAACAAAATTTGACGCACACGCGTGGCTCTTCGAAAATCATAATTTTAGTTCACAGCAAAATCGCCAGAACAATAAGGCACTACTTCATTTAAACGCTTGCAGACTGAAAACTATACAACGTAGAAAGACGTAATTAACGGAATATTAATTCTGAAAAATTCCTCTACGCGTCACTTGGATGCATGACAGCAGGCATCGACTCATTTAGGGCCATTTTGAAATTTCGGTTTCTTTTTGGACAAACCTCGTAAATAGATAGATATGTAGTTCTAATTCTGTATGTAGGGCAGACATAATTACTAAAGCGTAGGGTACGTCAGGGAATAAATGAGTGCTTAAGGGGTACATGGACTTTTTGCTCTGACGATATAAATTTTCATGAAACAGAAACAATTTATGCTCCGTTTAATTTATTGAACCTTGGCCGCCACTTACGTACATGCCTTAATCTTTGCCGTAGAACGTTTACTATTCGAGATATTTGTCTTCATTACTTTAATTATAAATATTCTACGATGCATACGAATAAATGTATGAGGTAAGACATGTTTAAATACAGAATGACAGCGTAGAAATAGTCCATTGAAACATACCCTAACTTTTAGATTTTTTAAATTCCGTAACTTTTCTTTTCAGGTAAAATCACGCACATAGGAACACGATCCGGCACCTCCTTTTCCAAAGATTCTAAGTACCCTTTCATTATATAAGGGTTATTCACTAAAATCCTTCCCTTAATTCTCCTTCCAACGATATTTCCACTTTCGACATCAAGTTAACGCAATGGCTAAATCATCTTCCGATTAGCGCTGACCAGACAACTGAATAACCGGGCCTAAATGTCACTTGCGAATGAAAGTATCAGTTAGTTTTCCTAATCGGACTTGAATTAGAAGAAATTCATTAAAGCTAATGGACAAAGAACTATATTTTGGCATGAATTATATTTAAACTGATTCGAATCTTAGCTTCCATAAATGGAAAAAGTATGCCATTGGAAACGTGGGATTCTGAAAAGTAAAACATGAATACAATAAAATTATTCGTTCTTTTTATTATTCTTCCGGTCCTCTGATTGTTGCTTTTTAAGGTTTGCTTGGTACCGAGTCTTAATGCCTTTCTCATTCGTGATAATAGTACTATTCTTTCAAGCTCGTGCTCCTAAAGGTTAACAAAAGGGCTAGAAACATTAGTGTTTGTGTATATCGTGTATCACGCAAAGGTTTGCAGTGGACTTGACTCAATAATGCTGTTTACAATCTTGGTTAAGTGAGTGCGCAATAGGGACCTTCCAAGATATTCTCATGCATTTCATGCAGAGTATTCAGCAATAAATGAGTAACACTATGACGAAGATAGATCAATAGTAATACTTTATGTTTTGGCCTCTTCCCCCTTTCCGCAGTCACTTTTATACATGGGTCCAAATTATTGATCCCCCCCCCCTCCACTCTGCTTTTGACGCTGAAAGTAAACTAGGTGCAAAGGATTTCCGAACAGTTTCGTTTCGTTCCCGAGAGTAACTTTTTGTACCAGGTCGAAGCTAAAATTCCTTGTGCATTTCAGATCGTTTTGGGACGAAACGAAACGCGGACCTCCTATTTTCGTTTCTCTGCGGGTCGAAACGAAACCAAGATTTCAAGTCGTTTCGTTTCGATTGCCATCCCTGCAAAGTACCTGTATTTTGTCCCTTATTTTTTTGTGGTACTTGACCCTCTTACACCTTATACTTTCCTTATTACTTATCATACAGATCTTATTACTTACTCTTTACTTATACTCTTCTTATGATAAAACCATTCTTATTTTATTATATTACTTATTAATTTCTCATCATATTTTGGGGATATCTAGTGTCTCATTCAATGGTCATGTGGTTAGCACCATCCACCTCTGATACCAGTTTTTGTAGATACGAAGTTTTTCTAGTCCATGGGGTGGCCAAAATCATATGATCATTTTGATGTTAAAATATGGCAGGAGAACTTAGTTGATGAGTGAAATGGACGAGGTATTGAGCATAGGAAGAAAGAAGAAGAAGAAGATTTTGACGTTCTGTTGCATTGAGTATTTCCTTTGAGCTCAGTAATATCTGTTCTCGTCAAAATTAACGTCTGCTTGTGTAGAGCCATTCTGATATCTGTTTACGTCAAGCTTTCTTGCCGTGTTATGCTGCCATCAGTGTGGGTGAAAGATTTCTCGCGACGTAGTTCATCTTCTCGTAGCGATTCATTGCAATGGTTGAACGAACTACTATTTTCATTGGGGGTTACCCTTGAAAGCTCTTGTGTGTTGAGGCTGCCTAGTCCGAATGATTGCTGGGAATCTTCCGCTACCTTCTCCTGCAGGATTGGAACTCTGCCCTCAGCGGATGGAGAGAGAGATTAACTCCACCGTTCCACGCCACCTGCCCCCCTGAAATCGAGTCATTCGGTCCGCGGCCTTCGGGTGAAGTTGCGTGAAGAGAAATGGACTCTGTTGTGCGGAGGCGTAGAAGGCCGGCAATGGTCAAGGGAGAAGGGAGGCCGTGGGAACGGGTAAAGAGGGAAAAATATACTGCGTGTGTGGGAATGTGGGGGTGGGTTCAGAGCGTAAGAGTTAAGGGCGGTGATGCAGATGTGGGGGAACAAGAATCCAGGGGGAAAGAGTGTGGAAGGGATTGCCTGAGGAGTGGGGCAGGGATGGAGGGGACGAGTTGGGATCGATTGAGAGTGATTAGAGTGTGGGTGGATTGAAGAATGGGGTGCGCGGAGCTGTTGTCGGGAGCGGAGGCAGGGGGATCGGGAGATGGCCCGGGGATTGCGGGCTCTGTGCGGAGATAGGGTCGGATGGAGGTGGGCGGTATCAGCATTTTTTATTTGGGGGCGGGTGAAGTGGACGCGTTGGTAGGGGGGGATTCGAAAGGGATAGAGACAGTATAGAGGGCCGTGTTGGTGATGTAGTGCGAATAGCGACGGTCTTTCTCGCGTCCCGTTTGTTGGACGCCTAATTTATCGCCTGGATCGAATGTTGGTATGATACGGGCTTAAGTGAGATGAGATGATTGGGGGAAAGGGCTTTTTTCGTTGGATACGCGGGGTAAGGATGGGGGAGTGGTGAGGAAGGAATTGGTCAGGAGGAGAGGAGGTTTAAAAGGGGATTGGGGGAGGTGCTGCGATGCGGACTCTGAGACAGCTGTGCTAGAGGAGAGAATGGGACGAGGAATTTACTGTCGTTGGCTGAATTTCGATTGGATGAAATGTTGGGTGCGAAAAGCTTTTTTTAAATTTAGATTTTATAAGTTTGAGGCGTGGTGGTCTCAATTTTATTCACCCTTCTTTTTGTGGAAATCGCTTGGTAGAATATACATTCATACCCTTGATAAAATGTGGCATCGAGGGGGATCCGGATAAATAACCGTTATTTTATTTCTCTTCTTTTTGCAATGATGTCGTTTATTTAATATATGTGAACGGTTCAGAGTTATGATTTCTGCTTGTTTTCTTATGTTGTTACTGAACTTTAAACGTATGTTGCGTATTTACCTACTATCAGTTGTGAAATTTGCCCTGTTCCTAATTATAGTGGTACTAGGCGAAATTATCTGAATAAAATTAAGTATATATTAGCCAATAGGATTTTTTTTTACCGATAATGAATGTTAGAGAAGAGAAAAAAAGAAATGTACAGGAGCTTTCGGCATAACTTTGCGCATACGTGGCCTGTATTAGTCGTAATCCCTTACAATTGAGTGCGGTCATACTTAAAAATTATTTTTGGTTTTTCCGCCAACAAAAAACCATCTAAATGGATTATTATATGTACTAGTTATTATCCACTACGTATAATTGAGAACACCCTACTCTATTTGCGGTAGTCATATTTTTACTACCCATTTATTTTGACTAAAAACTTATATTTTTTCTCCGATATTTTATCATTCTCTCATCTATCCCGGCCTTTAAAATCCCTTATATTCACCTGATATGACCATTAAGGTATTTTTTACGCTGCGCAGGAGGGTGAATATGGGCTTTGCAGAACGGGAAATTAACTTAAAAATGATCAACGCTTAAGTATTTCATCTAGACATCGGTAATCATTCAAAACGTAAATTAGTATTCTGACAGGCTTTACACTTATTTTAATACCTTTTATGAATAACTGGGTTTATTCACAAATAATATTACTGGAAATGGTCGAACCTGGGATCTCGAAATACTTATTCGACTTGTCTTGTCGACCCACCCATTTCCATGGAGGGGTCGCCACCCGCGAACTTAAGTTTAACGTGCGAGTGCGCCATCAAACCGGCTTATCAAGCCCACGAGTGCGTTTATATGACGGTAAATGTTGTTAGAAGATTAAAACTGGGATCTGAGGTTTTTGTATTATTTAACTTTCGTTTAACTCTGCCGTTTGCTAGTACAGATTAATATTACAATTCTTTTGGGTAACTTATTTATCTTTAATCCAAAATAGCTTCCCCTTGACACAATACATTTTTATTGCGTATCAGCATGTGTTTATTTATTTCCAATGACCGAGCAATATTTCTAAATTATTTACTGTCCTGGATGTTCTTCTTGGTTGATAATGTTATTTTCCATTCGGTGAAAAAAAAAGAATATTGATGTCTCACCGAGCCAGTCGTCAAGCGATCATTAAAAAAATAGAACATCATAGGTCCTGTCTGGAAGGGTTAAATCACTCGCTTCTAGTCACTGTAACGTTGAAAATGGACTACCGGCCAACAGGAGACGCGTCGTCTGTACTTGGAGTCTCCTCCCAACTTGCACTCTCTTATCCCGCCCAGGCGCAAACAAACCCCATGCACCTTGTCGCTCGCGGTATCCACCTTAACTGGGAAGGTTCCTCTTCCTTTATAAGTTCCAGCACGAAGATCCCACCCTGAGATCGCGTCCTAGTTGCGCTTTCTGCCTTCCCTGATCCTTCCTTCTCCCCCTCACCACCCCATATCTCTTCCCTGTCTCCCTCATCTCGTGTTTCCAACGTCTTGAGATGGTTTAGCAAGGGGTGAGTGCATCGGGCACCGGCGGGTCGTGAGCCGGCTTCGGGCAGGAGGATGGGATGGCTATTAATTAATTTATCATAACTTTTAGTTATCAGTAATGCTATTTTCAATTGGTAAGGCCGCGTTTGTTAGTTGTTCAAAAGATTTAATGAAGTTCTAAGAAGATCTGCCTGATTTCTACAAAATACAGTAATAAGGAAAAGCCAGGTTCAGTTGATGATATTGGATGAAGATAGGGTCCCCTCCAAGTATAAAGATAGTAAGTCTTTAGTCGGAGTGCATCATCTATAATATTTATGATTTTGTGATTCATGTACCTCCTCTGGAGATACCTATTTTATATAATTTTTTATACAATGGGCACTAATGCAATTAGTAAGGCTTTCAGAATCATAAACAATCCATATGTATCACATATTTACACCCGGAGGGAAGTGTAAAATTCTTCTGAAAAAGTACAGGAGACTTGAGTGTAATTCTGACTCTTGAGATGTACTAACTCCCTCTCTAAATCGATAAATTCGACCACCCGGGTAATTCTGAGGAGGTACACAGTAGGAATGGTCTGTTAAACTACACTTAATTGTACTTTAATTATGCGGGCCAGTTTTCTAGGCCCTACAGCAATAACTAAGTTGTTTGACTTTGCCTACCCCGAAAGGGAATGCCGTGATGGGAATGTATGTATGTATGTGCGTCAAACACTTAATTCATTCTCAACGACGCAAAAATTGCTAGTATCCTAACACCCTTTCGCTCACTCCCTTGTGGCGGATCGCAGGGCACAACTTAGATGTATATATGGATGTAGGACGTGTCGGAAGGCAAGATTAGTGGGGCGGTAGCGCTGCCAGTGTTATACTCCTTTGTGGAAGGGGACCAGTCCTGGGGAGGAGGTCGCTGGAAATCACGAGGTGAGGAGAGATGCTGGGTGATGGGTGGGAGCGGAACTAAGACCATGTACCTCCTTAGGGAGCGGTGTATCTCCCTCCTCTCAGACCTTATTACTTTCTCTCCCCCCCTTTACTTCCCCATTCCCCTTCTCCTCCTCGTTATCCTCTCTCGTAGCCATCGGATCAGCTTCACCCGGCCTCCTAATTAGACTGCTTGCTTTCCTCTTCTCCAACCGTGCATCCCGTTCCCCCCTTCCCGCGTTAACCCTTTCCTGTTTTCCCCCCCTCCCCTTCGCTCATTTCATCCCTTCAATTGATTCTCCTCCTCAGGAAAGCATTCGTTGGGCGTCCGTGAAGGGCCTCGCGTGGGGGTATCTTTGGAAGCGAGAGGGAGACGGGAAGATAAGTCGGGAGGAGGAAGAGATACGAGAGGGTAAAGAGGAAGGCAGAGAATGGGAAGCGGATTGAGACCTTCTTCCTCTCTAAAATTCATAATCCATCGTCCTCTAGAATGGTATCCAATACGAGAGTGACGGCTGGAAGTGGCCGGCGAATCAGCAGGTGGTGCTCATTTGGGCTCGAGACAAAACAAGGAAAATGGTAAACGTGTAACCATAGATTCATCTCTGCCAAATGCTCTTAGTCGCTACCAGTGCTCTAACATAACATCATGCCTTTACATTTCTGGCTCAAATATTTGAGTTGATGGTGGTAGGCCAAGAAAACTTGCAATGTTTTGCAAATTACCTCCGCTATGCCTCATCATTACGGGTGTCACTCCTTTTATTATATCATGCCATTTTGTCTTCTTCCTATGCATATAACGTCGCCTTACTTTCAGTTTTATTACCTGGATTAATGTTTTAATTGAGATTTGGAGCATTCGACGCTTATAATACGGGATATAATCAGCAACAAATTGTTTGCTGAAACATCGTTTTTCATCGATTCTAATCATACAGAACAAAATTGCTCAGTAATAAAATATTTAATTTACATATTGACACATTTTCAAAACTTTATAGCCACAAATAAAATAAATAAATGAATAAATAATTTCTATATTGGCAACAGCTAACGCCAATTACTGTCGATATAACGATCACTAACAACCATGCCCTGGGAGGTGTTAAGTTTCTACCCAGTCGGGATTCGAACCCGCGACCTTTGGTTCGGAAGGCGAGGACTTTACCCCGCCGCCACCTGGGCCGGCAATACCAATTTATTCATAAATTTCTTTTGCGAGGCGCTTAACAAGTCAACTCTTGGAATTCGTGAAATGATTAAATGTATTCGGGGTGTTTGGGAATACCTTAAAATATAAACCTTTTCCGGTTACACCTGGGACATTAGATAGAGTCTGTCAATAATCTGTGTCAAGGAGCTGTATTTACTAAACATAAAGTCCTTCCTCAGCTCAGTTTATTTAATGCTGATCGTGAAGATATAATATTTTCGGTACTAAAATAAAATATTTCAGTAGCCGTCAGGTACGATCAGGTAACAGATTATGATAAGATAAAAATGTTATAAAATGTTATTCCATGAGAAATTTTATTATTTTTATTGCCAGTTTTTAGAGGTAGATATGAATGACACACCATTCAATTTTCTTTTGGGAAAATCGTATGTGGTTTAATTTATAAAAAAGTACATCGCATGAAGACTTTGTTGGTAGTCTGCCGTAGAATTTCCAAATGTTACATGTCATCCCGATAATTTTGAGTTATGAAGCTAAAGAGATCTACACTGTTTATGAGCAGCTTAATGAACAGCTTATGCGAAAAAAAGCTTACATTATCATTGCAATTTTAACCAAGACTTAAAGATACCTAGGACCTCTCGAATTTGGCTATTCCTCGCTATAAAAATATAAAATAGCCTAACCTTTTTAAGATTCGACCTTCCTGGTATAGAAAACAAAACTTAGGAATAAAAAGGACTTGCATATTTCAGTACTCGTTTTTCTTTCACGTAATTCGCAGTCACGACTGGGCATCATAGCAAGAAAAAAAGAAGAGTACCGTATTAAACGTGCGATACGTATCTAATGTTATATTAGTTTCATATTTGTAAAAATTAAAGCGCTCCGAGGTTCATGCCGTTGTAACTCTGAATTTTTATTACGCATATTTGTTTTTTATCTGCCTAATTGTATGCATATCCTTAAGCAGAGTTGTAAATTGTGAAAAAGAAAGAAAAATGGCCAAGATTTGGTGGCGACTGGTTCGGCTGAGACTCACGGAATAAACATAAAAAAATATATGTGAGACTAGTTCAAACATTTTTTCATACATCTATTCCAATCACTCTTTTCATCCGACTCAGAATTCTGGCAGCCGATACTAATTTTTTCTCCACTGTAATTGGGAAAGCTTGGCCCTGAATTTTCGTTGCTGGCCCGAAATGTTTAGACTGATCATGAAATAAGACTACCAGCTCTTGAGATGAGAGAAATTTTTCCTTGAATATGCAGATATAATTTTATCATATCGGATAGTCCACGTTAAGTTGATTAAATAGTATATTGATTCTTAACCGACGTCTCATTCAATGTTATGATTTTTGCACTCTTTTCAGTTCTCCGAATCGTGAAAAACTGTTTGCCATAAGACTAAGCGTGTTTTCTATCTCATATCTCTCAAATTATAGTTGTCACGCAAGTCGCATGGTATACACAGGTATGCATACAAGCGATGTAATATCATTCGGAAAATGGCCAACTGGCTTGCAGGGGACGTAAGAACGTGTATGTCTGTTGAACGTGAATGGTCAATTTTTTCGAATACTCTACTCCTTCCCTTTGATGCGTTTAGACGAAAACAGTTACATTTTTTCGATTTCATACCGTATGGATGGGTTTATTAAAAATATTCAGCTAGATATTCTGTGATTTCTGTTTAAAATTCACTCTGCTTTGCCTCTCCAGCGCCGCTTACCTCTATTTACTCCGAAAATTAGATGGAAAAGAACTGTGTGTGTATTTAAATATTATTGAAAAAATGCAAATTGAATTATTATATTTTTTTTAGCCCGGAAATTTGCAAAGTTAGTTATTCTCTATTTCCTAATCAATTGCCATTTCTCGAGTGCCTCTTTGTTTGCCATTCTGACTAAGATGGAGAATTTTGAGGCATGATTTAATTAGGAAAAGGTGGGAGCGTAAACGATATTTAGGAGTGAAGGGAAGGAGTCAGGCGATATGAGAAAGACTCACAGAATGGCGGGTTGCGTTTTGGGAGCGAAAGGATGGAAACTAATGCGGAGAGTACAAGAGGAAGACTGGGAACATATGCTCAGTGGGGGAATGCGGAGAATGCTGGAGGATAAGCGTCGGAGAGGGAGAAGATGGAGGAGAAAATGAAAGAGGGTGTAAGAGGAGGAGGAGGAGGAGGAGGAAATAAATTGCTAGAGATGGTTCTTGTGGTGATGAGCGGGACGTGGCATCTTATGGGGAAAGGGGTTTCTGAGGCGTACGCATTAGGCGAGTGAGGTGCCGGGATGAAGATCTCGCCACAAGATTACGGAACTCAAACCGTGATCCCGTGGTTTCTTTCCCTTCCCTCCCCCCCCTCCCTCGATCCTCCTCCTCCTAAGTCAAACAATTCTCCTCCTTTCTCCTCTCGGAGGAGGGGTTTAAGGACTCCACTCGTACCTCGAGAAGGGTTTCGAGGGGGTAAAGGTTCTGGGGAATCTAGAAGGGGACGAGATATCTAAGTGGTGTGGGGCGGATGATTGGTTAGGCAGATAGGCTAACGTTTCTATTTGTATGGGATTTTAGGTTGAGAATCCTCAATTAGTCCTTATACATTTGAATTTCTTATTTCGGTGAATCAGTAGAAGTCCACAACTTATGCTCAATCCAATTCTTATCTTATGACGTGTGGTAAACCTGAGAACTTTCAATGCATAAATGCATCATAGTTGATCAAAAGAGAGGATTATTCAGGTATGCTTAAATGCTTATGCTAAATCTCATTGTATGTCCTCCGATTTTTCACGCAATTTCTCTCTCTCTGATTGTGATACCATTTCTAATTTGAATATTTTAAAAATGAGCTATAACATTATTAGTGCTTTAGTAGCAGAGGCAGGTAAGTTTATATGGATTACTCTCATTGCTGATCTAAGTTGATCCATCAGAGGTACCAGAAATTAAAAAAATTCTTCATTTTTTACCTCGCTTTGTACCCTTTTCACCCATTTCGCAATGGAGGAGACAATTTAGTTTTAATTGATAATTTGAGACGATGTCACATCTTTTTGAATGGTCATCGCAGTTATTTACCAACACCATTGGTATTCTACCAAAAGAAAGGTTTATCATGGAACAGCCCTGTCTATTATTTCTCCTGCAGTGTGGGTCTACTCTACCGTTTTCTTTACAAAACTATCTATTTTTAATGACTATTTTTATTTTTTTCTGTCTATTAAACTTTTCAAAAATCACTTTACTTCTCCCTCTCCCACGCTTACCCATAATGTTTTCTTTCAATCACTCTTTTAAACGTATCGCTACTTCACACTACGTACTCCCCCTCTTGTGTTGTCTCCTTAGGATGTCTCCAACCAGCGTCCTTTCCCACCATGTCGAGCACTTCCTTATTTATTTTCCCCTCTACTCAGCTCACTCTCTCTAATATCCTTATACCCTCATATCAAAAGCCTACGCTATCTCTTAAGTCAGGTAGCGGAAAAAAGAATTTTTAAAGTTTTGGAAAATAAGCGGAAGCATTTCTACCTTTATTCCTAGATTTTGTCCTCCCATGCCCCTCGCACTATATCCTTTACGTAACTCTTGAATTCACTGGCCGTAACTTTTAATACTGTTTTACTCTCCGCCCTTCTGCTGCCCACAATGATTCCATGTCAGATGTCCTAACATGTGCTTTGGCCCATGTATGGGACTCGTTTATTCCTTTTCCTTATTTCTAAGTTTCGCCCCACTTTCATGTGATTTTTCCCGCCAACTCCGTCGAATTCTTTCTTAAAGTCAGCAATACAATATAGCATTTCCGTAATTTTCCCAAGATTCCTTTCTACCGTTGTCATAATTTAATTGATGGTATTATTATTTGACCTCCTGTTCCTGAAGCCCAGCTGATTTTCACATACATAATGTCTTTTACCCTCTTCTACGCTCCGTTAAATGCTCTATCTGATTTTTTCATTTTCCCTTTGAGAAATTTCCCCAGTTTTTGCAGACTTATGCTCTTTTTTGTGGGGGGGGGAAGGGATAGGGATCAAAACTGTTTTTATCTAATTCTCAGGTACAACGCAATCCTCATGGATCCCGCTAGTATATTCATAAAATCTACATCTTCCATTCTTCCTAAACTCTTTGAGTGACCCTGATGGAATTTAATGCAGGTATTCCTTTTGTCTTAACTCAAGGAATTTAACCCATCTCGTATCTTTGTCTACATTGCATTCCGTTTCTTTATTTAAGCCTGCTGATGTAATATCTTCATAATATAGCTCTGCAACGAGTCCTCTCCATCTAGCCTCAAACTCTACTAATTCCGATATAGTTTTAATTATGTTAGTTATTTACCTTATTTTCTAGTTTTAGATGATTTTTTATTTTTATTTTCTAATTCATATAATTTTCATCTTATATTATAGCTTACTCGTTTTTCCCTTCCTCTACTTCTTTTCCATTTCATCTCACTGCAATTTTCACCACACTACGTGTGCCATATTATTTTCCAGCCTTTTTACTTCTCATTCTGTTCGTTGTATTACTTAACTCTATATTCTCCATCTTAATTTGGCGCTACAACCTTCCGTCGGCTTTGGGCTCCGCTACAATCTTCCTCCAGTCCTCTCTAATAATGGCCTCTCTCCATCCTCTTACGCTCATAGCAGCCGTGTCCGCCTCCACTCCATCCTGCCATCTCAGGCGTGGGCGTCCTCTTCTTCTTACATCGTATTATCTTCCCTCCCAGACTCGTTTGGCCACTCTCTCTTCTGGCATTCTTATCAAGTGTCCCATCCATCTGAGTCTCTGTGATTTGGCAAACTTCACAATGGCCATCTATGAGGTTGTCAAGCTCTTTGTTCCAACGCATTCGAAAAACTCCGTTTTATTGTATGGGGTCAAAAATTCTGCGTAGAATTCTTCTCTCAAAATACCTAAGTGCATATACCTCAGCTGTTGATAATGTCCAGTATTCACATCCATAAGTGACAACAGGTCTGATTATAGTTTTATATATTTTATATTTAGTATTTATTCTAACCAATCTACTTTTCAACAGTTTTAGATTTGAGAAAGACGCTATTTTGCCTGCCGCAATTCTGTCTTTTATACAAGCACTTATCGTGTTATCCGAAGTCACCAATGCTCCGAGGTATTTAAGAGATGAGACACCCTCAAATCTATCGCCATCGATATCTAACGCCTGAGGTCGTCTACGAGCTTCGGATGTAGACATACACATTTATTTTGTTTTTCCTCAGTTAACCTCCAGACCGATTCTTCCTGCATTTTCCTTTAATAAGCCAAACATCTCTTTCAGCTTCCTTGCAGAATTGGCTACAATGACAACGTCGTCTGCATACGCCAGTATTTGACTGCTTATGTTAAATATTGTTCCGCCAGGGTCAATTACTCTTACTGCCCGATGCAGGGCCAGAATGGACAATGTTGCAGGCAGGCCATTCCCTTGCTTTACTCCCATTTTAAATGGAATAGTACTGCCTGTTTTATTGCCGACTATAATCTTAGCTACGGTTTCCTGCATGGTCAGTTTCAGTTGCAAAATCTGTAGCTGAAATGAAGCAAACCAAGAAACGGATACATCACTTGTAACCTCCAAGTCTTATGAATCACTGCCAGAAATATTTAAAATACTTCATATAAAAAAAACAATTCTCTATCACAAAGCACAATAGAACAACTGGAAGGGGTAAGCATTTTTTCCTCAATTGACACTTGCACCAACTCATGAAATAATCAGAAACACTAGTTTAATCAGAAAAGAGAATTACATGTTCCAGTACACCTGGAGAGTTGTTCATCCATTAACTGATATGCATTGTTAGTCCACATTGGAACCTAATACAGTAGATCATGGGTTTACAATGCTAATGGAGAGGGATATCAGTCTGGTTAACTTCCTAGGCATGCCTAATTCGTTTAATGCGTCATGGAGTGTACTTCTCTTCACACTATCAAAAGCTTGTTTAAAGTCCACAAACAACCAGTGTAAATCTTGGTTGTGCTCAAAGTGCTTCTCCATCATTTGCCGCAATGTTAATATGTGGTCTGTTGTGCCCCTATCTGGTCGAAAACCACCCAGATATTCGGTAATGATGCCTTTCGCTCTTTTGCTGACACTTCTTTGAATAAATTCTGAGAGCGCTTTATAGGCAACGTTCAACAGTTTAATTCCTCTGTAGTTATTGCACAGAATTTTATCTCTCTTTTTGTATATAGGACATATAATGTCAATTTTCCATTTTCAGGCATTCTTTCCTGTCTCCAAATGTCAATAACTAATTCGTGTATGCATCTCATGAGTATATTTCCACCTTTCTTATTAAGTTCTGGGACTATTTCATCTTCACCAGGTGGCCAATTAGTTTTTAAGTTCTCAACAACCACTTCAAATTCCTCCAACGTAGGCTCTTCGACAACCTTCCCTCATGGTCCATCTTGATGCTTGTCTTGATGTTCAAACACCTCCCCCTCTTCTTCTTTCACTTCATAATTCAACAGCTCGATGACATGCTCTGTCCTCTTCCATCTATTTTGCCATCATCTCCAAGTATCTTGCCTTTTTAGTCCCTATACGTGCCCAGTTGCGTAGTGTATGCTTCTTTTGACAGCTTTGTAAAAATTTCTAATTTCGTTTGTTTGATCATTCAATTCATTTATTTCTTGGAACTGCTTTTGCGTTGCTTCTGTTTTCTTTCTTCTGCACACGTTATTTGCTACCGTTCTTAATATTTTATATTCTCTTCTATCGCTTCTTGTATCCCTAGAAATCATTCTTTCCCGAGCTTGGTTTTTTCCCTGATTGCATCATTACATTCGTCGTCAAACCAATCACTATTCCTTTCCCTCCTTCGTTCACCAATTTCCTCATCTGCCGCTTCCTTAATAATTTTCTCTAAATCATACTCATCAGATCTGTCTTTGAAACTCAGTTTTTCAATATTCCTTTGTTTCCTGGTTTATTTGGCTGTCTCTTTAGTTTTTTTGGCAATTTTTGTTTAATGACAGCCCTTACTAAGTAGTGGTCACTGTCACAGTTTGGATCTCTGTACGTTCTGACATCTATAACTCATGGTAAATGACTTCTCTTAGTCAACACGTGCTCTATTTGATTAAGAGTATTTGTACATACCAGGGACTTTCCAAATACCTAAGTGTATTAGTTTGTGAGGAAAAGATGTGATTTTTATGATAAGGTTGCTTCTGGCTGCAAAATGCACCAGCAAATTACCATTTTCACTACTCTTCTCATGCAATGAGTATCATCCAACTACTCCTTTTATCTCGTCTTCCATCCCAATTCTTGCATTAAAGCATCGTCGTATTCTTGACATAGATTCGTATGCATCGTATTCTTGACATAGAATCGTATGCATCGTATTCTTGTCATAGATTAAACACATTCTCCAACTCCTCATAAAACTCTTCCTTCTCTAATTCAGTCTTGTCCTCTGTAGGTGCATGAAATGCGATGAAAGTCATGTTTCTAAACTTTCCCTTTATTCTTATCTTGCAAATTATCTCATGTATTGGTTTAAATTATAAGAGGCTCTTTCTTATCTTACTAGAAATCATGAACCCTATACCAAATTTTCTTGTCCTATTCTCTGGTCCACCGTCTAACTAGGTGTATTCCTTCTTATCTATTCTGCCTTGTTCTTGCCATCTTACCTCTTGTAAACCAATGACGTCAATTTTATACTTCTGCATCTCATCTGGCACTTCTTTTATCCTTCCTGCCTTCAACTTTGTTGTTACGTTCCAAGTCGCAATCCGTAATTCGTGTTTCCTTGATACTTGCAAAGGTCTAAAGCCTTTATCTCCATCTGTCTGAGGCTGGTTTTCGTTTTCAAAAACTTAGATGTTTTTCCAGTGTAGGGTTGTTAGCCCTACGACTGGAGCCCTAGCCTGGAGGACCAGGGTTTTTGCTCAAGGTTTTCTTTCCTCCAGCCTTTGGTAATCCAACACCTCACTGCAAGGCAGCAGTGCTAGTTTTGGTCCACCCCGGGTATTTTATTTCCTCGTTACCCGCCAAATCTGGTGAGCATTCCCCTATTCGCCACCTGGGGAGGCGCCCGATGGGAAACTAGCAGCTCCACACGGGTTAACTATGTATTAACATTCTTTTTTTCTTTCGTCTACATTCCTAGTACTATATTCTATAATCTTTGGGTTCTCAAGTCTTATTGTATACACTATCATTACGAATTTCTGCCTCTTTTTCCATGTATTTTTTAGCGCTTTCCGCCTAAATTCATTGGTTTCATTTGTACTTTTTCACTGGTAGTTTCTTCTCATAACTTCTGACAGTCTTTTCAATCCAGCTAAGGCTCTCTAAGCTCTATATTCTTACTAATATTCCTTAATTTATAATTTTGAATCTGATTTACTTTTATTTCTTTTTTCCTTGGTCTCCCTATCCCCTCATATATTCCGTATTGGAGCAATTGGGTGATCGAAGTCAATATCACAGCTGAATTTGTGAGGTTCACTGTTCGTTTCATTCAAGAATTGAAAACGTACCACCAAAAAGATTTGCATGGATGAGGCATTGGAGGTTAGATGAAGATGTAGGTGACATCTCACCTAATTCGTTAAGCGAGATATGCCTTTATCGTTATTACATCCTTGGGCGTACTATAGCTTATATTTTTGGCGTTCTTTTGCAATGAAAGACCTGTGAGCACATGAAATGCTATGCATGCTCTTGAAGTTTTGAATTTCGTGAAATATCCGTGGCAAATGAACTTTTTCCTCAGAATGTCATGCGTACTCGTCACAAAACCCTTTCTCGTGAACCCCTATTCTAGCATCATCGTCACCTATATGGGCATGCCTCCTCCATTTTCTTCTAACTTTCTTGGATGTGGCGGCCCGGGGTGAAAAGTTGGAGGGGGTGAAAGAAGCGAGGAGGGAGGCATGGGTGGTGGCCGGGACGCGGATCGTGCGGGTTAGTGGGAGGGAGGGAGAGAGAAAGGGTAACTTCATTTCGAGCGTTTCGTCGAAGGTTTGGTTTTGATCCCGTGGCAATCTCTAGGGGAGGTGATGAGTAGTCGTCCCACCCCATACCTCCCCTTGCGTTTCCACCCCGTCTCCGAAAAACTTTAGCGTCGCTCTCATTCATGTGAGAACCCCGTTCCCCGGCAGTTAGATTCCTGATGAGTTTCCGAAGCCAAAGACCTTGAAAATCGCGTTACGGAATAGTAGACAATGGTTTGAGGGACCGGAAACTGATGGAAGAGAGAGAGAGAGGAGGGGTGCAAAGGTGAGCGGGAAGGTTTTAAGTCGCGAAGGTGGTTTTGAAATTGGCCCGTCCGCGTGAGAGACTGGGGGATGTGAATGGGGGCGGAATGGGGTGCGAGAGAAGGGATCGAGGAGCGCGTTGGGAGTTTGAGAGAAAGGGTGGGATGGGAGTATGGAAGGAGGAAGTTGGTGATGGAAACGTGTGCGGAGGGGGTAGATTATCCGAGAGCATGGGAAACCACCATGGAATTAATGTCATGGGAGTGTAAGAGGTAACTGATAAAAAAGCCCTGTTCCATTATTCATGGACCAATGACAGGAACATATCGTCTGCATACGGGGAAGTGAAAAAAGTTTTAAATCGGTTTCTTCGGGCCAACGAGTTACAGGGAAAATATTTTGTTTAAGAAAACTTGTCGCCATGAGAGATTATACGTTCAATTAGCGTGAACCTGAATAGTATTTCAATAAGTTAGCTTATAATAGAACACCATAAATGTTTGTACGCATAGAGTGGTGAAGTGCCAATCGAATGTTAAATTTTTTCGGGATAGTGATCGTTCAGACGTTGAATCGTTGGAGGATCTTGCCAGTGGGGATGAAGGGTGGATTGAAAACACTGTCTTTCGGTCAGCCTCTCCTTTATTTTCAAATATGGACCGGAAAAATCATTGTCGTTAAAGCATAGACATTGAATTTGGATGGATACATTTTCCACTGACGCTTTCAGTTATAAAACATGTACAAAATAATTACCGATTAGTGAAGAAATAACTTAAGAATATACAAAATGTGTTTGTGATGAGATTCTGTGAAAAGCGAATTACACCTTTTAGAAATATGAAAAGTTTTTCTGGACACCTTCTAAGAGTATTCTTTTGTGTAAGCATGACACTGAATTTGTATTACTCATTTCTGTTGTTCAGTGTTAAAACGGACAACATGACCTTAGCTTAGACCTTAGCTATTAAGCTTCTTCATTTATATTTGTCTCCAAAAATACTTTTGATTATTCTTTATTTTGCTTATTCGAAATTGTTTGCACGTATGCTAATGGCAGCATTGAGATTCATCCATATTCATTGGCTTATTTTTTACTTTTTTTTAGAACAGTATGAAAGAATAAATATGTACTTTAATAATCTGCTCAGGATGAATTGAAATCGGAATAGCCACTATGGTGATGGTCTGATTCAATCGTAGTTTACAGGGAATCTTAGTATGAGGACAGAGCTCACGTAGTATAAGCCCAGCGGCGCGTTAAAGTCACACATCAGGATAAAGGGTCGGTCATTTCCCTGATCGACCTTAGCTAGAAAATCACTCGGCTTTTATTTAGCGGGACGTTTTTCGGATTTGAATCGAGGATTTCATGTTAATAGGCTCTAGGCATTGGACTGCCAAGCCATCTTGCATAATGTGGCATGCTCCAATTTATACTTATTTTGAACCCTAAAGCAATAATTTGCGAGTTAGGGTTACACGTAAATACACATTGAATTATGTATAAATATTCATTAGCACTTTCACGTAAAATATTTTTACTTCAGGGAAAGAAAGACGTAATAATGTGAAAATATTTTATATCACTTTGAATCCATTTCTTTCATTACACGTATGTAATGCGGGGATTTGTGAAAACCATCGGGTGAATGAAATAAGTTATGTATCCAGAAAAATTTTTTCTGAAGAAATATGTTTAAATTAATTAAGACTGGCGTTTCAAGTATACCCTATACAGTTGTGATTCTGGATGTATCTTAAGTTTACCGGAAAATCAAATGAAATTATTCACAGGTGGCTTTGATGAAAATCAATGAAATAGTGATGTGAGTAATTGCAAAATAGTATGGTACTGTCGCACGTTAAACCTAAAACACGCAATTATGAGTCAATCTTGAATTGTTTTGTAATTTAGCCTCAGGTTGAAGATTCTCGTAAGTATAGCAATAAATTTGAATGAGTTTTTAAAATATTTTAGTAAATGAATGAATTCATGTTCATGGACTTGATTTTTAATCAAGCATTATCTAAGAATCATAATTAAGAAAATGTTTCTTATCAGTGTTGGTGGTCTGAGTTTGAATTAGTAGTTAACACACCGTTTATTTAACAGGGCATGGCAACTCTCGTAATTTCTCATTCATTTTTAAGAATGGCTGTCAATTACAAGTCGATGGTGATTATACTTACATTGTGGTTGAGAGAAGAATGGATGAGAGTGGTAAAACACATATATTGCGTTCCGCGTTTCTCTTGTGACCCTGCGTGGGTCAGAATTAATGATAGAGTTTCATATTAATGGAAATTAACATGCGTTATGATTTTCAGAAGGCTATTTCAACTTCGCTCATTGACATTTAGCAAATTGTACATAATTTAGAACTTCCTCATTAGCTATTCATTCCTCATTATGAAATGTTTGGGCACGTAAAATGGGAACAAGCTAGTTATATAGTGAAATATAGTAGATAAATTAATAGAAAATATATCCGCAGGATACAGAAATATTTTCTAGTGTTACACTCATCTTCAGAGCTAATATATTTCAAATTATAACCTTTTAAACTAACTGACCGGTCGCTAACGAATGTTCGCACGTGGACATATGATCTCCGCATATATTCCGATAAAGTCGTGAATACGCTTGCGTACCTACTCCCTATACCTATATAGTTGCTCTGAATTCCTTCAAATATGTCACTCCGGATAACTATAATCTCGATATGATTCTTTGATTCTGGCTTCTGTTTGTGGAAATTCTCCTAGTAGGAGAGGTGAATAAGCACGCATGGAGATTTGGAGAAACCTGAAGGTGGCATCAAGTTGTCAAATCACCAGGCCGTAGAACTGAGAATTTTAAGATTTTAAGCGAAATTCTCCACCCCAAGACTATTGGCTTGATGGCTAGATTCTCCGAGAACGTTTTACAATTAGCATGTGCTGCTTTGGCGGCGAATCAAACTTAAGCAGACCTATAAACTCCGTAGGAGTGACTGTAGGGCCAACCACGCGGCAGGTCGTAATTCAGGTGGCAAGAGGTAACATTGCCTCTCTCCGATGGTGACAAAACTCTCAGCTCGGTCTCAGGCAACGCATGGTTTGGCTTCCCATACAGGATAGTATATCGGAGCACCGCACGCGTGATGATTATTCTATTTATGGCGGGTGGGCTTAGGATCTACATTTCCCCGACCGCAAGCCAATCACGTAGCTTTGACACGGGGGATGGCGCGAGAAAATGGAACCTGTCCCGCCACCTGTAGGCTTTTACTGCAATCGAATATCCGCATATTCAGAGTCAAAGGAAATTGCAATTTCGCAACTGATTGGCTAAGAGGGACTGGGAGAGTGAGTGGGAGGGAGAGAGAGAGAGAGGGATGCCTATATGCATTGAATAGAGAGAGGGAAACAGAAGGCCTCAGACAAGCAGGGGTTTCGAAACCCGTCCCTGCTCCTTTAATGGCGTCACAGCATTGAGAATGATTTCCGGGGAGAGACGAAGTTGAGAATTGTAACTGTACGTTAAATGGAAAATATCGGGTCATGACTGCATTCGGGAATGAGTTTGTAATAGCTTTAACCTGGTTAAGTATTGCTCTTAAGTTCTTTAATAAAATAATCTCATTATAAACTGTGCATAATATAAAAGGTTTTATTAAGCTAACGATGTATTTGGAAGGCTCCATATTCTCAGAAAAACAAAGAATTCTAAGTTTTCGTTGTAATTTGAGTTCAAATGCTAAGTTGTGATTAATTATTCCAATAATGGGGGTTATTATGCGTAACTTTTCTCATCGAAAATTTGAAATTGGCTGCTAACAAAATATTCGGCGGAAACTATAGAAATTTTATCGGTAGAAAGTTACGGAATATCACTGTCCGTGCTTTCCGCTAGACTGTGTCAAAGATCCCGATCTTTTCCATGGAGACGATTGGTAGAAAATGTATATAATACGAGAACCCTAAAACGATACAGTTGAAGTCCTCCTTGAAGTATTTACATGGAATATCTCCGGCACCGACTTTTTCATTCTTAATTGACGATAAGAGTGGCAATCAAGCGTTAATCAATCATGGAGAGCTACTTAAATTAGTGTGGAGATAAATTAAGGGCTTTCACTTCCTTAAAGTTTAAAAATATTTTAAATGCCAATTATGTATTTTTGAGCTTCCATCAGCGTCCTTGACCAACCTCGATGGTGTCTGAAACGGTCATTTTGTAAGGGCTTGGGATGGCTGACGGTTGCAATTGTTTCAGCAGTATCGTTTTTTAATGGTGGACAATTTTAGCTCTAGGAGACAGTGGAGGATGGGTAGAATTGTCAAATGCCGCGATAGCGCGCATGCGCTGAGGTCAAGTGGGAAAGGAAAGAGGGTGGAGGTGGTGGTCTGAAAGGTCTGGGCAGACTGGAATGAGAAAACGTTGTTTCGGACGGCAGTGGAGGGAGGAGAGGCGCGAGTAGTCATTTGGGCTCGTTTTTCCATTATTGGGAAAAAGGGGTGCCTCCGGCGACACCGTCTTTCGCGGAATCTTGGTGACTTAGGGATTTGGAGGGAATTTCTGCATGAGAAAATTCGGGAGACTATAGTTCCAGGCGGTGAGAAAAGCGTGTGAAGTTTTTAATTTTTGACAAACTTGAGAGGAAAAACAAGTGGACCTTTAACTTTCTGGACAGTTTTAGAAAGTGTTTCTCGCACAAAAGACTTCTGTTTTTTTCAGGTTAGATCAGTAGTGAATCCACAAACGTCAACTAATTCCATGCAGTCTTATATTATTTTTCTTTAAGGTAATGTTAGAGTTGCGTCCTTGTTGGGTTCTCAAGGCATTACATGTTGTTTGAACGTTAGAATTTCTAGATAAAAGTGAAACATTGAGATCCTTCCTTCTTGAGATTTCCCTATAATCATCCTCTAATCATGCCATAAATTTCTTCCATTTTTTAAAATTACGTTTTCATTTTCATCGTCACAGTATCCGATAGCTTCTCGGCATTGTTTTCATCGACCTCTTTGAATTTCCTTTTTAACTCCGTCTCCTCAGTCATATCTAGATAGCTTCATTAGTTTCTTCTCTCTAATTGGCATATTTTCTAGTTGTTTTCATCATAACCACTTCTATTTGTTTTCATCATAACCACTTCTATTTGTCAAACTCTATTCTGGCGTATTGTCTTGCAGTAGAGAATAATTCACAAATGGGAGGTAATATTACATATATCATACTTTGAACTTGCTGTTTATTTGTTGTAACTCTGATTTATTTCACGTGCTTTCATTTGTCTCTTTAAATAAATGTGTAATATTGCCAAAATTACTCCTAAATTGTCTCAACATCTCCTTTTTCCTATTTTTTTCAAACCGCCACCTATTGATCCTGCTATGAGCAAAAAAATGGTTTATATTTTCGACTTATTGACTCACCTAACAACTTTCAACCGTAAATCCAGAAAACTTAATTGGCGTCCGCGGCGATACACAACCTTGGCTCACATCATCATCTTTCATTTGCAATTCGTATTCTCCTAATAAGGTTGCGCACTTCGATTACGCCGGTCAGCTATGCTAAAAATGAATTGCATTTATTTTCCGGTAAAAATGCTGTTATCAAGCTGGAATTAATGAGAAAAACTCAAATTCTTGGAAATCAAACCGATATTTCGTTGCTTAATCCACCTTGTTAAATAAAAAATGGCTTTACTTGAGCGATTTAAATTACGAATAAAATAAGATTAAGTTTCATCCTTACGAGTAGAGTAAAAAAGAATGCGTTGTTATGCCTGAGCCTTTTAATTTTTGGTTTGGTTTGCGGTGATAGGTCACAGATCCAGAAATAGTTATCTACTGAAATAAGTAATTAATTTATAATATCCTGAAATTCCGTACCTTAAATAATATGGTACGGTTTCGTGCTTCAAGGAATTAATAAAGAACTACGCCTGAAAACTGTACACGTTTGGGATTATGTCAAGTAAAACGTAAACGTATGGGAATGTGTGATAATACTAGGGGGCTATACCTCCGGCCGCATATAGCGGCCCAACCTCCTGGCTGCCCTCGTTTTGCTCGCTCCGCTCATGCTAAGGAAGAAATGCAACACTTATAACAATAAACAGTACTTAAGTTATGGAACTTATTTCCAAAAATTATTTTTATTGTGTAAATAATATCATCAGAATTTTATATTTTTTGCCATTATTTGATTGGCATCTTGATGATAGTGCTGCGTACAACGTTACCAACCATAGAAAACAACGCCCTTTCGCAGACCCATGACGTCACCGGAGGTAGGGCTATCGTGTTCACTATAGCGGTTTAACCTCGCTGCGGGAAATCAGTTAGCTCCTTCACTGTGGAAGTAATTTATGACCGTAGTGACATCAGCAAGTTTTTTTCAGGCCTTCGTTAAGTGATGCAGTCGTCATACATAGGAATACTAAAAGAAACACAAATATATAGTTCCGATATTTCGGTTGCCGATAGCAACCTTTCTCACAGGGAGGAAGGAAACGAACTGGCTGGGGGATAGATGACAGGGGGTGGGGTAAGGTAGGAGAGGGAAAGAGGGGGAGAGAGGGGTATGGAGGGGGAGAAGAGGGGAGGGAGTGAGTGAGATCAGTGAGCTCGGTTTAAGCTGGGGGCATTGTGGCCTTCAAATAGCCATATGTAAGCCATATCTAAAGTTTTTGTTCAAGTTGAGAGGCTGAGGGAGGGAGGGAAGCCAGGACGCCTACTTTAAAACATTAGTTCAAAATGAGAATGTGGTTGGAGGCATGGGTGGGGTCGGGGAAAGAGGCACTCCGGGAAGAGGGGTTACAGGACCTACGATGGCCATTCATCCGAATGCTGTGGTCGTTAGTCGCGAGGCTTACTTAATTGACTTTGCATAAGTTGCACTAGAAGGCGTAAACAGTATTGTGGGAAGTGCAAGATAGAGAGGGGACGGAAGGAAGGGGATGAGAGAGGAATTTAGGGGTAGGGGTTCGGTGTTAAGGAGTAGGCACATTTAAAAACTCGCGCGATGGCAAGGGTTGGGTAGGGTTTTGGTGTTGGTTGTGGATGTAAACTGAGGTTTGGTAGTTTTTAGGATACCTGATAGGTTAACGGGGCGTCTGAAAGTGAGAGAAGGACATTTGAGGAAGATGTTAGTGGTGGTGAGATTGTCTGAGAGGAGCGGGAAAAGGTTTTTTGGGATTCTTTCTTTTGGGAAGGACTGAACACCTGGGAAGTAGGTAGTGCATGGGGAGAAGTTACGGTAATTTTTATTTAGAAGTGGTTTGCTGTTTAATTCTACTCCCTCGAATGGAGTTTTACATACATTATTGACCACCTCGTAAGGAAAACTTTTATATACTTAGCAGCACGATCTTGTGCATAGCAGTATCCTCACAATATTGAAATGCATTCTCTTTACCCAGAAACAACAGCTCTTGAACAAAGTATTCATTTATTACTTGCAAAAAGAGTTTTACATTTTTTATCTGAATTAGTGGGAAACAATGGTTTCATAGTAAATTTGTACGAGAATTTCAAGAGATGGTCTGACTCTATACTACGCATTTTTTCTTCAGATTTCTGAATGGAGCTGTTAATTTTTGTCCTTGTGCGTGACATCCATCATTATCTTGAGGGAAATATGGGAACCGCATGCTACTTTCGAAATATTTTGGAGCCAACTAGTTGTTTTCTCACATTTAAATAAATGAACAATCAAACAAAAAGAATTATTGCCTAGTGGCATTAGCAGGGTGAGGTTAAGCAATTAATAACTTCAGTGGAGAAGTTAGCAACAATAATGCCTTCTTATTGATGGAATTTTTATAAGTTACAATGCATATTACCTTAAAGCCTATATGCTCCCGTCCAAAGATAACCCTTTTTAAGAATGAACACACTGCCTCAGTCTTCATAGCTACAATTGGAAGCATCTTTAAATTTAGGGAAAACATTGTTCACCAAAACATAGGAACTAGATACGGCTTGTTCATTGTCAAAAGCACAAGCATCCACATCACATCCTCTGCAGTCAAAGTATGGTTTAAAATGAATTTCGTTACCGTCAATGAGGTAGCATTCAGCCTTAAGGAGTTCAAATTTTTGTTTTATGTACAAAAAAAATTCCTGCTACTTTGCTCAACTGCAGGATTAAATGACTGTAGCACATCAACTCGTCTGATAGCTGACTCACCGGGTAAAATGAGTAAACCTGAATCTCTTAACACCCTGTATCCACAATGAGACATACTGTACTAAAGACAGGAAAGTACAATTGTCTCAGAGGAGTACATCAGACGATTTACAGCCATTAAATGAATCTGTTCGCACATTAATTTCAGCAAAGGAGAATTTTCCTCTGCAATATGAAATACTGACTTGAGCGTATGTCAGCGAACTCTCGGGATTTACACCGGGTATTTAGGTCCATGGCGGCCAAAGTGTCGACGCTTGAGTCGAGCATCGTCCTCAGGGAAGAATTGAGTGCCTTGACTAGAGGTTGAAGTCAGTTTAAATCCACGGGCAGGTCAGGTCCGAAATGTTTCCATGTGTGACTCGGGTTTTAACCGGAGTCACAGTTGAAGTTTCTTCTTTCCCTCCGGATCTCGATGGCCTCCTTGATGAGACGGTCCCAATAGCCAGAAGAGCGGGCAATTACTTCGGTCTTCTCAAACTGGATGGAATGGACCACCGTGATGCTGTGCTCTGCAACAGCCGATTTCTCAGGTTGGCCCAGGCGAAGGTGATAATGGTGGTCCTTAATCCTCGTCTCCACCTTCCAGCTTGTCTCACCTACGCACAACTCCCCTCATTCACTCGGAACGCGGTACACTTCTGGGGACTTCAGGTCTATAGGGTCCTTAGCTCTGACTATGAGCTCCCTTAGTTTGGACGGCGGTCTATGAATGGTCTCAATGTCATGTCTGGCTAAAATCATCAACATTTTGCCAGATATCGTGGATACGTATGGCAATTAAGCTCTGGCAGACGGTTTTTCCTTTACTGCCTGCGTCCTCAGATTCACTTGCTTGAAGGCCTTTTTGAGGGTCAACTTTATGTCCCGTACACCGTATCCATTGCATCGAAACGTCTTCTTGAGGTGCCTAATCTCTTGAGGTAAGCTTTCTTCATCCGAAATAGATACTTCTCGATGGAAAAAAGTGGACAGCACTGCTCGTCGTTGCGCCGGATAGTGGTGACTTCGACCGTTCATACATAGGTCCGTATGGGCCATTCTTGCAGTCCTCTCATCAAAGACAACAGTCTCCCTCCTTATTTCACTAGGATTAAAGTGGAGTTCACGAACCTGAAAAAATTAGAACTACCATTACCACGGTATGTGGAAAGACAATTCCATATTACTACATCACCGTAATTCATACAAAAAATGTTAGCTCAAAAACCGATTCGAACACAATTAAGCGATGAAGGAAAGGGAAAACGACCTACAATCTAGAACTCGACTCCCTGATTCTTTGTTCGGATATAAGTCATGACGAACCTTACATTTATTAAAGAACACGTAATTACGGTTGCATTCTACCGCCTATGTCACCATTTTGCTAATGTTTGTTTAGTTAGCAAAACGCAGGTAGTCTTTGCATTTTATCAAGGAAAAGGCGACGACAAAAATTCCTGTGAAATCATGCAGCATGAATTAATAAGCTAACCAAAGACTTTTTCCTGATGACTTGAATGATAACTTTAACTAATGGCTTTATAAAGAGCAAACGTTCGTGCAACATGAGTGTCACTTACCAACAGGTCTATCGATGCATGTACCAACGTTGTTGAAGATATGTTACTGGGACGTTACTGGGACGTTACTGGGACTGTTATTTAGTAGTTAGTTACTGTTACTGATAGCAAACGTTCAGTCTATTGGAAATTATTATTGATGTAGTGTAAATGGTAGCCTATTATCAGAAGCATCGACATTGTATACTTTGAGGCTTGTACGGATTGCAAAGTCACTGGCATGGTTACCAGTCTTTACTTCACCATTGGTTTCAAATCGGCAACGTAAATTGATGACAAGAATAATTATTATTGAATTCCCCAGCCAATTCTACTTATCTCGTGTTTTTTCATGGATTATTATTTTATTTTACAAAAGAAATTAAATTTGCAACTGATAAAAATGACATTTCTTATGGAAGTGAATGCGAATGATCCGCAGTCGGACCTGATACTTTAGGTGCGTAAAACGTAGGCTGTTATCAAAGGAATGCCGATATTTAAAAAATATGCTGTTATAAATTTGTATATCTTATGGTTTTATAATATAAAAGAGTGTTGCATAAAAACGTTGCATCAGTTTGGGCTTATGATTCTATATGATATCGTTTTACGTAAGGCCTTCTCCCTTTCCATCCTTCACCCATTGTTTGGTTTGGTAAGTCTTCGTTGCGGGATCATTGGTATAAAAATATTGATGAAATAAGCATATGTTGCGAGAAGTATTTTCACGTTCACGATTACATATTAAAAATGGTTTACATAACATTCTTTTTAAGTTCGGTCAATGATTCTTGACGTGTTGAACGCAATTGCCTTCGGTCGGGCGAAGTAACGGTCATCCGCCCTTCGGAAATGATTCTTGTTGTGGTGGGTGGCGTCTGGCAAAACCGTGGAGAAGTTAGCCGTACGGCTTAGCACGACTGAACTTGGAATGTGGACGCAAAATGTATAAACGTTGGACTCTCGAGTGAGTTAGTGAGAGAGGACGATTTTGGGCGGCGGGCGACTGGGCGCGGGTCAGAAATAGCCGGCGCGGTGCGGCGGCGGAAGGAACAAAGTTTTAACGAGGTGGTGGCGCTCCTTGGATAGAATAATGTGATCTGCCCAGGGCGTGAAGGAAGTCTGGCTCCCGAAACCCAGGCTTAAGTCGAGAGAGATTTGGGTGCTTTCCTACGAAAACAGTACTCACACGTTGTGCAATTAATATTTCGTGTAATTTAATTAACTCCCGCGATAGAGTTAATCGGTAATTTTGTGTTTTATGGTTTTATTTGGGCTGTTCGCTGTATTTAGTCCCACCATTGGCATTTTCGGATGCGAACTCAAAAATTAATATTTTGCGAACTCTGCAGAGTTATATTCTTTGTTGTCATAATGTATCATGCGCCTCTTCTATAGCTACCGAATAAGAATGCATGATCTATTTTTTATTAGAAGATTCGTTATTTGTGTATGTAATAAATCAGGTTCGTTGATAAAAATTAAAATATGGCGATGTAAAATGTGAATCGCTGTTTAAAATCCATGCAGAGTCGTACATAATTGTTAAATCTACCTATCGCAATATTTTAAAGGTGCAGCGAAAAAGGACGAAAGAATGCAAACGTAATCGGTTTACGATCGGTGTAATTGTATGAATTTGTATTTTTAAATCAAGCCACTCACTTTTGACTGTGCCTGCTTTATCGGATAGTAGTACACTAATTATGGAGAAGAATTTATGATACTACTAGATCTTTTCTTCGAGGCATATACTTTAGGGAAAAATTCAAGCTCTAGGGTAAATTCGTAATCTGGGTATATTAGGGAGAATCCTCATTTTCACAGAACCCTCCAGTGCAACTGAATTTATGAGCTGTTAGTGCTCAAGCGTGCCTGAATGATAATGACATCGACTTGAGTACATGATTTGACCGCTGTTGGCAATATTACTGAAAAGCATTGTCGAACCCGATTCAATTTTTTTTAAATCTAACGTTGGTTGTGATATAAATATCCGGTGGCGACGGGGTATCGTCCTCGCCTGTCAATCCAAGGGTCGCGGGTTCGAGTTCCGCCTGGGTGGATTTTTCTCCATCCAGGACATGGGTGTATGTGTTCGTCTACTGTTAATGTTATCACCCGATATAAGAGGCCATTACGAGCTGTTTTCGGGGTAGTTGAAATAAATAAATGCTATTTTTTTCTCATTGGGCGAAATGTCATGTAAGTAACTTATTGTGCAAATATTTGAGCTTTTGCTGATAAATGTTTACTGGAAAATACCATGTTTATCAATTATTCCGCATGACATTCTTTTTCCGTTGTCTCTTAAATAAAATCACTAACATTGGCGCTTGTCGGTTCTTAGAGAAGCTCGTAAGGTAGTCTGGTGTGGTAATCATAGATAATATAGCTGGTATGGTACTTAGAGCTGAAGATATGAGGAATGTTGTCGCACGGTCTACGGATGAGAAAACGTACTCGTTTGATTACCATGTACGGGAGGAAAGTGACCATGATGAAGATGCATTCTGTTAGTATACAGTTTATTTCCTACTTACATGGCCATTTATACCCAAAGTAATCTTCAGCCCCGACAACAAGCTGCCTTCATTTCTTTAGTCCTTGGCATCTTCCTCCGATAATTCTCATCCATGTCACATCTTGCTTTACCTGCTCTTTCCATCGTTTTTTTGGCCTTCCTGCCGGCCTTCTTCGTAAAAGACTTTGTTTCTGGGTTTGTATTACTGTACCTCCTTCATTGCTTTTTTTGACGCGGCCTACCCACCTCAATCTCCTAATTTTTTCTTCTGCCACTAAACTGTGCTCTGCACGCATAGGTTTAATTTTTCTTATCTGAAATCAATGCGTTTTTTCTCATAAAAATATAACAATAGCTTTTAAAAATAGTCTTATAAGAACTTATTTGAAAAGTCACTCGTTTAAGACATTTTTTAGCAAGTTCCCTGTAAATTACGTACTAAAAATGAAAAAGAAAATAATATTGATTAGAGCGTGTAGTTAGGGAGAATGTCATTTGCCCTTTCCACAAATTCCAAGGGGCTTCGTAAAACGGAAAAGCTCCGTTCATCTCTTTGCAATTTCCAGCCTCATGCTTCGTACTTGCCCACTCAAACCTGCTCCAATACTTTCAAGATGTTTAATGAGTACGATTCTGGTTATTACTAAACACAAGGTGCTAGGGCTGCAGAAAAATGTGGAGTGCCGAATTTTAAGTTTTCCCCTAGTAGCAGCATTTCATGAGAATCAAAAGTGCACTCTATACGTGAAATGGGATAGGAAGTACCAACTGGAGAATCATGGTAACAGGGAGGTGACGATCTGTTGAGTGTAAAGGTTGGAAAATAACCCTATTTTCAGAAAGATTGGACATTAATTTGTTCACTGTGCATGTGATATTTGATGTTGTAGGCATAAATATTCCAACTTATGCATTTGGGTAATGCTTTTGAACCTTATTCTCTAGACGGAAGAAAAGGGCTATGAACTTTGATTCTTGTGGAAAGAGGATAACGGAACGAGGACAAAATAGTGATATTAAATTAATGTAAAGTCACTATGGAAGAATTCTGTTATTTATTCGTCACACCTGGGGAAAAAGCAAATAATTTAGTGGGAGTGGAAAAGGGGAATTTTGATTGGGAATGTATGGAATGAATGCTAGTTTCAACCTGACGATACAGAGATAAGAAAGAGAAATTAATTTAAATTAGGTCAGATCGTCCCGTTTAAGCTTACATTCAATATAAGCTGTGATAAGTTCAAGGCAGTATAAGCTATGATGGGCCGAAATTATAAACTTTTGATGCATAAAACTTTTAGATGTCGATAATTTGGTCATCTTCCTACATTCATTATCGAAGATTTTTACAAATGAAGTGGATGCTTCTATAGTCCGTTTACTTCTTTAAAATTTAATGTAATGGTTGAATAATTGAAGTATCTGATATTAGTGATATTATCGATTAGTGTGAAGAAACATCATTAGGTTCAAGATCAATTATTTTCTTTTATACGAAAAGAATATGAAAAAAGATGTCTAGTGATTAGGTATTAAAACTACTGAGCAGATAGTCCGCCGGTTATCCCAAATATTTCGGAAAGAATACATTACATTGAAAATTATTTAACGAGGGTAGTTTCTTTTGAATGACTGGTCTGAAATTAGGATGGAACTGCTTCTTCACGAGATATTTAGTTACTCGTAGTTAGGATATTTAATGGATGGAAATTAAGCGTGAATTTAGAACAGAATCACTCTCATACATGTTTTTCGAATTTTCTCACTAACCCAGTGTTCGTACCTTCCCCTGTTTTTTTCATGGCGTGAAAGAATGCACTTTTCATGTTTTTGTGTTATATATTTACCTTATTAGATTGACACCTGTTATTCCATTAAAATTATGCTCCATCATGCTGTTATCGTGAATACTCTTTTGTACACCTCACAACACGCCCAAAAACATGGCTATCAGCATGTGTTTTGTACGACATTAGTGCATGTCCCTTGAATTCTTGTTTGAGTAACATAGAAGGTGGAGATCAGCTGGGGAAAATTTAAAACGAATGAATTTGTGTATCCGAAAGAATGTTAGTAAATATTATGACCATTTTCCGTTCCACAGGAAACATGCTGGCTCCTTAGATAAATATAAACTTAAATCCTTTAATTGTGTGCCGTTTGATCGACCAAACTCTTGCATAGACAATTTTACTCATCTGCATCGTCATACTGACATTATATTGACTCGCGTTATCCTCTGTAACGTGAGGAAGACGCTGCTTCAGAATTTCATAGAAATTATTCAATAGCAATTGAATATCAATATCTATTTCCGAATGATAACAATTGAGTTATCACAAGATTTCGTGCGGTTTCATTTGTTAAGTGCATTTAATCATTTTGTGGAAATTTTTTTAAATTTGTCTATTAGTGGTGGTGGGAATATGAACTGAGTGATGATGGTTAGTTTAATGAAATTGTGAGTATGGGAAATTTATTATCCTGGTAAATTGCATCTTAACGAATGAGAGAATAACAGCGCGTACTCAACATTATTTTTTTGTCCGGAAATTATCTCAGTGGATCATATTGCTCCATTAGCGATATTTTGCGCCAATACCTGCTTTCTCATTCGCCAGGAAGAGCGTAAAAACTATTCTTGAATTGAAAAGAGGTCTGTGAATTTTCGACATCAAGGGAGGTCCATTGTGGCTGTAAAAGTTAGCATAATGCTTTCTTGCTTGCTGAAGCTTGCTCTGCGCAGCGCAGCACAACTAATGCTCTGCCCTTATGCATTTGATTTAGGTCGTACCATAGAGTAAGTACATCTATATAGTAATATACTTACTCTATGGTCGTACTCTTGATATTTCATGGAAGGGGTCATCACCTGAAGATTTTCCATTATTTCCATTTTGACCGATGAAATCACGTTTATTGAGGAGGCAATTTCGTATAGGTAAAAGGTTAGAGGTGGAAGCATCGGTTGAGATAATATAAATCTATGAGGATGGCTTTTTCATTTGGCTTAACAATTGATTGCTTGAGTTCCTTGTTTTGAGTCTAAACAAAATTTGCATTGTATTATATTTTATCTACGTAGATAGGTGATAATTGTAAATTAATTAAGAAATAGGACAAATATTCGAGATATATCTTGAGTTGCGCGAGTCAAATCTGAAGAGCGCTTGACCTTTTTAACACTTTTAAGGATGTCATTAGGATATAGTTGAAGCTCTCTTATATTAATAAATGATGCAACAAATTTTTCTTTGCTCCTATTAAAGCAGTTGGTGTCGTGATCATGGTGGTTAAATACACGCTTTTAATCTTTCCTTGCTGGCAAGCTTAAACCGCCTTAGGCCATCGCTTGAAACCTATGCAAAATGATCATGACGGTTATACTTTTTTTGGTGTACTTGCGTATTTTAGTTGGAAGATACCACCTGAGGCTAGTTTCTAGGTGAAACATGAACTTCTCGTATTGATAAAAACAGGTTAGGACTTAAAGAGGGTTATGTCATTTGAAAATAATTTCGTTGGAAAAATGAAATTTCATGGCGATAATATCGTGTTTCAATATGGGCATAAAAACTAGAAATGATGTATAAATCCTTTGTGGTAACTTACAGACTTGGTTAACGTGTCGTTTTAAAGCAAAATGAAATGACGAAGATGACCAAGTTAAACACCTTTACAACCAGCAAGATGGGGAACCATCTAACTACAGCGTAGAGGTCAGGACTTCCCTTGATTCTCGTTTCCCTGGTCGCTGGATTGTTCGTGAAGGGCTAATTGAATGGCTATTAACTACCCCAGATTCATCTTCTCTCATTTTTTCTTTTGGGAATTCGTTCGGGAAAATCGAATTTTTGTTCCAACATTACCTACCGACCTTGCTGAGGGTGAGAAATTGAATTTACGTCGCAGTTGCTGAAGTGACGCCTGATCCACCGGCTACAGTTTGGCGAGAAATATACTTTAGGTGGGATGTCTGCAATATCACAAATGGTAATCACCAAAATAACGGTTAGATAACAAACTTAATGTGTTTTTCCCAATAATGGCACTTAAAACGAATCTGTAAGGGATCGTAATAAATTTGTATATCCTTTTAATGTTGTGAAGTCCTTATTGAAACACTATACTTTATTGTTAAGAATTTTTGCAGGTGGCACTCAACGAAACCCACCACAAACAATGAGGCTCCCGTACTGTACAGCCCTGTAATTTAACATTTAGGCAAACCCAGACGTTTTATAGCTATTTTAATTTGGATGCGCGGCCAATGGATGCGGTTTTATGTTTGCATTATGCATGTACGAGATGTTTAAATTATGCCTCTTAGACATCCCTTTTCCCCCTCCCCTTTTTTGCCTAAACTTCCCAAGCAATGAACCACTTTCTTCCTCTAACCTCACATTGCAAATAATGACGTTAAAAATATGGGCATTTGGTTTTGATGTAATTGGGTTGGTATGAACTCACTTATTCGAGAAGAAATTTGATAAACATTTGAGTTACATTGTGTATTTCGTGATCCTGAAGAGAACTTTCCTAGTGGTTAAGGAATGTAGATGGATTTAATGGATGCTCACCTGCATTGTGACATGGTGCTTACAGGTTTATCCTGTGCTCCTTAAATACCCAGTTGTCGCGATGTTGAGAATGGAATATAATGCTGCAACATTTTTTTGTGCTGGGAAGCGTATTTTGTGGTGCGTGGTTATGTCTTAAACCGTACCGTAAGTGAGCTTCTTGAAATTCTGTTGTTGAAAAAACAAATTACATTTATAATGAAAACTTTGTCTCTAGAAAGGTACACACTTCGCTAATAATTTCATTCGGAAAATAAATTTTCTATGCGAAAACTATGGTGTTTGAGCTTAGCATTTCGTCAGATTGCAGTCTACGAAGCACTCCTTGAATCATCAAATTACCGAATCATCTTGCTCAGAGTAATTGAAAAACGAAGCAATAGCTAACATTAGGTATCCCTTTTTGGCTGAAGGCGCGACCGTGGGGTAGGCTTTATGTTTCTAGACGCTTGGATGATGCCCATCAGACGTCTCTTGCTCTCTCCCTCCTCCCCATTTTCCCCAAACCTCCCAAGTAATTAACCACTTCCCACTTCCCTCACCCTTTTTTCCCCCAAGGGAAGAGGGATTTCGGTTTGAATGAGCAGGCGATCAGTTAGGTGGTCGGATCCCTTCAAACAATGGTGGTATTAAAAAAACGAAGGAGAGAGAGAAGAGGAAAGGGTAGTCGGAGGCCCTGAGCCACTGAGGCAGCGATGTGGTTGGTAGCGGTATGCTGGGAGAGAGACGAGGGGGGACAGGAGAGGGGGATGGAGTGGAGAGTCAGGAGGAGTAGCAACTACAGAGGAAGGTTTCGTTTTCGCAATGGGGTTGTGCGATTTTTGAATTTCAGAATCGTATAGCTAGGTGAATTTTGTGCCGCAGTAGAAGCGATATATCATACAAAATTTCACAATCGCTTGCTGCATTTCACATCGTACTCACTTGGCGTATAACATGAGGTTCTCTTGCTAAATAGTAATCGGAAAACAAATTTGGATATCTGATCCTTTTGTTTAAAGATCATTTACTTCCCTCTTTCGTCCGTACACCTGGACTGAATATTTTGAAAGATAGGCTTGTCGCTTGCCACAAGTATGGAATGGCATTTCTATAATTACCTGTACGTTTGACGCATTGTTTTAGCTTCATTTTTAATTTCTAAAATCTCATGTTTAAATCATATGTACTTATCGTATCATGCGGAAAAACAGTAGTATGTCGCATTGATTCATTTGGTCGCATCTAACGCCTCACGATATATCGCATAACCCGGTTGCTGGTTGGTTGGTCATTTTGGGAGGTTACCGACAGCACCGTTAAGGATAGGTGAGTGGGTTGTTAAGGAAAGGATTATTAAGAAAATAAGGATGGGTGGAGAGAAACCCGGCGTCAAAATTAGCTTGGCCTTGGCGAAAGGCGCCCAAGAGTCCACAGTTCAACGTCCCATTCGTCGGACGGAGTTCTGGACTTGAAGTGCTCTTCACATAGCATCCGAGGAGGCTACTGAAAAATCTTCTCTATGGTCAGGATTCAAACCCGGGCCCGCGGTATGGGGAGCGAGTACTGTAGCTGCTGCACAAACCCTTTTATATATAGCATTGAAATATCTCATCTTGGTACCGCATATCGGTGTCGATGCGTTACAGTATCGTGCAGTAGAACACAGGAGCGGGAGGAGGGAAGTCGCTGCGGCGTGTGGCATGTGGGAGAAGATAGACAGAAGAGGTTGGGGAGGAGGAAGGGGAGGAGTCCCGAGAAGAAAGAGCACATTTTTCCCCTGTGATGAGCATTCATAAAGCAATGAGCACGGCGGTCTTGTCGGTCGGATATGAGAGAGAGAGTGAGAGGGGGAGATCAGGGAAGCGGTGTTTTTTTTGAAGGGGGGTTATGTGCGGGAGGGGGAGTCGGGTGGGTGTGGCTCCAGACTGTGCGGAGGAGGTGTAGACTAGGGGGGGAAGTTGTCTTTAGCCCCCCAACCACCCCTAAACCCCCCCTCCATCTCTCTTGCCTTTCCATCCCATCTCTCCGCCAACACCCCCTCTTTTCACCCTTTCGTTCCCTTCCCACATAATGTCAAGGGGACTTCCGACTCATACATCTAGAGCGCATTTTCATCCCGCATTGTTTGCCCACGACCCAACGCATAAAGTCATTCGATTGTGCAAACCCTCCAGGGACGTCACAGAGGGAGAGAGAGAGGGAGGCAAAGAGAGGAATAAAGAGTGAGAGAGGAAGGAAGAAGGGAGTGAGCGAGAGACAAGGGGGCCCTGTACGGTAGGGAGTTTGGGGTGGAGGGGAATGTAGAGAGACAGAGTTGAGGGGGTGGGGGAGGGGGAGTCCTGGAGAATTTGGGGAATGGGGTAAGGCGAGATGGCAAGAAGGGCTGTGGAGGAGAAGAGGGAGATTGGGAAGCGGCAGGACTGCAAATCAAGTCATTCACTTAACGACTCAATCACCCAATAGTCCTCTTTTGTGTCTGTCTACCTAGCCTCCTACCTACTTCCCGTTTCCGCAAAGATTTTTCCTTTTCTCCCGCTCTTCCTTCTCTATCTCTCTCGCCTCTTCTGTCACCCGTCTTTCCCTTCTACTTCCATCTCTCCTCATCCTCTCCATCATCACTTCGTCATCACAAAGCACTCCCATCTTCATTCCCAACCGTTCCCCGTGTCGTCGGCAGCAGTTCCCGTCACTTTTTCCTGTTACATTATCCTTCCCTAGTTTTTTTGGCGCCTCCCACCTTCAGTTTTCGTTCTGATGTGTGTGCTGTGTGTCTGTGTGAAAAGGATGGATGTCAACTGTAGTGGGGGAGGGGGTATAGGGTAGCCAAAGAGCTGGTGCGTAATGATTCGACTCGAAGGGGGAACGAACCCGGTTTCCAGCCAGGCGTGTATACGCCCTGGAAGTATCCCTCGGAGTCATGGGGCTTTCAACGATGCGGTTGTGAATTCGCCGAATAAAAATAGGAATGACAGTATAATACGTCTCGGGAGCGTGACGCGACATAATACAATCTGAACTGGATGATGCCTTGTTGGAATTGTCCTAAAGACAAATAAACCTAATTTATTAGGCACGATCATTTTCTACTTGCAGCGTTTTGGGAGATTTTAGTGGGTCGTTTCTCGTATTTCAGCGTGATCTTCCATCAAAACCGGAACTGCGATCACATCTCGCGAATTTTCTGACTTATAAAGTAAGAAAAATCGTGAAATCCTATCGGACCAAAGCGCTTCAGTGCCTCTATTTTAATTTTTATGCCGTTGAACGTAGTTTTGGTGAAGCTATCCAAGGTTAATGGGAATGTCAGAGTAGTGCTTGAAAAGTTTTCTTATTTGAAAATAATCCTTAAGTATGGAAACCACATCGGATTCAATATATAATATTTTCACTATTCGCTTGCCTTACAGCGAGGGTTTGATTTTAGTTTTCTTGAACTCGTCAGATATTTTTGAGAGCAATTATTTTTAATAATATTTTGAAAATAATATTTAATTAAGGTTTAGAAAACATTTTTACATTTTTTTCGCACAGATTGTGTGAAAGTTTTAAACTTTCCAGAACTAATTTCATTTGTGAGGGGTGTTACCAGAATACGTGAAGTGCAAGCAGCATGAAAATTCCGTATTTATTTCTAAACCGACTCGGTTTTCATTTAATTTTGCCATGCTGCGATGTCGTTACAAATATTTATTTCTATGGAAAATACGTCATTGATTTTCTACTCTCACGCCTTCCTGGAGATTTGATTTGTTGACATTCTCGGATTTTATATGCTCGGATGTCAATTACCAATTAGGATATTCTGCTGGAGGAAACATTGAAACACCACATTGATCCAATTCACCTTGAAACTTAAAAATTACCTCACACTTGGAAGGTGAGAGTTGTTCTCGTCTATAAAGCTGTCAATGAAAGTTCATGCCAGAGTTAAGCTCTCCTATGCACCCGCAGGAAAAGCCATAAGCTTCGAAATTTGCATTATTAATACCTTACCTGAAGTACCTACATTAGGTAGGCGAGTGAATTTCACTATTTATTTTATCTCACTTTAATGCTGATAAGATTCTTTTCGTCTACGAACATTGTTTTTTGTATGTTCAGAGCTGCCGTTTTATCGAGATAGTATAATCAATTTAAGTTTCCTTTTGTCTTTTAGTACGACACACGCCTGTTAGCCTGAGGTAATGGATCCTGATGCTATTCCTGTTACTACGCTCTTCTGGAAGATCATAGATGAAGGTTCTAAAAATGGAAATCCAACAAGCTGAAGGAAAGTTATAAACCAACCAGCTGAAGATATAAGGAGAAACAATGGGTAATTCTTATATTTTCATTATTGTACCTACGCTTGTTTTGGTTACAGTGTATTCACGGCTATCCCATGTGCATGTATGGCCCATGTTATAATTAAGTGGAAGGCTATGGGGATTTGGGGTTTGATTGAGAAGGTAATATGTGTATAAGTGGGAGTATTAGGGAGGCGTGGATAGAAAAACTATCAGTTGAGTTATGAATATCGATTGATTGACCCGATTACATGCACTCATGTGCGTTTTTTTCAATTACTTAACCTGCTCTGATTTCAATGAATAATGGATGAACTTGGTGTGGCTTTAGAAAAAAAGGGCCTTGTTTTGATGACGAATGAAAAATTGGGGAACGGAGAATGGAGTTTATGGAAAATATTTTCATTTTATGCCTCTATCCACGAATAACTTACTGCTAAATGCGGTATGCTCGCAGTTTGTAATTTTTAATATTTATTCAGGCTCTTGCCGTGTCACTGGTTCCAGTTGGCGATTATTTAAAGAATTTTTTTACTTGTTATATGAAAATGGAGTTGAAGAAAGTAGCATTCGTTAAATTGAAGAGTTATGGTCTGGTATTCACGTGATCTAAATACCAGATGAAATGTTTCTTCACCTTATTTGATTATAACTTTTAACTTGGAGTTGTTATGTGACCACCTATGCCTGGGTGTATCTAATGTTATTTCGTGTTTTTATCCGCAAATGTTTGTGAGTGAGCTTTTTCAGATTTCTACAGGGTGTGTCCCAAAAGTAGTAGGACTGAGTCGATTAAAAAAAATTATTGCCAGAATTGATACATCCATTCAAAAATCTTCGAAGTAGCTCCCTAGTGCGTCCACACCGCTGCCAGCACGTTTTCCATGCCTCGTACGCCTTCTAGAAGGTGGCGACCGGAATGCTGCTAAGCTACCTCGTCAAAGACTGTTGTAACGCTTCCACCGAGTCGTGGTGACGTCCTTTCAGCGCGGATTTGAGGCGGGGGAAGAGGAAGAAGTCTGGTGGAGCAACGTCAGGGTTGTAGTATGGCTCATTGAATTTTTTGGGTACTGACTCACATGGTCGAGAAGCTCTCGGCAGATCCGCGTGTGAGTTTCCTTTTGACGTCTGAGAGCACTCACAGCTCCAAATTCGCACACACCTTTCTCATGCCCATGTTTTCGCTCACAAGTCGATGCACATCACAATTAGGGATGCCAAGTTCATCAGAGATCATGCGAACACTTAAACTACGATCCCTGTCCAACAAAGTCTTCACTCGTGCAAGATTTTTGTCACTTTTTGAAGTCAAGGGCGTCCTGAACGTTCGGCGTCTTTACCATCGTCTGTGCCCTCCCGAAACAACTTGTGCCACTCAAAAACACCCGATCTACTCTTGGCGTTATCACTATTAAGCTGCCTTGAGCATGTCATGAGTCTCTTTCCCGGTTTTCCCAGTTTCACGCAAAATTTGATGGCGCAGTGCTGTTCCGACAGCCGGTTCATAACGGAACGTAACGAAGTCACGTTGCAGAGGTTTCGAAAACGCACGATCCTAAATCCGCAAAGGCTGGGAGCCAACTACCACCAACCTCAGGCCTTTTCTGAGGCTCCCCTCCCTCGAACCCAGCCTGAGAAACCGCCACCCATCCGTCCATTTGTCAGGGGAAAAATCAGTCCTACTACTTTTGGCAGACCCAGTATATTGTGTTGTCGGGGTTTGATTCTAATTCATCGAATAACTCACATTTCCTTCCTCATCTATGGACAGAATTTCTAAGATTTAACCCCACGTATTATTATTATCCCCACGTAACCATATGCTAATGCATCAATAGTTGTAGTTGCATTAACTTTAATAGGTGTAATGCATGTTGGTGACAGATTAACCCCATGCCACATACCCTTAAGATGGCTTGCAGGGTATTATGCAGATGTATATTAAGATGTATTTCCCATACTTTTTCTTGCTGTCTAAACATAATATTTATGGACTAAAACCTTAGCGCGGTGGAAGGGCTTGCGCGTTTCAAGACACCAAGAGCTGGCCTGGTGAGAGCTATGGTATTTTCTCTGGGTAGGGCCATCCATACCAGATAATTCGAAGGGTAACAGCCATGGAAAAGGTAGTTTACGTGAAGATTGCACTTAAAAAATACCGTTGGTGACGGTATTGGGAAATTTCTCTCGACTTTTCAATTCCCAGAGAAATGGAAGTCAATCACAGATAATTGAATTCTGGCAACTACGGGACTCGGACCACTAGGGTGAGTGTGGTACTTAGCAGCGGAGGAGACATGTCCTCCGCGGTATTCATCAAACGGAAAATCCTTACTCAACATTAGCAGCGGATACAACGGCGACAAAGAAAAAGACCAAGAAGTCCACCATCATGATTCTACGTTAGGGTATATACTAGATTAAGTAGAACAATTTACTTACTTGAGTAGTACATTAGAAGGAAATGGGCATTGTAGCAAAGACATTAGAGGGAGAATCTTGCTAGCGAAAGAAGAATTCAGCAATGAGAGGAAGCTGATGACGAAGACCTTGTGTAAGAATGTAAGGAATAGGTTAGGTAAGACTTTAATAGGGAGTGTAATGTTTTTCGGCGCAGAAAATCTGAAGAAAGCGGATGAGAATAGGCTGCAGGAGTTTGAGATTTTGGTGTGGAGGATGGAGAGGATGCGATGGACAGAAAATGAGGACGAACGTGGAAGTACTGGAAATGGAGTGTGAGGAGAGGAAAATGCTTGAGGAGATAAGAAGGGGGCAGGTATGTGTTTGGAACAGGTAATGTGAGGCTGGGCCGTTGAGGCTTGGGGTTGCTGAAGGCCGTGGTAGGGGACGATATTAGGTAAGCGGGGTAGGGGAAGAAAGAGAATAGGGAAGTTGATTGTTGATGAATTAATAAATCAATGGTGGAATTTTCGACCTATGTCACGATCCCATTATGGTCTCGTATTCTGTTTTTTTTTAAATTCTGCATTTTTATTTTCGAGTAGACTCGAATAGTTATGATAGGGGGTGGGTACTAGGCACCCAATAGAAATCACGTCAATTCGGAGAAAGTGAAACAAATGAATACGTTGGTATTTGAAATGTAGAAGGACAATGGAGAAAAAAAACAATAGAGAAATCAAGAATTTATATAAACATCCAGATATAACAAGTGAGATAAAGTCCAGAAGAATCAGGTGGGCTGGACATATTCTAAGGAAAGAGGAAGGATGTTTGATGAAGGAGGTGCTACATGGGATTCCTGAATGAAGAAGACCCCGGGGAAGACCAGTCTAAGATGTTGGGACCAAGTGAGGACGGATATGTAAAATATCGTAGCAACAGAAAGAGAGACAGAAGATCGATCCAGGTGGAGGGGATTTCTTGATGTGGCTAAATATTGCCTAAGATATATATGGCCCTGGGAGTAAGAGTATTTGAGATGTAGAAAGGAATAAGATAAATACTTCATTGAATTATTCTGAAATCATGAATTGAACTGGTAATTTTAAAGGAGAATGGAGAGATAAAGAAACGGGTCTCTACAGGCTTCACTCGGAAAATGTCATTGTATCAAATGTGTTGACTTTTACTTTGATTTTTTGTATTTCTGAGGAAAGTCAGTATTTATTGACGTCAATAAAATTTTTTTCGATCACATATTCACCTGCACATATTCTAGGTATACTCCCGGATAGTTCGCGGTTTACTTTGAGATATTTTTAATTAACCGTATATATTTTTTTCAGTGCAAATGCTACTTACCTGAAAGAATAAAAATTACTTCACATTACGTCACAGAGTTTGGGGATTCGTTTGTCAAAAAGTTTGTTTCCTTACCTGTTTCTTACCCCTTCAAAATTACTAACAAGGCAGTCAGATAGTAGAGAGTTTATTAAATTTTTATAACTAATCTCAACGATTTTTTGCATACCTATCCTTTTAGTGATGGGTTGTGTGATATGTAAATGGCTGGTGATTTCGCCGTAAAATGACTTAAATATCATTTTATTCAATCTCTGGCTACCAATAGAAAACTTGCAATTTCTTTGATATGGACAACAAAATTATGCATTTCCGCGCTTTCATTTTTTCAAAAATCGAACTTGAAATTACATGGTGTTAAATGCGGGAATGGCTGAGTCGTGTAAAAATTAGTATTTTTTCAATCTAATATTAATGCCGTTTTCGCGAAAAATTGATGGAAAGAAGCGAATTCTCAAAGGGAAATGGATGGTGATTATATTAAGGCACCAAGCCATCTTTGGCCGTGTTCCATTTCAATATTATGCGCCCTTCGCACCCTTATCCGCTCTTTACGATCGTCACTTTTCTGTCGTGACGTCACGTAGTGTTGTTCCATTCCGTAGGGCGAATGCTGAGATGAGCGCAAGGACGTAGAGCAGGAGTGAGTTCCACCGTGCTCCCTTATGCTCCCTAAACCATTGAGCTACGCTATATCGGGGCTTTAACTGCTATCATTAAGTTTTTTTCAGCTTATACCGTGGAATGGAAGTAGAGAAGGAGTTTACTTCTTATTATGAATGCTAATTAAACAATACACTTTATGAATATTTGTGCATCGTTAATTTTTCCATGTTAGAAATTCGGAAAAGTTTTATCTTTAATTATACATAGCAAGAAAGTATAAGTGCTGGGATATATGGTGGTAAGTTGCTATATAGTATAGGAGAATGGAACGTATTATTTCTTGGTATATTAGTTTTCTTTGGTGAGGTAGGGATTAATTTATTGGTAAGTCAAGTATTTTTCATTTAAAAAGATCCTTCCTCGGAAGCTGTCTTGTGTGCTATGGGTTTCCGTTGCGTTGGGACGTTATGGGAGCCAATAAAATAGGTTTTATGGCTTCATTGGACTTAATATAGATATTTTAACGATTACAATGTAATGAAACTTATCGGTCACTCCAAAGGCGATAGACTGTGATTAAGCTAACCGGGAATTGCTTGGCTTTCATTAACCTGCGATTTGCGGATGCGGTACATTGTGAGTGTGAATATAGACAAAATAGTGAGAATAGATTTATTTTGTGAGTGATATTTCGTTATTAGGGGTTGGTGGGTGAAGCTTACGGTGAAATAAAGGAAATATTGCTTAAAATGCTATATTTCTTAATAATTTATTGAATTCAAGATGGTTTTCCCGTTGAATTATATCATATGGGTATAACCTAATCCGTAGGTACTATCTTTTTGAGTTTAGGTATAGTTTTGTTCTCTTCCTTGAACTACGACCTTGACGTGGTGGAAGGGCTTGTGCGTTCCAATGACCCCTAGAGCTGGACTGGCAGGAGCAAGTACATTGCTCCTGGTAGGGCCACCCATGCCAGATAGGTCGAAGGGTAGGAGCCAGACGAAAGGTAGTTCCGTGATGGTGTCACGTTAAAAATACCGTTGAGTCGCGTGGGATACCTCTCAACTATCACTTCCCAGAACATGAAAGTCATTCAAAGAGATCTGATTCCTGGCAACTACGGGACGCCGCCCACTAGGGCGGGTGTCGTGCCCGGCAGCGGGGGAGGCAAGGCCTCCGCGGTCGTCATCACACGAAATCCTTGCACAGAATCAGAATCAGAATCATCATCAGAAGATACAAGGGAAAGGAGGGAGAAGAAGAAGAAAAAGAGGAAGAGGAGGAGGAAAACAGTGGTAAAAATAGGAACTTGGAACGTAAGGACCATGATGAGGGCCGGGAAGCTTGAAAATATTAAGCAGGAAATGGAAAAAGGAAAAATAGATGCTTTGGGATTGTGCGAGGTTAGATGGAAGGATAGCGGGGACTATTGGAGTGATAACTACAGGGTGATCTATAGTGGGGGAGATGAGAGTCAACGGGGGGTAGGCATGGTACTGAACACAAAGTTGGGACTGAGGGTGGTAAACATTGAACAGGTGAACGACAGGATACTAGTGGTAGAAATAAAAGCACGCCCGACGAATTTCGTACTGGTCCAGGTATACATGCCTACGAGCAACCATAGGGAGGAAGAGGTGGAAGAGGTGTACGAGCAAGTAGAAGAAATAATTAGAGAAGTGCCGGGGAAGAAAAACCTGATAGTGATGGGTGACTGGAATGCAGTGGTGGGAGAAGGGAGGGACGGATTAGAAGTAGGAGGGTTTGGGTTAGGAAGAAGAAATGATCGCGGGGAAAAGGCAGTTGAATTTTGTAGAAGAAATAAATTAGTAGTGACAAACACTTGGTTTAAACATCACCCCAGGCGTAGGTACACATGGAAAATGCCGGGTGACACTGGGAGATACCAAATTGATTATATAATGGTGAGGCAGAGATTTAGGAACAGTGTAAAAAACTGTCGTAGCTATCCAGGGGCGGATGCGGACTCGGATCATAACTTGGTGATGATGAAGTGTGAAGTTAGATTCAAAAGGCTTTGTAAAGGTAGGAAGATAAAGAGGTGGAACCTTGAAGCATTGAAAGGGTTGAAAAGGAGGGAATACCAAGAGCTAGTAGAAAAGAACATAGGTGAAGAGAAGCGGATGGGAACCATAGAGAAGAGATGGGAGGTTATAAAAACAGGCATCGCAAGAGCGGCAGAGAAAACAATAGGAACGGTGGAAAAGAAGAGGGTTAAGAATCAGTGGGTTACAGAAGAAATGATAAAGAAAATGGAGGAGAGAAGGATATGGAAAAACGTGAACACCGACGTAGGCAAGAGGAAGTACAAGGAATTGAATAATAAACTCAGGCGAGTGACCAATCGGGCAAAAGAAAACTGGTGGAAGGGACAATGTGAGGAAATGTAAAAGATGCAGGAGGAGGGGGAAGTGGGCGCTTTGTACGCCAAGGTGAAAATGTTATCGGGTGGTAAGAGAGGTCAAGCGATACCAAAGATTAAGGACAAAACAGGGAAGATATTAATCGAACAGGAAGATATCCAAGAAAGGTGGAGAGAATACGTAGAGGAGCTATATGACAGCGAGAATAGACCCCTTAGCCTAGATCTAGAGGACGAAGGAACAATAGATAAAGATAACCTCGGACCAGAGTTACTTGAGAGTGAAATAGAGAGGGCACTAAGAGAGATGAAGGGTAGAAAAGCCGTGGGAACCGATAACCTACCTTCGGAACTACTGAAGAATCTAGGTAGTAGGGGGAGAAAATCGTTTTTCGAACTTATTCGCAGGATCTACTAGGAAGGAGTATGGCCAGAGGATTTCGTGAAAACAGTATTAATGCCTATCCCGAAGAAGAAGAAAGCGTCAGAATGCGAGGAGTATAGAACAATCAGTTTAATTTCGCACGCAGCAAAAGTGTTGCTTAGAATACTAAATAGAAGGTTGGAGAGCAGAGCAAAGTGCTATTTAGGCGATGACCAATTTGAGTTTAGGAAGGGGAGGGGAACCAGAGATGCGATTGCGGTAATGAGGACACTTATAGATAGAAACATGGAGCATAATCAGGATGTTTTCGCTTGTTTTGTAGATTTCGAAAAGGCGTTTGACAGAGTAAACTGGGAGAAACTAATGCAGATACTGGGGAAAATAGGAATAGATTGGCGTGATAGGAGACTCATCCGAAACTTATATATGGGGCAGAGGGCTCATGTAAGGGTAGCGGACGGTGAATCAGGGTGGGCAGTTATAGGTCGCGGGGTGCGGCAAGGGTGCCCGTTGTCGCCTCTACTTTTTAACATCTATGCTGAGGAAATGGTAAGAGAGGCATGGGATGAGCTAGACTTGGGAATGAAAGTAGGAGGCCTGTGGATAAAGTCGGTTAGATTCGCAGACGACCAGGCGTTGGTGAGTCGGTCATCGAAAGGACTGCAAACTTTAGTAGATGCACTGGAAAAGCAGTGTGAGAAATACGGAATGAAGATAAATAATAGGAAAACAAAAGTAATGAGATTCTCTAGGACAAAGAAAGCGAAGCTGGTGATAAGAGTAGGAAGTCACAAACTGGAGCAAGTTGAACAATTTAATTACTTGGGTAGTACGCTAGAAGAAAGGGGACATAGTAGCAAAGACATTAGGAGGAGAATAGCGCTAGCGAAGGAAGCGTTCAATAATAGAAGGGAGCTGATGACGGGGACTTTAAGTAAGGATGTAAAAAAGAGGCTAGTAAAGAGCTTGATATGGAGTGTGGCGTTGTATGGGGCGGAAACGTGGACCTTGAGAAAGGAAGACGAAAATAGGCTGAAGGCTTTTGAGATGTGGGTGTGGAGGAGGATGGAGAAGGTGCGTTGGACGGAAAGGAAGACAAATGAGGAAGTGCTTGACATGGTGGGCGAGGAGAGGAAACTTATAGATGAGATTAGGGGAAGGCAGGGTAGGTGGCTGGAAGGGGTAATGAGGGACGATGGTTTGCTGAAGGTCGTGATAGAGGGAAGGATGTTGGGTAAGCGGGGAAGGGGAAGGAAGAGAATCGGTTTTATGGACGGGATGAAGAAAGGTAGGACTTATGCTGAGATGAAGAAAGAAATACAAGAGGTAGAAAGGGCACAGCACGTGTAAGAGTTCGTTGGATATTCTCTGACTTTCATCACAACCTACCTCTAACCGGTAGATTACTGTAATGAATGAATGAATATAGTTTTGTTGACTAGAGATGGAATAAATAGCGGAAGGAAATAGCCGTCTGATTTCAGTACGCCATTGACTCACTTGGTTTTAAGTTCTATGAGTTAGTATGTGCTTTAATACGATGAATTTTATACCTACCTAAATGGACTACAATATATATAAAATAATGCGACAACTTATCGTCTCGTTTCCAAAATCAATAACAATAATACCTCAGTAACAGCATTCAACCAAGTTGGTTCAACGCCAACGCATGCTGGGGAAGGGCAGGAAAATCTCTTTTGTCTGTGTTTGACTGACGTCTCACCTTCTAAATTATCATCTAAACACCTTTCAAGTATTCGTCAATACATGCTATATCGAACGTATTCAACAAAAGTTATGCATGATATTCATGCACCTACTCAAGTGACCACGGAATGTGTACATCAATTATTCATAGTTGTCAAATCTGCCAATGGAAGACACTGGCGCCACCTACTGAAAAGAGCAGATAAGAGCGTAGGGCATTTAAGAGCATAAGGGCGTAGAGCGTAGGGTGCACCCTACTTGAAATGGAACACGGCCTTTGTCTTTTATTTATTAGCTAATAACTAGAAATCGCCGTCGTCAAACTGTGTTAGTTCAGTGAAAATGGCATTAAAGTTGGCTCCTATAACTGGGAATAAGTGTTCAGTAAAAATATGTTTCGTCTAATCTGCATATTTTGTACCTTCATTGTGTGTTGTCATCAGTGGAAGCAGCATTATTCAACATTACAAACGAAAAGATGGAGTTCAGAATTTGTTTTGACACACACAATAGGAGAGGAACCACCTTAAGTTCACGACGCCCTATAACCTAACTGTAGCTATGAAGATGCAATTCCGTATACGATTACTCTAATTGTGGTGCAGTAATGGTAGTTGCTTCGATTTTAGCCATGATTTTCCATCACAGGAGCTTTTAAATTCGGCGGAATTTTCTAAAGGAAAATTCGCAGAAAAAAAGTGAAGTTGGAATTAAGTGTTTGAAAGAGCAAATATAGGACTATTATGGAGCGCTATATACTTGTTTCAGTCCGCTCGAATTGCTGATAAAATAAAGTCTCGGCCAACTTCTCAGGTGCCAATTGAAAATTAATATTCACTCCCCGTCTTCTTTCACTCATTGGACTCTGGTTTCTCTGAAACGCATTAACGAAGCCATTGCTTCTTGGTTATATAGATGCATTAAAATTTGGTATTTTGTTGTGATGACTTGGCGTTAACATGCTTGTCGTCTTAAGCTTACGTTTGTGAGTAGAAATTTTAAAATTTGTCAAAGTTTTCGGCAAAATTGTTCTGGAAAATTCACCCACCGTGACTTCCAAGTTGAATAAGTACGACATCATCTCGCCGTTATGACGATGTGCGAATTTGATATCAGACTCGGAGCAGCCTCAAACATTTGTTAATGGTGCTGTGAGAAGTGTCTTCTGAGTTCCAGGTCCTCATCATTAGGAACCTCCGAAACATCTCCGCTTTGGTAATTGGAACAGATACTCAATTACTTGGCGGGGAAGTTATTTGGTCATAATGCGACCGCGCGGCAGTTTCCTCGTCCAACTCGGCAGGTTATTAGCTATCTGTTCTCACCTGTTCGGAGACAGCCATTCATTATATCCCATCTTCCCTTCACACCTTCGTGCGTCATGGTGTAACACCTTGGCAACTAGCGCATCCCGTGATTTCTGCATCGGTTTGCCGAATGACACTTTCTCTTTAAAGGTGCTGAAGCGCCTCTGTGGCACAATGCAACGTGACGTCTGTGCAGTTATAGGAGGTGCCTACGCTTCGCAGGTCTCGTGAGCATAGGTTGGGTCAGAGAGTTAATTAGTCTAAGTTCGCGGTACTGAGCCTCTTGTTGGTTTTGAGAATGTGGCTTCCCTCTCCACATGGTGAAGACGAAGTTTCTGCGGGATTGACGAAATTTGACCCTAAATCCACGGCTTTAATATAATAATACTTCATTATAGGCACGAATTTTGAATTTATGAAATTTTACTATTTCTACTCGATGATAGTTGCGAGGTATGTAATTGCATTTGATGACGCATCTAAATTTGGTGTAGACTTGTTACCATTGAAGAAATTTCAGAAATTTTAGTACATATTCCCTTGAATCTTATCTCTAAATCCGCAACCTTGACTAAAAAGAGAGATAAAATCAGGCATGCCTATGTACATGCTCCAAACCCATCGTGTAATCCGTAGTTATAAAAACTGGCTTGTGTAATGCTTTTTGGGGAATCGTCAATAATTTTAGAGGCCTATAGAGTTTCCATTTAGAACATAGCTTGTGAGTACTACGGTTTCTGGAATTCTTAATTATTGTAATATGCTCTTAGATTGTCAGTGCGTTTTTTGACAATGAGAAGTTGTAAACAGGATGAGAATTTGTAATTGAGATGAAAAATTGGCCAAGGCATGCAGAAAGAAGTTTATTAATTTATGAATTAATCTCATTATCATTTTAAATTACTGAAATTTTGTATCCTCTTGGCTGGCTTGATGGCCCAGTAAATGGCTGCGAGCTCACTGGGGCTTTTGGATCGAGAGAATAAATGGCAAAGGCAAAAATGGTACAAATTTTCTCCTTAACATTTGAATTTTGAAACTGGATATGCCTGGAAAAGCATGAATGTAGTGTTAAAGCACTTGTCACAGTCCAAAGTGTGTGCACTCATTGTGAAAGAATTAATTCATTACAACAGGGGTTTAGAGCATGAGGTGCGAGTACTCTGAAGGGTAAATGCTTGGCGGTTTAGGGGCGGGTGAAAAATTTGAATAATAATATATAATTAAGTTATTTAGTTGGTAGAGGTAAGAATATAAATAATAAATATTGTTATAATATAAGGGGTGCATTATTGGAAATTGATGGCTAAGATACACACAAATCATTAGAGGTTGGGAGCTGCTGGAGTAGCTTCGCCTAAAAGAAGCAGTCTATTGATTGACATTGATAATGCTTCAAAGATGACATTGAAAATTACCGATAAAATTCTTCCAGATCCTCCGAAATTAATAGTACCATAGAAAACTGGAGAGGCGCTCCAGTCGCCATAAGGACGATTCGTGGACGAAAATGAACATGTAATGCGCAAAATTAAAAATTACTGTATTCTATGATACTATATGCTCTGAATTGGTAGTTCATGTTTGACGCTTCATGTCAGTAGCCATATTGATGTCCTAATGAACGAAATAAATTGTCGTTTACGATTCTTACTTGCCTATTATTTTTATATTTCCTTTCCATGTGTCGAAAAAATTAAAACTCTTGGACTCGAATCCATGTCCTTTTCCTGGGATTTTCCTTGTTTCCTTTTGATTACCCGATGGGTAGTACTATCGATCCAAATATGGAATACGTAGACCGTCAACTAAGAAATACGATAGCCACAAGCGAAAGTAATTGACATTTTCAAGAAAATGTTAACATTATGATCGTAACATATATTGATTTTCTGCTGTATGTTCGCGCCAAGGTTATTCATTTATTTTTGACACTGATTGTTTTGAATTTAACGTAGCTTGCATATATACTTAATAACCTATGAAAAACTATAAACTAATTCATGAGTTCTCTAATTTAAAGTGTTCCATATTGGCATACAAAGAAACGTGCCGTTTTTTATGTGTAGAGATGTATTTCAGGAGAATACCTCGTGCGTCTTACAATTTGTAGCTACCCACTGGTAATGCGCCTAATACTAGTGCATTACCAATATTGCCTTTCTCCTCATTTCACGTTTAGAATAGATAATATATAAAAACTGATTGTGTAATGACCGGGAAAAAACAGAAAAGTATCCGGCAAAATCGGGAAAAGCCCGGGAAATGTATTTCTACCCTGAATTTTCCTATGCATAGCTGAATAATTATTTAATAACTATGTAGATATTATTACTGATAATTGCCTATGTATAATTTTACAATTTATATAATTATTTGTCACTGAAAATTTAGGAGGCATTATTATTATAATGGGGAATTCTCCCATTTATAATAATAATAAAAATGATGTACATATATGCATGATTTGATGCTTTCCCGGGGAATATCGAAGTCAAAATTAAAGTGAAGACTTTTCCATCGAAACGTTGGCAAAGATGGAGAACCTGACCCGGTCGTAAGCCCGAAAGTATTTCACTTCAATGTACATGTACATACCATATGTGCCGTTGAGAGAAAAGGCACTCAAAAATGCCACTTTTTGGAAAATCAGGTTTAAAGTAAAATAAAAAGAATGTATAACCTAAATGCTGCTTTCTATTTGTAAAACAGGGAAGATAAACTCACACCACTCTTACACAAAGCATAAAACATGTAGAGGAATGTTTCTCTACATCTAACTAAGATATGTCCAAAAACTGACTTAGGTACACTACTTTTGATCTCAACAGCTCAGATATTGAAATGAAAGCAATTATTTTGTGCACATTAACATAATTGTGCACACGAGTTGGGTTTCGACGTTGGACGTCATTACCAAGTGATCATAGAAGCGTCTTCGAATTTGGAATAATTATTTAGCTAAGAGAGAGGAAAAAAACAAGTCTTATAAATTAAATAAGCGTCATAGATTCGCAGAATTCCTTTCAGTATCCCCAGTTTGAAATCGAAAACCCCTGGATCATGGATTGGTTGTGAACGTAATTAGCGTGTTTTCATTTCTCCGCAGGACTTTCCACTTCGGTTAGAATACTCCAAGCGAGTGCATATTGGAAAGTGCTCTTGAGAAATCGGTGGAGAATGAGGGACTTGAGTCTAGAAACCTCCATTTTCCAGTTAAATGATCTGCCTCCGAGGGGATGTCGAGTACGGTTCGAGATTCTACCTACTGTTTGTTCCATTGTACTTTTGATTTTCTTGCCTTGTATGGGCTATCATGGGAAATTTAGCACGAGGAACTCTGTTAAACCTAACTAAATAGAATCGGAACATTATTTCATAACAAGTGTACGTAGTTTACTCAGGAAATCATTTATGACTGAGACAATTATTGTTTCAGCTGAAAGCCTTTGTAATCCTAGATAATTAATGCATCACCTTGCAGTATTATTTAAAATGTATTATTGTAGTAAATAAATAAGGAAAAATAGAGAGAATCCAACGACAGGAAACTTCATTCCCTTATGCTCAAGACGAGAGGAATGTCGTCTTTCTAAGCTAGCCTTAATTGAGTAGGTATTAACTGGAGGAATGACTACCTAACTGAGGCATACATTCGAGTGCATTGTCATAGTTTATGCTACCTCAAATAATTATTGCTGGTTCACACGTGCTTCCACGTAGTCTTGTCCAATGTTCTCATTGAACGTGGGATTAGTTTACCTATCTCAGAAAATATTTTGCTAGATTTCCTCAAAGCATGAGAGAAACTAGGCGTTGAGTCATAGGTTGAAAATAATGAAGGCCTCAACCAGTTTCGAAATGAATATTTGTAATGGAGGTATTAGCATGAGAGTTTCGGGTTTGTCCTATTTATTTTGCTCGGTATTCCTAGGTTAATTTCTAGGCTTTATCATCAGGGTTGTGTCTATTCATGACAGCGCTCGACCAAATTACATACGTAATCCGTAAATGGGGATACCTAAATACCATATTGGTATTCTGAAAACAGGCTGAACTCCGTTTAAACAAAAACGTCTTCAAGTGTCCAAGAAACAGTCTCGTTTTACAGTGTGTGTTTTGAAAGATTGTTTTAGTTATTGAGTTTGTTTTCCTATTTTTCCATCGTAATAAAATAATACTTGCTCCAGTTCGTTGCAGTATGAATACTTAGTGGGATTTAACCTACTATCCAAGAGATTGGTGTTCAAAGTCTTTGAAAGTCCAAATTGCTTTGAAAATATAAAGGGCTCAGTTTTAAAATTTTTCTTTTTCCATATCTGAAGTTTTTATTTAACTCACTCTTTAATTGGGGAGTTCCCCGACTCTTCTCCCTTTGCCGCACATCACCAGATTTGGCAGTTACTTAGGGCTAAGAGGGGAACCAAGGGGGATATTTTCTTTTGAACCACTTGCCTTAGAGTAACACTTCAGATCATAATATTAGTTTCAATGTTACAGTAAAATAAACTTCATTCTTTTAGCTAAAGCGTCATGAAATGACCAAATTAAAAAAAAATAGACGTCATGAAATAGGAAAATAAAGTCATGAAATTCATAGAATGAAGGTCATGAAATAGAAAAATAAAAATCATAAACGTTCCGTCTCTGATTATTACCACACTGATAACACTTCTCTGGATGGACCATGCTGATGAAAACTAATAAATTGGATTCCTTAGATTCTACGAATTCATCTGGACTAGGAAGAGGGCCAGTAGACATTCTTCTGGCACAGGCACTAAAACGTTGTACATTAATAGTACAAAAACTAAGGGGAAAAAAATCAATTCCTCCTTTAAGCGAAATAATTTTCTGCGTCATAAATCTAAAAACTGGCCTTCTGGTAGATTGTTTTGTGAGTACCATTCTCTCCGGGTTGCAATTTGGACTAATATCCTCCAGAAAACTTTGCGATTTGACGGTGGAGGGTCTTACTTAATTTCTTCTTTATTACCTCGAAATTTTATAATCCTTTCCTGCTCAGTATCTACGCATGTATTCTCTTTCTCCGTCCACTTTCCCAGCGCGTCTTACAATCAATATACAGTTGCCTGAAGCAACGTATATCCATATTTTTATTTAACCTTCCGTCGCGACGACAGAATAAAATAAAGTTTGTAATAATAGTAAGTTATTTGGAGCGATATTTTGACACGAACCAATTCAACTTCAAGACAAAAATTTTCCTATGAAATGACATAAGAGTTATGTTTCTGTGACGAATGGTTTTCATTTTATAGAGGAAAAACTGCGATATTTTTCTAAAATTCGCATTTTTTCCAAACTTCTGCCTCAATGAGGCACGGGTTAACGTTGTCAAGTTGAGCTGAAACTTTGCAAAAATCATTTTTTAGCAAATTTGCAACTTTTAGGGGGACCCCGGGAAGATGCGGTGGAAAAAAATTCCCATATATCTTGTGACCACCCTAGTGCTTTATACTATCCCGCAGTTCAGTAGCCCGATAGCCCCTATTAGCTTCTTGTATGGCTCATTCGCTCTCCTCGTATTTTCCACTCATTTTCCTGATTTCACTATCTCCTCTTTTATCTACAAAGAAGTATTAATTTCTGAATTTAACAATTTAGCAGACATTGTTGGCATTATCACAAGGAGCTGATTAATCTTTTCTTTGTGCCTTTACTTAATATCACAGTTCCTTTCCTATTGTAGAGCGCTCTATTTAAAAATATAATTCTTCTGTCAATACCTATGCAGCTCTGAGCATTTTCATTCACAAGCGACCGTATCTGTTGTTTATGATGTTTCTGCCTACTTGCTGAGAATCGTAGTAATATTATTCAATGGGAAATTAATTTAATTTTATGTTTGGTTGAGTTTTTTTACTGCCATACCTACTAACTTCTACCATTAAATTAGTGATTGAACTAATCATTTAAGTTTTTCACCCGCAAGCTCTCTGCAATAATTACGCTATAAATTACCATTTCCATCTCTATATGATGGAGTGAGCGACCCCACAAACTGCGGTTAAAGCCTTCGTATCACGAAGGCATTTCAGATGCCTTGGGGATTTTATTCAAGTCTCTTGAAAAAATAATCAGTTATGTGCCACACGGGAAATGAAAACATGGGTGGTTTTTGGTTTGAACAGAATGATGGCTGATACATTTGCGGGGATAGATGCCATTTTTTTATAATTCGTTACTTCATGATCTAATTTGAAAATAGTATTGAGTGGTAATATGCCATATTTAGCAGAAGCTGTCCATCTTTTGCTGTAGTATAACTGTGATTATTATTTACCCAGTATATTTAAAATCCGGAAGAAAGGATCGAATAAAGAATGCCCTTTTGTTAAATGTAGTGAACTTTAATGAGTCTGTCAGTATCTGGATTCTTATTTGAGTAAAAATATTGAAGTATAACTTATCTATTGTCTATATTAAAAATTGCCTACAAATGTTTTCGTTCGGATGTAAATCTAATACAGTGATAATTCATAGTGGTTAGGTGGGAATTCATTGCGATGCTCGATAACACAAATCGTTAAGAAATTAATAAATGCTCCCCCATTTGGCACGATTATTTTTGGGTAAAATTCCTTGGATTCTCAATTAATGACTAGCCTTTTTCTACATAGCTACCATGTGGTTCTATGCAGGCTATTTTGTTGGGGAATTTCAACATATATTATTCGATTTTCTGGAATTTCGTGTGTTCCCGGCGCCATTGTTTCGGCAATAGAGTTTTGTCAGGGAGGAAGAAAAAGAAATAAAGCGGTTGCTTTATGTAAGTAAATTAAAATAGTATATTTTTCAAACTCGTTGGGAAATACATGGTGTGGAATAGTTGAGAAGCTAGCTTGGGTTTTGCTTTTACCGATCAATACTTACTCGGTTCAGTTATGAAATTTTACGTGTAGCACTTATTAGCCTGGAAATTTTCAGGTTAGCAAATGTTTGAGCGGATTATTGTGCTCACGTCATGTGTACACATGAAAAGCCTCCAGATGATGAGATAAAATGTTGGCGAAATTAAGCATAGACATACATATAGATTCCGCAAAAGGAACGACTTCGATTTAGGTTAAAAGGGAGAGTGTTGTGTCGGAGGATGGGTCATAGATGACCCTACGGGTTGAGGGTAAGGGATACTGGGCTTAAAGTGCTCACCACATGATACGTAAGTTCCGGGGTTTCACTGTGAAATGTCAACATCGTCCGGGATTCGAATCCAATACTCGATATGGGAAGACTAGCCACCGTACCAGTCGATCCACGTTAACGTTTTCTGCCTTTGAAAATTATCATCTTTGGAAATGAACTTTGGCATTGGTAGTAGTTATTATAGCATTAAATAAAAAATATGTGCCATAATAAATTCCTGGTAAGCTGTGAAAATTAGCATTTTACCCTTTTTTATATATTGCTTTTGCTAATTCTATTTGAAATGTATTTTGTAATACCTCGTTATGATCAGAAGCTGATTTTTTACATCGTACCTGAAGCCGCCAAGTACTCCTTTCGGCGTAAAGAGTTTCCCGGCTGCATTACAGACCAGTCCCAGCGCCCACTTCCACATTATGACGGGGAATCTGCGCTGCGGTTGAACGACTAATTAAATCATCTCGCTAGAGATAATTAAGCTAACTCTTCTTTAACTCCGCAATTAATGATATATTTGCTTAGCACGTTCGTCTTCTAATTTCTTGATTCTAATGTTAGTTCTCGAGTCTGTGCGGATGTGGGGGAAGATGAGGATACCGGAGAAAAACGAAACGAAACTGGTCGGAGAGGTTGATGAGGAGAAAAGGAGTAGGGTGGGGGGTGGAAGTAGGGAAGAGCGGAGGATGGAAGATGTTTGAGGGGTGAGGTCGTTGGGAGTTGTCCTCTTTCATTCGTTGCCATCGATTCCGAGGATTAAGCCACGTCCGCATAAGCTGATATGGCCACCAGTCTCTTAATGAATTAATTCCATTAGGGAAAAGGGAGAGATGAGGAATGGGGGAGGTAGAAGGACGAGGGAGGGAGTAGCGGAGAGGAGATAGGCTGGTGGAGAGGGAGATAAGACTCGACGAAAAAAAGTAAGATCGTGCGGGTAAGGGAATGTCGGGGCACGAAGAGGGGTGGCACTCTGAGAAATAGGGAAGCGGTGTAGAAGGCTGGAGGGACGTTTGAGGGGAATGGCGCGGAAAAATATGTGCAAAAAAGCGAAAGAGGGATCCCGAAGACTGCATTGGAATGTGCGGCGTCGGTATGCGTGGTCTCAATGCTAGGCCGGGGGAGGGTGGAGGTTAGTGGGGAGGTCTTGCCCACCTCGTTCATTTTGTGAATTTTTTTGTCTTCGTTTGCGCATTCGCACTACTAAAGTTTTAGTTTTACGTCCGGCAGGTTGCGAAAAATAAAGCATAATTCTCTTTCAGTGCAGTTATAAACCTAGACTCGTGCTCTCGCAATTTCGGCACAAAACGTTTCTCGGAAATGATATTAGCCGTATCGCTAAATTTTCCTTCTCCCACGCGTAGCCGCGGGGATGAGTATTTACACCACACTACGTCGAAGATTATTTATTTTCATGACCATCGTGAATTAGGAGCCAGCCTTGTTTTTCCTGACATATGCGTCACTAGCTGGAATTAAATTGATCTTACCTTTTAAAAATTATAAGTTAGCATTAATTGGAAAGTATAGAAATATTTTTGTTTTTTAGTTATAATTTCATTGAGTTGGCCCTGAAATTCTTGGCAGGTTATCATAGCGCATACCCTGGAGTCCTTTGATTAATATATGTTTCCGCAATCCTCCCCCTCCCCTATTACATTCGCGTATGTCCTGGAATTGATCAGATAACTTGGAAATAGACTGAGCTGGAAAATTTGAGTGCTATTTTACTGTGGATTGCTAGTATATCATTATTATCGTTATCATCCGCAAAAAATAACATTTAATGTCGATTTTACGTGCGTTTATATAATTTACTATTTCCCATTATAGATTTTGTTAGAGAAATAATCGAGTTTTGTTTGTTTTTATCGTTGCATTATAATAATATTATTAAAATAATATTACCCCTGTCTATTGTTGTATTATATTGATATTATTACAAGAGTTACCCACTGTCTTCTGTTGTTTCTACTCAAGGGGTAAACATCTCTCTTCAGCTTATTTGGCTAGTTGGTTGGAGGTGACCGACATTTACGGCCATTTCCACCATTTGGGATATGAGTATAAGTTTGGCAGGGAAGGATTACTTCGGGAATGCTCAAGGAGTGGGGAGACACCCAGGTGTCGGAATTAGCCTACTCTTAACAAAAGGAGCCAAGGGGAACGCAATTTAACGACCCATCCGACAGACGTAGTACTACACTTAAAATGCAAGTACCGTAGTGGGGATCAGATTTCCTTTGTAAAATCTCCACCTTTTCCGGGATTTGGACCCGATATGACAGTATTGGATGCTAGAATTATGTCCATCACACCAAACCCTATCCCTTTTTCGGCTTGTTTGAATGTAAATTTCTTTAGTCGTTCCGAGGATAGTTTTAGCTACTTAGGGTAATGTATGAAGTAAATAGCTATTTTTTATTTTTATAGTTATTAGCCATAAGGCTCTCATTCCTGAAAAACATCAGGGTGAACATACGGCATCTTGTATATATATCGTTATTACATATTTGTTGCGGGAATATACTGTCACTTAATAATAATTGCCTGAAGATAGGAAAAGATAGCTCGAATAAACTGGTTCGCTGTGAAGAAAAAGATTGAAGCTCAGAGTTTTTTATTGGTAGCGTTAAAACTTGACTGACACCGACGCTCTCGCGTCATTGAACGTGATCAATTGATTTTGGCGGGAAATCAAAGGCATGTAAACAGCCAAATGTGTTGTTTTTGCCAGCAATGGCTCGCAGTTCCAGCTTCTAGAACGCACTTATAACTCACGATAGCTGTTTATCTTAGCTCCATCATTTATGTTTTCAATTAATCATCAACGTAGGTGTTTTAGGTACAAATAATATTGGTAGCTATTGCAAAAGTTCTGGTTTTCCCTCAAATACGATTTGCGATTGCTATGCAACGGAAATATACCACGGTTTATAATAAGAGGAGCTTCGTCTATCAGGAAGTTAACTCTTAACGGCCTATGTAATTGGGAAGATAATATATCTGTGGAATTACGGATAAAAGCTTGCAATAGGCAGCGGTGTTGAAGATGGATTGAGTGTGAGAATAAATGACTTGTTTGGTAGAGGAGAATATTTCTTCTTCGCCATTCAGTACAGGTCGGAGTCAAACAAATTGGCACTCGTCTAGATGAAAATGTCGCGAAGAGTAGGAGCTCGTAATTTCCCCGGAAAGAATAGTCCACTGGACTTTGGTCAAGATTCGGCGATGATGGAGTGCGGCGTGGTGTCAACTCGAGGTAATGAGAAAGAAACAGATAACCAAACCGAAGCAAGGGCCTGCGGTCTCGGGTGTCAAGGGAAGGGGATGTCTCGAAGGGGTGGCTGCGGAGAGAAGGGGGGGAAGGGGTTTTGACGGGAGAGGGGAAGGGGAGTGGGTGGGTTGGCGGGAGAGGTGAAGGGACTGATGACGAGGAGGAAAGTGGCTGGCATTCGTGACAAATGGGAGACGCATCGGCTGTTAGGGTTCTCGGCAGGGGTTTGATGCAATTAAAGGCGGAGCAAAAGGAACAAATGGCTTCTTTCTCTTTATTGATATCGTATTGGAATCAGCCTCCATCAATTTTCTGCTGGACACGTCAAAAGTGGAGCCGGCAAGAGATTAATCTATCAACAACGAGACGGCGTCTGCTTATCCGGTCGATCGCCGTCTACGAAGTGACCGAGAAAGGTATCCCTTCCGTTTTAATTAGCTTTCTTGAGAATGATTTTGCTGTGTCATATAGATTTTCAAGCATCTGATAAACGTTTGGGGCGATGTTTCATTCTGCAAATGTACCCTAATGCGCACTTGAGCTTTTTAATTTGTGTGTGTCAAATTCTTGCGGGTTACGCCTAACATTAGATACGGCTAGATACGAGCATTAGAAGCGTCTAACATATCTACAAATTAAGAAACATTAATTCATTTATTTATTCTTATAAGCATTATAGCATAATTATGGACACGATTCGATGTTTTTGGCTAATGGGTTTTGTTTATTTATTATTTATGTACATTTAGGCCTGGTTTAATAAAATCTTGTTAACATTAACCGCAAGATAACGTAGTATTTACGTTAACATGATGTTATCTGAGAGTTAGGGTAATGTATATTACATCCGTCGTACAGTTAGTTAACATGAGCGTTATCAATGCAAGAACTTTTTAACCTCTGTTTTCATACCAAAAAAATATTTAACCAGGGATAATCGTAAAATTTGATTTTGATTTCCAGTGGCATTTTAGCATAGTTTTGGACGCGACTTATTTCCTTGTTGTTTTTATTTGAAGGATCGTACTTATGTCAGTGTCCCTAATGTTTATGAACAAAATGGGCCGCCGCTTCTTATTCTTTATTCATGATGCTACCTATTAATGTTTTTAAATGATCCTATCGGTATCGGTTGTTCCAATGTTTGTGATAGGGAATAAATACCTTCGGCGAGCAATCTTTGTTGTTACGATATTTATTTGAAGAACAGCCGATGCATTCTAGTATGCAATTGCATGAAATTTTTCAAAACGTAATTTACTGTTGTTGAATATAAGCATGGAATATATAACGTTCTAGTATTAAGAGAAAGTTTTTTCTTCAGATTTTGCTGATTTTTCTTTTAAAACTCTTGTTTTATTGGTTGTACGTTTTTAAAACGTTTTTCATCTTTTTTTCATCACTATCATAAATTTAATATAAACCCTGAGACTGGGCAGTATAGTATGTGCGAGACTAATACATGCTGAATTTGTCCTCTGAGCCCTCCAATATTCGTCTAAGCTTATCTTATTAAAAAAAAATGAATATTTGAAAAAATGTCTCTTAATGTCAAATAACAGTTTAAATGCTTTTTTTATCCAACCATTATTCCATCTTAAACAATTATAAATTAGTCCATCCCTGTTTGCTGCCGTCCTATTGATTGGAATCAGATATGTTCTAACTTTGTAACGTTTACGGGCTACTGTTTTCTCCGGGCAAATTTACTCCTTCAACACTCTGCCCCCTTCTCCGCACTCATTTCTTGATTAGGAAATAGATACTCAAAACGTCATTGTATTATTCCATCTTAAACAATTATAAATTAGTCCATCCCTGTTTGCTGCCGTCCTATTGATTGGAATCAGATATGTTCTAACTTTGTAACGTTTACGGGCTACTGTTTTCTCCGGGCAAATTTACTCCTTCAACACTCTGCCCCCTTCTCCGCACTCATTCCTTGATTAGGAAATAAATACTCAAAACGTCATTGTAGACCCACTTTTCATTTTGTACAATGCCTTTGTTTTATGCCGCCGAATGAATTAATTTTGCTCTCGTACTGTCCTTGATCACTCTGCTAAGTACAACTTCTCAGTTTCCTTTTTTGTAACTCTGAAAATAGTCTCTTAGTGCTTATAGAATTTAGTCTTCCTTCGCATAATCAGCACATAAGGGCCTTCATCATTTTCACAGTGGTAAATTGGTAAATGTTATGCTTGGCTCTGTACTTAATGGTACTCCTTGCAACACGTATTTAATGGAAAAGCACATTCTTCTATTTCATCGGATGGAACCTTGCAATGAATCCAATGGGGATCTTATCGTTGATGTTTTTCGGAATTCAGTGCAAATATTATGGAAATACTTTCTGTTAATTTGTAAATCGTATAGTAAATATCAGAATGTCTTCTTTTCAATGGTAATATATCGTCAGTATGACTTGGAGCACGTAGCTCAATGTTGGGGTTCGATGTAACCTTTTTTGTTCACCAGTGTGTTAATTCGCTGGAAGTTGCTGAAATATTTAGTAGTTTTTTATTGGGATGCTTTAAAATTAATTATTAAGTGAATTACCCTACGGAATCTTGTTATTACTGCCTATTATATTTTATATTGCTTGAGGTACGTACATGCTATACCTATATGTGTCTTTATATCAGATTAGTGATAAGGATTCATTAAAGTGAATAAGCAGACAAAACTAATGCATGGGAATACCATTATTCACTGGCGTTCCATACAGTGAAGATCAAGATCGTCCATTACCTTTAACCTTACCTGTTTTACGTGTAAGTTTACCTGTAACACCTTTGCTCGGCTTCCGTTTCCTTTTACAGAAATTATTTTGGATTAATGTTTTTGCGACATTTACATATCACGACATATTGCTGTCTACTGTCGGAATAAAACTTATGGATACCTGAGTTTGCAGCCTAATTGCTAATGAGAAAATCAACGTATATGAAAAATAGTTGCACCATAATTTGGCTTATTTAATTTTGCGTTTACTCATATAAGCAAACAAATTATTTTATTATTTCTACTATTTTGTATGACATCGAGAATAAAAAAGTACCGATTTCTTTACGCCTTTCAACCAAGCCTCCAATTTAAAAACGTGTAACTTAAAAACTTGTCATTCGTTTAAACTAAATTATAATACAAGTTGGATAAAAATGTTTTCTATAGTATTTCAATGTTTCAGATTTTTATGTGTAACCAAACTTAAGTTGTTATCAGGTAACTAAATGCGCTTTTATTCTTGACTGAAAAGTCGCACAAAAGCGTGATTAGTTGCGTTGTGGAGCGTAAAAGATGAAATACTCACTGATATCATTCTCCGTGTTATAGTAAAAACCATTGTTTTTACATTGAGAGTTATTTGAAAAGCGTTTTCGTTAAGTCAAACAGGCGACCGGCTCCGTCGGATTTACCGTTATCGGGGTGCGCTGTTGCCCAGTTCGCGCGTACACCCGCTCTTCGCCACCAGCCGCTCGGCCTCAATGTCAGAAGGCTGTGTTTATTTCTTCGAGTGTATTTTTTTCGTTTTTAACTTATTTGCTAAGAAGTTATTCTTTTCATTTCGCATCACCTTTTCCTATGAGGGCTTTGGACCTCCTATGGCAGGTTTGAAAATGGTATTTACAGCTTATTATTTACACAAGTATTTACAAAATATAACATTACTATTTAAAAATTTGTTTACAAATTCAAATTCGTTTTCTTCAGAAGTGTTTATGTGTTCGGAAGATTCAGATGAGTCCATGAAATTTATAATTAGTGGCTCAACAGTAGGGACATCGTCTATTAAGTTATCTTTTTCTTACTTTGGCGCACGGGATTGGCCAGGTACATACGACTTTCTCGAATTGTGAATTTCAGATTCAAGATACAAATGACATCGGTGGACATGAGTTACAAGTCGGACTTAGCGATCGGGTAGGTAGTTGGTTGAATATTTGCAAGTCATATGTTGACGTTGGGATACGGTAGTATTAAATAATGAATTATATGATGATAATGTGATTCTGTATTTATTAATAACATTTTCATTATGGAATCCAAGAAAGGAAATAATACGATGGTTACAATTTTGCCCCCGTCAATAAAAATCTCATAGCCAATTGTATACAATATGCAATACAAAGGTTTTCTGGATTGATGATCGACGTTATGAAGTATATTCAAATCGGTTGCAAGAACATTATTTGAATTTTTTAGATTATGCTTATTGGTTGAATGCAGATTCATTGAATGCCCAAGCTTATGTAAATGGCTGCAGGTTCATTCAAGGAACTCTCCGCATTCATTGCAGAAACATTCCCTGAAAGTTCACTTTGAACGTTGCAGAACCTTATCAAGTAGGGACACTTTTAACGTTCGGTGAACCATTATTTGAATGCTAGGAGAATGTTTTCGAAATCAAGTGAGAAACATGCATTTAATGTTGCTGCATTATTTCTGTGCTATGGGTTTACCTTACACATGCCCCAATCAGTTCTATGGGATTGAGTTCACAATGTGCTACGGGTAACCAAACAAGTTGAACGTCATATCGCAGCTGCTGCGTAAATTTTTCAAGCATTTTTACAGGTGCTTGAAAGTATGGCCGTGCAAGGACAATAAGTTTGGATTTTGTCAGTTGTTCAAACTTTTCAACATTCCGAGGCAAAGCGATGTTCTTTTTAGAAACTCACGATAATATTTCATTTTTTCTCCACTCCATGTTTGGATTCCTCGTTGAAGGATCAACAATCGTATGATACGGAGCTTGATCAATGACGATGGCAGATTTTTTTTGGCAACATGCTTAGGACCTTTTTAAACCACTCTTCGTAATGAGCAGAATTCATTTCATTGTGATAGTCTCAGGTACCTTTCTTCCCAACAAAACAAAGCTCAGCGCCAGGTAAAAATCCGTCTTCACTTCCAATGTGTAGAATTATCACCCTCTTTCCAGCATCAGATGGACTTTTGAAAGCAGCAAGCCATCCATATGAACATGTCCTCTGTGTTGGTTGTAATTAGTTAAATTTGCGTTTAGTGACTCGATGATATTTTCTTGCCACCCATGACTCTTAGTATGATTTTGTCCACACCACGTTTCATCCGTAAAAAACAACTTATACCCTTTAGAACGAAGTTCTTTCATCTTCCTGAAAAATGTATGGCGTGATGCTGCTACTGTCACAGATTCCATTAAGATGGGATTTTTTTCAAGTTTTTTAATATGGAATCCGAGTTTTTTGACAATATTTAGAAGTGTAGATTGAGACATTTCTGGAAAATCTGTCATATTTTGCAGGAGATTGGAATGCAGGCTGCCCATAGTCGGAAATAGAGTACACGTGTAAAGGTCATGTGTTCTTCTCCTTATTGTTCCCAGAGTGAATTCATCCAGTTTGATTGACGGCCGTCCTCGCCCCGCAGTACAAAGTTTCTTTCTTCTTGAACCAGGAGACAAGTCTTCAGCGTTGTCCTTGTGAACAGCACCAATTCTCTTCACCGTCGTCTTGGAGACTCCCAAACACTTTGACACTTTTTCATACACTGGGTAACATTTATCACTAACTTCTTCCCCCTCCAATAAAAAAACAAATCGCACTTGCAATCATCGCAATCTCGCCTTCAGATATAGGATACATGTTTAGTCACGCGCGAGACCAGTACTACTGACAAAAGTAGAATGTTCTGAATAGGGTAGCATGGTGACAATGTCTATTGTAAGGTTCAAGGTAAAATCAACTGACTCATACTGTAAAATGCAGTTGATGAAAAGGTTGGCGTCTGGTCCTATGGTCCGGGGGAGCGCGCGCGAACTGGGCAACAGCGCACCCCGATAACGGTAAATCCGGCCTAGCCGATCGCCTGCTAGACTTAACGAAAACGCTTTTCAAATAACTCTCAATGTAAAAAAAATGGTTTTTACTACAACACGGAGATTGACATCAGTGAGTATTTCATCTTTTACGCTCCACAACGCGACCAATCACGCTTTTGTGCGACTTTTCAGTCAAGAATAAAAGTGCATTTAGTTACCTGATAACAACTTTAGTTTGGTTAAATATAAAAGTCTGAAACTTTGAAATTCTATAGAAAACATTTGTATCCAACTTGCATTAGAGTTTAGTTTTGATCGAATGAAAAGTTTTTAAGTTACACATTTTCAAAGTGGAGGCTTGGTTGAAAGGCGTTAAAAAACCGGTACTTTTTTATTCTCGATGTCATAAAAATAGAAGAAATAATAAAATAATTTGTTTGCTTATAAAACTAAACGTAAAATGAAATAAGCCAAATATTCGTTCATTTGCTATCAGGCTGCAAACTCGGGTATCCATAATTTTTATTCCGACAGTAGGACACCTACATTAATGCTCTTTGAAACGTTTGCGACACACGCTGTTGTTGCGTAGTGGTGAGAGAAAAGCTTGAAGTACCTTCGGCCATGTACGGCTGATAATTTTCGGAAATCATGCGGCTTTAATACTGAGAAGATAGAACAAACACAAAAACGCGAAGGTATATTTTCATCAATGGCTTGGTACTTGCTTACAGATAAGTAGTTTGACCTAATGCTCATGAGATTAAGCAACGCCCCAAAATAGTCATTTTGGAAATGGCGCCTTTCCGCTAATTGCTTCATCATACTTATTTGCTGCTTTCTTTTAATCTCTCTCGCGTTTACGTTTTCCTCTCGCACTCATTCCTTTCCTTTCTCTCTTCTCCTTTCTCCATAATCTCCTTCCCCCTCCCTTATTCCTTCCAAGCCCTACTCTCTAATCCAATTTTTATTAATCTCCTTGATTCACCTCCACTTCCTTCCCCAAGAGTCCCTTATATTCCTACTCCTGTTACCTTCTCCACTTCACTTACCGTGCCAACCGCTCTGTCCACACTCGTACTCTTATTCTTTTCCTCTCTTCCCTTGTTCCTTGCTGAGTACTACTTCACTGCCCCCCTCCCCCCCACGAAGCCGCTACCCGCTACGTCCCCGCACTTTTTTTTAATGGCCCTTATCCACCCGCATTTTCCTCCCCATTCGCAGACCAGCCCTCCCCCCCCCCCTTTAGCGGACACCTGCCTCCACCTCCCTCAGCTTCTTCTATCCGCCACGAGCACTTGCCTCCTCCTTCCTGCATAGACTCTCTCATAGGGCTGCGCGACGTTGCGATGAATCAACTCCGAGGGGTGATGTCATTATTATCAGTATTAATACATTTTCACTGCAGTTTGCGCGGTGGTAACATAAAAAAATCAAGTAAAATATTAATTAAATAATCATGAAATTGTTAAAATGTTCATATGCCTGGAGTATTGCACTTTGAACTTCGTCGTGCAGAATATAGGTACGATGTATTGCATTAAACCGTTTTGCGACGCAGTTCGATATACGATAAATGTTCAAAATACCGGAACTGGCCACTGTATTACCTTTACGGAGTCACCCAAAAATACACATTGCGAAATTCCACAGAGGAAACATCATTCGCCTTGACCTGGACTCGGACCCGGATTCCTCGCTATCGCGCCGATTATCAAAAGTTCATAGAGGTGAAGGACAACTTGGTAGCTTAACTGGCTAAAGTCCTCGGCGCGAATTTGAGGGATCTAGGCACTAGTCCCGGTCAAGGTGAATAATTTTTCAATTGTGGAATGTCGATATGCGATGTTATACGATACAGCACCATGCACGCGTTGTGAAGAGGATCAATACGACATACATGATGTATTACGAAGCAATGCGATTTATTCTATTCAATACAATATACGTGGTGCAATGCATGTGATGCGATTCGATATTGGAAGAAATGTGATAAGTGCGAAACATTTCGATATATTCCACTTGATGCGATATTTGCGATGTGATGCAATTCAATAGGATATGCCATGTGAATTACCTAATCATTGCAATGCGATGAATTTCATATTTAGCGGTGAATAAATTATATCGCAGTGTGATATTGAAATTGTGAGCATCGCAAATTCCTGCTCTCGCTCCCTTCTCCTCCCTCATGAACACCACACCGTCGTTAACCGAGTCTCCACCCATCTTCTCTGACCCTTTGCTTTCCTCCCCATAATTCCAACCTCGCTCCGTTATTTCCCCATACTCTCTTTCTCTCCCCTATTTCTCGACCCGTGGCTCTCTAGATATTCCGCCTCCTCGCGTAACCCTGCACTGTGCCAAGAGCGTGTGTGTGTGTGGGGGGGGGGGGAGGGAAGAAGTTGTCTTTCTCTCTATTTCTCTTTATCTCCTCCGACTCCGCCGTCGAAGGAGTACATAGCAATACACTTCTCAAATTGAATTTGCTCGATGAGAGGGGACTGAGAGGAGGAGAAAGCAGGCTTGTCCCCTTCTACCTCCCTCTCCTCTGCGCTCTCTACCCCTGCCTCTTCTCAGCTCCTATCGCCTTCCTCGGAACGGGTGATGGTCGTGATGTTGTGTTGACTTGGGGGTAGAAGGGAGAAGGATTAAAGGGAACCGGAGTAGCAAAAGGGGATTGGTCGGGAGTTTGAGGAGAAGGGTCGGCGGAGAAAAATCGAGGCCTTTGCTTCTTACCAAGGGGCATTCTTGCGGGGGAATTTCTCATCTTTCCTTCATACCGCTACCTTCCCTATCGACACTTATCCCATTCGCTGGTTCTTCCACAGTAAACCTTGTAAATACTTGTTCGGAAGAAGCCTTCACTCCTTATTTATTCATATAATCGTGACATTTTGTTATAATGCTGCAAGATGCATCCAATTCAATGTGAGATGTACAAGTTACAAAATACTGATGAAATAATCGGATCGAGATGTAATTTCTTGTACTGAAAGCTGGAAACTATTCTCTAGGTTTCAGTTAGTATTGCTTTCATTGTGATGTATTTTAATTTTAGGCATTCTTCAGCCGAAGTAATCTAAACCGGAATGAAGAGTATGTAGGGAGAGAGTTGAAGTTCAGGAAGTTGTAATCATAAGAGTTTTATGCCCTTAAGAATATTATGTTCAGAGAAATGAGACAGATCGATTGAAACGCATGGCTCGTCATTTTGTAAGATTCGTCTACTGTGTCATGATATCAATATTTATTTAATTTGAAATGTGTGGCAAGAATAAACAATTTGTTTGATGAGCAACATAATTTATTCAATTGATAGCATTGGTTTATTTTATCACGGCTATATTGAGTACCCCAATGTCACACCCAAAAAAGCGTCACTGGCAGTTAAAATATTTGCTTTGGATAAACACACTTTTTTACAGACCGTGTAACTTCATACTCTATTTATTTTTTCTTTTTATTCTTTTATTTATTAGCCGGTAATGCTTTTTTCTTAGCACTCTGCTAATATTTTTATTCGGATCTTGGCCGTTTTTGTCGCATATTTTTTTAAATCTCCCTAAGCCATTGATCAATCGTGGAAATTTCGGCATTATTTTTGGGAAAGGAAAAGGAAACATGTTGTGGGAGTTACATATAATTTGTCCATAATCCAGAGAATAAACAAATGTTGACACCTCAGTGTCATAATCTCTATAGTTATTAGTAAATTAGGTATATATTCAGAGCTGTGATATAGTACTTATGTAATATTCATGTGATGGATCTTCTTTATCTTGTGAATGTTAAATTGTCCAATATAAATGTAATATCCATTTTCAACATCAAAATATCAATTATACCAAAATACATGTTTCGTTTAACGTATGGGGCTATAATTTTTAATAGAGTCGTAGCAGTGGCCTTTTCTTGTTTGTTTCATTATTATAAGCAGTTTTTATCATGTCAGATATCTACATTCATGGAGTATTTAGCATGTGAGAGAAAAGAAATAGTGAGCCATTTAGTTGTAATTGATCGCAAGGGGTCGTATTGGTGTAGTGATTAAAATACTGGCTTCTCACATGCAGGGCTTGGGCTCCAGTCCTGGTGTTTGCTGAAAGTTTTTAGTGGTGATACGACCCCTGTTTCTGTGTATTGAGAAGAGCACCAAAACATCCCGTCAGATGAGACGTTAGAGCGTGGTCCTCTTGCCGACATACGTTAGGAGCATGCTGATTTCGGTGGTAAGCTTCTCTTCTACCTTCACCCTACGTTCAAATCCTATCCTGATGCCTTTTCTCATCATCTGAAGCGCATATTCGTGTGAAATAAACATCAAATACATTGATGATGTTGTGAAGAGATCAAATACCTTATCGTTAACGGAGACTGGGTCACATGTTAATTCAGTTCAGAACATTCCGAAAGATCTTAAATTGAAGTCATTTTCTCCTGGAGGTTAAAATAATTTCAGAAAACGTTAGTGAATATTATTTGAAATGCTATACTGCTTCCTCCAGCTGGTTTTACTTTACCCATTTAACTATTTCAATGTATTTCTTCTAAAGCAATCTCGGTCAGTCTTTTTAAAAGACTGTGAAGTCTTCCTCTTCGCAAGATAGTGCGAATTATTCGGCTAGTGGTACTATTTGCTCGCGGGATGAACGAGGTCTCGATTTCCGATGCTATTTTGTGGTTCTATTCTCCGAAAGTTATTTACAGCTTGGAATAGATTGCGTCTCCTATACTGGGCTAAGGTCATTTTTTTAGCATCTGAATGCCATTTACCTCTGCCAGATCGAATTTAATTTTGTTGCTTTTATTTTCATTCAATTAACATGTGCAGAAGTAATGGTTGCAAAATAAGGTTCAAAATAATACCAAAATTGTAAGGCAATGGGTTTATGGATACAACGATCAAGTTTTATGTTATCCACAATGGCGTAGTGTTAGAGAAGTATCTTTGATTAAATACCCAAAAAAGTTTTATAGATCATTTTAAATAGCACAGTTCATAGATATACATATCGTGAAATTCAGAGTAAACTTGACAGCAGTCGACGATTTGCTCATATATTTTATCCTCTGTGCTTCCAATGTAGGTTACATACTAGTTAGACCGAGAACATTATTGAATTTGAAATACCAATAACCCTCATTTGAGGCTCATCACCGTCACTTACGTGATTTTGCAGTAATGAAATTCCAATTTCCTCATTTTCTTATTAGTTAGTTGTTAGGTTTGAATGCGCATCCGCATGGCGTTTTTTGCGACTGGTTCTTGTATGGAGACTTGAATTCTGCGTGATCGGTGTCTGCTTTCAATTTTGAATTGAAGGGAACATTCATTGTGAAACTATTTCCTAATTTGGTGTTTCTCTTTGTTTACTAATTAGATTCGTTCGGCTGCGAGATTGCGTCTCCATTTCATTCTCTATCATCTCCCTTTCTCTGATTACAATTTTATTTTCTCTTCTTATACGTATTTCCTTCTTTTATTTGTTCCCTTCTTGCTCCCCATTTTCTCCGTCCTTCCTTTCTTCCCTCCTCGTCGGTCCTACACTTCTTCCATGCTAGATTTTGATTTTGATCCATCCTCTTATCGCCATATCATCTCTATTTTTTATGCATCCATCCTTTTCATATCTGCCTCCACGCCATCCCTGTAACTCGAGGCCTCTCTCACGTGGCACTGCGACTGAGGAAAAAAAATCTCTCTTTTTCTTCCACTCCTCTCCCGTTTTTCTCCCTCCCTCTCTATATCTCTGTACCAAGTTTTTCATATGGCTCTGAGATTTTTAACTGCCTCGCTGAAAGCTTATTGATATTCTCAGTTTTTTTATTCCTCCACTCTTGTCTGGTTTGTGGCGACTATTGCTGGTGTGCGAAGGGGAAATTTGTAGGTTAAGGGGGAGGAGGGATGGGCATGTGTCCTGTCTCTATGTGTTTCTGTATGTGGGTGTGTGCTCTCGGGCATCGGCAAAGGTAGGGGAAGGAGGGGAAAGGTGTTTTTGTAGGGTAGGGGAGTGTGTGGAAAACGGGGACACGGGGGAGGGAAAGGGTGGGGATAGGGATAGAGAAAGGTTGGGAGGGGTGGTAGCGGGTCGGGTGATGGCAAAAGGTTCCTTAGGGCTATGGCTTTTCTTCCGTGTCGCTTATCCGTCCTCTTTTTATTATTTTTCGTCGGCGACGTATCCGCGCGGAAATTATTTTCTCTCTGCAACTCAATAGTAAACGGCATTGCAGGTATGCGATGCGATATTGTTTTTTTTCCATCCGGAGAGTGAACTTTTTCGTGATCGATCTGGATGAAACGGCGTTTTCCGGAGGAGAGCTCACGATTTGGCCACCATTCGATTAAAATGTGTCCCGCAAGTAATACAAGGATATCACGCTTTTTTGAATTAATTTGGGATTATCTTACCATTCTGTTCCTCTTCGTCGAATAATGAGTGAGTATTTATATCCAAGAGATGCATAAGATTTAGTGTTTCCTTCATTTGTGGATGTACTGTGAAGTAACCGTAGCAATAATTTGTTATAAACGCTTGTTAGACCCCCGTGCCCGAAATGGTTAGTGTATCACATTATTTAATCTCCACGCCTCTTTTTATGAATGTAGATTTGAGTAGTATAAGAAAAATGTTGTTAAAATATGGTAGGCAGAAATAAGAGGTGATAATAAATGGTCTGTTTATGAAGGGTTGAAAGGGTTCATTCGATTATTCCTGTTTTTCGATTGTTTGAGATTCGAATCGTCAAGTAGGTTCATGGTAGAGGAATAATTGATTTTAGAGAAAGGGGTTTATCGAAGAAGTCGTTGTTGAATGCCTGACTAGACCTAACGGTGAATTGCAGAGGATAGGCGCATAAGGCAATAAGGAAGTCTGAAATACATTTATAGGGTGGTATCAGTTCTCTCAAACTATGGCATTTAATTTTTCACTGTTTAGTTTTTTGTTTTTTTTAATCGTAAAATTGAGCGGCGTGAAGTGCTTGTGTATATGAAATTTAAAACAGTAATTTTTTGAAATTGATTATGTTCCTAAATGCAGCCCTGATAATTATAGTGTAGTTTACCTCTTTTTATCAGTAGTTTGAGTCCTCCTTCTAATTAATGAAATCTTCCTGGGATTTATGCACACTGAATGAAAACTTAAGACTGCGTTTAAGGTAATGTATAAAAAATCATCCATATTCCTCTACCGAATGCACGAATGTAGATATATGCCAAAAACTTATAAATACTTTTTGGTGAATGGTTAACGTCGTCATGCCGAATGCCTATCATTCCAAGTCTATGTCTTTATTTTGTGTATGTTTTTATTTTATATTAATATTTAAATCTATTTTTACTTGGAGGAAGGATTATCTATTTTCACTTGGAAGGATTGTGGGGATTATTGGAGTGATAGTTATGGAGTAATTTTCTGTGCGGATTGCGAGAGTTAACACGGAAAGCTATCTATGCTATTGTATGCAAAATTGAGGGATAGGGCTATGAATATAGAAATGGTAAGCGACAAGTTACTAATTGTTAAAATAAAAGCACACTCGGCGAATTACGTTCTGGTCCATTTAAGGCCTTCAAGCTACCATAAGGAAAAAGAGGTGATTTCGTATGGAAGATATAATGAGAGAAAACCCTGGTACACAACAAATAGTGACTGGGAATGGGAATGCGGTGGTGGAGGGAGGGAGATATGGAAATGAGGTGGGAGAGTATGGGCTAGGGACAAGAAGTGACTTCGGTAAGAAGGTTGCGCAGTAAATTTTGGAAGAGAAATAATTTAGTAATAGGAAGCTCTTGGTTTAAAAGTCACCTAAGGCGTAGGTGCCCATGGAAAATTCCGGGAGACACAGGAACCGTGTCAAACACTCGCTCATATTTTTGGGAGTGGATACGTACTTAGATAATAATTTAGTTCTAATCAAATATGAAATTAGATTCAAAATGTTAAGTGAAAGTAGGAGGAAGAAATGGAATGTGGATGCATTGAAAGGGACAAAAAAGAGATAACACCAGTAGCTAATGGACAGGAAGATATGTGCAAGAAAGGAAATGGGAGCAATCGAGAAAAGATGGGAGATAATAAAAGCATAAATAGTAAGAGCGGCAGAGAAAACAATAGAATAAATGGAAGCAAAAAGATAAAGTAGGTCTCAGAATAAATAATTAGGAAAAGTGGGGAAACGTCAGTACTAAACTTGGTGGGAGGAAATATAAGGAATTCCATGGTAAAATCCGTCGATTAATCGTTTGGGCGAAGAGAAACTGGTGGAAAGTACAATGCGAGGTAATGCTTAAGCTATCACAGTAAATGCCTCCGTCATGTTTTACTTCAGGATATTTTACTCAAGAGAATTCTATCACGTCTTTTTTTTAATAAAGCAATCAATTAAAGCCTTAGGTAGAGCAATAGAGGACAATGGGAATGGTAGTTAAGATACTAGAAGGGGGTTGCATTAAAGGAAGAAGCTTTCAGTAATAAGATGTAGCTGATTACGGGAGACTTCTGTGAATATGAAAGGAAAAGGTAGGCGAAGAGTTTTACATGGAGTGTAGCGGTGTATGATACGGACACGTGGGCTATGAGATAAGAGAATGAGAATAGGCTGCATTCGTTGGAGATTTGGACGTGGAGGAGAATGAAAAAGGTGCGATGGTCGGAAAAGAAAGACAAACGAGGAAATGCTCGGCATGGTGAGTGAGGAGAGGAAAATGCTTGAGTAAATTAGGACAAAGCTGAGTGTGTTTGGAAGAGGTAATGAGAGGCGAGTGATTGTCCAAGGCCGTGTTAGAGACGTAGACGTAGACGGGTATACGGGGAAGAGGAAGAAAGAGAATAGGCCTCGTGAATGCGTTGAAGAGAGGTAGGACAATGCTAAGCTGAGGGGAGATATTTTGTAAGACGAAATGGACTTGCGCAAGTAAATTTTTTTCTTTTCCTTTTAAACCTACCTTAACCGATAGCCACTGTACATGATATTGATGGGGAACTATGGCATTATTATGCTCATGTTCCTGTTTAAAAAAGCACTAGAAGATAAATTTGTAGAAAACAATTTTTCTGGAAATTTTCTACTTTTAATTGCTAGATTGTCTTAGTATTACATAATTAATCATAAATTTTAGCCCTCATTGTTGTTAGCATTTGTATATATAGTTTTCCTAAAATTAATACCTTTTGAATAGCAGAGTATTCTTTTTTTATTTCAAATTAATTATACGTTGCGTTGTATCAGAGTATAAGACTTCAACTACTATTTGTTTAGCGGTACAGAACCTTTGAAGTATCTACAATGAAAATTGTTTCCCTCGATTCTGTTTTCATTTCGGGGCAACATCATTTTCCAATGATTATTTTTCCACAAAATCAAACCATCGTCGAAGATTATAAACGCCACAGTGGAAATTGCAAGAATTCTGTTTTGCTAAATGTGAAATATTGCCTCGAGGTAGAGTCAGAGGTTTTTGAAATATCTCGGTGTGCAGCTGAATGTAAATGCATCGCTTTACAGCTTTTGGGGAAAAGTTATTAATGCTAATTTCATAGTAATATGCCGCATAAAATTAACTAGAGTGGTAACATGCAGTGAAGGTGGTAAAATTATGTATTGATAGATTATGATAGTTAGGCATGTGTATAAACATGTGAAAGGCATGTCGTTACTACGGTAACCAAAGGAATGTTTGGTATTAGGTCAGTGATGACAGCAAGGTTGGATTCTTCCGGGGTTGGTTCATCTTGGATCTGAAGATATATATCCAAGATGAACCAGCGCGGGAGGAACCCAAAACTTTGCTGCCATCCTCAAACCACCGCGGAAGCCTTGAGCAGTACAATACATGGTTTCCTCACCGCGAGGACTGTTATATAACGTTTTCTAATGTAAAACACCTAGCTTTTCAATATTAAAATAAATTAATCCATAAAATAGAAATATTGTATTCATTCATTCATTATAGTAATCTACCGGTTAGAGGTAGGTTATGATGATAGTGAGAGAATATCCAACGGACTCTTACACGTGCCGTGCCCTATCTACCTCTAGTATTTCTTTCTTCATCTCAGCATAAGGCCTACCTTTCTTCACCCCGTTCATAAAACCTAATGTCTTTCTTCCCTTTCCCCGCTTACCCAACATCCTTCCCTCTATCACGGCCTTCAGCAAACCATCGCCCCTCATTACCCCTTCCAGCCACCTACCCTGCCTTCCTTTAATCTCATCCATAAGTTTCCTCTCCTCACCCACCTTGTCAAGCACTTCCTCATCTGTCCTCCCCTCCGTCCGCACCCTCTCCATCCTCCTCCACACCCACATCACGAAAGCCTTCAGCCTATTTTCGTCTTCCTTTCTCAAGGTCCACGTTTCTGCCCCATACAACGCCACACTCCATATCAAGCTCTTCACCAGCCTCTTTTTTACATCCTTTCTTAAGGTCCCCGTCATCAGCTCCCTTCTATTATTGAACGCTTACTTCGCTAGCGCTATTCTCCTCCTAATGTATTTTCTACTATGCCCTGTTTCTTCTAGCGTACTACCCAAATAATTCAAGTGTTCGACTTGCTCCAGTTTGTGACTTCCTATTCTTATCACCAGCCTCGCTTTCTTTTTCCTAGAGAATCTCATTACTTTTGTTTTCTTATTATTAATCTTCATCCCGTATTTCTAGCACTGCTTTTCCAATGCATCTACTAAAGTTTGCAATTCTTTCGATGATCGACTGACCAACGCTTGGTCGTCCGCGAATCTTACCGACTTTATCCACTGGCCTCCTACTTTCATTCCCACATCTAGCTCCTCCCATGCCTCTATTACCATTTCCTCAGCATAGATGTTAAAAAGCAAATGCGACAACGGGCACCCTTGCCGCACCCCGCGACCTATAACTGCCCACCCCGATTCACCGTCAGCTACCCTCACCTGAGCCCTCTGCCCCATATATAAGTTTCGGATGATTCTCCTATCACGCCAATCTATTCCTATTTTCCCCAGTATCTGCATTAGTTTCTCTCAGTTTACCCTGTCAAACGCCTTTTCGAAATCCACAAAGCAAGCGAAAACATCCTGATAATACTCTATGTTTCTTTCTATAAGTGTCCTCATTACCGCAATCGCGTCTCTGGTTGCCCTCCCTTTCCTGAACGCAAATTGGTCATCTCCTAAATAGTAGTTTGCTCTGCTCTCCAACCTTCTATTTATTATAATAATTAAAACCTTTTCCGCGTGCGAAATTAAACTGATTGTTCTATACTCCTCACATTCTGACACTTTCTTCTTCTTCGGGATAGGTATTAATACTGTTTTCACGAAATCTTCTGGCCATACTCCCTCCTCGTAGATCATGCGAATAAGTTCGAAAAATGATTCTCTCCCCTTACTACCTAGATTCTTCAGTAGCTCCGCAGGTAGGATATCGGTTCCCACGGCTTTTCTACTCTTCATCTCCCTTAATACCCTATCTATTTCGCTGTCAAGGAACTCTGGTCCTAGGTTATCCTCATCTATTGTTCCTTCATCCTCTAGATCTAGGCTAAAGGGTATTTTCTTGCTGTCATATAGCTACTCTACGTATTCTCTCCACCTCTCCTGGATATCTTCCTGTTCGATTAATATCTTCCCTATTTTGTCCTTAACCTTTGGTACCGTTTACCCTCTCTTACCACCTGATAACATTTTCACCTTGGCGTACAAAGCGCCCACTTCCCCCTCCTGCAGCTTTTCCATTTCATCGCATTTTCCCTTCCACCAGTTTTCTTTTGCCCGAGTGGTCACTCGCCGGAGTTTATTATTCAATTCCTTGTACTTCCTCTTACCTACGTCGGTGTTGACGTTTTTCCATATCCTTCTCTCCTCCATTTTCTTTATCATTTCTTCTGTAACCCAATGCTTCTTAACCCTCTTCTTTTCCACCGTTCCTATTGTTTTCTCTGCCGCTCCTGCGATGCCTGTTTTTATAATCTCCCATCTTCTCTCTATTGTTCCCATCCGCTTTACTTCGCCTATGTTCTTTTCTACCAGCTCTTGGTATTTCCTCCTTTTCAACCTACCTTTTCTATTTTTTAAGGTTCAATCTCCTTATCTTCCTACCTTTAAAAGCCTTTTGAATCTAACTTCACACTTCATCATCACTAACGTAAGTTATGATCTGAGTCCGCATCCATAGCATCTGGATAGCTACGGGAGTTTTTTACACTGTTCCTAAACCTCTGCCTTAACATTATATAATCAATTTGCTATCTCCTATAATCACCCGGCATTTTCCATGTGTACTTATGCTTGGGGAGATGTTTAAACCAAGTGTTTGTCACTAATAATTTATTTCTTCTACAAAACTCAACTGCCTTTTCACCGCGATCATTTCTTCTTCCTAGCTCAAACCCTCCCACTTCTAATCCGTCCCTCCCTTCCTCCACTACTGCATTCCTGTCACCCATCACTATCAGGTTTTTCTTTCCCGGCTCTTCTCTAATTATTTCTTCTACTTGCTCGTACACCTCGTCCACCTCTTCCTCCCTATGGTTGCTTGTAGGCATGTATACTTGGACCAGTACGAAATTCGCTGGGCGTGCTTTTTTTCTACCGCTAGTATCCTGTCGCTCACCTGCTCAATGTTTACCACCGTCAGCCCAAATTTTGTGTTCTATACCATACCAACCCCATGTTGACTCTCATTTCCCCCACTATAGATGACCCTTTAGCTATCACTCCAATAGTCCCCGTTATCCTACCATCTCACATTCGACAATCCCAAAGCATCTATTTTTCTTTTTTCCATTTCCTGCTCAATATTTTCAAGCTTCCCGGCCCTTATCATAGTCCTTACGTTCAAAGTTCCTATTTTTACCGCTTTTTTCCTCCTCCTCTTCTTTTTCTCCCTCCTATCCCTTGTTTCCGCCGATGATGATGCTGTGCAAGGATTTCGTGTGATGCCGACCGCGGAGGCCTTTCCTCCCGCACTGCCGGGCACGACACCCGCCCTAGTGGACGGCGTCTCGTAGTTGCCAGGAATCAATTCTCTGTGAATGAATTGCATATTCTAGGAAGTGATAGTTTCGAGGTATTCCCACGCCACTCAACGGTATTTTTAACGCGACACGATCACGGATCTACCTTTAGTCTGGCTCCTACCCTTCGACCTATCTGACATGGGTGGCCCTACCAGGAGCAATAGTACTTGCTCCTGCCAGTCCAGCTCTAGGGGTCATTGGAACTGTGCGTTCCCTTCCACCCCTTCCACCACGTCACGGTCGTAGTTCAAGGAAGTGAATATTGTATTAATTATCTTTAAAATTGTTTATATATTTAGCATTTATTCGAATTGTCTACTATAACCAATACTTCCTCATCTTTTGACTACTTCCTCTTCACTCAGCTAATTGTTTCCATTCTTCTCCACATCTCGTAGGCCTCTACCTCATCTTCCTTCTACGGCAATCAAATTTCTGAATTGTATAACACCGCGATCAGTATAAGGGCATGACTCCTATCTTATCTAGATCAAGAGATTAAATTCAATTATTCATTGTCAATGCCGTAATTATTTTCGTATTTTAGGTGATATTTACAATAACATCCGTTCACACGCCATTATTGAAAAGGTATGAGTGAAATTTGTGTATTTACTCAGGAGAATATGTTCTGTTCCTGAAATGTTGGAATGGGGTTGAAAGAAGTGGTTATTCTCGTGTTGATAGAAATGCCCCAAGAAAATAAATTATTACTGCTCGCTTTTCATTCAACTAATTTGACCGTTTGATATTCATTGAGTAAGCTTAATTTTTGTGCCAATTTAATTTTGTAGATAACTATTCGCATAGTTTTTGAAATTATTGCTCATAAAATATAACTTTTCAGCTCCTGTTATTAATAAAATGAGCTTTAATTTTCTTTACCCATTTTCACCATGACTTCTGGTCGATGTCCGCTTCATTGCGAAAAAAATAGAATGCTATGGACTAGGTTTACATTGTGATCAAAAAGTTCTTCGGGTGTGCCGCGTGATGATCAGATTTAGCCTGACGTTTCGTGACCTCTACTGGTCACTTTAGAGGGAATTGATGTCCCCGTTGTATCGTGAGGCAATTGAGATAAAGAAGAACAAAGAAAATTTCAATAGAGATGGTGGCCTCCAAATAAGCCACACGTGGATGCCCTTATTTAATAAATATTTTCACGTACGTCTTCCTCCGCCCCTCATCCCTCTTCCCCCAGCAACTCACCCTCTTTCTCACCGGCAACGGGGACATCAATTCCCTCTTGAAGAAGTGACAAGTAGAGGTCACGAAACGTCAGGCTAAATCTGATCATCACGCGGCACATCCTAAAAACGTTTTGATCACCATGAGCAGCGAAAGCTTCAATGAACAATTAGGTTTATATCGTCTTAAAAAACTTGGTTACTCATCTTTCTGCCTCGAATTGCTAATTGCAAACTGAAATGCAGGTGGTTTACCAATCCATTAGAAACTGTTGTATCATTGCTTTAGTGAAGAGGTTTTGACGACAAAAATGCCTTTTATTCGGGATTTAGTTTCTTCCCAAACGAATTTCAATTAAGCTCCTGTTATGCAATAAGCCTCGCAGCATGACACGCCGCATCCTCAAGCGGCAGATGCCCACTACGTGGACGCATTTGAGCCTTTATTATGCGTTGTCATTGGAAGTGATCGAGATGGAAGAAATTAGCGGAAAAAAGTGAAAAATTAAGAGTATCATTAAGGAGGAATCTGTGGCATGAAATACTGAATTTGTAAGAATTAAATTTCACTGGATGAGGGAGTTAAGGATTAATATATCCTTTTATAATTTTTGAAGCAATCCAAATACTCTCTTGTGTTAAATTGCTCAGAAAATATAGGTGACTGTAAATGTAATGCCTCATGTAAGTCAGTGGTTGTGTTGCATCTAGCCGTGACTATTATTTCGACCTACTATGTGTTTTAGATTTTATTTGCGGTGTTGAAGAAGAATTATTTATTTTACAGCATAAAATCTCGAAAAGTCTTTATAAATTATCTAATTTATCAGTTTTCTTTCCTTTTTCCCATTTTATTTTTCACTAATGTCAAGGTAAATCCAAAGTTTAGATGTTTCGTGGCTCTCAGTCAGGAAATTCCTGCTACCTAGTTTTTCCACTGTCTGAGACCCGGTTTTCTCTAACCCCTCTGTCGTCGATCAAATATTCATCCTCTGGTTTTATGATCCTAAAGCCTATTCTGATAATCGTAATCTAGTCGAAATGTTATATATATGCTTAATTTTATGTTTGCATCACGGAGTACATCTACCGCAAATGTGATCGAGAAAATCTGTGGTAATTGATTGATCATACTTAGTTTTTTTTACAAAATTACCTGTCAACAAAGAAAAGTCCAAATATTCTGAATGTATCTATAGGTTTGAAAATTCTTAAATTACGTAGTTCAAAGCCGTCAATAAAGTAACCAACGCAGTAGTAATCACAGGCATACATTTCACCTAAGCCATAGGCAACGATAATTACTAAGAACCGCCTTATTTTTATGCTCTCGATGATATTGACATTAAAAAATGTGTATTTTTATGCAGTGCTTTGAAAAAATGAGAATTCAATTTCTATAAACTCCATTAAAATACATGCAGTAAAATTGAGTACTACGCCGTATTTCACATTTTACCTCCCAACGTTGTCACGTTGTCACATTCTTCGGAGCATGTCGGCTCCAAGGAGGTTAGAAAAGAAATGGAGGCGACATACCACTTGATTCTTGAATACAATTACGCCATTGCAGTCGGCACAGTTTAGACCTTCCTCTGGCTTACGTGTCCGGCGGTCGCGTTCGATTTTCGTCAAATCTAAGTTAAAAACCACAGGCAAGGCGATGTCTTGTGACTGGTTTGGCATAGGGATTGGAAATTTAAATCCAGAATCGATTTTCGATTAATCGACTTTCGATTTTGGTTTTAAAAATCGATTTTCTAAAAATTCGATTTTTTGCCAAAAATAATCGAAAAATCGAAATCGATATGTACACATAGTAAAGTAATTGCCTGCTGAAATACGGATGTGCTGTTGTAACAAAATGCAAAATATGGGTTAATGGAAGCACTAGGGATAAGAACCGAATACAGTTATATTTATTAATACAATATATTATTTTAAAGATATTAATAAGATATACAGATAAGTAATAATTCATAACAGATACTTATAAACACATAGGTAATATAACAAGCAAATTACATATAGTTCAGTAGCAATAAGAATTGTATATTGAAAAGTGGGCATACCACAAAATGAAAAACAGAATTTTATTTATTTCTTGTTTACAAAGCCGTGGAACCAGTGTTCCTCAGGGACGGACCTTAAGAAAACTAACATATTTAAGTGTTCTCCGAATAATCGATTTCGCACCTGAGTTGCAATTAACCCGGCGTGAGAAAATAGTCGCTCACACGGCACGGAAGAGGCAACTATAGATAAAATCCTGCTGGATGGTTTGTATATACGTGGGGATATTCTCCCTCAATCTCCTTCTAAGCTTGTAGTGGATTAGAGTTGGACTTGCGGTCGACTGGAGGGCGGTTTACGAACTGGCGCAGCTCGATTGGCAAAATTCAAACGTTAGCTTTAGCTAGCAAGCTAAAAATCGAAAATCGATCGGCTAGAATCGATTATGATCGGTTTTTCAAAACAAAAAGTCGACTTCGATTAAATCGAAATTCGGAGTGTGACAATCGATTTTCGATTAAAATCGAAATCGATTTTCCAATCCCTAGTTTGGCAATACCTACTCGGCACAAAATCCTTCCAAAGCACCCCTATCTTGCTTCACTGTCCCCCATGAGTGTTCACGGTCATGCCTCCTTCATTTCATTTTAACCTCCTTGTGTCGGCTCCTTGCTCGGAGGAAAACCGGAAGTATGTTTTTTTAAAACTTTAATGCTGGAATTAAACTGCCGATGACCTAAGCTGAAAAAATGTATTGTGTCCCTTGATATGTCATGCACGTTATACTGTTTTTTTTAAAAGGATATTGCTTGGGGCAAACTTAAGATAAAAAATGTTATGTGAAGGGAGATCATCGTTATGTCAGTAAGACATTGCATTTCAACCTGAAATTCCATAATTTTAAAATCCATGTATCTTTATTAAAAGGCCAATGACCTAGTAATATTTCTATACCAATCGATAGCAGAAATAATGGACTATAAGATATGTCAAAATCAGAGCAGGTTTTCGGGCATGCCTAAAATGATGATTCCTCCTTAAAGTAGTCAAGATGAATGTTTATATTTTGAGAAATATTCTGAAGTAAATCTTGAATGATGAATTTTTGTGTAGGCTTATGGCGAACTCAAAATAAAGACGCTCGATTTTAAGTACTTGCGACTGTCGTTTTTGATGAAGTTTCTAATGAGGTTGCAGGTCAACCTCTTCATATTAAGCTTCGATAACTTGTTTCTATCTTATGAAATCATCTCAATCGCTTTATTAGGGAAAACTACTAACATTCGGGAGATCACCCTACAAGGAAACCACCTTCTCTATGACATAAATTTTCCTAACCAATCCCCCTTATTACTCATCACCCTCCAAAAACCCCAACCCCCACAACCCGAGTGATTAACCCCCCCCCACCCTCTCTCCCAGTTACAACACATACTTTGTTCCCCCCACCACTTTCCCCTCCCTGCTCAACCAACCTCACCCCCAACCCCCACCCCCTCCCATAGCAACTTCCCATAGTATATAGAAACCTGTTTTATTCCATGTTTTTTCAATGTACCTGAAGATGGCTTGACAGCCGAAACCGGTCGTTCTATATTAAATAAACTGTGGAAGTCACAAAGTCTCTTCATTGATATTACTACTATCAGACTGTGATATCTAGTTAAAGAGACGAAAAGAGGCTATTTGAAGTGTAGACGTAATGAATTCTGATCGATGTATCCAAAGCAACGTATTTAAGCTTGCGTATAAACCCATTATAATCTCTAGTGCGATCCTTTGATCATCGTGGCGTACCGTGCTCTGATCGATTAATCACCATCGTATCCGAGGTTACTGATTTTGTTCGCCTCTCCAGGACTTTTTATCACCGCCATTAGCCTTAAATTAAATGTAAAAAGTTTCTTCGAACCTCTGCACACTGGAACAACAGAGATGTTTCCCTAGCACAGCGAGGGTTGCTGATGCTGGAATAATTCCATACGCCCCTTTATACGTAGGTATAAGTAAATTTATTTCAGTGGTTATTGGGATTCTATGGCAGTATGTCACTGTAAAACTGCTGCATTTTGATGCCTCTGCTTGGTGTTAAATTTCTCAGTTGCGTTATATTTTTCTATTACCGTATAAGTTGTTTTCCATTCCGTGTTTTGGAAGGTCAGATAACATTATATTTTTTATAAAATGCCTTATTTTATATTGTTACAACTGATTTGGTTGTGTGTTGAAATAATTGCCCGCAGCGTAAGTAGGTTCTCTAAAGTTTGAGAACTTTTGGATGAGATCATAGAGTAAGTATACTTACTCTATGATGAGATTTACTTGTGATGACATCAAATAATAATATAACTGCTTGACTGGTAAGAGCATGCAATGCCAAACACTTCACTATTTGTTTGTCACATCTTATTTATTAGTATGTCATCAGCTCAAAATTCTTTCAATATTCTCTCTACTATCAATTATTCACAATTTTTTCTTATGGAAGAGAACTTGAGGAACAAAAGAGTTTTTTTTTCTCGGGAAGGAATAAGATATGAAAAAATGAACGGTTGATCGTAGTAGAGGTTCAGATGAAATACACAATTTCACACGCTGAGAAATATCCCGAACGTATACCTTGCATAATGCGGATATGTAAACTTTCTTTATTTGTAACAAGAAGACGTACTTTACGGTGTTGGAAAAGAAAGAAGACATTTTCCACTCGCCTGGGATAGTCTCCACACACTCCACATAAGAGCATTGTCCGATTTACCGCGCATAGAACGGTTCATTTTGGTCGAAGTGAAGGCTATGTGGCCTGCAGGCTCTATATAGTCGTAGGAAATATTAATATATAAAATTTAATAAATAAAAATCTATCTTCGGTACTTTGTGGTTTTTGCTTACTAAAATCTATTCAGTGACTAACTTTTATGAAGCCTCAAGATTTTATGGTCATGTAAAAGTTTGTCTCCGAGTAAATTTGTGCATGATGGAATCTACTCTCATGGAATGCGCAGGAAAATGGGAGGATTGAATAGTATTAATTGAAAGACTGGTGGCAGCCTAAAGCTTTTTTGGCTTTTACGCTTTATACAAGAAGTCATCGAGACCGTTGAAAGACAGTCTCCTTCGTAAGCACCATTCGTGAGGGTGTTCCAATGGGAGAAACGATTACAATCCCGGATGGTACCCCGTGGATGTAGATGGGGGTCAGTATACAGGGGAAAATAACCAACCGCGTTCAATGATAGGTAGCAAAGCCCTTTTGCTAAATACTCTGGGGCTAAGGGAATACGGAAAAATTCATTCCTGATGATGCGGCCTGCAATTGAGTGGTCGAGCGACTACGCCTCAGACGTAGTGTTTGGTGACAGCGATTAGAGAAAATGAGTTCAGGGGACTAGAAATGACATAAGTAGATTACGAGTGGATGCTTAAAAAGTAAATAGTGGTGGTAGCTCAAGCGAGTATGGTGCTGATAGAGATTGGGTCATTCTCTTCATAGATGAATGAAGGCAAGAAATCACATTTTTTTGAGAAAGGACTGACATGGAAGAAAGAAATGCATGACAAGTGCGATTTCAGTCGACCTTTAATTCGTCCATGACAATATCCTAGATTTTAGAACATAGGAAGGTAGCACAATGGCAATTTAGCATTGAGAGAGCCATGAAGTGTGATATTTCGAATATTAGGTGTCTTGGATCTTTTCTCTTTTTCTTACTTATGATATGTTTTCACGGCCAAGTTTCATGGTTATTTTACGTCCGATGAAATCTATGTGGATACTTCTCCTCTGAAATTCTTTTCTGCTTCTCTCACATGCCATTCAAACGTGCCTGGATCCAAAAAACCTCTGGATTCCCCTTTCGTGGATAGATAACTGCTAATAACGTCCTGACACATGTTTCTAGACATTTTTATTCCGTTTATCTTAAATTCATTACCTTATCTAGTTTTTATACAGTTCCAATGCATTGACTGTTGCACACAGCTCGAGTGCGCTACATTTTTAATATTTGGCGCCATAGGTGTTCATTATTATTGCGAAAGTGGTGAGGCATCTCCCCCCCCTCCACTTCCCTACACATCCGCCATTTTATCATGGTCTTTCTCGCGGATTTTGATTCCTTGATATTGATTATTATTTCATCTAGTCCTATTCATCTTTCTAATGTCATCGTAATCCGTATTCATCCCTTCTTCGCTTTCTTTTTTTATCTCACTCCTCTACTTCCTCAATTTTACCTTCTCCTAGAGGGGATGAGTTCCCCCTTGAGGTTGCGTTACCGTGACTTCCTCATCAGAGTTCTGACGCTAAAATATTGCAGTGATTTGGAATTGGACCAGGTGTTTACTAAAAGAATACTTGCATTCAATGAAAACATTCAATGAAGGGAACAGACACTCATTAAGGAGATTAACTCCGGGGGATCACAATGTTTTTTTATTTCGAACTATCCTAAAGCATTGAGCTTAGGTCGGTCTCTAGTTTGTTATTTCTGTAACTGTGGTCTTTAATTTCAATTGGCCCCCTCCCCATCCATAATTACCATCGATGCATTACTGCATTAATGTCGTAAATGCCTGTCTAGTATGTTTTAGGCATTTATCTTTGACAAAATAAGTGAAAACCCTACGCTGTTGCCCTAAATACTCTATTTTGCACTACCTTATCACCTCCTTTCATCACTTTCAGTTTTTAAATTTTACTTTAGCTTTTCCCTCTCCCCAACCGATTGACCATTCGTCGATTTGCACATTATTGTAACCTATGCAGTTTTAGCGTCTACTATTAACCAGCATGTACGAAAACTCAACCTGTGTGCTGTTACCATTACTGATTTCTCTGCGCTCATCTTCCTCCCGCCTTTTCACCCCTCCTTGCCCTACCTCCCTCCCCTTCCATTTATACCTTCCCCTGTGATCCACCCATCCGTCCTCCCCTTCCAACCCCCTCCCCCAACAATCCCTGGGACCCATCCCCGCGCCATTTCCCCTCTCTCGCGGGACTGCTTCGTCGCAGCACGTGAGTTATTGCCGCTTCCCCGGACTTTGGGAATTGGAAAGTGGTCGAATGAGGGAGTGAGAGATTGGGCGGGTGGTGGAGAATGGGAGGTTTTGTGGGGAATCAGAGGGGGTGTGTGTTATGCGTGTAGTGTCGGAGAATCGTGGAGGGTGAGTGGAGAAAAGGAGTGAGATCGTGGTGGGAACATCAGGAAAGAGTTTTGCGGGAAATGATGAAAAAGTCTAAAAGAGAAAGGGAGGAACCAGAAATTCCAGGCGGATAGGGTAGGACTGGAATGAAAATGAGGAGGGGCCTGCTGATCGTCTAGGCCTTTTTAGCAATATATTTATCATTAATTGAGTCTCTGTGTGGTTATCTTTAAAGGATGATGATATACTAACCTTTTTGGGAGATTATGGTTACCGAGTGCGAATGTAACAGAGGAAATCAGCTATTTAGTTTTGAAACAGTGAACTTGGTGGTAGTTGGTAGCATATAATACGCTAGGGTGTACAGGCCATATTGCTGACTAATTAAATCTTCCGATGGGGTTGTAGTTGAAGGATTTAAATTGGATGCGTATGAAGCGATCAAGTAAGTAATAATCACGTTGGGGAAGTTGCAGGGGCATTGAACTCAAAATATTTTCTACGATATTTAAAGTAATAAAAAATGATTCATACTATTTGGATCCATATTTTTGCATGGTGAAGTGATCCTGTATACCTTATAATATTTTTTTTATAGTGCCAGCAATATTATTTACTATCAGTTTACTCCAATGTCTAGGCTTTGAATCCCTTATGGACTCACTTTGAAGGAATGTAATTTTTAAGCTCTGAACTGCCTAAGTTTTTTTTATTTTCTATCATTATTAACTCTGTGCAGTAAAATTAAACTTTCATATGCTGAAATTTATATGGGAAGGATTTCTGGTTTACGACTGTTTGTAGAAGGTAAAACTAATCAGTTGAAAGCACCAAATCCTCAGGTATTTTGGTTTTTGCCACTTTTTCTGTGAGTGGAGTTAGATGAGACCTGAAGTTTACTTTATTTCTCTCTATAAATGCTGCTTCAAATTACCTTAACGTTTGACAATCGTCAAATAGATTGCTATTAAAGTTATTGGATTTTTGTTCCTTACCACTACGGTGTGAATTACACTTAAGCCGTGCAGATAGTACTCATATAGTGTGTGTGTGTGTAGATAATGTGGCGTGTGAGGATTTTGCAAGCGTGCTAATTGTAGACGTGACTGAGATAACCTCCCACAAGTAAAAAAAAAACCGTTTATATTACCATTTAACTGCCGTCCTCATTACAATGCCAGGTTACTCGATTCCTCAACAAAATGAAAAACTGTTTTCAGATTGGTCTCAATAGACTATATACAACGTCCATTATCTCGAAGCCTTGGAGATGGTTGGTGAGATCATCTACTCTTTATTCACTGACCTTTGCGGATCGCTGATGAATACAACTCACGAACCACTAAATTATGGCTTTTTTATCTCCCTGAATGCACACGTATTATCTTCTTCTTAGGCTATTGAAATTGAAGCAGGAAATAAAGAAACTAGTATTGATGCACTAAACAATTGAAATATGCGTCTATTACATTAATAATAATCAGCGTTTGGATTTCATAGTGATATACAAGCTTATTTGCTGTGAAAAATGAAAGGTGGTGGATGAAACCGTTAGTGAATATCGTGTGTTTCTTTAAATAAGACACTTAAACATTCCTACACTATTAGTAGTTTTATGATAGTAATTCTTCCGATGAAATATACGTTTGATTGGGCTTAAACATATCTTAGGACTCGCCATTCCCTCGAATAAGAAACACATATTTCATACCGCCTACGTTATTATTATACCAATCGGCTGGCAAAATCTCAATAGTCCTTACTTTTGTGCGTAGAATGTACGTAGAACAGATATATTTTATTTCGAAGATTGAAATACGGATAGCTTTAATTATATTGTGTTTTTAGGCAATTCTTATTCAATTCAGTTTTTTCATTAATAAGGCATTGTAGCGGGGGAGTAAATTGAAAAAAAAAATCATTGAAAATATATTGAGGATTTTTATGATAACTATAGAAAGCAAATGCTTCTTACAATTCCATGTCTGGAAATGGAATCAAGGATTTTTTATTTCTCCATTGAGAAAACCATTTCTTCGGGTCCTGTACGTCGCATATTGGCTAGTGTAAACTTATCGAGCAACTTCGTTCGAAAAATAAACAAAACGAAAAACACCATTTGTATCGAAGGGAAAAGTGGATGGTTTTCCGGATTCATTCGATGATGACTTTGGTTTAGATATGTGGAAATTTTATATTGCACCATAATTTCATGTCATGCATAAATTTGTATCGAATTTTCTTTGCATAAATTCAATAAGCACTCTTCATATCACCGTTCTTTACTCTAAGTATCATTAATAATAGCTCCTCTCCAACCAACTCTTCCATACGGCCTTCGGTTGTCTCTAAGGCTCATGTCTTTGTTCCTTCTACGGTGTGCATAACTCTTTTCTTCTTATCCCCCTCATGTTTGTTTTTCAAAGTTAATATCGAAGTTTTCCGCTAAAAGTTTGAAAAGTTTGATAAGTTTTACCCTAAATGAACATCGTTGTCGGTGTCGGTTATTCATGAAACATTATGATGCATGAATAATGTTTTTCAATGTCTTGATCGCCTTTTGGGCTTAGCTTATCCTCTGGTTGCAAGTGACCTAACCAGTCGACGCACGCGTAAAATACCAATATAATTTATTTTGTTAGGGAATAATTGCTTTTACATTTGCTTTACCTGCAATTTAAGGTGAAAGAAAATGTTAATGACGCCCTAAGTCAGTAAAACATTGACCAAAATAAAAAGTTTTGTGTTTGAAGGCGTAATTGGAGTTTGGTAAGACTATGAATGGAAATGGAATGGAAAATATTGCGCTTTCAGCTTTCTTGCCTCGTAGGACGTTTGGAATGGGTGTTAATTCATCCAAATTCATATTAAATATATGATAATGCATAGGGAAGCCATACAAATAAATATTTAAATGAGATTGGAACCTACATTCATCACGCGTTTGGACGGGAAGCGAAGATATAGGGTGACTTACTCTCCAAAATCCATTAGTCTCTTTGACGTTTAAAATTTATAAAGGCTTTTGGGAGGAAACGATTTCCTTTTGGGACATCTTTGCATTCAAGTCGCGTATGGAAGTGTTATAAGTCAAAAGAGAGGGATGGCAGGCTTGGGGTTTCAACATCTCAAAATGAGTATGAGTACAAGAAAGCGATGAAAAGCTGAGGTGACTTTTGAAAGTGAAATTCCGCTGGTGCTTTCTAAAAAGCACGATAAAATTGAATTATTTGGGTCCCCTTCCCCAATATTTATGGCCGACGTGTTTCTTGATCATCCACTTTGAACTAAAATTAGTTATTTTCTTGGTATGAGAACCTTAGGTTAAAAGGAATATCAATTTCTTACTATTTACAGAATGTTCATTAACTAAAGAATTAATCTCTACCTTTTTCGATTGATTAATGAGCATCAATTAATATTTTTTTAGATTCTCCATATTTCGAAGTTTTCAAAAAAATGTGTGGGAAATATCGAGAAACTGTTCTTCTGAAATATCTTTTACGAGTTAATTTTGCATTCATTATTAGGATATATTATCCTACTGATCATGAATGTACTAGAAAACAACCTGCTACGCCAAACCACTAACATGCCGTGAACATCCTTATGATATTTATACACAACGTTTCGTTGAATCATTAAAACTGTAAGTTAAAATTTATCTTATGCCTGCAAACCTGACAAACTATGGTAAATGTTCGATAAATTACATTTTCAGCGTTTGAGTCATGAATTAAAAAATGTTCTTTTATATAGGCAGGAAGGCTCCTAGAACATTCTGTGTCATGGATTATACAGTTTCTCATTTATGTGTACATTGCAGTGTCTCTAAACGTTACATTTATTATAATCCCTTATACTAATGAAGGGCAGGCTTAGATGGGATAGCTGTAAGTTTCTGTACTCCATTAATAATTTTTGCCTCGCTCAGGCCAAAAAAATCTGTGACTAATTCACGTACTCTTGGTGTTTGAATTAACAGCCGGACAGAGTGCGGAAAATACCGGGTCTCGCGCACGAGTTTTAAATTCACTAGGAGTCGAACCTGATCGGGTTTGTCTGTTTTTTTTTTTAAATGCCGGATTTTCTATGATTTATATATAATTCCTTTTATGCCCAAAGAAATAATAATAGCTTTGTTAGTATGTTAACACTCTCAGTCAAAATACCGCAGATAATATTGGGCCGCCGTATTTATTTAAATTGCAATAAACTTAGAAATTCTCATTCATTTTTCTATCAATGAAATCATCACATGGTTTGACGATATTTGATATCGTTCCATTCATTTTCGGTCCCTCAAAGAACAAAATTAAAAAAAATGATGAGCTTAGGTAAGAATTACGCTAAAAAGCTATGTAATTAGAATGAAAACTGTATTCAACGAACTGTAGCAAATTTTAATCTTAATATTGAGACAATCTGAAATGACCTATTCTGTTGAAGCACCATGTACGAACGAATACTACTTCACCATAGACTTCCCGTTTCTTCCGTGGCTGACCGGGAGGTTAGGTTATGGGATGACTGTAGTGGGGGCAGTGTTTGATATGCGTTCGGGACCCCACCACCATCACCACTCCCCCTTTTTCCTCTCGATCCTTTGGGAGAGATGGAGAGAGGAGTATGGGGTGAGAAACTCCGCGTTGGGCGTGTTGGCATTGGCGCCATCCTTTTCCGCTCCGGTAGCGAGTCGCTCGCAAGTGCCCAGGAGGGGGTTGGGGGGGGGGAATTGGAGGAAGAAAAACAATGAAGTGGGAAAAAGGGGTGTTGGACGCGGGAATGGAGGGGCCTCCCGTGTGCGTGCCTGCGTTCGTGCGTGCGTGTTTATAGAAAGGAGGAGGAGGATCGACTGGGCCATGCCATCGCTTCCTTTTATCGCTCTTCTCTCCCCCTACAGGTATCGCGAATATCATCCTTTCTCCCTCCTTTTCCTATGTTCCCGCTCTCCCTTTCGTACTTTGTCGGACTCTTGGCTCTCCTTTTTCTCTCGATTCCTTGCAGTCTCGAAGCGATCACGGGTCACAAAGTCGGCGTGTGGAGTTTTTGGCGGATTGAAGCGAGAATGGGGATGGCTGGGAGGATATATACACAAGAAAAACGTAAAAAAGCAAAGAGACTTTTTCTGGCGAATGAAAGATAAAAGGGAGAGTGAACTTCGGGTGAAATTGCCTGAGGAATAGATTCTTGTACAACGCGCGCGTGCGTTTTTATATCAATTGATGTAGCGTGTAGCTCCTCGTATTCTCCAATATGTATATAGCTCCTATTTGTATGACCTCATTTTATTTTGGGTGCAGGAAGTTAGTACAAAAGTGTTAAAACTGATTAAAAAAGAGAATCAGGTTTGTATGGCGGTAAGAGGACTTGTCTGTCAATTCTACGGCCCGGGTTTGAATCCCGGCAGTGGCGGTGTGGATTTCCAATCCCAACATGGGTGCCAAGCGGAAAACTCTCACGATGCATTTTTCCCTCTATGTAATGGGACATAAAGTTGAGGAATCCTTGTCGCCTTTCATTAAGAGTTGGCTAATCCTGTCATCTTTCTCTACACGTCCGTTTCCAAGATAATCCTGCCTGTGACATCCTTTCATTCATTCTTTTGTGACCCGGCTATTACTTCATCTTTCGATCGCCTCCAATAAATAAAACTTCAATCGAATCAAAAAATCTGAAGGAGAAAGTCATTAATTGGCGTTAATAATATCGCTTAATTAAAATTGCCCATATTTAGAAATACAGCCAAATGAGCGAAGCAGTCGGTTATGTATCAAATATTGGGAAGTGGAAAGCTGAGCGAAGATGAATTTCAATATCGGCTGTCCTCTTCCAGAAGGGACCACCCGCCGACAAAACGAAGAATCGTTTCATGCAGCTTGGATTGGAGCCGGATTCAAATCGAATGCGGTGCTCTCTCCCTTCCAAAATTTTTAACCCCCATTCCATGACTCCACTCATTTTGAAAAGCAAATCCCAAAATAATCAGCTGTACTCTCTTGCTCCATCTTTCAAACTTTCGGATCGGGTTTTCGGTTTGAATTTTTTATTATGATTTTCTTGTTCTTTCTTTCTACTCCTCAAAGGAACTAGGCTATCGTATTAGCTCTCACACATACATTGACACATGCAGGTATTTATTTGCGTCTGTGAGTGCGAGTCCATTGGGAAGAAGGATCGGTGAGAGAGATTTGGTGGGGGTAAGGAGTGGCTGGGGATTCTGTTGCGAGGGGGTAGGGGAAGGAATGGTGGAGGAAGTGGAAGGCAGTCGTCAGGATACGATGCGGCATGAATGCCAAGTAGTGTCGGATGCCGCGGAATCCGGCAAGGAGTGAGAGGAGGAGGAGAGTGGAGTTATTTTCAAAAGGGTGGGTAAGAGGATCAAGGGGGTAAGGAGAGACGAGATAAGGGTGCGAGAGGAGAAGTGTGAGGGAATAAAAATGAAGGAGAGCGGTAGATGGTTTGAAGCTTGTGTAGGAAAGGGGAAGTGGAGAGAGAGGGACATGAGCCTGGTTGTGGAACGTCATGGAAGTTAAGGATTTGATCTAGATTTTACATCATTGGCTCCTGTGCAAGTATTTTTCTGACGGCCTCTACTAGGGTGGCAAATCTCATCGTTGACTGAATTTCCTATGGTAACTTTAGCTTCGTGGTGCATATTATGGACCTATTTATTCAAATGTCTTGCGGTTTTTATTTGGACAAAGGATCTGATTGGTAACCGGATTTCCCATGAAGACATAGTCGCTTCTTTGTCGCATACTACTTGTAATTTGGCGACGGTCTTCATTCGGATCGGTGAATAGGATTCTGTGGTAAAACACTTGCTTCTTCGTACCCTTGCCTATAATTTTCGGTAGCGGTTGCCCAAAATCATCCTTTTCGGAGAGAATCCTATCCTTTTCTCCTAACTCGATATCCTATTTCGATAATTTATAAGGCCGCAAGGAACGTCGTCCTTGTTCACGTCGATACATATAGTACTTATCTTGATGAGATATTTATCATATTATTTTTACTGATGTTTGACTTTAATGTTACGATTATATTCCCTTGGCGGCTGTCTATTTATACCATTCTGTAACCAATTTGGATGTGTCCTCTCAGTTATTTAGGCATCTCAAACAAAAATTAAAATTTGTATGGAAAATATGATTATTTTCCTAAATGTTGAAAATATGTTTATATTCCTATTATATTTTTGTATTTTATCTCGATACATCCCCTAAGCATCCTAAGCATAGGGGTTGTTTTTTCCTCTACATTTTTATCTAAAACTTGTTGCTATTCTTTTATTTTTTTAAATTTGTAAAAATGTTAAAAAGTATCTTTTTAAATACCTTTGAACACTAGAATTCCCAAAACTTTATTCATTAATCTTTCTGAATTATTATGGTATTAATCCAGTGAGAAGAAGTGATGGGAAGGCGGGACAAGAGCTAGTGCTGTGTTGAATCCTGGGTAGACAATGCAGGGTGATTACTAAAGAATGCGTCGGTTTCAAAGATCTGTATTTTTCAAATGGTACAAGCTACAAAGCCGCGCGACCTCATAAAATGAGCGGTACAATCTATAGTTTTGTTGGAAAGAAAAACCTCACACATGTTCAATATGTACTCCATGATTGTAGGTTTTCCTGGACTACGCGCAAAAGATAATCGAACTCTTGCAACATTCTCCTAAGACATTCGCGGACTGCCGGGTGACTTCCCCTCACACAAACAACCTGTTTTTAGAGAACTGTTAGTACCAGCGTAATTTGTTCGATTTGTGCGGTTGATCAATATCATATTCACGCCGAAAAGCACGTTGCACCATTGTAACAGACTCACTTTTCGTGTACCGCAACACACAAAACGACTTTTGTTGAGCTGTTGCCTTCGTGAATCTTGCGAAAACAATAACTGAGTGACAAAAGCTCTTATCCTGGCAACTAGCGCTTCCTAGCGGTAACCGAAAAAACTAGAGGTCATTTTAATCGGCCATTTTAAGAGGTCGCGCAGCTTTGTAGCTCGTAGCGTTTGAAAAATACAGATCTTTGAAACCGACGCATTCTTTTGTAATTACCCCGTATTTTTTATGAATAAATTTTAATGGAAATATTTCATGACATTCACTTAGCCTGGCATGCCTGATAACTCGCTGTTAACAAAGTTACGTAAATGTTTTGTGGCAGTATCTGGCGTAGTGCCTGAATACCATCTCATATCATCCACGGTAGGTTGCGGTGAATTCACGGGTGAAGTTAAAAAAATGTTTTAGTCAAAAATAGGAGTGGCTTGTCCCGGATAGCGGTAGTATATATCATTCGCAAAATAATGATAATATTGATTTTTATTCTGCATTGATCAGCGATTATTATTATATTGATATCGGCGAGGCCATTTTATTCGCGTAACATCTGTTATGGACATATATAGTTGAGAATAAAACGCTATCTTCTTAGTGTTTTCTACGCTGATGTGATCTCTTATTCCTAGCATACTCTCTTGTTACCCTTATAAATTTTATGTTCTTCTTAATCCGTTTTGGACTAAATTCCTAGCGAGCTCCTAATTTTGCGTTTATCGCAAGTGATTTCAAACACCTAGACAATATGATGTCATAAATAGCATTTAGATATCATGAATATTTCCGATGTCTTATTTTTATTGCATTGCGAGTGGTGAAGTATGATGAGAAAAATGTCTATTGGGGCATGTCGTTTTCTCATCTCTATACAATTTGTTTTTTTGTGTTTAATCCTGATGAGTGAAAGTACTAACCAACATGCTTCATAATTTTTCCAAATCAAATACATTGAAAATAAGTGGGTTGAATTCAATATTTTACACGTGTCATGAAATTCCGATGCGTGGAATGTTTTGCGATGCATAATTTTCTTCCAGTTCCGTTACTTAAATTTGATCAATGGCCTAAAATAATTGAATTGTATTTGTAAACATTCCTTAATACCTTTCATGTTTCCTTACTTAATCCTTGTGGCTTCTAGAAACATAATTATATTCTTCGAATTCATTAGTTGACTACTCCATTCTCTAAATTTTTTAATTAATATTTGATCAAATGGTTTTTACATCAGTATTTTAGTGAACATAAGGTAATTTAGGAATTTATTTTCCAGAATTTGGTAGTTAGGCGGAGATGTGATTTTGTACATATGCGGGTATAGGTCTGTGTACGAGGGGCTATGAATGTGTGTTTTTGAGTATAAATAAATGAGTTAAAGCATACAAATGTCTTACATTTCGTCACAGTGGACTTTATGGGCTATTTTGTAAGTTATTATTCGTCAAAAAAGTGTTTTGCTATGAGGTCCCATCCAAACCTATTTTATCCCTCCCAAGATAGGTGGAGTGATTGGTTTGTCACTTTTCGACTAATAAAACTGTTATTACCGATTAGGGAATGACGTTTCAGAGGAATGCCATTTGGAGGGTGAGCCCAATGATAAGTCTGATAAATGGTAGTTAACGATGAAAGGAATGAGGATATCCTCTACGCTTTGTGCCTATTGATGGAGATTAAAGCTATGAAACTGTCTTATCTTCGGTGTCATACCTTTACTGAGTTAGAGGGTACGCAATCAATGGATGAGGTATAATTATAAACTATGCATACTATATCTCTGTACGAATTCTATTAATGTCTATCAGTACTAATGTTTATTGGTTTTTATAAAATCGGATAGTTTTCTATGCCACAATTTCCTACTCATAGAATTGCTGGACTGGAATATGATTTCCCGAAAAGCGTTTCACGTTCACTCCAGATTGCACCTTGCACTCTTCTGTTATTGTTTTTATCACCCTAATACCCATTCACCTCCTATTCCAACCCCAGATACGGTCTCTGTCTCATATTCTCTAACCATTTTCCTCCTTAGAGCTTTCGTCGTCCACAGTGTTGCACCATACTCCATTCCCCAAGCGCGCATGTTTCCTTTTATTCCGCGACACACTCTCGATCCCTATCTCCAAGCCTCTGCCCCCATGCCATTTTCGTCCTCCCCCTTTTCCATCGATTGTCCCACCCCCACTTTCAGCCTTCACAAACCATGACACTCACCCTTTTACTCCGCATTGCCTTTTTTTTCCAGCCCTCGTTTCACTGCAACAGCATTGCCCTTCCTCCATTCATTTCCTTTCTTATTTTCTCTTCATCTTTTCCTTTTCCCCATATTCCTGCGATTTTCTTCTCTTATGCTGTTATAACTTCTTCTCAAACTTCCTTGCGTCCATTTTGTTCCTTTCTTCCTTGTGTTTTATTTCCTCTATACCCCAATTATTCGTTCGCCATTCCTTTCAAAGTCCGTCTTGCACTCCTGTACAAACTAATGCTCGACGGACAAGGAGAAAATGGAAGGAACCCTCCAAAAAGGGGAGGAAAAGCGAGAACCATAATGTGGATGAACCACCACTCAAGAGACAAAAGGAAATTGACATCATACATCTTCATTTTGAAATAAACTCGTTACATCCTCCAAACTCAGTGAACCATACTATTTTTCTTTTATTATCTTTGCTCGAGGACGTCCAACTTTTTCTTTAAAAAGAAATTGTCTTTCATGCTAATACTTTTAGGAGAATACAAACCCTATGACTTTCCTCTAAAATAACTGGTTCAAGAATGATTTTCCGTGATTCGGTGGCGGTGTATATATGGCTTAATTTACATGCAACTCTATTGGGACAAGAACTGTTGTTATGCAATTAGACTTTTAAATTTAAGTTTAACAGCTTATTGCGCTTATCCTGTATGCGATTTGAAATAAGAAAAGACACGTCTTCGCAGTCGACGTTTCAGGTAAATTGAAGGATGTGTAATCAGCTTAAACGGTATTTACACGAAGTGAATTGTTTTTAACGAACGTGAGAATCCTTTTCTTTTTACACTTCGTTAATCAGTAATGATGGATGATGACTGAAAATAATAAAAATGAAAGTTTTTTCATGTAACTTGGTGAAACACATTAAAAGCATCTAAAAAACATTTAAAAATTTAAAGCTTTCATTAAATATAATAACAGTCATTTAAAAAATAAAATACTTTTTCATTTTGTGTAATGTTATATCAAAACCTGTAACAAGGACTGAGATTGTTTTGATAGGCAAATACAAGTTAACTATCTCCCAGTCCGCGAAAATTCAACTTAGTAGAGGTAGATGCAATGAGATATACATCCATAGCTAATAGCAACCTCCTCTACGTACCGTCATGAATATGACGCATCACAGCCGTCGTGGCTCCCCTGAGAAATATCCTTCATGTTTCTTGAGGTCAGCTGGAGGTATTTGCGATGTAGGGCTTGAAGATCCCCCTTCAGTTACGATCATCCTTCTAACTAGGTCGAAGACGTCATCAAAACCTTGTGCTAAAAATTACTGCATAGCAATGTTATAATCCGTTGTGAGTAATGGAGTTATTCTTTTTTAGGATTCTCTCTAGTGGACATGAAGCCGGATCATAAGATTCTTGGAATTCAGAACTGAATTTTATAAAAGGGGCTCCATTGTAATCTTTTGATCATTTAAATCTTAATCTTTATATAGAAATATAATGTTGATGAGATAATTATTTTTTAAATTCATATCTTTAGAGTGCAAATAAAAAGGGCTATGAATTCCTGAGTCACACCTTTCTTATAATTATGCACAGTTTTGAGATAATATATTTTTACCAGATACGAATTTTTATTATTGGTATTATTTAAATACCTACTTACTGACGTACTTGGTTGATCCATTTGCCCAATTTGACAATTTATTGTAATAATGTCAGTTCAATTACAGAAAGTTCTTTTAAGTTCAATCTAATTAATTAGTTTTGATTAATGGACTCCTGTTGATGTTGACATTGAGAAAAATTGGTTTTCATTGATTTATTTGCCTTCCGTTTATCTCTTATCATGTGTCCGTCGTATCATGTTTGGATAAACTCTTTTCGGCTTTAATCTGTCAAACCATTGAAATCAGTATCAACTTCAGTCCATGAAAGGGTTTACGCGAAATACATTAATTGATTTTGTTTTTGCAGACGTCGCTGATTAAAGTTGCGCTTTTACTGTCACAATATTCGTTAAAATCGTTCGAACACCTCAATATACTTCCTCAAGTATTGGCATGCATTTAGTCTTGAGAAAACTCACAGTCAGTCGAAACAATCAAAGGAGGAGAAAAGTGTTTTTATTGGTTATTTTTTATCACAAAACAACCGGTTTCCATTAAATTTTATTGGCAGAAACATCGCTCCGCGTCACCGGAACAGAAAGCGAAGCCCTGCGCTTGAAATATATATGCGGCGGAAGATTGTGTGTTTATGTGTTCCGCGACCGCCGTCCCGTTTACAAAATAAAAAAAGAAATGTATATATCCGCAAAAAAATTCTCGTTGTCGCTCGCAGATGGCTCACCCCGCCAATCCATTCGTCCAAAAAGGTCCTGGGGGAAGGAAGCGTCACAGTTTCCACTACAGGGGACGCAATTCACCACATTATCCTCTCTCTCACTCTGTTGCTACCTCTCACTCTCTCCCTCTTTCACTTCTCGCTCCGTGGCAACCCTTTAAAACATTCCGTTCCACCGGTTCGCAGCAGCTCTCTCCAACCTCCTCTTCACACGTACTCCCTCTCTCCATCGCAACCTCACCCACTCTTGTTTTCAGCCGCTTGCCTCGGAAAAACACAACCACTCCCACACTTCCATCCCCACCGCAGTTTCCCATCCCCTGACTCTCCCGCACCCCTCCCCTCTCCTCACTCTCTCTCCTCAGACAACCATCAGGACGTATACACACCGACTCACGGGCACACGAAAACACATACTCTCGTTCATATCCGACCCGAATCTTTTTCTTCCGCTCCTAACATTCCGTTACCCCCCATAACACGTAACACTTCGTCACTCATCTGTCGGCAAGAGTTGACCTCTCCTCCTCTGGTCTTCTCTTTCCGTCATCATCATCCTCTTCTCTTCCTTCCACTTCCATTATCTTCCGGTCTCCCCTCCACGCTTGGCCCAGATCCCATCCCCCTTAATTTTAGCGTTTACGCAATTAGTCACCTTTATTTTAATTGTGATGTACATATACTTTTTCTTTCTATCTACACAATGAAAAAGGATGGAAGTAGTGTCCTAGAATATTGTTTCTAATGATAGCTTCGTCGGAAAAGTCCTCTCGTTCAATACGGGCGAATTGCCTCGAAAAATGGAAATTTGAGCTCCCTTTGAACGCTTACGTGTTTTTTAAATAACTTGATAAATTTCGGGGACTCGGAATGTATTGATGTATAATGACACTAACATCAAATTTATAAACATAATTTTTATTTTTACTGCTTCAAACATGTGCTTTTAATGAGTATTTTATTACTTTAGGTATTCAATGTGGTCACATTTTGTTGCAGATTTAGTATTCATCATTCAGTTTTAATTACAACTTATATTTTATGTACCAATGTGAATGGTTTCAATGTGATTAAATGAGGTTTATTTAACGAATTTGCGGTTTATTTAGCGACGAATTAACATTGTTTCTGCAAATCAGATAATTTTGGGGAAAAGGTTATCAAAATTATATTACAAATGTTAGGTGTTACGAATAAAGAAAGAAAAAAATTGAGGGCATTGAAATGATTGGAACTTTTCGGCAATTCGAAGTCGAATAAGAATGACATTGGGTCTATAGTTCCAGAAATTATTCGTGAACCTTAGCCTTACGCCGGGCACTTTCATCGCCTATGAAGAATGACCATCTGCTTCTGTTGCTTTACCTTTTCTTTCCCTTCCTTTTGAAATCGTGGCTCTGTTTTTTTTATCGGTTTTCTTTTCCTGTAATTCGTTAGGCTAGTCGATTTTCAGGCTGTTGTATCACATAAACTGGCAGTTTTGCGTTTGAATGAGCTAATGTGTTTCTACACAGTATCAGTAAGAAGGAAAGTCTGCACTAACTACAACATCTTGAATGAAAAGCTCCCACTACTTTCCCTCAATTTATTATTTATCAAACCATCTCACTCATTCTAGCCTCCTACTTCCATTTAACATCCCTTACCCCTTCACTTCCTCCAGAAAACCGAGCCTTTCCTCTAAAACGACGAACCACCCTTTCGACCCCTCAGTTCCGGGAGAAACCCTTGCGGAATATCGGACTATAAGACCCAGCATAGTATCAAGTTCTCACGACCCCCTTTGTCATTCCCATGCCCTCACATAATCGCTTCTAGTTATAATACAGCCACAACTTCGGCACATCCCCTCATATTCCCGTCGGAATCACCCTGAGGCATCTATCGCGTATAGAATTACCAGTATCATGTTTTGGAAACTACCCTCGCCGTCAAAAAAAGCTAGGACAGAATCTTTAATTTCTTGGGACCATTGATTTTTATTACTTTAGCTCGCACATGTTGAGTGTTTGAAATGTTGAATGTAATATAAATATTTCATTTCTTTACTGGTCTAAATTTTTCGAAACTTCGTATGGAGTATCGCAGTGAACAGTATTGCAGTAATTTTACTTCCTACTTTATATTAAACGTATTTGACAACTCTTAATTTCCTAGAGAATTACGGCATGTGTTCATTCCAATTTTGCCCACCCATATTATGCCTGCATTTCATATCGGGCCGTCACAGTTTATTTGATGCTTCTTTGTTTAAATTAGATATATTTTGATGGTATTTGGTTTCATACCTTATCAGTATTGATCTATTTTATACTTTGACTAAAGTTTACTTGTATACTTTTCTGCTTTCATTCTAAGTTCAAGAAACTCTATTACATTTAGAAATTACTTTATGTTTAGGATTTAATCTTGACGACTAGCCGAGGGTTATATGTGGATCAGTATAGTGGATACGGTGGTGCATCGTTGGCTTAATATTCTTACCGAATTTGAGGAAACCGGGACTAGCCACGGTAGTAACCTTTACGGAGTCACCCGCAAGTGCACATAAGTGAGATTTTCCTCTGTGGAATGCACTTAATATTCTTACCTACCCTCCTAATTTTGGAGGATGATCTCTGCTTTAGTTACTATCTTCGTCCGCATGCCATCTGCCATGACATGAGACTGCCTTTTCTTTTTTGGAGAAAAATCCGTGATTTCACTTGAGGGAGTCATACATTTCTATTTCTTCTATTTATTTTTAAGGCTTTAACTTTTGTTGGTGCTATTTAGCCTCTTCAAATTTGGCGGTGGGAATCATCCTATATTCCATAGTGGGCACACCCATAATTTTTCACAATTATTGGTATAATGTCTTCATAAGGCATCCCATTTTGTTTTCTGAAAGATGCTTTCATCAAGCCATCCCTAAATTGACAATGTCAATTGTACCATGTTCCCTAGATCATTTTACCTTCATCTTTCGATGTCACTTCATGTTTTTGCCTCTTTGCCTTCCTGTTACTGCTTGTCCGTCCAGTTCTTGAGGATAACTAAACGTGATCAGTCATCAGCTATTTCTCCATATAATTGATAGCCTTTTTTGATTGCACTCCGTTATTTATAGTTGCGTGTATCATATATTGTGTTCTTTTTGAAAATATTCTTGATGAAGATGATTTTAATATTAAATAAAAATCTGATGCCTGTGAAATTAGTATGTTACCAACTATTTCATTTTAAATACTGATCTGTAAAAAATCTTCACCGTATCGCAGCAGTGCGACAGCTTGTGGTCAGTCACTGTATTATTCATTGATACTTAATGCGCAATAAAAGTGTATTTTTGCCCTCAGAACTAGAACGTATTATTAAAATACCGATAAAGTTAACTTTTATGATGAGTTAAGACTCTGCCTTCTATTCAGCAAGAAATGTTAGTCAGGCCCTCGAAGTAGCTTCCTAGACATTATTCTTAATTTTGAATTAGGGTTGAGTTACTTATATTATCATGTAAATTTATTTTTAGTTGAATTATCAATATTTTCTTCTCGATTCCATATACCTTAGAGCCTGCGAAGTTTCCGTGTTCCTAGAGTTTTTCTATTGCTTTTAATGAAGAGGCAAACCACTGAAAAATGTCTTTTTGAGCAGTGCTCATAAGCCGAAACTACATTGATTTTCATTTGAAGGTGAAATGATATTGCAACGGTTTATTTCCATGAATAGGCTCTATTTCCATGCTGTCCGGTGCTTAGTAGATACTATTTCCCTCGGGTAACTGAATCCCTTAATTGGGCTTTTCTGATGCCTTGGGGATTCAAGTTTAAATTTATCGTGAGAACCTTTGCCAATTCTTACTGAGCTGTTTTTATTCAAAGGCACATATTTATAGAAGCCAAATAGGACCCTTCTTCGAAAGTTCCTCTCACTCTCTTACCTGCAATCCCACTCAGCTTTTGTTCCTCCAATCTCTTAATTCAATTCTTCGACTCAGTTCATTTCGTTTACATCTCATTGAGGCAAATGAATTTTTGATGCGCTCGTTGAGCGTAAAATATAACTTCCTCACCAAGTGAAAGTTATCGACGACGCTTAAGAACTTCTTTCTTCCGCTTTTTGCACTCGGATGGTTCTTATCAGTTTTATGAGGAGTTGGAGTCTCGTTGTGTAATCGATTCTGTTGCGCAACTGCTAAGGCATCGATTATGGAAGGGGGGAGAATAATAGCCCAGGAGGAGGGAACGGAAAGCAATAGTTAGAGGTCTCGCGAAGCCAAACCGAGTTCTGCCAAAAGGAGACCCCTTTCCAAATGCTCTCACGAATTACATCGGCTCTGCTCTACTTAAGCGGTTCTCTCAAGCTCTGAATCAATTTCACGTGGTACCTGATATTCAACAGCTTTTGCTGTGTCAAAGAAAGTGAACGTTTTTCGTTCAAGATTTCGTGAAGAATTACAGTAGTAGCCAATTTAACTAACTAATTTTACAGTAAACTGAATGCCGCCATTGAAAATTCTTACATTAATTACGTGATTATGTCTTGCTTTGCAAGACGGTGTAAAATTTTATTCCATTTTTACTACTCGAGGTTTGTATTTTTTCTCATTATGATTTTATTTTTTTAGAACCCGATTGGAGTTTTACTATTTGAGTTATTTTATAGAAAAATCTAAATTCCGTTAAACCAGTACTTTTCTTCTCTCTATTATGTGTATATACGATATATGCACATATGTCTATAACTGCTCAAGGTTAAGACGAACAGAAAAATCCTCATTGACGCGTGAAGATGGCTCAAGAAATTGATCTAAAAATTCATTTGAGTATACTAATTAAATTTTTGATTAACAAGCAAAAATGACTCGTCAGAGGCTTATCTGGTATAAACTCAAAAATATACTCGTATCATTTTACAAATGTTGCCAGTCTGTCGCAGTCTTATGCCTGAGGGTCGTTGTATACTGCCTACATCTGCTGACTACATAATTACGTACTTCTGTATTGTAATAAATATTGTTTTAACGCGATTATTTATCTTATTATGCCATTTTAAAATTTGTTTCTTCCTTATATTTTGGTGAAAAAAACGTCTTCCCAAAGCCTACATATTGAATTACAAAGAATTCTCAGAGTTGATCAGTTTCCAACTGTGAATTCTAACTGCCTGACCTCTACGTGAGTCTCACGAGTTATAACTATGGTATGCAAAGTGCGATGTTCTTTGCCTGCTGTGAAATACGTTGTATCGCATTATTTGGGAACAAAGAGACTTGGATGAGGCTGTGATGTTAATCGGAGCGATAGCCCTTTGTAGAACCCAATTTTTTTTGTTTTATCTCAAGCTCCTTTTACCCCTTCGTCTTTAACTAAAGGTTCTACGGAATTTTTTGCTGCCTAGTAATAAAAAATGTCTTTTTTCTCCGGTAATATAGTTTCCAACATACGACGAAAATCTTATGTCCAGTTTTGCGTTCCTGCCAAGGTTTTTGAAATGATTGGTCGTTGAATTGGTTATTCAAACTGCTAGGGTTATTTCGCATCTACTAAACTGAGACCTTAATTCTAAGATAAACGCCATCTCTGGATTTTGCCAGGCCAGAGCATTACCAACGGTTACAGAGGCTAGCTTGTCCTAGTTTATATTGCTCTCGATATGGAACATTAATATTCACGTTCCCCTCACATTATAATAAAAGTTTTTAGTTTCCCTACTATTCATTATTGTATGATATCCTTGATGTACTAGATTAGTTACCTGAGAGTCGTAGATTAGATAGTTGTTGTAGATTATTCGCAATGGATTATACAGTCGCAACTGCGGGTTCTGAAAATAATGTTGGAAATCCATGAATGCTGAGACCATGCGTAGCATTTTGTACCGATTGGTTATTAGATTAACATCAGAATTAAGGATAAAGAGTGGAGAAGAACTTCGAGTGTCCGCTGATTACGAAATCAACCCAGAGAATCACAATTTACGCCTCGTCGAACGAACCCTGAGCTGCGATTGAAGCGCTTCACACAAAATAGTTGAGTAAAGACCTGCGTATCCCAGGCAAAATCGAGGAATCGAACCAAATCTCTCGGGGAAACCAAATATATCATCACGGTCTCATTAGACTAAACATTATATCTGATCATCTCCAGCGCCTCACCTAGGTGTCTGCATATGGATAAATTCGAAATAAAACGCACGACACCTGGGGACCGAACTCCATGCCGCCGGGGTGCAACGCCTGCTCTCGAACACATTCCCATCGCACCAGTCCAATCCTCTCATACAAATCCCCCTACTACCTCTCCCCCTTCTCTTACCCACCCTGTGCTATCCCTTCCCTATAGGGCATCCCTCTCCCCATCCCCCCAACCCTTGCTCGGCATATCGAAAGGGAGATAACAGGCAGTCGACAAGGGCGTTCCTCTTGATAGGAGCATGTTGCGGTGGCGCCCGAGAGTGGGTGTTCGCCGTGGGGAGAGGAGGCTCACAGCCCGGCGGTATCTGTCGGCGCGCCCCCAGGAGGGAGACCAAGGGACACGGGCAGGCAGGGCCGTGAGTTGGGATGAAGGGGATAGTGGTGGTGTGGGATGATATTTTTTAAGGTGTGATGGTGGGGGGTGATGAGAAAAGTATGGGTTGTGAGCGTGGAATTGGGTGTTGGTAAACTTATTGGGCCCTTTCACTACCGCTGTAGAGCTTATTGAACCAAATGGCAGATTTTTCCGCAGCATTATGTTAGGCCTGTTTGTGTACTTTCCTCACTTTATGTCCAAAGTTTACGTTTATACATAATTTTGAAGTGTTATTATCTCGCGGTGTACCTTAATAATCTCATGGAGGCCGAATGAGGACGTATGTGAATAGCCCCATCTCTTTTCTTCTATATTTTTTTTAGAAAATGAGTTTCGATCTTCTGTTTAGTGGAGGTAATAACAAACATATACTATGATGGTTTGCATCTCACTCATGTTTAGCTTTTTTCCTATTTTTTCGTTATTTCGGTCATTTATGGCAGTTGTAAAGAGGCTGTAATTTTGTTCTCGTGCAGCTTGCTAAGGTGTTGCGTAGCGAAAGCAGTTGAAAGACGCAGATCACTGACTGAATCATTGTTCTACAATAGAAGGTATCTCTTACTTCATTTTATTTCCGCTAAGCATTGCAAGTAGCAATCTTTCTTCTAAATTTTCAATTTTGGACAGCTCGGTAACTTTTTCATGGGATTAGAACTCTGAAAGTTGATGAAGATTTCATTTTTTTAATATAAGTATTTTATTTGTATATATTACATTTTGATATTTAGGCCACGGTTTGATGATCTTTGAATACATTAGGATAATTGAGTTATTTATGATTTACGAAGGCTTTATTTTATGTTCGTGAGGTTCAACAAAGTTACCTCTCACCATCGGACGCCATTCAGAAAGCAAAAGGAATATCTAATTCTGAAAATGACCATTTTAATTATATCTGATCATGTTAGGCGGCGGTTTCTGTTTGATAAATAAATAAATAAATTTAAAAAAATGATCTCACAGAAGAAAGGATATCCTTTCTTCTGTGAGAAAGATTGCGCATAGCAATCGAAATATCAGATATTATTGTGTGAGTGTTCCTTCTTTTGTGTCTATGTTTAATTCCGCCCTACTTGTGGCAAAGTTTATACATATATATACTACATTGGGCAATCTTATAAACTTATCCGGGAAGAGCTCAGGTTCCTCGAAGTTCTGATTTGGGAAGGTATCGAAAATATTTAGCCTATGGCCAAAGGTTATCATTATCGAAGAATCTAAAATTTGTGCAAAAAAAACTTAGTCTTATTGAACCTACCTAACAAATACATCAAAATAGAAGTGTTATGCGCTATTCTATCTTGGTTAAAATGTTGCTGTCGTAAAATATCAACGAGATGGAGGAGTCATTTGTGACGAAAAACTGCTCATAATGGGCATAGGTACTATTTAGAAGGGATATGTTTCGGAAAATATGTATTTAGAACAGCATGGCATGAATCCTTTCAGAAACGCCGGCTACGCCTGCTCTGCATGTACGGTTAGTAGGTACCCGAAAACCTTAAAACGGAAATTTTGAATTACCATTTCTCCTAAGGAATTCCTTTTCATGGCTCGCTGACCTTTATACCTTGAGTATTTTTAATCTCATGTAGGCCTAAGTCGTATCGCGTCTACCTAAGCATTTTTTGCCAGTATAGTCTTTTTGACCATCAACACCATCCATACACCAGTCTATTTTTAGACAGCAAAAATACGTCGCTAGCACGTTATTAAAAAAAGAATTTCTATTCTAAAACTGACATTCTTGTTTCTTATTTTCCGGTATTTTGCAAAATATGAGTTTTCCCCTAAAACCATGGGTTATTATCCATGCGTTGTCTTGAAGACACAATGAAGGGCTTTTGGTTGATATTGATAAAAAGGAGATAGGTGATGGTGCTTAGCTGTTTTATATAATTCCTTTGATTTACATTCTGAAGATACTCATTCTTTTTATAGCGTGTGAACTTATTCAGGCTGGCGTGATGATCCTCTCATGAAATATTTCTGCATAATAATCCTCTAGTTACCTCAAGCTTCATATGTTTACTGACTCGTCGTATGCTCCCAAAATTTTCTGAGTCGTAAATATGATCATAAATGTGGTTACTTAATAATAGACCTCCGAACGCATTGAGAACGATATTCTGTAATGCAGTCACATCATCCTCAAGACTGGCTCTTTTGCGGACCGCGCATTGTGTGTAAGGACGATCATAAGGACTCCTGACTAAAAGGATGAAAGACAAGAAAAGTTTCTAAATCATGGCGTACCAGTTCTATCTATCGTGGCTAGTATCTTAACGTTTATCCTCGGAATTATATTATTCGTTGTAATGGAAATGGACTCCATGCCTTATTAGAGGAAATATCCGATTTTAGGTAGTAAAATTGGCATAAGAGTAGCTTCTACGCAAATTGATGTTTTATTGGTCGTGATTAGTATGACGAAAATGTACTTGTTTACGACTAATTTCAATATTTCATAGTTCCTGGCGTATATTGCTTTCCCGCGAAAGGGGGCGTGATTCGGCCAAGTTGTCTTATCGCCGTCAACTCGGGACTTTTTCGGCTCAGACGTGGTAAGATTATTTAAAACAGGACTGTACAATAGGTATTAGAGCAAAGAGAAACTTGATATCGTGGCCAAATTTCTGTTATAGGTATGAAAATGAAAGCTTTTTGGTTAAATATAAATTTGTTACTACATTCAGGGAACCGTAGGACGACAATGATTTTTGTCAGCCATTATGCGTGCTCTAAATTTGTTTCTGAATATATGGACTCTACTTTCGGCTCCTCAATAATTTATAGTCCTATATCTATCTACATTTTAACTTTTTGTTTTAGCATGTACCGCTTGTTTCCTGTTACTTAATCCATGATGTATCATTGGTGTTCGTGAAGAGGATTGTGCATACCTCCTAACATCACCGAGACCATGTTTATAACACAAGAGTTCTCGCGGGGTGTAATATCATGTCATCCTAGATGTGCGGAAGTAATTCCTTATCAGCCGAAACAACCCTCACCTCCATGACCGACCCCTGAGACGCAATTCCTCCGACCACTCAGGCGTCACCGCGACAATCCGTCCCAGCCCAGTGCTGTGCGGTGGCAAAGCGCGACACCTCCAGCTCCCACCGACGATCAGGCACGTGTCGAGGCGTGGAAAGGTGAGAGGGCTTAGCAATCGGGATCGGGGATCGAACGTCGGTCGGTCCATCCCACTCAGCCATCCTCCCATCAACTCCGCGACGAGTCGTGCGCCTGCGAAGACGGTGACCGCCACACAGGCAGACGTGTGGGATTGCATAAGTTCCTCGGAGGAGAACACAGGAGAAGGAAGACAGGCACTGAAGACATTTTTATCGGCAGCGGCAGCCGACCCGTTCTACCTCTGGCACCGTGTATTAATTTCGGCGTACACGTTGTATTCGGTTTCTATTACGAGTTTGTTAGAAATGAAAATAATCACCGTCATTTTTCTCTAAGTTTGGAATAAAATTAGCAGCTATGAGGAATGATTGTGAGTGCTATCTTGACCATATCCTTTATACTGCTAATTAACATTGTAATCCGTCACCAATTTTTCTAGCCGGAGATTGCAGCTCTCAATATTTTCCTCTCTCACCCCCTTATTAAGTCCCCTGTCGACGTTCTTCTTGATTTGAACCTTGTTTGCGAACCCGTAGTCTTCTCGCAGGGCCTAACCTTCTATTTCTCCCTTGATTTTATATATTACTAATTCTTTGTGACTCAGTGAGTCCATCTTCCATCAGATTTATTTTAAAAGACGGTTTTCCATATGCCCTTCTCTTCTTCTACTCTTTGATTTTTTCCCTGATTACTTATTTAATCTGTCCACTTTGTCTTCTTCAGCCGTCTTCTGCTTCAGTTGTCAAATGGTTCTTTTTTGGTCCTGTTTTACAATTTGTGAAAACATAGTTCTCAGTAGTCCGAGTTAGAGCGCATACAGATGATGTTGAGCGGTACCTATATGGGGAAACTACGTTGAAAGTCATGCCTCCTCCGATATTATGCGCAATGTTGCGTCTCTTCGGATTACGAGCAATGTCTCTGGTAACAAAAGTCGACCACACCCTGATATACACCCTCCTATGTTATCTTATTTTCATGTAGGTCAAATTTGCAGACAAAGTGAAATTTGAACATTTAAGTGTTCACATTTGATGATCTTGAGGTGACCTTTTTTTAAGATAAACTTGGTTCATTGTCAAGGGGCTATTCAAGCATTGCGTAAGGCGATTTAGGCAACTTTTTAACCTCTTCTTACCCATGTAAGGCAAATTAACATTTCATGAACCCCCTCCTTCCCTCCCAATCTTACGTACCTAAGTTATCATATATTTTTGGAAACATGCAATAGATGAAAATATATGAGCGATTTCATGTCCAAATGTGCAAAAACTGACCTCACACACTCCGGTTTTTTAATTTTTTACATAATTATAGGACCTATCGAAAAATCTTGAGAAATATAAACTTTTCGACAGGTATCGATTACGGTTTTCGAAATATAGAGATTCACTTTCGGCGCAAATCACAAAACACGTGATCTTTAACAATGGCATATCTCCAAACTGATGAACCCAAAGAATTGATATATTTTTCAGTAATTAAGCATTAATACAGGCATGCCATGGTGGCGGTAATCGTACAGAGTATAATTTTTCGCCCTAAAATAGTAAAACAGTTGATAAAAATGCGATTTCAGTAGTTACTAAAATCTTACGTAAGATTGTCTCGGACAGCCTCATCCCCCTACGTAACACAGCACGAGAAAAGCTCAAACCCCTCCCCCAAAACGTCTTTCATAATACTTGAATGGCCCCCAATGGCAGTGACACTGAGAGTGGCATTAATTTAAATCAACGTCATTGTGTGAAAACTATTTTTATAAGGTGAGAAGAGCTATTCAAGGGACCATTGTCAACCCTACAGGTTTATGACGATTATTATGTCTCACTTCATCCTCATGATGTAACTCGACTCTCATTTTGATTAATTACCTCTCAACGATTGTTTGTATCGAGAAAGGCTAGTGAAGGCGTGAGTTATTTTACTATCAATATCAGCTCTTATAATTTTGTTTTCTAACGTTTTTAGGGTTGTTTTTTTACGGATCATTTATACTCTCCTATTACCTTTCTTAGGTTTAAATCATTTTATTACAATATCTCTTCCTCATTTCGACGCACTTCTTACCACCTCACATTAAATCCGAATTCTCTTCCCTGCTCCCCCGCAGTCTACCTTTGAAAACAGCCTTAAGGATACCATTCCCTTTTATTCATTGCTTCATTCACCTCCTAAGTCTCATCTTGATTCTCACCAGCTACTTTCCTCCGTCACATACCATGGTAAGAACTTCTTCGAAATTCCTCTTTTCCTACCACCATCTTATTTACATGGTTTTTACTGGACATGCAAATAATGGATGAGGTTTTCAGTCTCCCATCCTCCTCCAGTATTTCCGTCTTAATGATTTCTGTATATAGCAAAATAGGTAGTCTAAACCATTTAATTTACCTGACTTCGCGCCACGGAAACGGGATAGAGGGCCAATATGCAGCCTTCAACTCGAGGCGAAGGAGATCTGAGAGAGGGCCGCTGAGAAGCGTTTTATGCGTGGGGAATGGATGGAAGTGGGCAGGCGAGGTTGCAGAGGAAGAAGCGGAGGAGGTAGAGAGGAGGCGGAAGAGGGGTGGTGGGGAAGGAGGCGCCGTTCAAACCCTCTTCCCCCACCATCGCCTCATTCCCTGTCGCCTGATTGATGAGCCGGCCGAGGTTGTGGGGAGAGAGAGAGAAGAGGGGAGAGAGGGTATCGGGTAGGAGGTAGGGAGGCTTAGATGGGAAATGGGATGGGTGACGGTTATGAGTGAGTGTGTGCGGGCAAGAGGGTGTGAATAAAGCGCGAAGAAGTTTTTTTTTCTTACTCCTCAATTTTTTTCGCTCCGGAGGGATGGGAGAATAAGGAGGAAGCTGTGGAAGAGAAGAAGGTTAGTGGTGGGGGGGGGGAAGCGTAGTGAAAGAATAAGGGTGGGTATCACGCCGTTAAGGAGGGTAGGAGGATGAGGCCCAAACGCGCCAAGCGTGCATAAGAAGATATTTCATAATCCTCTTTATTATTCCCATGCGAAAAGGAAACTTTATACACAGCCGCTCTCCTGCGGAATTGGATTCTTTGTTTATTTTTTCCTCACTTTCCCTCTTGCCTCCTCCTTCCCCCTATCCCAACCGGTTATGAGAGTGGGGAGTTGGGTGTCTTTCACTCTCTCGCCACATCCTCCTCTCCGCCTTTTTTCAATCCTTCCCGCTTCATCTCCCCCCTACCTCCCCCTCACACGTTAGATGGGCCAACTGGTACACCCGTCCTTTCTTCCCCATTATTGTCTTCTTTCTTCTCCCTCTTTTCTTCTATTTTCCAATAGTAGTAGTATTCAGGGTATGCAATCGATAGCTGACGTCATTTGTGCGATTAAGGATTGGCAGGGAGGTTGGTAACGAAAGGGATATTTTGGGGGAGAGGAAGGGTGGCGAGAAACTCGGTGTCGGGATCAGCGTATTCTTAACGAAAGGCGCCAACGGTTTCACAGTTTTGTGTCCCATACGGCGGATTGAGTACTTGAAGTGCCCTCAGCCTGGCATGAAAATCTGCACCATTGCTGGAATTCCAATCCGGGCTCATGGGATGGAAGCCCAGCAGTCTAGCTGCCGCACCAATCCGATCCCCCTTCTCTCCATGTTACAGATTATCCGCCAACCTGGAAAAGCAGTATAACTTGGAAATCTGGGGGGGGGGGGGGGGGGGGGAATTCTCTACTCAGGATATATTAGGGGATTTGGTAGTACTTTTGGAATACGTCATTTTGTGACATATTTCAAGAATTGTTCTCCCCCTTTTTTGAGGTGTGAGATGCATGATCTCTCCGTTGGCATCGCCCCTTACGTAGCGAAGAAGCATTAAGATGACGTCAATTTTAAGATAAATTCTAAATTACTAAGGGCCGGTTGCTCAATCTTTAGTGACGGCCCTAGTTAAGTCTACAGTCACGGTTATACGGAAGAATCTTCTGTTAACTCGTGACTTCAAGCATAACTAGCGCCGTAACTAGACATTATGCAACCAGCCCTAAAACGTGGTAGTGCTCTGTATTAATTTGGGTTAACATCGGGCAACTCTGTAAAAATATCGGAGGGTAGAAAATTTGGCCCCGTCGAAGCTTCTCTGGGTCTTATTATGGTTAATGATAGAAAGATACTGATAAAGAATAAAAGATCTCAGTGTTAGTTTTATGCGGTCAGTCCCAAACCCATTCACAGTTTTTGACCGGGATGATGTATGTGCTTTATCATCTTTTCATAATGACTTATGTGTATTGAGTACGACAGAATATTCCCATAATGACTCATGCGTATGGAATACGACAGAATATTTAATGATGTCACGCATATCGTATCATGGAAAGCCTTCTCTCATTGTCATTCTTGGCATTTGCAGTTAGCATTCGTAACTCCGTGGCCAATTATTTCATTTACTCCGAGGGGTGAAGAGCTGATATACGTGAGAGAAACCTATTATTTGGAGGAATCCATATCACAACCCAGACATTTTAATTGGAGGGACAAGATTTGATTATCTGTGTTGGAAAACGTCATTATTTGTAATTTCCCTCTGCTTCCCACTTTTTAGATCTTGAAGCATGCTGGAACTTATTTATTTTTGATATTTTTGAAATTTTGTGGGTGCCCTGCCTGCTCATTTCTTATCTTTGCTGAACTGCATGCTTTTAATAAATGCCTCATTTCCGAAACCAAACGACGTAAACAGAAGCAGTTGAATGCTCCATTAAGGAATTTATTGACGTGTGTTTATTTACAGTTATATGTTTGCAATTTATTGCATTTTTGTACTCGCAATATATTTGGCTGTAAAGAGCCATGATTTTATAATTTTAACAAAAATTCGTTGGCATAATACGGAATAGTTTAGCTCGTATTGTATTACTTAGAAGGAACTAGGCTTTAATGAATTCTGGAAGAAGTTCAACGAGTTGTTTATAAGTCGTTATTGAAATGGTGTGTGAGAATAAGAGATTACCATGTTAAAATAGACTTTTAAACACGAATAAACCAGAATCAGTAGTGACAGGGTGAGATACATCCATGATTGAATTGAGTTGGGTAGGGGTAACGATTTGCCTTTGTCATTGTGTCTTTCACCTAGCAGATGTAGCTCAGTGCTAAAGCCTATAATTTTGTTCGGTAAAGCTCTGCTCTTACAGAATCTGGCAGTTAATTGCTTTTGTATTACAATTAAACTTTAATTGTTTAAGTAGAACTGCTCTTAGATACGGGAAGGGCTTTATATTTTTTCGGACTGTTCTTACCTGAATATTTCCCTTTTCCCTTCAGTTTTTCCTCCCTTTTCTTTCTCACAGATATTTGGGAACTTAAGTTATAATAAATTCCCCTGATTTATTTGCTGAAACGTTATCCATAACTCTATAATTACTTAGAAAAATTCTAAGTAATGTGCAATTTATACGAATGAGCACATTGCTGAAGATGGTGCTTCATGAGAAAAAAGTACTATCAACTTCCCTTTTATTGTTTACTTAATTAAGGAAATATAATGATTACTTAGTAAAAAGTTTCCTCATGGAATGTTTTGAAAGTGCATATTGTAGATTCTACGTCGCTACCGGCTTCATTATATATCGTACCAAGCTATATTTAGCAAGCGGTGAGGGTGTACAATCTCCTCGATAATTTATTTAACCTAATTCTTTTGTTGAGCATTTATGCTGTAATGTAGAGATTATTCTTGGGTTGTTCTCGTTCACCTTTAGGACTTATATTAGAGGGAAAATATATTCAAGTGACTTGGATGAGATGAAATGGAAGTTTGAACCGCTACGAGCATATCTCTTGACAATGAATCTCCCGAATCTCGTCAACCCTGGGATGTTAAGTGATGCTCAGCGATTATTTTAGATTTTTTTTCATTTGTATTAAACTCGGACGACTCAGAATTTTTAGTTACATTGAAAATCTAAATTGGCGGGTTATATTTCCTCTATTACTGTTGTTCATTACCATTCTTTTATTGAATAATGAACATTCGCAAAAAATCACTGTATAAGTCCTGTGTGCGTTTAAGAATACTAAAAAACTTACTGTAAAACATATGACCGGTGATTTTACGATCAAATGTTTAATTTTAGCCTCTTTCATTTTTTCCATTCCGATAGCACGAAAATTCCAGTTTCTCTTAAAATATTAAATTGCTTATTTGATATTTTGGTGTAGGGGTGCCTGGCTTTTGAACGTTACGTCGAAAATGAGTTTATACTAACAAAATTAATGTTTATAAAGAAATACCCAGGCCAATCCTTGTGTTCAAGTATCTTTAATAACTTTCTTTACTTTTATTTTACTTCTGTGACAATTGCACTGAGCGTTTTAAGTTGATAGGTGTGTTAGGAATAAGCAATGAATGCTGTGACTGATTAATTTTTTTTATCGCACCCAAATATTTCCTACTCCTTAGTGGGTTAATATTCCTCCAGTTTCTATCTGCCTTTTCCCTTTTCCTTCTATTTTATACGCACTTCTCTTGTTTACCAAGTCAACCGCTACCTCCTCCTCCAGACGAGAAAGACAAATAAGTCTGTTGGAGAACCTCTTCGGCTCGGGTTTCCTCGCGGTAAAACAGTTAGATCATATTATTGTGGATTTTTTATTTTCTCTGCATAAATTAGTTTTATTTTTATCCTGAAGTGCACTTAAGTTATACATGTTTTTCCTGAAATAATTTTATTTGAATGTTATTTCTAAAGTAAAAAATTTGGACTAGGCATTTGCAATTGTGTGAGGAATTTCATTTTCTCGTCGGGGATCTAACGAAAATTCATAATTTAAACGTAAATGTTTTTGCAGGTATGAAAATAAATACACTAGCTAAACACTGATTGAAGTAGCTTTTATTTTAATGAGATTCATATGGCAAATTAACTTGAAGCTTGTAAACTTACTGAGAATGTTTTAGAGCTTGGTCGTTTAAATCATGTTATCGAGATGGACGAAAATGGATTTAAAGGAGGAGTCTTGTTATACTGTATTCCGGTATTAGTTTCGCTCAACTGACATCCAAATGTTATCACTGGAGCAACAATGAAATTTAATGGAAAAAACTCGACTTACTTCTTTTAAAAATCTTTTTAATACATTGATTTCAACTAATGAGATGTTTCTTCAATATAACAATATTTAATTCCTCTCACTGAAATACGAATAGGAAGAAATCGTGTTATTATGTTTTTTTACTGAAACTGCAGTACAATAGAAGTTTGAATTGAATAAGAGGCTTATGGGTGAGGATTTGTGTACGGGGTTGATGTTAAGCTTCACAGTAGTTCGTTTATGGGATAAAGAGTTTGTAAGTAGAAAATTGTTAAAAGTTACGCAACTCAACGTGATTAATTGGATCGGAATATAAGAATAAAAAATTTCTCTTTCAGTACCGAGAACGTCTGATACTTGTTTGATTCCTTTCCGAGTTTCAAAGCCTCTAAACGTGAGGATTTGAAAACTTAAATTCCTTTTAGAAATATTTTTATGTTATCGTTACCTTTCTACTTATATTTTTCATCATACTGTAAACAAAAATTGCATGTTTTTTACATAGAGAGATATTTCTTGCCTTTCATTCTTTTTAATTAATTCCTTTTTTATCACGTTAGTACTTACGAATTGGTGAATAAAAATAATGCTTTACTTTAGGTAAGCCTTAAGAACTCTCTTTCATTAGGTATGAAAAGTCTGGAAATGTATTTTTCGGCCGACCGCGTCAAAAAGAGGAATTTTAATTGCTGTATTTTTATGGTAGGGTCCGTTAATATTGGATACGTATTCAGGTGACAACAAGTATCGAACCATGTTTTTTCTTATTTGTTTGTTCTTGTGTATGATATTGTCAATTTAATCCCGGGAAGCCGTAACACTGGAGAGTCCCCGAGTGTCATCGAAATGTAATTAGGATGGCGAGCATAGTGTCAAAAAATAAGTAAATTTCCGATGGTTGTTGACCATTTTTAGACCACAGCACCTCAGATTTTTCGAGTATCTTTCTTGTTGTAGTGTTCGGTAAAAGGACTACTGGTTCAATGGAAGACCTCTGAAAATTTACTCTGGTTTCCATGTCAAATAACCCTGATTGCGCATTGCAAACAAAAAGTTGAGAATATAATTATTGCACGTCATTTTCTGAATTCCATCGTCCCGAATTTGATAATTCATATTGGCAACAATCCATATGTTTACACGGAATAAAACCACGTATCTCGCGGTGGAGATTGGGAATAATTAACTCCTTGGGAACACCCTAATAAGCAACCGTAATGTTCATCTTCACTGTGCAAGGCTACTGCAAAGTAAGTTATGATTTTGTTCTTTGATTAGGAGTTGATGTAATTGATTCGATGATGAATCGCAATGATCTGCTTCACTTATATTCGGGAATAAAGAAATCATTCGTGCATGGTGAGGAAGAGTTTCAAACGCCTACGCATGGCTTGTATTTCACATATAACTTGTCTCACATGCTGAAGTTTTATCACTAAATTTCCGCTTTGGATCGTTAAAGTAACCATAATGTGAAATATTTTCTCAAAATATAGGATATTTACGTAATAGTGCAGCATGAATCCAATTACTATTGGTGTATTAAATATAATTATGCATTTGTGCGGAGCTCGACAAACTTCTATTGATTAAGGTACGCAACGACAGTGGTAGCTAGCAAAAAAAAGAGGCAGCTTCGTAAACTACTTGGTGGAACTCCATAGTAAATTTATACGTTTTGAATTCAAACCGAAAAGCAACCATCCACTGTAGGTTTTAATCAGCTGGTGAGTGGTAGTGCGATAGTGTTTTATACTTGTGAAACAGGATTTGATATCTAACATTTCCTTCGTAATTATTTACCCAAGAGAAAACTTTTGAAAGTTGCATAGAAAACAGCTTGAATTGCTGCCGTAATTTTTTAATCCGAAAGTGAAATGGTGCATATTTGTTTAAAAAAAATTAGGTTTTTCAAAAGGAAATTAAAGTCGCAAAGAATTTTCGCATCAATAGATTGGAGAGATCTTTTGAAGGATTTCCTTTTTGCAGTTAATATTTATGCATTATAAGCCTCTGTTCCTCCTGTGTCAATTTATCATTATTTAATAATATTTGCAAATGCTTTTTACTCTCTGTTGTGCACTTTTGTTTTAAAATTCATTTGGCGTATTGCCCTTCTTTTGTTGTTTCTTGCCACAAAAGATAGCCGGGAGAAAGTCGAACTCCCCTAGTTTCAGATGTAGTATTTACGCTATAATCTTTCCTTGACATTAATGAATACCAACAACTCCAGCGCTCAAAAGGGACTCGTGTGATTCAGGACTATTCCTTCAGCAAATATATCATATTCCTCTTTATTTTTCACGTTCTAACCCACAGGGTTTATCTCATTATTTTCCTTTTCATTCGTAAAGATGCATCCTAATATTCGTCTAAACTTTTGTTCCGTTCATGACGCATCAAAATTGGTGTTTAAACGATGAAATAATTTAGAATTCAAGCATTATATCTTAAAATGTACTTGTAGTGATGGAACTGATTTCAAAACTTGCACCACTTAATTTTGTACTAGGGAGGAAAAATTCTCCAGTAGGTATTCTACAGTAGGGATTCCTGACGTGAAGTACGCGCTTGGTCCTTGAGGGGTTTGTGAAAAAAGCCATCTAATTGCTAGCCTATTCCCATATCGCTAGGAGTAGCTAGTACAACTGATAGTGGTTGAGAACTAGTGTTTTGAAAACATGATCTGTAAGGAAACGAACGTTGCATCATAACTTAATCTTGTGGGCATGCTTGCGGTAATGGAAGAAGAAATACGTTCGATTAGTACCTTGCCTTCTTCAGATCACTGAATTTGTTCACTAGTTGTTACTTAATCAATTGGTTGGATTCAGAAAATGTTTATCCCTTTTTTTAATTAGAAGCATTTGTTTTGTTAGAACGCTCCGTTCACAATACGAGTTTAATTAGATGAGCATTCCGTGAACATTGTATTTATAACCTCCGTTATCATAATGCTTCAAAGCCATTTTGGGAGTAGAGAGTAAAGTTTCCTCAGAGCTTATAAAAATCGAATCACGTAAATTAAGAGATTTAAGACGGTGCCATAAATGCTGCAAAGGGATCTGTGATGCACTTGGGAGAAAGGGCACAAAGTTAACATGGATACGTGTGCCGTTGAGTCCAGGAACGGCTCCAGACCAGAGGTTTGGGGGGGGGGGGGGTCACCAGCGGCTCTTCGGGTATAGCTATGCTTCGAAATTTAGTAGGTGCTAGGTAGGGGTGGGTCACCTTTGGTCGGGGAGAGGGTAGGGGAGAACAGTGAGAGAGTTAAGTTGATGTGTAGAGGAAGAAAAGGGATGGGCGTGTGAGAGAATTTAGGAGAGAGGGTGTTGGCGAGAGGTGTTGGAGAATGAGGCTAAGGCGAGGCTCCGGAACAAAAAGTGTTAGAGAGAAGGAGAGTGAGTGAGGCATCGCCGACAGACATCGGGAGTTATGTGTTTGCTGTGAGGAAAAGCATCCACGGAAAGGAGACTGGGGCCAGGGAAAGAAAGTAGAGGTGGATTGAACTCTTTGTGAAGGAGGAAATATGAAGGAAAAACCCAAGGATAGGAGAAACAGTATATATACGTCGCTATGAATATTCCTTTTTATATTCTTTTACTGAGGCCCTGTATCCTACGATTTTTTTTCTCTCTCCGTCACCCAATCTTCCTCTCAAGTTATTAAAAACCCGGTGAAATATGGAAGAAGAAACACTTTTAAAATGAAAAATGACTCCTCCAATTTCCAAATGGCATTTCTTTAAGAATGCACGCTCTACTCTGGGCAAAAAAATATTCCTGAGACGAATATGTTAATTTGGAGAGGAAGCGTTTTCGGCTTGGTAGGAAGCAAATGCTTGGAGGGAATGCGAAGCTTTTTCCCTCCATCCCCTGGATTGTGTTCGCGTCTAATTCGATTTATGCAAGCTTTTTATCAATCTTCTGGGTAATCTTTTCCTCGGAAAAGTGTTCGAAAACGCACCAAAAAAAGAGGAAAGACAACTTTATGGTCTTCCGGCCGTGGGTTTTCGTGACGTGTCCCTAGGGTTTTCCCAGAAAACATACAAGCCTCACGGGAACTTCGTGCTCAAAATCACACATGCTCACTCACACACAAATTCATGTGTCCGCCTACATTTTAAAGCGTACGACGCCCGGTTAAAGCATTTCCCTCGTAGACTGGGATTATACAAAGAGTCCGCCAAGGAGAAATAGAGATTACCCGTGGAATAATCTTGGAAATCTCTCTCTGGAGGGGAGGGGGGGAGAGCCCGCAGAGATAACGGCGTCGAATTCAATTAAATTGCATAAACACGGAGGCAGCGAATGAAGGAATAATATTTATCTCTGAGATATGGAATCTGGGGGAAGGGGATTCTTCTCTCCAGCACAAGCGCCTCTGCCGTCGCAGAGCTGATGAGACGACTACCTCATCGGATTGCGCTTAAGTGGGGAGTTGGGCAGAAGGGTAAGGTGTGGGTGGGAGTTGTATTTCAAGGGGACTCAAGGGGTGGAGGACGGAAAGGAAGTTGAGGCTTGATTGGATTGGGAAGGTTTAGCCAACGATCGGTGAACAGTTTGGAGGTCTATTCTCATGGCTTTCTTTTCTTTTACATCAGAATCCATATTTTTTTCCGGGAAAGGATTTGGCGGAAGATGGTCAACTAGGGAAGGGGCGAATCGATTGAAGAGTTCTATCTTCACTTTAAAGGTTTAAATTAAATGCATTGGCAATGGAAAACAGACCCAACAACGTGGTGGGAGGGTTTAAGGCAAATTCAGGGCAAATTGGTAGGAGGTATGTACTCGCGACAATCTCGTCTTCAGAACTCGTCACGATTGTTTATCATTGTTTGGTAAGGGCGCCCAATGACTTGATTGAGAAAGCAGTTTTTCGTCTGTAGAAGGCAAGATAGCTTCAATCTGGTGGAGATCAAACATGAAGCAATGATCTGAATGTCAAGGCTAAATGTTTTAATTAGTTGGCCTACCGAAGAAACAGTTTCTTAGGGGAATGTTATCGAAAATGAAGGATTTTAGAAAACCTGGGGAAAAATATTAACCCGCTTTTAATCTGTTATTTGCATAATACATCGTTCAGTTAGAAACGCTAATGTGAGAACCCAATGAGTACAGAATATGCCGGTGGGCCTGTTTCTTTCTTTTCTGCCTATAAACTCCCTGAGAGCCTAACGGCTTGATTTTAGAAGAAAATCATAGTAAAGCACTCGGAAATCTCCAGTAATCAGCTAAAATAATGCTTACAAGGCTATACTCAAGTCCAAGGTGGTAACTCTGAGTGAAACAAATGGCTATCAGACACGAACAATGGAAGCAAATACAAAGGGCTGCAAATAAAATGCAAGGTGAAGGAAAATATTACTTACTTCGTCAATATCGATATTTTATTGCAGCTGTCAACCAATTACTTAATGATAAAAGAGTAGTTAAAGTATTTTTTATTATTAATGTTATTTTTGTATGCTACTGTGGCTTTTATTTTTAAAATCAAAGTCTAATATTCTTATTACATCCCAATTATAAACATTTCCGGCATTGAACCTAGTGAATGAATATTCAGAGTTTTTATGCTTTAATTTTCACATCCGGCGTCTATCATTAAACCAAATAATCAAATGCTCAATAAAATCATCATCTGGTCGAAAGATTGCCTAACAGTTAATTTGTTGTATCCGGAATCCCTTTAGACACTTGATTAACATATATAGAAAAATCAGGTTATTGTCTATGAATCAGCAGCTAAGCCATTTTTCTCCGGTTAAGAATGTCATCTATCCAGGTAAGAATGTAATCATCAATACTTCAGGCAGTAAAGCAATCTAAAGAAAAATCTGAAGTGAATAGAAATACGTAAATATCATATCATAATAGAATAAGCTAATGCATTGCAGTTTTTACCGTAACATTGTTCGCGCTGAAATAAATCCAAAGGCAAATAGAATTTAGCTTTAAATTATAATGCGAATATGTCAGACGAAATCACACAATTTGTCAAAAATTGCAAAATCGCCAAATATTGTCTACCGTTTAAAAGAGACTTTTATAGTGTTCTCTCTCTCTAAATTGTATCTAATCTTTGACCTGGTAAACATTATTGTTTCCATCTCCTTTATTCTTGGTTTCATTCAGTTTTAGTTGATATGAAATTTTACCTGCTTAAAATATCTACTAAATTGTCTACTTAAAAATACCTTATCATTCAGAAATTATTTTTATAGCGCCATACATACCTCGAAGAGCAATTTTCCCCTCCACCTAGCTCCATGTGTTATATAGTTATTCGATTGTTTTTTAACTAGAGTGAAAAGGAGTATGTTCTTTAAATATTCGCTTACGTGCTTGTTGCTGTGAAATGAAAATGCTCGCAGTAACAGAGTTTCGATGCTATAAATGAGGCTTGAAGTTTCGGGTCGATGTAGGCCGATGGGAGGCACATTCAACAATTAGTGCGGTAGAGGATCATTAAGGGCCATTGTCTATGGCAAACAAAACGGCCCGGAAAAGAACGGCCCTTTTTAATTCAATCGGCAGCTGGAATATTTTCCATTTTGATTCGACCCGAATGGGAATAAAAAATACAATTTCAATTATTAAAACGGTCGGCCGTTCTTTTCAGATAGAGAAAAAAACTTTTCGATCAATTATCACGGCGAAGGGAGGTAATGAAACACCTATTCCCGCTGAATGAGTTTTTGTTTTGAATGAAGTTTTTTTTCAAATTCTTTTCCAAATGGCTTCCGCGCGATGTAATGTTTGAACGCTATACAAAGCAAGCTCGCGAGAACGGTGGGTTTACTCAGTTTAGTTCTACCGCCGTTTTGAATTCAGCGATTCAGAACGCATAATAAAAGTGAGAGGAAATTGATTGGAATTCATTTTATTTTTGGAAATGCATTTAAGTGACGTACTTGTATTCGACTAAATATAATTAAGAACTTATTTGTAATAAACGATTATAACGATCGATGAATTGGGGAACGGGATTTTCTCCATCCGGTATTGAGTTTTGCCTTTAGGAGGTTAATAATTGCATCTGCAGTCAATCCGCAGTCATGCTCATTAAATGAACTTTTTAAATTGATTTAAGGTGGATATATTAAAGGGCTCGGTGTGTTCTTTCATCATTTGAAGTTTATTCTCACGAACTGAGTGAATCAGTATTTATTCGCCGTATTTTACAAGATTTTTCTACAATTACAAGTTCAGCACAAAAATGCGACTGCATTTTATCAACTCCTAATCCTATACTTTAAGAGGCATTATCGTATCACATAACGAATACATTGCATACAATCTTCAGCATTGACATAAGAAAAAGTAATATAAATATTGTACGGCATTATCGTATCACATATCGAATACGTTGCATACAATCTTCGACAAGAAAAAGTAATATAAATATTGTCCACCCGATTTTTGTCCTTTAACAATAGCACGCAAGTCGAGTGTTTCAAGTAACTACTGTTGTGGAACTGTAATTCGCTAGAAAATTGTTTTTTGGCACACTTTGGGAACTGTATGAAAAAAGCTCCTGGTAAAGTGACTTATTTGTCCATTCCTAAATATTTTTAATTACTTAAGTTGGGAGCAAACATATGCATCAATGAGAACTTCAATATTATCAATGTCTAGTCTTCGACTCAGAAAAGAATTCAAAAGGTTTTGTATTCGAACCGGCAGTAAGTAAGACCGCATGAAGGGGTTAACCCTTAAATATTATCAACCAATTTTCAGTAAGCTAAGTTTAATTAGAATTTTAGTAGGTAATTGGATTTCAATCATGAAAAACAGTCTTAATGGAGTGATTTCCATTATATGCGGAACTCCTTTAGATCATCTCGCCGTCTAATTTAAAATGTCATTGTACTTTGAGTCTGCATTAACTTTGCGATTCAAGGATTTCTTGGTGAATGCTAAGGAATAGCTTTAAGTATCACTTCTTCTCCATGCGGAAGCTGTTAAATTTATATTTTGGCTATTCAATATAGGATGTATATAATGCAATATTTATTTAGCATTTTTCATTCTGAAATCGACGTGACTCAAAAAAGAGGTGGTAGTTTCCGATAATCCATTTCAATGACAGGACTACCTTAAAGGTATCAGTGGTCCCATTGAAGTGACCATGCTACCTATGCTTGCATTAATTACAAATGAATTGTTTCGTTAATAAAGAAGAATTATGAAAATTTTTTAACTTAATTCCATTTTAAACGTATTAATCACTACTCCATTGGAAATAACTATTTTCTAATCCTTTTTTAAGCCGATTTCTAACGTTGCTATACTAGTTAAAGTAGCAGGTAACGAAAGTGAAAATATGTCATAAGAAAATCAAATAACGCATTTTCTTTAGAGTGAAGGTTGTTGGTGCTTTCAAAATGCCTCTACCTTACCTCAAATCTCTGCAATTGGACTAATATTGTTGTGGATTGATTGAAGAATTGATATCCTTTTGAAGTTTATTCATAGTTTTAAGTGAAATTCCAATATGTTGGACGTTGTGAATTCGCAATTAATCTGTTATTCTGCCTAAAAACTAGTTAGCCGTTCATTTTAAAGATTTTTTCACTATAAAATAATCTGACTTGCAGTGTTTCATCGCTATTTTTATATTAGAGTGTAGCCTTGGTAGTAGTTGGGTGGATACAGAAGCATTGATGTTGTTGATATTGCTTGATCGACCTAAAAAAAATCGAAAACGGGTTGATAAACATTTTAGGAAGAAAAATCGAAATTAATCGACCTAATAAAATCGAAAAAGGGTGAAAATACATTTAAATAAAATAGCCGTCTACCTATCTTAACTGTGTAATTACTCTTGCAGTTACATTCTAAGTACGTGGTCGCATATCGCCAAATGAGACCTTGCTAAATGGGCTCCGGGCAGCCGCTCACGCATTATTAGCGGTGGTGTAGACGAACCAAAACGGCCGGTGACGGGGAGCTCAACATTTTTGCTGCTGGACGTTAAGGTCGGGAGGGATTGGGGGGTGAAGTTGAACCTCCGAAACGTCCCCCCTCCATCTCCGCTCCGTCCACCCTCCTTACCACCTCCAACCTCACCTTACCCCCCACACCCCGGCTGTCCGAAGTCTCCGCCACATCCCACCTTCCCGTATATTTCTTCCTCTCTGCGACCCCCTCCCCCACCCTGAATCCCTCACCCCCCTCCAACCTGCGAGACCTCCCCTGGTGGTCGTCATTAGAGGCGGCATTGTCCAGTCGGACGGTACACACGGATGCAGCCGGGACAACGAGCGGGGCAGATAGGGAGAGGGTGGTCGGAGTGGAGAGGGGCGAGGAGGTCGGCGCAGTTGTGTGGAGTGTGGACGGAAGGGACGATTTGGTAGGAAAGGGGGTGTGCAACCTCGACTTTCAACATCCCTCTTTACACCCAATATGTGCCGTCCACACAAGGTGAGATGGAGAGTGGGAGGTCACTCAGGGGTAGCCCGCTTCTTGCAACCTCCCAACGCCTCTTACGGGGAACTTCCAACCCACTCTCTAACTTTTTTATCCATATTTTGGAATGAAAAGTTGCCTGTCAATGCGGGTGAGCACAAACACACAACATGGAGTAATAAGAAAGTACGCAATATTTTATTTAAACATTAGGTAGTACTAGAAGATGCAGATAAGTCTTAAGGAATTAAATTTCTCCTGGGTTGTTTCATTCTTATGCTATTTCGGAAAAATAATTGATAGCTGGTTGTCCCTTCTCTTTTTCACGCAAATACTTTTAGGTTGCCAAAACGTTTGTTACATTATATATAATGTATAAGCTTAGCATATAATCTAATACGTTTTCTCCTTACTGAAAATTCATAAGCCGACCAACCGGCAGTTCCGTTCTCAAATTATGATTATATAATAAGTTATTTTTTGGTTCAAAACGTTTTATAGTCGTGTTACTCATTTACAGTTGGTAGCCGTTTTGGTTGTCTCTTTATTGTATGGTTATAGAGGCGATAGGGAAGCACTAATTGCAGGGACGTAGCTTCAACTGAAATTTAAATTCCATATGCACAGCTGGGAAGCGTTGATATGCAGGTGTCCGAGAGGTCTTCCCTTCCTCTCTCCATTACAGGTGAGTCCCTATGTGCCAATAAGGCTAAAAATGTTGTTTTCAAATAGAGACATTAAGAAGCATTTCGTTATTGACTTGACTTCCCTTAAGCCTCCGATTATGGTCGATCATTTTGGCCGTCGGCGAAGTGTCTACTCGTGTGACGTCATCAATATTTTTCGAGCTCGTTTTCTAAGGAATTGCAAATCACAGTGCGTAAATACTTAAAAAGTACTATAAATGATAAGTTATGACTGGTGTCACCAATCTGACCGTCATATGTGAACTAATTCATGAGTTTTTATGAGAGTTAACATTCCTGTCAACAGTAATCGCAACGTTGCAATGTTTGTTCACCTAGGATTTTAGCTACATAACTTTGATCAGAAACTATGCCGTTGCGGAAAGAGGACATGCTTGAACCGGAGGCTTTTGAGATGTGGACTTGGAGAAGAATGGAGATGAATAGCGAAGAGGACAAACGAAGATGTGCGGGATGTGATGGGAGAGGAAAATAAATTTTTAGAGGAAATTCCTAGAAGGCAGAAATCGTGGATGGATGACATGCTGAGATGGGAGGTTATGTCGAAGAGGGTGGATGAGGGGAGAATGTTTCAGCAAGCACGGAAGTTGAAGGAAGAGGACAAAAATATTGGACGGCCTAAAGAGAGACAGAAGGTGCGATAGACTTGTGAGGCAAGGCAGATGCAGGAAAGTGAGAGGAGTATCCCGAAAAGGGAAAGTTAGGGTAGGGTAGGGAAAAATCTGCCAATTACCTGGCAGAACATCCAATGATGATGGCTATTAGAGCAAGAATAAATTACCTGAGAAATTCGGACAATGCTTTAAACTACTTTTTTCTGTACTGCTCCTCTCAGTTCCATCCTCTTCCTCCTGTCCTTCACCAATCTCTCTCTCCGGGGGTTCGCGGAGGGTAGAACCGTGGAAAGGTTTATGAAGACGCGGGGCCTGCAGGTGGTAAACGGGCTGACTAACGGAGTTATAGTTGTGGAGCATGTATGTTTGTGTGTGTATTATTTAACCAGCTCGCTTGTGTATCTATGTGTAGATATGTATGCATGTGTTGTAGGGCTTGTGGCGTTTCCGCGGGGTTGTGCCCGGGTGACGATGTTGTGCGGGAGGGCTGGAAGGATGGGGTGTGGGTGGGATGCTTTTCTGTACTCGGTGGTGTGTGCCTATGTGTATGGTGAGGGGGATGAAGGGGTTTCGGGATGGGAGGTGGAGAAGGGAGGCTGGTGGGCTTTCCGCGCGGCGGCACCGCTAAATCACCACGAACCGCTTGTGGCGGCAGGTGAGTGGTGGGGGGAGAAAAGGGGAGTGAAGGGATTCCCGGGTACGAGCGTGATGTGCTGGATGTGAGAGATAGGACTGTACGACATTCCGCATTTCTGTATCGCATTCGTTACGAATTTTGAATAGCCAAAGATTCGTTGTATTGCTTTAAATCATCACGCCGCATATTGATAGTATAGTATTACATCGCATTACTACGCTTGCATTACCCTACATCGCATATTGCATTTCATCGCAATACGATCACATATCTCAGATCATAATCGCAATGAGGTATCCCTGATATATCGCGTATCGCATTTGATGCATCGCAGTATCGCTAACCCCAATGGTGTGTGTGTGAGAGAGAGTGGGGAATGTATGAGATAGCTGGTGACACGAGAGGATGAGAATCTGGGTTTTGGAGGGGGGTGCGGTGGTGGAGGAGGACTGCGGTCTAAATCCGCCGTCATTAGTGTTTTGAGACTGCAATCGGTGCGTTCCAATTTACGTGGCATTATGGGAAGGGGATGGTGGTGGTGGAGGGACAGGGTTGTGGAGAGAGTCCTGGGGGAGGGTGGAGTGGAAAGTGGATTTGACCGCAGTGGGGCGGCATAGGAGCCACCTCCAGCAGAATTCCACGCCCCCCCTGAACGTGGTGAGCGACAAGGGATGCGTGGGGGAAAAATGAGGAGAGAAATAAGTTTACATATTTCCACATCAAATCACAAGTAAATTTAATTTAAAAATTCTAAAAAAATGAGTAAGTTCATGATGGAAAAATAAAAAGTTTTACTTCGCTATAGTTACGCATTCAATCGAGTGCGCCGAAAGCATTTAAGACCTAGCGCTGACAGATTTCAAAACTTATTCAGTAAATACTGCTACAAGCAAACACTGTAACGCAGCCGACTGAAGGGCAGGTTGGGGTCTGCAAGAGACTCGAAAGGTTTCTCGCCAGTCTAAGGTAACTAGTTCAATTCTGTTGACAGGAGTTTAAGGTGAACAGGGTGGATATTATATTATCCCCACAGTGCATAGAACATTGGGAAGCGGCAAAATAAGGGAGATACTTCGTAGAGATAGATTAATTAATTTTTATACCCACGCTACATTAATGACTACAATGAAAGCTGAGCAAAACTATATTCCATAAGTACATCCATTTTCGTCCTTTTTTTCCCATTCATTTTCCAAATTTCCTTTCGTCTTCATGGCTGGTGAACTAACACACTCTGTATTGCTCTCTTCCACTGGCACGCTATGCGTGGATGTATAAAAAAGCGGATGGACGTATTGCTAAGCTACATCCAACGTAAGCTCGACCGAGCCGGCTAAATATGTTTTGATCAACATTTTGCACGATACCGATATGACCGAAGCGTGTTCCACCGCTCCATTTTCGTCATTAGTTTTCAATCCTTCAGTTGACAACTTTGATCCTCCCCATTAAAGGCTAATCATTCCTCTAATATATAATAGCGCTTGTTACTTTTTCGTGACATTCCACGGCGCTGATATGTTGATCTTTGCATTTTTCAGTATCTTTCCGCAATGGTTGGCTAATTAAGACAACGATTTTGCGTGCGATCTGGTTGAAATGCGGATTTAGGATAACGGTTAGTGTGTTGTTTTACCAAGCCGATGATCGCGATAAGAACTTGAAATATTCAGGAATTATATCTGAATTCATTTTCCCTTGGCCCATGGTATTTTTGTCCACCTTTCAGTTTTATTCCTTCGTATAATAAAACGTATTTTTCATGATTTGGTTTCTTAATGTGATTATGCTATGCACCACGATCCGTGCTCATATAATAATTTAAAACTATTTATTTCCCTAATGGTCGTATAAGTCAGTTCATAGGATAAGGTTTTAATTTAGTTGAGGTGGTTTGTAGTCATTTCCATAAAAAACCAAGTAACTTCTACATGCTGCGGTGCAAGCAGTCACTAGGGTGTGTAGCAGAGGGTTGCGTATTTTAAAAGGGAATGGTGGGGATTGAGTAGAGTTAAATGCCGTCAAAAATGAAAAGCAATCGATTAGGTAATTCTCACTTTGTTTTAAAATTGACTACACGTGTTTCGACGTTTTTACTTAGCCATCTTCAGGTACAGGTAAATGTTCCTGAAGATGGCTGAGTGAAAAAGCCGAAACGCGTGTAGTCAATTTGAAATAATGTGGATAGTACATTATCGATTGCTTTTCATTTTCGATAATGCTGCTCCACCACATCTCGCCGGATGCGGTTGACTTAAATGTCGTCACTTTTTCATAGACCTTCCTAATATTCGCTAGACCTCAAGAATTCCCTAGAAAGTTTGGTCATGGCCTTACTTTTTGAGTTTTATTTCTTTTCCGGGGAAGAGATGGCACGTTAGGCAGAGTTAGGATAAGGTCTGTAGAGCACTATTTTATCGTCTTCGTGGATCTCTCCATTTTTCGGGTTTGCGCCGCGTTGGTAGTCATAGGCTGACGACAGTTTCGCCGGGATTCCACCAGGCGTCTTCATGTCGAAGTGCCGATATCTTAGTGGTCCTTCGCTGCGGAGCAGCTATATTTCAGAGGTTTCTTAAATGATTTAAGATTTTGCTCTGTGACCAACTTCTTTTTCTTCTCTATTTTTTAGGCATTACTTGCCATTTAAAGAAAAAGTGCTTTTTCAGGCCTCTTATATCTATCCCTTTCTTGTACCTTGTTATCACCTAGCTCATCAAACTTCTTTATACTACTTCCTTTTAGTTTTTAAAAGTAGTTTTCGAATTGTGTTTTTATTTGCGTTTTTAATGTAACTATGCCAGTGTTCAAGTAGAGATTTTCGTTAGTAACAGAGTATGGTATTTCGAAAATCGATCGTAAATTTTCCTTTCAGTTATTTCCAATGTTTCCATTTGCTTTTTATTTAGTAAACCAACCCATGCGGGTGTGGCATATAATAGTTTTGTTTTAATATACATGTCGTAGATTAGTCTTTTAGCATTTTTAGGGGTTGCATTATTTTTCAGTATCGGGGCAAGTCCGGCATTTTGGCTGCGTTTATATAGCCCTCGTTCTCTCGCTGCTGCGCTGTGATTGGCCGGTTTCTGGAACACTCTTTTCCAAGCGTTAGTCAGATGGTATCCGTCTTCCCGGTTGAAGTTTCTTGGCGTTTTGGTGATCTCTATTGACTCCCTTATCAGCCTAGGATAATATATTCTTTCCTTATATTGTTTTATTGCTTGCATTTTATTATCTACACATGATAAATTAATAATAGTTGAATAAAGGTTAAAAGTGGTGTTACCTAATATATAGTAAAAACAACCTACGAGGGTAATGCTTTTATCGATACCCCCTCCAAACTATTTAATGAAGCCGATTGATTAATCACGTCGCATTAATCTTCTAATTCCTAATTTGTGAGGTATAAACTGGCTTACTTGTCCTCAGTGTACTACTAGCCTAAAGGAATGGGAGGAGAGAGATAGAGAAGAGGATAGAAGCTGGCTAAGAGATGAGTAGGGAGGCAGAGGCACTCGAATGAGAGACGCCAGTGGAGCGGAGAATGGGCATCCATCCATCCCTCCCTCCGCTAGCCTCCGCTCGTGAATCGCAGTGGCTGTGGCCTTTCGCCCACTCCTTCTTGTCCATCCCTCACCCAACCCCTCCGAACTACGTATCCCTGTACTGTACCCTTACTAACAATTTGGACTCCTCGCCTAATACCTCCCTCATCGCCCATACCTGCCCCCTCCCGACGCTCAGCACCTCCTCCCTTATCCATCCGTTCTCCTCATCCCTTTACGGAGCCCACCAGCATCGAAACTGCTCCGCCCCTTAGACGAGAGGGCCCGGAGACCTCCTCCGCCCTCAACCGCTTAAACTCCACCTAGCGACACACACCATTTCAACCTGTGTAAAGCCCTTCATCCTCTGACCCTAAGCTAGGGCGAGAGCTGCCGCTTGCTACTCGACGCCTTGAACCACCTTCAACTTCCTGTTCCAAAGAAAAGACTACTCAATCGACTTTACTCATCCTTCCCGTTGACGTACCAATTAGTCGGGTGATGGTAAACACTTTTGATTGACGTGGCCCTAAAAAACGAAAACAATATTTAGTTCACTTAGCCCGTTGTGGTTTAAACAGGGGTGACACCGCAAGGACTGGGAAAATTGTCGAAATAATTTTAATTTTATGCTACGACCTTCGTATCCCGTAGTTATTTCATTTGTTGCTGAGTAGTTTTGGCCTCATATGAGTCAAGTTTGTTAGAGCACCTCCTAGCGTCCGGGACCAAGGTTTATATCCATACGAAGGCCTCTTGGTCTCCTCCAGTACCAGTCGTAGTGTGTGATTTTTTGGGCTCCTTAAAAACAGTAGAAGTAAAGGAAAACATACCCTTCGTTTTTGTTTAACAGCCGGCGGGTTAAGAGTGAAAAGATCTCTTCCTTCACCCCAATCTGCGAATTTAGCGTGCTCTTAAGTAAACTGTTCTTTCAGCTCTAATTTCGCCAACCATAGTGGCCATCGTGTAATTTATGGCGGCTGAGTATTTTAACCTGATGTAATTTAGCGCTAATTCCTCCATTGGCGTCGCGATTGCACTATTGAGCTCAGTTTAGCAGCAATCACTTAATAGGAAAAGGTAAAAGGTATACAATGGAGCCCAAAACGTATATCCTTCCCTCCAAATGGGTACCTACCTATCATTTTTCCACATACCCCGTCAGTCTCTTCTATTCCTATGCCTCCGTGGCATTCAGAATCAGGCACTATGCGTGCAGGTATATTTTATTTATATAGCGCATAATTTGTGTAGTTTTAATATTGATCCAATGCCATTTCTCGCTCGTAGTTTGCCATAAAAATATTGAAACTGATGATAGTGTTTTCCTTTGCTTTCTTGCACTATGGTGGGAATGTGAGGAACTGAAAAAAAAATTATACTAATTAATAATTGAAGCATTTCGGTAAAATCCAACTTTCCGAAAGGTTTTGATTAGTTTTAAATCTCCATCTAAATCTTTCCTAACAGTAGGGTACTGAAATTTGGAAGTAAAATGAATCCGTTTCATCTGCTAAGGGACAGAGGAGATTACATGCAGTAGTGGGTAAGAAAGAAAAGATTGAAATAAAGCCAACTAGAAAAAAGACTCGCCCGAAAAATGTGGAAGCCTGATAGCGACACTAACGCAAGGAAATAAAACGGAAGGAAGGGTAGAAGAAGATAAAATTGGTATGGTAAGCTGTAACGGATATAGGTGTGCGTCAAAGCGAATAGCCATGTTGGTATATACGCTGTGGAGAGTAATGCAACTGCGCCCGACAGAAGTTCAAGATTAGTGAGCAAATTTGTAACATGTTTTAATGCATTGCTTTCGGCGTAATTACAGCGATTTTGAACGACCATGACAAAAAAAGATAAGGTCGATCGATTTCGTAATCACCCAAGAAATTCAAAGTTATTGTAACAACATCAACGTACTATTGGTACTATATAATATATACTAAATCTCAAAACGAATTAACTAGGTGGGATATGCCTTTCTCACTGGACATGCAATTAGCTACTGGAGTGAGAAAGTGAGAAATAAGGGAAAAAAGGTTGGTAATCGAAAGACCTCAATACAATAAATCACAAACTCGGTATACGCTAACAGTTACACTAACTTTAGGGTATTGTGTAATGCATGTCAGTGACTACTCACCCCCTGCCACAAATCTTTGAGGTGGCTTGCAGGGTATTTTGTAGATGTTGATATATACGGTGTTAAACGGTATAAGGAAATTAATGCATTTTGTTAAATCTTAGTTCAATAGGTATTGATTTTCTTATCCTTGTATTTCGCTTTGAATTTTTCTATTTGAAAGATATGAGTATCAAATTCAATTTCTATCTTACATGGCATTTCTCTAGTATGTGTTTAAAACGACTTGATTTTGTTTCTATTTCAAAGGACAAAGCTAGTTACATCTTTAACTTATGAGAACATGTGTACCAAGGGATATCGCGTGAAAATTTGTCCATTTTTCTACTCTATACTGCGAGTTTTCCTAGCTAACGTGTGTATTTGAAGGAACAAAATTCTTATGAAATAATTTAGATTTCCAAATAAACCCTCAATTTTTGCATTCGTCTTAATTCTTACATACTGATTGGTCACTTTGTAACTTGCTCTGTTATATCGATCTCATCCATTTCGTTGTTTATGGTTTTTTTTTCTGGCCCGCAGGTCGAAGCCTGGAAATTTTCTTTGCTCTGTTGTCTCTGGCGTTCACCCTCTGAATATGAAGGAAGAAGTCTTAATTTGAGTGGTGAAGTGGAGTCTGATGGGTATTTTGCATCGAAGTATTTCTGTGTGGATAATGGAGCCGTGCTGTGGCACAATTTGGAACAATCCATGTTTAGTTGCGGAATTTTAGTGGGATTTTACAAATAGGTAAGTACTGCAAATTCCTATATGCTTGTGAACTTGGTATCAATTTGTTTGAATCCTCTGGTTCTCCTCTATAAGATAGTAATCCTGACCAGAAGTTCTCGTTTTTTTGTTGACCACTAGACACAGAAGTACGTTTGGAATGTGTTTATGTATATTAATTGTGTAATTGGAAATTATGTTAAATTTGTAATTCTGTATGTAAATTACAAGCAGTTTTGTATTACGGAAAAAAAATCTGAGAGTTCACTGAAAATTCCTTTTGCTGCTAGACGAGTGAATTAACATAAATATTTATGCGCATCACAACGCTAAAATCGTAATTTTAAGACATTTGTATGCCCATATTCTTTCATTAGAAAATATTTTAAGTCCTTGTGGCTATTTACCATGATTTTGGTTCAGCTAATGAGTCATAGGTACTTGAAAATGTAAAGAGGAAAATAGACCGGCCATTATGTGTTCCTTAAATGTTTTCAGTTCAGTTTATCCCAGCTATAAGACTTCTAAGAACTAAGCTTAAATTAATCAGTTTTCTTTAGGTCACGCCGACAATGTTCACACGAAAGTGTATTGGAGGAAATCAATCTTGGATCCAAAACTAATTAATACTAAGACGACGCACGCCTTCCCTCCTAACAAACATTCTGTAGCCTGGCCTTGAATTAAAGTTTGGATCAGAGCCGGAAACGGTATTTCTCTTTCACTATCCTATCTGCACATATTTCTGGCTGCCAAAAACTGACTGTGCAATAACGGTCGGCGTAAGAAGGCCAAATACCCAGGAAAATCCGATACTGGCTTTGAACCTAATTAGATTCGAGTGTATCCTCCTTGCGTGTCATCTGTATATCCCCGATCGACTAATTCCCTACCATATTATCTCGTGATTATATTATCTGACAATCAGGATTAGATGATTTGATGCGTATTTAGCTCATCTCAAGTATTAATCTGACCGCCTTGCTCTGAGTGAGTCTGTGAGTGAGAGTGGCCCTTTTAAATTTCAACTTTACCCGAAAGATGAAACTTTTAGCCCGTCGGGATGTGCAACTCATTACACATTTGAAACCCCCTTCTCTCTTTCTCTTAAGGGTCTTCAGAGGAGTCGTATATACCAACAAAGATTATTTTAACACGGCTCGGGAAGCTATTAATTCGAACCAGAAGTTTATTATTTATCTTTTCGGACGCATTTAGAGCTTGGAAAACAAGGGTTGGCCCCCACTCCACTCCCGAAATCGCCTCCCTCCTTTCATCAAAAAATCGCATCCCGTTCCGCTCTCGCTCATTTTCGTGCCCCTCCGACACTTTCCATCTTTTTTTTCGCATCTTTTCGACCAACCATATGGCGGATGTTCTGCCATATTATAAATGCGTGCGTGGCGCCGTGATGCGGCATTGTCGGCGCGAAAAGCCACTCTTTTAATGAGCAGACTCGTCCCCGGTCGTATTCCTGCCGGAAACGAGAGATGGCGCCGGCGCCTATATGACGAGAGGCATTAGGCGTAGACGGGCTTTAAGGGGGTCAGGGAGGAGGAGAGAAATGAGGCGTTTTCCGTCGCCACCCCCTCACCTCAGCCGTATCTCCACACACTGCCACTTTTTTTTCTAAACCGAGTCTCGGGGAGCCCGAAACGGTTCTGAAGGGGCAAAAAATTATAAATAAATATACGAGGTCTTTCGGCGTGCTTTGATGCGGACCACGGAGGATGGAACCGGCGGTGGGGAGGGAAAGGGAGGGCTTCCAGCGAGGAAAAGTGGATGCCTTTTCCTCGCTGGCGGGGAAAAGAGGCAACGGTATCCGAGACGCACCTTAACCTTTTGGGGGGGAGATGGAAGTCATTAAATTGTCGACGGACGGTCGCACGGCCGTGGGGCTCGCGAGGTAAATGAGAGGGACGCGGCCACCGGAGCAAAAGTAACAGCGACGTCGGTGGAATGATTTACTAGGGGGGGGGGGGGGGTCAGAGCCAGAACCTGGATGGAAAGGCGAGACAAAAAGGGCATCCTCGTATGTTTTTTCTCCGATTTTTATTCAGGTGTGTATATTTTTTAAATCGGGGCGAGTAATCACGGCTATTCCTCGGCCTCTGTCCTCCTTGCCAACCTAACCTGCGACCCGTTTCATCTGGTCTCTTTCTATCTTTTACTTGCTCCATACCTCTTCTACCCACCCTCGCCTTGATCTTTGCGCTAAATCCCTGGGGGTGATTATTTTAGTTAAGCTTGGAAAATTTTCTCTGACTGCGCAGAAATGTCATGTGTGTTCGCCAAGATACTTAAGAATGGAGATATTAGTTTAGTTATCCATCACTTCTTCAGCTCGGTGGGTGTTTTGGAATCATGTGAGACATTTATTTGTGTCCATGATCTAGATACGATTTTGATGCAAATTGCAGTTAGCCCTCGTTTCGATCAGAATAGGTAGAGATTGCATCATACCGCTTTCCTAACCTTTTAATACATATTCCTTCTAATATGGAAAGAATTGAACAACCGTTGGAAAGAAGATTGGATTATGGATTTGGTGTAGATAAAAGGGTCGCCGCTTAATTTGTTATGAAGTTGATAGCAGGATGAACTTAAGAATGGCAAGGTGGTTTGTGGGCCATTGAATTCCATGAGAGACCTACGTGCTACAGCGGAATATATTGAGACTCTCGCAAATAAGGAGAATACTCGAATTTACTTTACCGACGATCTGACTCATAGATTATTATGTAGCCTCCATTTTATAGTTATCGTAATATTTGTATCATACAAGATCAAATATGTGGAAATAATATCTACTACTCGAGAGAAAAATTACTATTCTCAAGCATTTCTCTTTTATCTCTAAAGGACTTATGATGCATTTTAGCATCTGCCTAATTGAACTGAGATGATTGATGTTTGAAGGGCGGAATGGATTTAATTCCGCTCCCTGTGTAAAGGAACGGAAACATTTGATTATGAAAATTCCACAAACAAAAATGTCTCCCTCATTCCTTAGCTGGGCCATTGGAGCCTGGCAGCTCAAGTTGTTAGCAGAATCTCATTATTTGTCTTCAATATTATCAAACCGCATACAAAAAGATAAATTCAATCATTACCACGAGTATGTGTTCTCATGTGTGAGGAGAACTCGGTGTATTGATATCGATACGCCTGGATTCAACATGCGTGGATTTTCAATTCCGTTGTGGAGAATGAGGCGTTTTACTACGGACGTTAGGCTACTGTCAATAACTAAATATCTTCTTTTAAGAGTAGTTCGAAACATTTATGCAAATGTAATGTGAACTTAGTAATTTTGCAGTAACTATTAAAGTGATCTACTGATTAAGGTAGGTTGAAATGGAGGAGATTAAACATTTACTGGCGCAGGCCTCTTTCCCCTCACACGATTTCCTTCTTCATCTCTGCATACAATCCTTCCTTCATCATAATTGGAAAATAAAATTGGGGCAGTTAGAGCAATGTAATTACTTGAATAATGCGATGGAGGAAAAATGACATAGTTGCAGGGTTTTTGCAATATTTATTATAAAATGTCCAGTTATCGCATCCGCAAGTGTGATTCAGCAAATTATCGAGGTCCTTGCAGCATTGTGCATTAATCATTTCCAACCCTACATGGCTTTGAGTATGGGCGGAAATATAATCTAATGACTTTAATTTCAATCATCTATAGACTGACGGATTTAGTTTTATGTTCAATTCCCTTTGCTCTCTAAACTCTGCCCCATCTCATGTGCTCTGTGGATATGATATTAGAGGTGCTCGTTTTGATAGATAAGCTGATGTCGATTGAACGCCAAAATTCTATGCTGAATAATTTATTTATGAAATTATATTATTGCACTTGTTTATGGAGAGTGAAAACTAGCGACGTTTGAGTAAAAGTTCTATGATCAGTTAACGATAAGATTTTCCTGACCATAAGAGCGTTTCTACGTGTCTCTGACTGACCGTTACACCCTGTTTTTGCTCATTTTTTCCCTCTGTCTTAATACAAATCAATGTGGGAACTTTCTGGTGGTTTCATCCTAAAGTAAGTTAGTGAAAGCATACACTGGCTTTGGTACTACCCTGTGACCCTGGTAGAACCGGAGATTTTTTACTTCAAAGTCGTCGTTACTGACTGACAAAAATGAAACTCCGTTTTGTGACATTGTCACTCTTCTGAGGATTGCTCTGAAATTATGCAAGATATAGAAAAACCACGAAATACGTAAAATAGTTCTAGGTATTGCCCGAACGTGTACGAAACCTTGACTTTGCAAAAGCAATGGTTTCCTCTCTTTGGTCATAAAACCGGGGTGTTACTGACTGACTGGAATTGTCACTGACTGACGCATGTGATTTTATGCTTGTAAACTCTCATTTTCCATGGAATTAACATTTTCATTCAAGTATTCTACCAGCTGATTGGTAGGTTCTTGGACAGTCCCCATTTTGTATCCCAACCTAATAGAAATTGTCTCGCTTTCCCTCCTAAGTTATTAGATCCCTCTTCAATTCTTCATATCTTCTACCGCCTCTTATTTCGTCCAGAATTCCTATCCTTTTCCTTCCTCTCCCACGCTTCCCCAGTGTTCTCCCCTCTATCACTCTCTTCAGCATGCCCTCTCCTCTCAAAACCTCCTCCATCCATCTCTTCTGCCTTCTCCGAACCTCTGCCACAAGCTTCCTCTCCTCTCCGACCATATCCAATACCTCCTCGTTCGTCTTTCTCGCCATCCAGCTAACCTTCTCCATCCTTCTCCAAACCCACATCTCAAACGCCTCAAGTCTACGCACATCCTCCCTTCGCAATGACCACGTTTCCGACCCATATAGCGCCACGCTCCATATTAAAGTTTTCACCAGCCTCTTCTTTACGTCTCTTCTCAGACCCCCCCTCATCAATTCCCTTCTCATCGAAAATGCATCTTTAGCGAGCGCAATTCTGCATCTGATGTCCTTACCACTAAACCCATTCGCCTCCAAAATACTACCCAGATACGTAAACTGCTCGACCTGCTCTATCTTCTGCCCTCCCACCCTTATATTCAGCCCCGCCTTCTTACTTCTACAAAATCTCATTACTTTCGTTTTCTTGTGATTGATCTTCATCCCATACTTTTCGCACTGCACCTCTAATGCATTCACCATTGACTGTAACCCCTTAGCCGACTGGCTAACTAATGCTTGATCATCTGCAAATCTCACTGATTTTATCAGCTCCCCTCCTACCTTTATTCCTACCTCCTCCTCCCCCCATGCCTCCCTTACCATTTCCTCTGAATACACGTTAAAAAGCAACGGCGATAGTGGGCACCCTTGCCGCACTCCCCGTCCTATCGTGGCCCATCCCGATTCACCATTGGCTACCCTAACCTGCGCCGTCTGGTTCATATACAAATTCCGAATCAGACGCCTGTCCCTCCAATCGACTCCTAATTTCTTCAACACTCCCATTAATTTTGTCCATTCCACCCGATCAAACGCCTTCTCGAAATCTACGAAGCATGCAAAAACATCCTGCCCATACTCTAGGTTTCTTTCTACTAGCGTCCTCATCACCGCTATAGCGTCTCGCGTTCCCGTCCCTCTCCTAAACCCGAACTGGTCGTCACCCAGGTATTCATTTACCTTCTTCTCTAGCCTTCTGTTTAGAATCCTCAGAACTACTTTGGCCGCGTGGGATATTAAGCTTATTGTCCTATAGTCTTCGCAAGTTTTTGCCTTACTCTTTTTCGGTATAGGAATTAGTACAGTCTTCGCGAACTCTTCCGGCCACACTCCATCCTCATAAATCCTACGAATAAGCGCAAAAAGTTTTCCTCTTCCGTTCTTCCCCATGCTCTTTAAAAACTCTGCAGGTATGTCATCTATTCCTACCGCCTTATTCCTTTTCATGTCTCTTAGAGCTCTTTCGATTTCGCTATCTAGGATACTTGGTCCGATGCCATCGCTGTCGATGTCGTCTTCCCTTTCTATATCTAACCTATTGGGCCTTGTTTCTTTACTATAGAGCTCTTCAACATACTCCTTCCACCTCTCCTGGATCACTCTCGGTTCTACGATCATCTTTCCCGTCTTGTCTGTTATCGCTGTAATTCCCCTTCCCTTGTTACCACCCGCCAGTTCCTTTACTTTCCGATATAATGCATCTGCTCTTCCCTCTTTTTGGTATTTCTCTAACGCGTCGATCTGTTCTCTCCACCACGCCTCTCTTGCTTTCTTTGTTTCTCTTCTAAGCCTGTTATTAAATTCTCGATATTTTCTCTTACCTAGCTCTGAGTTTACGCTCTTCCATTTCCTTCTCTCCTCCATCTCCCTGATCATCTCCTTCGTGATCCACGGTTTTCTAATTTTAGTTGCACTCACTACGCCTACCGTTGCTTTCGCCGCTTCTATAATTCCGTTTCTCAAACTTCCCCATTCATCTTCCACTGATCTAACTCCATGGTCCTCACCCATTCTCTCATCCACCTTCTCCCGATACTTCTTCTTCATTTCCCCAGTTAATGCCTCCGTATTCCACTTTCGTACCCTCCTTCCCATTCTTATCTTTTTCAGTTTTACCCGACATTTCATGACTAATAAGTTGTGGTCTGTGTCTGCATCAGCTCCTGGATAAGTATGCGAGTTTTTAACACTATTCCTGTATCTGTGACGTACCATTATATAATCTACTTGGAACCTATCTGTGTCTCCCGGCTTCTTCCAAGTGTACCTACGTCGAGGATGATGTCTGAACCATGTATTCGTAATTACTAGGTTATTTCTGCGGCAAAACTCCACAGATTTCTCGCCCCGGTCGTTTCTCCTTCCTAGCCCGTAATCGCCCACCTCCCGCCCATCTCTTCCTTCACCCACCACCGCGTTCCAATCCCCCATTACTACCAGGTGCTTACTTCCTGGTATCCTACCAATTATTTCCTCTAGCTGATCGTACACCCCATCTACCTCCTCCTCTTTATGATTAGAGGTAGGCATATAAACCTGGATTATAACTAAATTCGTTGGTTCTGCTTTTAGTTCCACGACTATTATCCTATCACTCACCTGTTCTGCATACACTACTTTTCTACCGAGTTTCCTATTCATTACGAATGCAACCCCGCGCTGACTTTCTTTCCCTCCGCTATAAATTACTCTATAGTCGCCGCTCCAGTAATCCCCGTCATCCTTCCATCTTACTTCACCCAGACCCATGATGTCTACACCCACCCTCTCCATTTCTTGCTTTATATTCTCTAGCTTCCCCGCCCTCAGCATAGTCCTAACATTCCACGTGCCTATTCTGATAGTTTCGTTCCTCTTCTTTATCTTCTTTTCCTCTGCTGCTGCTACGTCTGAGCAAGGATTTCGTGTGATGACGACCGCAGGGGCCTTGCTCCCACCGCTGCCGGGCACGACACCCGGCCCTCTTGGCCGAGTCCCGTAGTTGCCAGGATTCATTATCAATTGAGAACTGTCCATAATTTCAAGGTTTTTGTTTTAATTGAGATAGTCTTCCGTGGCCTTACTCAATAGTGTTTTTTACGTGACACCATCACTTCAGAGGCCGCCCCACTGGGGTCAGACGCCTTTTGCAGCCGCCTCACTGAGGTACAGACGCTGCGCGGACTACCATTCGTCTGTCTCCTAACCTTCGACCAATCTGGCATGGGTGACCCTACCAGGAGCAATGCTCCCGCCAGTGCAGCTCTAGGGGTCATCGGAGCACGCAAGCCCTTCAACCACGACAAGGTTGTAGTCCAAGAGAAGAGGGAATTAACATTTAAAAATATAAATATATTGCACACAAAAGTCATAGAAATGAAACATAAACATCTTGTATCCATTGGCAGAAATATCACTTCGATTTCAAGTCGAAGGATCACTTAAAGTGGTGAGTACGCCTAGCACTGTGATCTACAGTCAAAGGAGACACTTTAATTATATTTCTACCAACTACCTCCACATGGTGAACAAGAGAGTGTTCCGTATGGGTTTAATGCCGTGCCACTGTTGGTCCAGGATTTGTTTGGAGGCAGAAATGTCGTCTTCAGGGATCTCTGCAAATGTTATTCTCTTTCTGTTTTTACTACGCACTTGCACAAAGCTAGCGGCACTCATTACAGCAGTACCCGACTTGGAAGCTACCCCCAACTGCGTCAACAGCACCCTTGCCATGATATGATTCATAAAAATTCCATTGCATGGAAATTCCGAATATTTCGGACAGATATGTTATGTTACATAGGGTGTATATATTTTTAAATTGGCTTGAAGAGCCATCTGAGTAAATTATTAACTCTTCCATGTCAGGTTTTACCACCATCGCCTCTCCAAGAAGATATTTTAATGCAGAGTCAACATGGTACTTATCCTGATCCGTTTTGACACATGCCAGAGCGTAAGATTTTTTTTCAATGGGTCCGTTTGGATCCGTTTTGTACCATAATACGGCTGTGAATATTGAAACCTTTTTATGACCCAAGTGAGCACTCTGAATCTCATTCAGGTGCTGACACTCATACCTGTTCGCAAAGTCAACCTGAGCTACTACCTGTTTGGCCGCAATATTCTGTTTGGCATGTTTGATAGACTCGCTCTGCTGACGCTTCACTTATTTATGGCTCAAGAAAAACGATAAGCTATCAGTTAGTATTTGAAAGCACTCAAGGACTGTCCCTTTTTTAGCATTCAAATTTACCCATTTATTTTCACCAGCCTCCCACCGATTCCATTCGCAGGTATCATTTGCCACGTCGTCGGTCATTTCAATAAAGGCGAATCCTGGACAATGTTCGCATCCCGACTGCATGAATTCACTAGATGTATTCATGTATTTTAATTCATCGTATTCCCCGCTTTGCTTTCTCCTCACACGATACTTACGCTGCCTCTCTGCTCCCGTCTTTACCATCTTGACCAACCCTGACGTATGCCACGTGTAACGATTGCAGATCCAAACAATCATTCCACTCCTATGTCCCGTTTTCACAACAATTGTACCGACGCGACGTCCTAACACTACGTGCGTTCCAACGACAATGAAGGTGACGGTGGTCCGCGGGAAGCCGAAGTCAACAATTGACAAACAAAATACAATGCTCCGCTGTGTAAACAAATAATTTAGCAAGGAGAATAAAACTGATATATCATTATTACTTGAGGAACATGTTATTCTAGGAATAAAGTGTACCAGTCGGGGGCAGTGAAGCGCACGCACCGAAATTTGAAACTTACAGCGTTACGAAAAGTTAAAATGTCAGTCAGTGACAGCGCTCAGGAACAAAAATGGTGAATACAGGGGAATTTATTTTCACAATCTTTCATCCTGGGGATGGTCTTGATTTGGATACGGAACGATTTTTCTCTCGCATCCCTCGATTGCTGTGAGCGGAAAAAAATGTATGTCACTCGTCACTGACTGACACCAAAACGACGCACTGTTGCGTTTCATTCCTCTGCATGAACATACGACTTCCAATTATCGATGCAATGGATTAATAAGTCACAGTCATGATTGGGGAGGATGGTTTACTGGAAATTTTTATATAAAAATCGTATCTTATTAGCGAAATCTGCTGTAGTAGAATGGCTCTGTGAACGGCATCACTTGCACTTATGAAACGAGAGCTCACTTCCACAGCGTTTTTGTAAATAATGGTTAGTATATATGGAAAAACAAGTACGGAACATAAAACTTTGGAATATTTTCTCCAAATAAGGATTTTGAACGGTCCATTTATCTCAAATTTAATTTTTGAACCCCAGTATGACAGTTATGTAGAAACGCTCATAATGAACATATATTAAATGATGGACTTGGTTCGTTGAAAATATTTGGAGATATCCCAACAGATTGTAGTGGTGGCTTAATTTTTATTTCCTTGAAATCGATTGCAAGCTGGAAATATGGTTTCGTAGCACTAAATATTTTACGGTATATTTGAAATTTAAAAAATGTAGAGGACCATTTTCACTTCTACCTGGTGACCTATGGTATGAATTAACTGTGCTACTTTCATATAGGAGAGCTATATTTAATAAATAGGTATGTATATTAGATTTTACAATTTGAATGACGACTATCATATCTTTAAGAATCATTTATTTACATCAGTATTTTCTCCGATAAAGGTGGTTGTCCCTACATCCCCTCACACGCGCTCGCTTGGTGGCCCTTTGGTACCTATTTTTAAGGATGCTGCGATACTATTATTATTAATGGAAGATAAAACAATAGATAAAGTGTGTACTATTTGACATGCTTTTAAAATTGAAATATTTAAAGGCAGGCTCATTTTTTCTTCAATATTATTCTTCTTTCAATTCGCCTTTGTTCTACATCGATGGGGCCTTTAGATTTTATCACAGGCTTGATTCTCATTTTTAATGAGCTGATCTCATTCATGAGGGCAGAGGTTGCATTTTGCGTGGTGAAAAGTGAGTGAAATGCTCACACATGGGTTGTCACTTTCCCACTTCCGCCTACAAGTTTACACAAATATACGAAGACCAGTAAAGAGTCACACGAGTTTTGGTTTAGGTCAGCATGTCTCAAGAGGGCTGAAAGGAAAATGATTTTAATTTAGGAGGTAATTAACATGGTAATGTTCAATAGGGTGTATCACGAAAAACTTTTTTTTGAAATTCAAAATTGCAAGTCGATAAAAAGTTGTCACTGTGCTCACATATGCACCAAAAAAATTTGAGTCAAATTGAAAAATGTTTAGGTCTCCCGGAACGGGCCTAAAGTTATTTTTTTTTGTCAAAAACGTTGATTTTCAATTTTTTGAAAAACGAAAATAAAAAGAAAATTTTTGTTTTCATGTACAAAGATCTAAAGTTTAGAATGTTATTTAACAGTAGAAAAAAATATATATCTGTCATGTAACATCTACGTCTCCCGGAATCTACATGAAAATGTACATTTTTTACCAAATTCACCTTTTTTTAAATTTAAAACCCATCCTTCAGATTAATTTCAATTATTTGTTTATATTTTAGGTTTTGTTTCACAGCATTTTGAAGTAGCGAGAATAATATTTTATGAAATGGTGAATGCTACACTCAGGTGTGGTTTCACTGGTGCGTCATGCGGCTGCGTCCGATCGCTGCGCCAAGTAGCTGTGGTGGAACGTGCGACCGATTGTATATACTCACTCATGCGTCTCACTCGCGAAGCAGTCGAGACGCAGACGCAGGCAATCGTCTGGCAGACGCAGCGTTCGGGACGCACCAGAGAAACCGCTGCATTGAGAATACCTACATAGTTGCAGTAAACTGCGTCCGGCCGCGAAGTCCGGACGCAGCCGCACGACGCACCAGAGAAACTCCACCTTGGTCGCGCAGGGCGCCACGAACAGCGTAGGGAAGGGCGTCATGGTACTCACGTGATCCTTCTCCCACTCCCTCTTCACTACCCCTCGACCATCCTTGCTTTTTCTGTCATTCGGCTGTTAGCGCCTAATGTATAAAATTACGTATATGTGCGTCTTGCGTTGATAGTTTGCGATTTTTTTGGTTTGTGAGTGGTGAATTCAGTGCGGTGTTATACTTTATCGTCATGAGTGAAAAGACGTATTCTACTAGAAAAACTACTGATGCATATAATAGGTCAACCTGCTGATATAAGTGTTATCAATGCTTTGCCTACTAAAGTTGATGTGCAACGGTATTTTGAATGGGTGAGAAATCAACTGAAATCTGAGGGATGTCATCAACCAGAAGAAAAAGGTAATTGCAATGCGAGTGGCTCAAAAGCTAGAAGAAATTTGGAAGAAGGCGTCCATTCCCATTTCATGCTCAAAGAACATTGTTTTTATGATTTGAAAACTACACGAGCGATGTGAAAATATAAAAAAATCGTCAGGGTGTAACACAAAAAATGCCAAGACTTTCAAGACTGCAGTTGAAAATTTAAAATCAGACATTGCAACTATCGTAGTCTGTTTGATATTTGTTCCTGAAAATGTAATGACTTAGAGAACTGTTTGTGTCCAGGTGAAAGGAAAGTTTCACCATTGGAGCATGAGTTATTGGACGACCAATGAAGCCGGAGAGTTATGATTATCGGAGGTCATGATGCACTACAAAGTAAAAAAAACTCATGAAACGTGGTAAAAGAAACGAAGTCTTTTCAATCCGTGCTAAATAGAAGTCTCCATCTAACAAAGACACCAGTCTTGAGACTTGAAGGAAACGTCATTGAAAATGATTCAGTGTCACAAAGCTCGAGTAATGAAAGTGTATTTAATAGTAAAATGCTTTCACCAGGGAAAAGCCAGAAATTTCAAGCATTTCAGTGAAACAAGGACTGCCAGAAAATATACCCTCATTTTCCAGAGCATGTGACCATAGAGCCATTTCCTGTAGAGCAGAAGCTCAACTAGCAAGTGCTCTTTTGCAGGATTTAATTATTGTAACGCCAGAAAATCAGGCAGCGGTAATAGATAAATCGAAGGTGTTTCGTGAAGGGTGAAATACCGTCAGGGTATTAGTTCAACTCGCACATCAGAAATAATTGCACTCTATTTCGATGGTCGAAAAGATGAAACAATAGGTAAATAAATTGTTAGTGGTAAATGCGTCAGGATAACTATACAAGAAGAACACATATCTTTGGTTGAAGAACCAAATTCAACATATTTTGGACACGTAACTCCAGCCAGTGGATCTGGGAAAGACATAGTATCATCCATACTGAAATTCATGAAAGAAAACTACATTGATGAGAAAATTATTGAAGCTCTTGGTTGAGATGGTACTGCATCAAATACTGGAGTCTACAATGGATCAATTTCATTGTTCGAAAAGACTTTAAAACGCCCAGGACAAGCAGTGGTTTGTTTGCTTCACTTAAACGAATTGCCGCTTAAGAAACTTGTGGTTGCCCTTGATGGTCCAACTTCTGGGCCCAATTCTTTTAGAGGCCTATTAGGAAAACGTTTAGCATGGTGTAAAGATTTACCAGTTGTTGAGTACAATAAAATAGATGTGTTTTTCCAGAGGTTGATTTTAAGGATTTGAGCACTGACCAGAAATATCTCTGGCAAATATATCAAGCTGTGTTAGCAGGCGAATGCTCCAAAGAGTTGGCAAGCAGAAACCCAGGAAACATCTCTCATGCAAGATGGCTGACAATGGCAAACCGAATTTCACGCTTATATATTGCATCACTTGATCCAACCCCTCAGTTGAAAAAACTGGCTGAGTTTGTCATAAAAGTTTATGTTCCCTCATGGTTTACAATTAAATGTCATCAAAGGATTATTTATGCTTCACAAAACTTTTTTAAGATTGTACAACGCATCAAGTACTTAGAAGGTGATCTGAAGGCTGATGTTCAATCAAAGCTATAGAGAAATGCTTTTATGGTACACCCAGAACATCTCCTAATCGGAATGTTGTTTGATTCACGAAAATATTAGGGGTCTGGCAAGCAAAAGAATACAAATAGCTCGACAAACAGATTTAAAAGCAAAGAGGATTTTCAAACCACTTGAAGTTAATTTTGATGCAGAGGACTATGTAGATCTTATTGATTGGCAGTCTACAACAGTAACGGAACCACCTCTCCTAACTAACTTAAGCAAGCAAGAGCTAGAGTTGATCGTTGAAACAGTAACTAGCGATAGAAAGGAGTTTTCGCATACACAAGCAGTGGAGAGAATTGTGAAGGAGGTTACAGACGCTTCTAAGCACGTTTGCAGCTACAAAGAGAGGGTTTCATTAGATCAAGATTGCTGGACAGAAAATATCTTTCAAAGTTTGAAACGAAACATCACTTCACATCTGCAACAGCCCAGGAATAAACATCAAGTAAGACTTTATTTTCTATAACAATAAAATATCTACTTTTTTGGAAACAATCAACTATCTAATATTTTTGTTTTTTTTGTAAGCATATAAATGAGTTGCTAGAAATTGTTCTTTAAAACCAGCCTAACTAAAAACTTTGGTTACAGGTTGCGAGAGCTACTGATAACTGAGATGTTTCATAATGCATACTGAGAATAATACATATAAAATAAGCCTATTCCCCACGGACAACTATAAAATTCTGAAATTTTTATCAATTATCAAGATCTATAGATTATGTAATCAAGATTTATTTTGAATTACTAATTCAAGCTTAACGTTTTTATATATATGTAATCTTTTTTCTTTTGAAAATAAAATCCTTTTTTCATATCTCTTACTCGAAAAATAGACTTAATTAAAAAAAATAAAGGATACTTTTGGCCTAGTAAACACATATTAGATTGTAATACTTTTTATTTGTATGGTTAAAAGAAATTTATAATTAAAAAAAGTGAATATAAGTAAACAAAACTCAACAACAGACCTTAATTTTGCACAAATATGACTTTTTTTACAGCTTATCCGGGAGACGTAAATGTTACGCGACCGGTGTAATTTTTTTCTACTGTTAACTAACGTTTTCAACGAAATATTTTTGTATTTGAAAACAAAAATTTGTTTTGTATTAACTTTTTAAAAAAAAATTGAAAGTCTACGTTTTTTGACAAAAAAATCAAACTTTAGGCCCGTTCCGGGAGACCTAAGTATTTTTCAATTTGACTCAATTTTTTTTGTGAACATGTGAGCACAGTGACAACTTTTTATCCACTTGCAATTTTGAATAAAAAAAAATGTTTTTTGTGATACCTGCTCAATGGTTTATATGGTACCAGCGAACATTAAAAGTTTACTTCTTTTATACATTACTAAAAATGTGCCCTCGTAATAATAAGGAGGCCCGCGGCATCGTGCCCTCATCAAATTATAGTATATGTGGTGCATGTATTGTTTTCAGTGCATTTCCAGAAGTATTTTTCGCAAAATATCCCTTTGTATATGAAAATCTTACGGTAATAAACCGTTGTGTTATAGTATTTTTTATTTATGAACGAGTTTTTCTGTATAAATGCTATATTATATATAAATGTAGTCTGATGAGATGTATGTACAATTTGCGTAAGGCGATGTTAACTGATTTATGTGATTACAGCTTACTGCAATGCATTATATAGGCGCAGTTTATCCCTACTGCAACAACTTGAACGCCATAGAGCGAACCAATCTCCATTACAGCATAATTGCTGGCACGAAGTAACGAGTGTTTTAAACCCTTTTTCCGCCTCATTCACCTTATTCAATGTGCAGCGTGCTGGAAAAATATGAAGATAAATTTTAATGCGTCCGAAGGTGGATTCGGTAGTGTTTTCGTATGATAGAGCGCGATGAATAATTTGGCAAAAAGATCTAGAACCAGATTCCAGATTTTGTGGCTAAGATCGTAGTATGACCTCATGGTCCTACTTTATGAGAGTGTGGTACTGCTAAAAATGCTACGGGTGGAGATAATGCTAAACTTACATTAAAAATTAGAGAAAAACATATTTCGTTTTTAGTTTAAAAACGAAAGAAAAAAGAAAAGAATGGCTGGATAGTTTACGTTGAGGTAAATCTAAGACTTTATTTGGTAACTTGCAAGGTTGCAAGGTCTCACAATGCATATTAATCTGATGAGTGATTTATTTATCCAGTTTAAATACTTATATAGTATTTTCTGCCTTACTTTAGCTCTTCAAAAATTACATTTTCTGACGATAATTCAAACTGTTTCATGATTTTTTATCACGTATTATTGCTCACAGTGATGCTACAATCCCAGTTTTCAAGTAGATATCACCTTTATATATGTTTACGACTCTGTTGTGGGTGATTGGAATTTTTGGAAAACTTTTGGGATTTTACTTGTTATTATTCCCGGTTTTTAAAAGTTATTAAAGATCGGGGCCATTATTTCGATTCCTTGGAGCAATGGCAAAAAAGAGGGACCAGCGATTGGGCTGCTGCTGCATGAATACTATTACAAACCATGATTAATGCGTCAAAGAAGTTCACGTAACCCTGTCTGGATAATGATAATAATTCCTTCGTATTTTTTCTCATTTCGCATTATTAGTGGGGAATAGGACATCAAAAATCGGAATACAGTGGCTTGCTTGTTCTCTCCATGATATTTTACATTGTAAACTGTACTTATTTGTATCTAACATTTGGGTTATTTTTAATATCTTCAGAAATGGCGAAAATTGAGAAAACAACAATCGTTTGGCTGCGTCATTAAGACTTAATTTTTAATGTTTTAAGTGGTTTATATAGCTGAAATATTATTAAAGCTCAAAATTCAAGCGTGTATGTCTTTTATAATCGGCCATGGCTGTATTTTCTCTGATTAGAGTATTGAGCAATAAAAATTCTGAACGTTTCATTCCAAGTCCCAGCCATCCGAATCACACTTCAAGGTTTCATTACAATCAAAATATGTATATAGTGACGGCTGCACAAAGCGCAACCGTACAAAGTTTGCGGTTATTTTACATGCCTTTGTGTTTTGGAGTAGAGAATTAATGTATTTCCCCCAGAAAATGCTCTGTAGAGGGCAGAGGACAGATTGCATCTAAATCCGGAGTTGATTTGATTTCTTTCACCATTAGGGTACTAGAGCAACGACAATGAATTAATTTGCATTCGGTTTCCGCTGTTTAATGACAAAAAAGGGACGGTATGAGGATGGGACAAGGCCCAAGCATTAATATGTTGGAGTTTTATGGGTTTCGAAAGAAGAATTGGGCCCATTTTATTTGGAATCCAGCAGCAGACATTTTATACCTTTTCTACACATAAAATAAACAGAAGGAGCAAGTATTGGTACAGAATATAGAAATTATGCATTACGCCAAATCGTGAATAAATCTCGTTCGAATTTTTATTTTTGCGAAAGGGAGAGTTTCCTGCGGTCAATGCTTCATTAAGGTGTGAAAGATGCGAGTGGAATTTAAAGTAATTCCATATAATGAACTCGTTGCCAATTGTATGGCAGGTCGAACAACATTTGATATGGGTTATTTATTTCGAGGATTTTATGTGTTGACGTATTTTTTTCGTACTTTTATGTTTAAAAATTGAATGCATTGATGCTTCAGAAGTTATGCAGTTGCTAACTTCCATTTCATCTGCTTGTTTTGGCGTTTTTATCTGAACTGTGCATTTGTTTTTTCGTTTTTTGATCGCCTGCTTATTTTTTCCCTTTATAGTTCTAAACCGAAGTTAATATGAGTTTTGGGAATACATTTGATAAATATATACAAAAGTGGAGCCGTGGTAAAAGGAAAATTCAATTGATGGGTCTTAAATCCTGAAGCATTTAATGTAGAGTCTACGCGTGTAATAATTTCCATTAAATTTCACATTAACAATTGTGAACGTAACATCCCAATAGTGTAAAAAAGTATACAAATACATATCATAACCAATACAAATGGAGGTAGGATTCATTAGAATATTATATACCTTAGATTTAAAACATTTTAACCATTTAATATTTTTAAACTTAGTGGGCAGAGTATTCCAAAGTTTCGAGGCTACAACCTGGAAATATCTTTGGAAACGTGTAGTCCGATGAGAAGGGTAGTAAATAAAGTTGGCATCCGATCTAGTTGTGATATTAGTTGTTTTATGTATAGTTTTAAAGAGACTGAATAAATATTCAGGGTTTTAAAAATGAAATAAGGTATAAAGGAAGGCAGCAAGAAAATATTTACGTTGTTTTTTAAAAGCCAGCCGTCCGACATCGGGTATGGTGTTATGTGTACATCTCTCCGGAGGTTGTAATAAATCTAACTCATCAATTCAGTGAGGGTTGAAGTATAACATCAAGTTCTGTTAAAGCGAAGGTTTCCGCAGTGATGGTTTGATCTCTGCAAATCAGGGAGGCCATAGAAATTCATAAAACACCGTTGAATTTTAACAGAGAGGACGGATATCACCTTCACAGCGCCTGGAAAAGACTCATCCAAGAAACAGCCAATCAGAGAGCAGCACCCAGCCAGACTACGGTATATAAGCGAGGCAGAAACCACACGCCGACACCTTCGACCTGAAGATTCTGACAGGAGAGCCAGCGAAACTGTTGTCCACAAGCCAACTGACGCGGAAAACCCGAAAAAATGCAGAGATCATAACATCGAGTACGAATATCATTATAAACTAGACAACAATAGTCAAAATGTGGAAAAACAATAGATGTTATCAACTTTTTCCTAATTTAAACAGGCAACAGGTCGTTATTTTTAGTTGAAACAGGATTTTCCTGACTTTATTTGAGATGCCATGAATATGGGTTAGCCAGGAGAGATTAGTAGACATTGTAACCCAAAGGTTTTTTCCTGTATTTGTGTAGGGAATAATAGTAGTTCCCAACTTTACTTTAGGGATTGCATCGAGATCAATCTTATTAACAAGTTTTGAGGAACCGATGATAATAGCTTTAGTTTTGGTGCAGTTTAGGATCAGATGAATACTAAGAATAAGAGATTCAGGCAGGCAGGGCTGGGTGATGAGGATGGCGCAAGTTTTGCATCGCGGGCGGTTGCACGGGGTGGGAAGGGATTTGGTGGGTTTGAGTGATTTGGACAGGGGTTTGGTGACTTTAAAAATGGCGGATAGATTGGGGGGGGGGGGGGCGTCTGAAGCAGAGAGAGGGACATTGAGGGAATATTTTAGAAGTGGTTAAGTTGTCTCAAGCCCACCAACCAACAACAATACCTCCATTACAAGAGCTACCACCCCTCCCACACTAAACGGTCCCTCCCCTACTCTCTTTCTATTCGCGGCCACCGAATCTGCAACAACCCTGACTCCATTGATAAATTCCTCACTAACCTCCATCAATCTCTTCTTCGCAGAGGCTATCCAGAGCACCTTCTCAATAATAAAATCCTCATAAAACCACACTCCCCCAAACTGCCTCAAACCAATGACATTTCTCAACACAATATCTCCCTCTGTACCACCTACTTCCCTGGTGTTGACTCTCTTAGACGCATTATTTAAAACCTCTACCCTATCCTTTCAGACAACTTAACCACTTCTAAAATATTCCCTCAATATCCCTCTCTCAGCTTCAGACGCCCCCCAATCTATCCGCCATTTTTAAAGTCGCCAATCGACACTCACAAATTGAAACTTCCACTTCGGAAGTTTCAATTTGTGTGTCCTTTTTTCTGTTTCTATATTTTTATCGGCCACTCTCTTGGCATATTATATATTTATCACCCGAGTGATTCTCCAAGAAGTTATATATATATATATATATATATATATATATATATATATATATATATATATATATATATATATATCTTTTGAGAAAACGCACTCGGCGAATAAAAACAAATATAAAAATACTTTTAAAACACAGGCACACGAAAATTAAAAGGACACTTACAGAATAATTTTCGGGACGTTTCGACGGGCAAGCCGCCATCGTCAACGACAAGAGACTAACTTAGTTATAGTATATACTAGTAAAAATATATATATATATATATATATATATATATATATATATATATATATATATATATATATATATATATATATACACACACACAAGTTCGTGGTAAAATCACACACGTGATATTCTCGATGAACGATGCCACAAGTGAGGTGGTATTAAACATAGGAACAAAAAGGAACTCGCAAATTAAATTCTGATATTTCGGTTGCAATAGCAACCTTTTTCACAGATGGAAGGTGACACACTGGTAGGGAGGCAGGGGACAAGATGAAGGCCGAGGTAGGAGTAGAAGGAGGAGAGAGGGGTAAGAAGGGGGAGAAGAGGGGAGGGGCGGGAGGGGGTCAGAGGAGGAGAGAGGGGTGTGGAGGGGGAGAAGAGGGGAAGGGGCTGGATGGGATCAAAGAAGAAGAAAGTGGGGTGAGGGGGAGAAGAGGAGAAGGGGCGGGAGGGGTCAGTGAGCTTGATTTAATCCGGGTGGATTGTAACCTGAAAAAACCCAGATACATGACATCTCTAAGGTCTTTAATTGAAGGGGAGAGGCAGAGGGAGGGATGGAAGCCAAGACGCCTACTCGGAAGCATTTATCGAAACTGAGGTTGTGGGAGGAAGCATGGATCGAGACGGGGAAGGAAGCATTAGGCGAGGACGGCATATATATATATATATATATATATATATATATATATATATATATATAATAAAAAATACACTGGACAGTGGGTGGAGAAAGAAAAGTAAAAAGAGAAGACTTTCTGGGAACGTTTCGGGCATGCAAGCCCTTCGTCAGCTGGAAGATATATATATATATATATATATATATATATATATATATATGTATGTATTCAAACAACGAAATTCACACGTGGTGAAAATATATCTAGTAAGGAGTCACATGCGTGACAAGTAAAAAAACATAGTGGCACAAAGAAAAGAAACTCACACGAATGGTTTAATTTTCGACAGCATTCAACTGTCTTCTTCCGAACTGGAGAGAGTACTCAGTACTCGTTACGTTTTAGCAAATTTTTCGGAATACAAAATTCAATTGAAGGAATAATAATCTTTATTTTATTTTATTTCTATTGGTACCTATTCCAAAAGCAGAAAAACGCTATTTCTTATTTAATTTTGCCAATAATAAAGGTCTGCAGCCAAATGAATATTCAGCTTCACGTTTATTTCTTATGTGAAATGTACTGACGCATCACTATAATAATCACTAACACATCAGTGATTATTATAGTAAACTAGCAGAAATGCCCGTTGCATCTGAACGGGAGGGATAAAAGAAATAAACAGTATAGTAGTTTTATTCATACAGAAGAGATATCTGGTATTGTCATTCATCGTCTTAGTTTTTTTACTAAGGGGAAATTGCCCGTTATATCGCTTTATGATGCATAGTATTAAGCTATTTAACTGAAATTTTTTATTTTTAAACAGTGAAACTAAAAACGTATTTCAGTTTTGCGAGATGGGCGTAGGATGGATCGCTATAAACTTCGAGCATATTTTCCCTGAAGTGAGTTTTAGCGAGATTTTTTTACATCAATAATAGAAACTAATTACAAATTTTTTGTGAAAAAATACACATCATGTACCTGCGCGGAAAATTTCAAGATAAACGGCCCATTGCATCTAGTCATGCATGCACTAATTGCATATATTTACTCCGATGTCACTGCCAAAACGCGCATTTTAAGGAATCGACTTTTTCTTTCTTCGGGATTTTCATTCTGGCGTCTAGGTTTTATTCGTTTTGCATTATTGTTACCAATCGTCCCATGTCGCCTTCGTGGCATTACATGGCTGATATTATTTTCAAAGTAGATGTAAATTTCAAATTTAAGCGGGCAAACGAAGAAACCTACTTATATACACCGGTGTTATGTTAATAGGGATTAAGCAAGGAGAGGAAATGAAAAAAGTAAATACTCACCAATACAGACTAATACCAGCAGCGAAGAATCAAATTCAGGTATGTAGACGAAAAGCAGTAGCGATAAATCAGCACAAATAATTAAAGCGAATAAGTGTAGAGAGAAACACAAGCAAACCTCTCAGTCGACGAGCCATATCAAACTTATTTGTAAACAAGGCCTTCAGTCGCCATGGGAAATGACTCGTTAAACAGTAAATTTCAGAATGGTCCACAGAAATCTTCAAAGTTCCGGTAATTTGGAACCAAAATCATTATTCGACGATAAAAGTAAGACTCGATATTGAATAACCTTTCGGGTAGTGTGCATCTCAAGATTATGCAATGAATATTTCAAATTAACATTTACAAATAAAATAATTACCTCAAGCAATAGGACTTTAATATATACATCTTATGGGAACGCTTTGACTCGTCTGGGATCGAACCGGGGACTAATATTAACATAAAAAGTAGCGTATAAACTGCGCAAGGAAGGCATTAATTAAACCTCAAATCTTGAATGACGTACTACGTTAGATTCTCGAGTTTTAGGCGAATGAATATGCCTGCAACCTTTATGCCAATTTGCCTTATATGCCTTTATAATGCAACAATTCCTTTAATCGTCAAGGGGATAAGGCTGTATAAACAAAAAATCACCAGAAATATATTACGGAAATCACCAGTCATATTTTACGGAAGTACCAGTAATTTTGATCCGAAATTAGAAATCGAATAAAATAATAAGAATATTTATTAAACTATCTTTCGGCTGGTATGCGTCTGAAGTTGGTGCCATAGGTATTTTTATTTTAAATTTTCAAATGAAAAAATGGCTGCAAGCTGTAAGAGAGACCTTTACATGTATTTCTTATGGGGAAGCTTTGACTCGACTGGGGTCGAACCGAGGACCAATAGTTACAAAAAAGTAGCCTATTTTCTGCCCAGGAAAGACGTTTAACAAACCTGAAAGTTTCAAAGCTGTGCTACATTTGGTCCTCGAGTTTTAGGCGAACATATTTACTTACACATATACATGCATTCAACTTATATATAAGATATAAATACTAGTAGAGGGTGCCCGCTGAAACTCAACGGGAAGAAGAAAAAATTATAACGAAGTAAACAATCAAGCGGCAACTAAGGTCTTCAGCGGAGATTTTCTCCATGGATTGATTGTGTATCTTAAGTGCGGAGATTCATTGTTTAAGAAGCTAAATGATCTTTCTCACCTTACTGCATGAGTTATCCTTTGGTAAACTTTTGCTACGCTAACCTCTACCTTGGCCACATAGAACAATCCTTTCTGTCCAGATATCCATTCTACATCTACACACTACCCCGCAAGCCGCCTCAATAGGCGTGTGGCGGGGGGTGTTAGGACACCAGCCGTTTACATATAAAAAGGAAACGCTCTAATGAAATTACGCCTAACATTTATTAAGTTCCCTTATTGTTCGGGGGAAAAACGAATTCCCATACCTATTCGTTCGGCAAAATATCAAACCCTTTTGTGGCCCCTTTTGTGGCAATTAAAACCCCTTTTGTGGCCCCGCTGCGAAGACGAAATTTTTCTCCTCTGGCCTCAAGGTACTGATTCCCTAAATACTTTCATTCCCGTCCTCAATACCTCGTCCTTCGTTAACTTTACCTCCACGATTTCCAACTCCCAAATCTCCTTCCTTGACGCCAACATCTTCCTTGCCAGGCTCGAAATTCCACACCTCCGTTCACATTAAACCTACTAATAAGCAGCAATACCTTCACTACAGCACTTGCCTCCCCTCCCATGCCAAACACTCCCTTCCCTACTCCCTATCTATCCGTAGCCTCCGAATTTGCAACAACCCATATTCCCTCGATAAATTCCACGCCAACCTTCACCACTCCCTCCTCAGTGGTTACCCAGAGTCCCTTCTTGATAACAAATTGAGAAAAATTCCTATTCCACCAAGCTTCCTCCCCCCAAAGACCCCCACATCCTCTCCATTTGCACCACCTATTTCCCAGGTGTACAGTCCTTCATTCCATTTTGAATGATCTCTATACCATCCTTAAAAACCACGTTTCCACCGTTAACATTATCTCCTAGCCTCCCTCAATCACCTATAGGCCTCCTATCAACTTGTTCGATATTTTCAAATCTACCAAGCCCCTCTCCAAAACCCCTGCTGTTTCCAAAACCATATCCTCCCCCTGTAATCGTGCTAGATTCAAACTAAGTCGTATCTTTACTTCACACCCTCCTTCCAACGCCTCCATCTCCTATCTCCCTCACCCTCCTCTTGCATCACCAGTAATGTGGTCTATCACCTACAATGTAAACTCTTTAAATCAGTTCAATTTACATTTAACAAATGGCGAATATACAACACCATAACCTAAGTAGTATAAAATCCAACCTGACTAGACTCGAACCCGATAGCCTTAGGTTGCTAGGCAAGGACTCCGCTCCACTACCACCAGTGCCATCGCGTGTCGATAATTTAATTTAATTCGCATGAGGAGCCTGTCTGCAGGGATTTTGTAACTTTTGAATTATGCACCTCTACTTTTTTCTCGCTTATCTTTGAAAAGCTAAATTATTTTCACTTTTGGAGTTAAATAGTAACAACAGGGGGAATTACTTTGACGGGAAGCTCATCGAAAGCATTTACCCGGTGAAAGTTCTCTACGATTCCTATACTTGGTATCCCATCTTGACGTTAGACGTCTTATTAATCCATAGCTATGACTGGCTGCGATGCAACAGAATACTTGTGGACACAAAGCCTTTCTTTATAATTCGGGAAAGTATTAGGGCCGTTTTAGTCGGGCCATTTTTTTCACAAAATTTTCCAATTCTGGAAGTACTCTGTGTGGAAACACTATGGACTTATTACTTGTAAACAAATTAAAATTTTCAGCTTTGCTCTGCTGATTCTGCTTTCTTAACTTCTTTCTAACTTTTATTTTGTGTATCATGTTTGTTTCCAATAGGGTATGGGTTAATAATAAAATTAATTCGTTTGGGAATGCCAGTTGTCTTGCAGATATTTCATTTGAATATCTGCTCTTATTCGTGCTGATTAGAATTCTTTAAGTAGGTAGAGGTCTAAGGGAGGGAACTGGGTCCTAAATTAGAAGCATTTGCGAACTGCTAACGCTAGTAGTGGTGGAGGCCACCTCCAACGCGCTTGTGCTCGAGTTGAAGGCAAAGAAATAGGAAGTTCAGGCGAAATTGCATTCCGAAAATAGCAGTTTCGCTCCATGCACGCCTTGCGACGGAGAAATGCAGAAACAGTCAAGCGGACAATCTTTTTCAGAAAGTTGTGCGGCGACCTATTCAGCTAAGCAAAGACGTAGACGCGACCCGGGGAAGAATGCCGTGCTTCTTTTTTGCTCTCTTCTTCCATTTCCTTGTGCTCTAATGATTAACTCTTTTGGAAACTTTCAACTGCTTAATGAATTAAAAAGCAGGGAGCGAGTAAAAGGGAAGCATCATTATTTACAGCGAACGTCGCGTAAAGGTTGATTGTTACGCCTGGTGGTGATCTCAGAAGAGAAGAAAAAAAGCATTATCCACTGGCTGAGCTTTTCGCTTCATATTTACATATTTTTACCGTAACTCATGTCGGTTTGATGATGAGGAAAGATGTTAGTAATGCGGTTCTCGTATCTTTCTTTATGAAACGCTCATTGGTAGGGCTAAGTTGCTCAATTCATTTGGTTTTTGAAACTGTCAAAGATGGTTGTGTACTAATTTTATGCCTTTGAATACAACATGAATTTATGCTTTTATGTGATAGCCATAATTTTTCTGCCATATTTTTTAACAATTTCATTTTAACTGTGAAAAGTCAGTGTAATAGTCGCATAAGTCATAAACATGAAGGCCAAAATTCATGGAATTGTATTAATCGAAGTAGCTGGTGAAAATAATTCAGTTAGTCTTGAAAAAACATGATAATTGCTCTGCTTATCCTTCTAAATGAATCTCTAGCTAAGTAGAACATGTAAAAATTTTCATGTAGGCATCCGCCACGATTGGGCGTCTAAGTGTCTCATGACATAGTATATTTTATGGTCAACACGAGGTTAAACGTGACTCAAGCCGTGAGAGCACTAGGAATGATAAATATTTTTAATTCAAAAGGTGACAAATAAGAAATAAAACAATTTACATGTGAGTGCATAAAGAGTCTACTTACTGCAAGATAAACCATTGGATTTCCAGTGAGTGAGTTCAATTGTCAGCCAGCTGATAGTCGGGGCCACACAGAATGACGCATGCGATTTGAAAACTATAGCGATAATATATGCAAATTAGCCCTGGTACGAAAGAATTACGGAATACTAATTTGAGAAAACAAATCCACTTTATGTGCTCTCTATTTCCGGACACTTTCTTGTGCGTAACTATATGTAAGCGGGGTAAAGAATTTCTTATCTTTTTTTCATGTTTTGTTGAACTGACTAATTTTGGGAAGTTTTCTATAAGTCATAATCTTCTTGGCAGAAGGACTTATCGTTGTTCAACCGCCGGAGTACTACCGTATTTTTCCTCATGTAATCATGAATTTCATTTCGCTTCAGGTAGCTAGTTACTAACTTCTTGTAAATTTTCGTATGTAAGGAGTGGTTATTTTGGGGATCATTTCCGGTCCTGAATCCGGCGACGGTATTTTTTTCACACGCCGGCAAAATTCCTCTGCCTACGAAGGCACGTTCCTTGTCGAAGCGCTTGACTTCCTTGATATTTATCGGGCCGTACCTATTGACTTCCCACGCGTAGGAATGCAAAGGCGAGGTTTGGTCTAGTCTCTAGAGAGGGCCTTTTTGGACTGCAGCGGGCAGACTATTACGACGAAGGTTTAGGATGACGGCAGTTCGCCCTTTCGTCGCTCTTTTCTCCGCACGAGTTCCCCCTTGAAATTTCCGCCCCTTTTCAAGCCCTCAAGTGGTCCACCCTCATCCTTGCACCCACATACCCCTGCCATTTACGCACCCTAATCCTCGAGAACCTCCATTCTTTGCCCCGTTTCTTCTGTCTTTTCTTTACTCCGGGCTATCTAGTTGACTTCCGCGAGATCATTTGCTCTCCTCTTCCTCTCTATGTTTCCGGAAACACCAATGTCACCATAATGCCACTGGCAAAGCTTGTGTTTTGGAAGAATACTATAAATGTATCTCTGCGGTAACTCCCTGCTGTATAAAATCTTAAATATGTATGTAAGCTTACGTTTAATACGGCGTTAAAGACTTACTAAATTTTCCTACCCACCCCATTTATTTTTCACTTCTTCCCTCAAACCCTGTACACTATATCATAACTCAAATTCATGAAGATTTCTTAAACAAGCCTAATCTAATGAATAGTATTTTTTTTAATTCTAGGCAAGGAGGGATTGAATAATGAAAGATAAGTCATATCAATAATAATGAACGCTATGTTTAATGTAATATAAGGAAACATCACAGTCTTATTTATATGATTTCAAAGCACGCCTCTCGCTATTATGATTTCCCTGTATTCCCTAGGTCTCTTAGAAAATGGCAATTATAAGTTGGAACCGGGGTTGGTATACCAATAAAAAAAGAATGAAAATCTTATGTGACTTGCGTTCAAAAAATTACCACAATCACCTCCTAGTAAAATGTCTATCCTAATCTAAGTATTACCAAAGTAAAATTTTTTCTGCGGAAATGTATGTGCCTACATTTATTATTATGTAATGATTCATCGTTAGCTGCCTTCAAATCAGTAATATCCTGGATAACAAAGAACTTCAGTTTATGGTGCCAAACGTCTGTGGCTGATGGAGACATTTTTCAATGTATGAATATTATTATTAATTAATTATTACCCAACAATATATTATTGCCCCTATTTGATGGAAACTAAAATACCAATTTTACGTAAGTGTGACTGAGCCGCCTTGATAACTTTTTACCTCAAAATGAAATGAATATAACGCTGTTCAACATTCTTCATCATGTCTTTAAAATTCTTAGTAGCCTGGTTTTTATAATCTGTTCTTCATGCTGGTTTTACCTGTTGAATTAAAAAATCTCTCATATTTACTGAATTGGTTTTGGTTTCTGTTTTGTTTGCATTTACAGTTGTGTGAGTTGGTAAAAGTATGAAGTTTCTCAGACTTGTACTCAGGACGTCAAAGAGAGACATAATAATCTCACTTGCACGGCGCGGGCGTGTCAATTGTTTTGATTCAGCGCTCAAAAATCGTAAAAGTTGAGCTGGGGAAAGCTTAGTCCTGTGGGATGTCGTAGGCCTGTGTCATTCTTTCTTCTTGGAAGTATTCTCATCTAGCATCCCCTACGGATTGCTTTTCCTCATCCATCAAGTCTTATTCTCTTGCTTTTACGCCTTTTACGTTCTTTGTTCCCTCTCATTTCCCTCCTCCCTTCCTTAGATCCAACCTCATGACCAGTTTCCCCTTCACCAACTTCTTCTCTACGGCTCTCCTCTTACCCGCCCCGCACCCGTTAGACCGGGGCCTGCCTCTATTACACCTGCCCCCCTCTGGACCCCGTACTCTAAAAATTTCCCAAGACATCTCTTCGCCTCTCCTCCTCCACGACTAACCCTCGCTCCTTCTCCTCCTCCCCTCGATGCAATTAGAGGAATTGGGGCGTGGTTTGGTGGTTGGCCTGTGCGGGGTAAATTGAGGGGGAGGTGTGACCCGGGGGAGGAAGGGAGGGGTGAGTCGGAAGGATATTCGGGAAGGTTTAAGAAGGGTGGGTCGCGAAGGAGAACGTCGTAGTAGGTGTAAAAAGGGAGCGTGAGTCGCGGAAATTGCAGCGTCATTGTGAAGGGAGCCAGCGCCGTTATTCCCCCAGACACTAGAGAGAGAGAGGGAGGATCTTTACTCCGTTCGTATGGAGGGAGTTGGTGGCTGCAGGAGAAAGAGTAGTGGAAAGCACAGCTTAGGGTGTTGGGGAGGAGATGGCGTTGAAGGTTGGTAGGAAAAAGGTGGCATCCCTCCGTGAAATTTCCAAAAACCTGGAGCGGGTTGGTGTGGTTTCTGGAGGAGCTCCCCGTTTTGCTTCATAATAAATGATTGGCCGCCTAAAATGTTGAAGTGCATGTACAGTCGCCGCATACAATCGGGCGACATCGGCAACTTAATCCCCTTAATTCACTAGCCCGCAAGATGAGGTTCCGATTCACGACTACTCTGGCCACTTTCTCACCTCCCTCCCACCCCCTCCTCTCTATCTCCCCTCCCCACTTCCTCCTCACTTTTGAATCAGTGGAGCCACACAAAATCGTAGTGTCGCTTATTCAGCGCTTTTGTCAATGTCGCCAGACTTTTTGCGGCGACTGTACCTCAAGTGTGGTGCACGTGATATAGGATAATCTCAATCCCTACGAGATGGCGATGTGAAACGTTCATCAGGTTTGGTACACCGTTCGTGAAATGCGACGTTAAACTTTGGATCCCTTGGCGCAAAAGAGAGGTATGAGGACACCTCGAATTACACTCCAACCTTGGGGATCACGAGGGTTATTTTGTTACTTTTAAAGATCCGGATCGAAAACTTGAATCGGTAGTTAACAGATTGGACTTTGAGCATAAACAATGGAATATTTATAGAAGCTAAAAAATAGCACAGTTGGAATATTCAACATGACTGTGACGTAGATCTCTATTTTAGCCCTTGCAAAGATCGGTACGAAAATCACAAAATAACCCCCTAAAATTTTGTTAAATAGAGTAATAGCTTCCCATACCGAGGATCCCGGTTCAAATTCCGGCTGTCATGGAGATTTTTCAGTGTAATCCAGATCCTAACATGGTTGTCATGAGGATAGCATTTCGTCTGTACTCCGTCCATCGGATTGGACAGTTAAGTAAAAAGATCTTGTATCCTATAAAAATGCCAAAAATGCCTTGGAGCCTATATCAACGCAGAGATTCTCATCCCCCTAATTCTGTTCCCTAAATAATTTTTGCCTGACTAACCTGTAGTAATTAGAGCAAATGACTAGAGTTGCTGATTGCCTCCACAAATAACCGATCCTACTCTATGAAATTTCTGCATCAATGGAAAATCTGGGAATCCTTATTTAATTTGATATATTCTCTTTATTTCTCCATTATTTTTCCGGATTACCTTACGGTTCGGTATAATGCCAGGGTAATTTTTCCAAGCCAATATCTCAAGCCCATGTAAGGTTTTTTCAAAGGCGCACTTTAAGGCTTCAAGCTATGAAATTTTAACCCTGACCATAAGTAGATCTTTCTTGCTTTGAGCTTTATTAGTTATTAATCATTTTGCCTTAGCCTTGCATCTAACCTACTAATATGAATATGCAATTTAGATAAAATTTCTTCTCAAAAGTTTTCATTTTTAGGCAGCCATTTGTAATGCATAAACATTTATAATGTTCATTTTAGGGATATCATGACAACTGATTTCAAAATTTGTAATTAGTAAACTTCATCACTAACATAATATGTAAATTTCGTTGTTTCCCCTCAGATATTTTTCTCATGATTAAGAATAGCTGCTGAATATCAAATTTAATAAAAATAGAACTCAATGCCCAGGAAGTTTAGGCAGGTAGATCAAAAATAAATAAGTCTACTGTTTCTTCAGCTTACCTCGCATTGCATTATAGCCTACTTGCAAAACGTGTATTTCCCCCGAGAAATCCTGGAGTGCTCCTTGATTTCGAAAATAGATAGAAGGAATTCAGTGTCTACCGAATACGTCTTCAGTGATCCCACTGAAGGTAGGGTGACGGAGGAGGATGGTCTTCCTTCGCAGTAGGGGAAGGAGGAGCGTATCTGCGCTTATCTGTAGTTTTTGTTTTAAGCACAGGAGATGAGAATTTGAAAGAATGGGAGGATGACTCTGTGTAAGTGCGCGCTTGGTTGTCAAGGGTGGGGATGTGGGGGCGGGGGGAAGGTTTTGGGTCGGTAGGAGCACTGGGGGATGTGCCTGAGAAGAGTGGGGAGGTAAGTAAAGGATGGAAGAATCTGTGAGAAAAACCAGTGGTTCGCGGGGGTGTCGTCTTCTGCTTGGGAGATCACGAGGTAATTGCCATCGGAGGGGTTATTAGGGCCCAGAGTTTTGTGGAATGGAAATGTTTTCTGAGAAGGGTGAGTAGGGCCGAGGGGAGTGGAGTGATGAAAAAAGAAAAGGGAGCGGTGAGGGAGAAATGCGGAAGAGCAAAAGACCAAGTAAAGGAAATGGTACAAGAATGGTGTGAATAAGAAAAAAGGAAGAAAGAAACTAAGAAAGACTGCGTTGTTGTGGAGGAGACATGAAATGATTTAGATGAAGTAATTGCGGTATCCGACGTTATTAAAGAATGAATTCGGGAGATCATTTGCATGGACGCGAAAAGTATCCAGATATGCCCTAATGATGCTTTCGCGAAGTGGATTAAGTTCAACGTCGTATTTTGGTTAAGTGCTCCACCCGAGTGAATTTGTATTGGTGACATTGTAGTGCTTAACCTGGTGGGTACTGGCCAGAGGATCGTCATTTATTTTGTTGATTCCTAATTCAATACATGTATATGAAATGGAATTCTTATTAATGTGGCATCATTTTAATTAATTGTACTAATAGATACAAATCTAAAACTCAGGAAATTTGTTGGGCATTTTGTTACAGTGAGGTAAGCGTAGTGAGTGGCTGATCAATAAAAAATTGTTTGAATTTGATTGCCGGAAAACATTCGAACCTATTTTTTAAATGATAATTTTATATCCTTCAAATATGGTCTTTTTCTAATTTATAGGTGAATTATGTAGTGGAAAATCTTGTATGAAAACGCCGCATTGCACGAGTTTGCTGGGTTGAATTTCGAAGTACTTATTTGTATCAAGAAATAGTTGTCTTGAAACTAACCCCATTTAAATATTATTATTTTACCATCTCTACCATCATTTTTCTTTGTAATATCCCAGGGTACATTAAAAATTAGATCAGTCAAAATATTAAGAATTTTATATACTTTAAAACTTTATCTTGAGACCTCATTGCTATCTCATATTCATTGGATTAAGGTGTTTAATTAGCATAATTGCGCTATTCGTGTTTTTATTCGAAGGCGAAGATGCGTGTTATATTGTATAGGGAGCAAAAGTTAGTGTGCTTATGAAATGCTTTTTCCACATCATAGGCCTTATCTACTGGAATTAACAAAAATGAAAAATAACAGCAGCCTGGGAGATGAGATAATAAAAGAATGGCTATAAAAGTCGAGGGGTCTGAGGATAGAATGAAAATGTACTCTCTCAACTGGCATATATTATTATTATGTACCTTGTTATTTTGGATCTCTAAGAGCATTTCGCTCACATTATTATATCCATCTTTGTAATTCACCATAATAGTGGGGAAAATCTCCTTGCCCTTATACTTTAGATAATTTTGCAATGGTTTCTCGTTTTAAGGACAGAAGTTTTTGCCAAGTTAATGATTCTCGACATGTATCGTTGAGCACAAAGGTGAAAACTTGGACAGCATCATTGCATAGGAGCGCAATGGGACAAGTAGCAGGGGCGCGAATTCGGTTCTCCTTGACGCTTGCGCTCGCGTTATCGTTATTTTACGATTGCTCTCATAAGACCAAAAACGTGATCATGATTCTTCAGATTTTGTCAGGTGCTTTAAATCTGTAGTTTAATTGACGGAGTGCATTCTTAGGACAGTAACTGTGAGCGTTGTTCCTCTAGATCGGTTTGCGTTATGGATGAAAATAACGACTACACAGAAGAAGGTACCGTGAGCCCACCCAAGTTTGAATATTCTGACTTGTCTTATTCTAAGAAAACAGTAGGTGAAGGATTATTGTGAAAGTAGTCCTAATGATAATATGTCACACAAGCCATGCCACAGTAGGTATAGATATAACCATTACCGATGCTCTTTAGTGCTACGAGACATTATTGTATGCTGTGAATATTATTATGCAGTTTTTTACTATGTGGATAATAATGCAAATAACAAGTTACACCCGAGAAATATGAGATTAAAATGCATACATAGATATATTCCCTAGCCAAGGCATACATAATAGCTGTGTTTTTTATCAATTAATTATTTTTATATCCAAGGATAGGAGTGAACGACTTCAGAGTAAGGCAAATTTCAATTATCATGGCGTGGAGGAAAAACTTCGACGGGTGCTAGAAATCTTTTTAACCGAATTCCCTCAGCATTTTGAAAATTACAACTGAAACTGTGTTCTTTAGAGTGACTTTTGGGTCAAGTTGCATCTCAAATGTACTGTTTGGTGTCATTTGTTCATTTTTGCGACGTAAATAGAACTTATTATGTTATGAGTAATAATTATTTTTTTATTTCGCTTGTATTTCATTGAAATATTACAATTTATCGCATTTATTTACAAAAACTACTTAATGCTTAGCCCAGGTCTGGTTGTACATTCAACTTCCTTGCATTGTCATTATTATGCCATAAGAATGCCATCTTCATTCCCTTTAGGTAATCTCCCATATACCGTGAGGAAAAATCTTAATGGCTGATAAAACTCTTTGTTGTTGATTCTCATAGAAGGAGCTGATGATCATCATGTTGTATTTCTTGATAATGTAGGATATCCGTTACCTGGTACCATTAACTGTTTTCCAAAATTAGTAGAATAGCATTCGTTTCATGTTTCATTGCTAGCCTTATTTGGTGCCTAGCAATTGAGAATACCAACGTTTATGCGTGAGAATTGGGTTCAAAATTATTGCGTTCTCTCTTTGCTCTTCTTAATGCCGATAAAGCTTCAAGTGTGATATGATGCGAAACACTTGGCAGGATGAAGGCCACTCAGGCACCTTTTGTAAAGATAAATGGTTCTCTTATCACATACCCTACATCTTTTATATATGGATTCACCTCGGACGACAACGTGATCCGTACGGTCCACGCGTATATCATCCATCCTTATAACCTCAAGGTATAATACATCCTAAGATGTACCTTACTACTTCCCTCCAAAACTGTAGATGAGGGATAATATGACCAAGTTTCCTTTATAACAGCCACCTCTGAGTACGTGGAGCATCTAATCCCCTAGCAAAAAATGTCCACCACAATTTTTTTCAGTGCAAGTGTACACCGCCCATATTTTCATTTTATTCGGATGTTATTGTTGGCATAGGAAGGGATATTCTCTTTTTTTAACTAGAAGAATACCACTTCACCTGTTTTGTCCTAATTTTGGAATCACAAATGGTCATTACAGTGACAGTGACATTGTTCTTCCACCGTGCTAACAACTGTGAGCCATTTAAAACTTATTCAAATTCTTCCCGCTTCTTTTTGCTAAACATATTTTCTCTAGTCAGCCGAAAATGACTTTTTACCCTGTTTTCGCGAAGCGTTTCTGTTTCACTCTACGCTTTTTCTAATAAAATATTTAACAAATTTTCAGAGGTGAGAAACTTATCAAAATATAGTTTAGTCCCTGTAATCAGGCGTACTTTATTTCAAAGTCATAGAGCAACATTCGCGCCTTGGCCGAGATTTGCTTTCGGCAGGTCTGTGTAAGATCCTGCATATACCTCTACATGGTAAACATATCCTGAAGGATCTACGAAAGTCCACAACTTAAATCCAAATGTAATCGGCTTCCCACGTATCAATTGTTTGGCCCCGTGACGACCATAATACGCTATTGAGCATTAGTCCCCGGGAAGCACAGCTTAGAATTTTTGTTTAGAATTTCAAAATATGGTCTTATCTTAAATGGCCGATGTGTAGCGTCAATTTTGGTGTTATTAGCTAAGTGAAGATACCTCAAAATTGTTTCAAATCTTTTTCTGGTTAGTGCATCTTGGACAATTATTACGCCGCAATCGTCATCGGCACTCCAGTAGAGACTTATATTGGGTAAGAAATGATATCCTTATAAAAGCAGAATACCGATAGTAGAGTACATTTCTTCTCTAAAGCTATGGCATGTCTTTGAGACGCCATATTTGGATGACTGTTGAAAAGCAATAACTGAACAACTTCATGACTAAAAAACACACTAGATGCATTGAAAGCACATTTCACAGCTTGACTGGAGAAAATTTCTGCCGTGGGTTCAAACGTTGGGAGAGATGAAAGGAAATGCATATATAACTTCTCAGGATTATGTTTCCAAAGGCGATCTTTCATTGCTTAGCAGTCAGTTTTTCCTTTCCTCTTTTGGAGCCACATGTACTTTGGGTGTAGAAGGTTTTTTGTCGTCATCCTCTTCTTCTGCGCCGGAAGAGTTCTCAGTGACGCTTTCACAGCAAGAATTGCCCTCGGAAGATGGGTTGGGTCTCGCTGTCTAACACATCAGAATATTTTGGTGAAGCTTTCTCGGGTTTCCAACCGGGTGATGGTCTCCATGTAGGCCGACGTTTCGATGTCTGACTCAGTCATCGTCATCAGGGCTGATGAAAGGACTCCACGGATCCTTTCATCAGCCCTGATGACGATGACTGAGTCAGACATCGAAACGTCGGCCTACATGGAGACCATCACCCGGTTGGAAACCCGAGAAAGCTTCACCAAGTTAATACGCCGGGAAAGCACTAAATCTTACTTCACATCAGAATATATAACAGTCACGACATCCAGTCCGGTCCTTCCACGAGTCCGGTCCTTCCAAAGGAGGTGTAAATATAACCGTCATCTTGTCCAGCTCCTTGTCGGAATTTTCCGAGAGCTAGATGAGCTCATACACAGTATAAGTATTGGCAGTCATAACATGTGAAAGCAACATAAATGACAACAATTTAAGTATAAACACTCAAAATTTAATCTATCAATGTAGTTGCATGAAAAAAGATACATTGTCAAGAACTCACCACAGCATCGACGTACACGATTGCCTCTAAGAAAATGGAGAGCCTTCTTCATGAGACCCCGCGAATGCCCAGGATGAACTTAATTATACGATATGACTTATACCTTCTGCATCTCTCACAAAATCACCGTAAGATATGAGAAATCTGTTATCGGTAGCAGATGTGAAGACGACGACGTCAATCGCAGAAATGACGAAATCGTCATGTTAGACGGATTTTAGGAACTGTTATGCTTGGCAACTAAAGGTTCCACTGGGTATTAATGAGTTGATTACAGAAATATCTCTTTATTGTAGACCTGTTTACTGAAAATATTGTAATCATTCTGGGCCTTTATTTCTCTGCCCCTTTCCTTTGTTGGTTGGTTTATTTGCATGTATATTACGACATTTCTGTAAATAATGAATGCTACTTGAAATAGATTGTAGAAATAATTCACCTTAGGTGCTAGGTTAGCACTTTGGGTGCAGAAGTTTGATGTCGTTAATCTGAATCCATGACAAGTATTGCATCGTCTTCTACCGTTGTTGACTTGGAAGAGTATTTGAGATAATGTAATCTGACCCAAGCCTGAGTGTGTATGACTGAAGGTCAAGGTCAAGGGTCCCTAATCTCAATTCTATCAAAAATAAAGCATGATTAGCTGAGAATCTTATTTTTTCCAGTCACTCACACTCTTTTAGTTATTACGTCATTGAGTAGAGATCGTGATTAACTGATGCTTCTAGTCCTGTTAATGACTCCAACTGTTTTCAATGTCACAGGTGTACAAAGGCTCTCGGTGAAGCGTTTTGCCAAGGAAATGTGAGAAGAACAGAGAAGCTTCAGAGGTGACAGGACTAAAGGAAGAATAATGTTATGCAATGACAATGGAAATAGTGAGGTTTTCGTGGAACAAAGAGGCGTTTGCTCTTGGAAGGGAGATAGTATGAGAGAGAGAGAAAGAATTGTTGGGAGAGGAATTGAATTGGTGGGATGGAGGGAGCGAGGGTTGTAGGTAAAAAGTGAAATATTTTTCCTATTTTTTTTCGCTAGGGATGAAGGAAGTTCGGGGAGGGTCAGGGGGAGGAGAATTTGGCATGTGGGTGGCCGTTGGTATGCAGAACGAGATGGCGAGGGATGAGGTAAGCGGCGTGTGAAGGGCTGGCTGAAGTCATTGGCGCGAGGCATTGTTGGGGTATGAAGGCCGGCGATCTTTTGAATAAGAAATTCGCGCTGGTTTCTGTTCTCTGTCAGCCAACGGCACCCTCCCCTCCAAAAAGCATACACACACACATACGCGCCCCCCGTTACTTCCTGTTCCCCTTCCTCGCTCCGCAGCTCAGAGTTCCCTTCCTCTGCTAGACCTGCAAGGCTCCCCTAAAACCTACTCCCTCCCCATCAGACTCGGTACCCATTTGCGCCTACTCATCTCCTCCATCCTGTGCGGAGAACGAAGAGGCTCCTCCACCATATTCCTCTCGCCCGTCCCTTATCACGTTCCTTTTCTCCATCCTTCTGTCCCTTCATTCAAAAACCTCTTCCCTTCTTTCATTTCATTCCCCACGCATTCTCCCACCTCGTCTCTTTCGACCTCTACCTTCCACCTTTACGCGCAGTACTGTTACCGTGAACGCATTCTATTCTCTCCTTCCTTCCCCCATGCTCTTTCTCCGACCTACTCTCCTTAACAGCCATTCTCTTCCTTTATTCACGCGGCCACTTTAAAGATGGATAGCCCCTGCTTCTATTAGAGCGTGCTGCGAGGGGGTGTACCGGCGTGGGAGACAAGACCGACCGAAATGAAGCAAGGAAAATAAACAAAAGAGGCTGGCGAGAGGGCGCTAAAGGGAATGGAAGATCCTTCCAAGGCGTGTTATCAAGGATACACCATTTCCCCAGTCACTCTCTCCCCTACCTCCGCTAGTCCCGTCCTGCTTTTTGTCTTCTAATTCTTACTCTTTCCTCTGGCTATTTTTGTGCTCCAAGCTCCCGACTTATTTTTCTTTTTAGCCTTTTTTTATTGTTTTCGTGGAGTAATTTCCTTTCATGGTGAGGAGGGAGAGGTGAAGGTGGAATGGGCTGGCGGGGTTACAGGGGAGAGAGTAACCAAGGAGGCTCCCCTCTTTTATTTCCTGTGAGGGAAAGGAAAGAAGTGTTAGCGTAATTAAAAATGTATCGATTATCGGTCGGAATTAATCAACCTATTTGCACTGAATTTGGAGTGTTTCCCTCTCCCCCCCCCGTTGGGAGATTTTTGGGCAAGATATATAACCAAATGAATAAGTAAAACCCTTAATAAATCCATATTAGAGTGATTCCGATGTAAATTTTCGTTATTCCTCGAACAACAAAGGATGTTGATCAAATTTTTAAAAGTTTAGGAGTTTTTGAGCTTCTGGAAACGTTTCCAGCCAATGATAAACAGCCATTCGTTTCCCTTCCACACTCAGACGGAAGAAGGTTTTTGAATTAAAAATTACCCATTTCCTTGTTTGAATAAAGAATCAAATTTAGCAGTTTGTGCTGAGATTATTCCACTCTTGTTCGTAGCCATCAAAAATGTAAGTTTTAGCGGACAGGCGTTTGCTGGGAGTTTTAGCTTTCTGTTTTCACTTTTTAGTTAAATTTTAACTTATACAGATTTACTAATATTTATAATTCTACCAAATATTTAATTTTTACAATCATATTACAACATAAGTGCTGCGTGATTCATTTTTTCTTTTAGTACTAACCTTTTTGTGCTTTAAATTTTCATAATTTGGATATATCTTCGCTTTGAAACTAACCTTTGAAACTGAAACCGGACAATTTGCTTAAAATAATAATAATTATTGATTGCTGGTGCGTGACTAGTCCTCAGGGGCATACAGTAATAGGAAAAGGCATATTGATTATTATGTGCGAGCGTGTAGCCGAGGTAGTACAGATTTATAGGAGGGGGAGATGTTTCTCTTCATTGACAACTAATATACAAAGGGAAATGATTAGGAAGAGTAATCATGGAAAACTGAGGTGATGCTACGAAGGTAGTGCATATTGAGATTGTGGGAAAGAGCGTTTGTGCTTCAGCATGATGGTTGCAGGCATGGTCGTCTTGAAGCGTGCTGCGTAGATGCATATGAATCTAGTGTTTTGTGGAATGGTTTGAAAAAAACTTTCGTTTTCCGAGAGCCTCGAAACGCTCCTCTTAATTACTATCGTAGCTATTACCTCTGATAGCAGTATAAAACATATTTGCTCAGGCTTCCCACATGCTATGCATTGACAAAGTAATGTTAGTTAGTAGATTTTGTTATATTCCAGGTAAAAAACATCAAATGTCTATGATAAACAATAAATACTAAACCCCCGTGTTTTTCAACGCTTGACTGACTCCTGTATTGGATTATCCGGACGTAATGATTATGCTTAAGTGTTGACTGCTTAAATTAAAGCTTAATACATTAAGAAAGCATTATTTTTTTGGAAAATGTGGTGACAAGTGACGTGGGCTATAAAAAATAAATTTCGAGAGCGGTGCAAAGAAGGGTAAATGATTTATGGAAAAATTGCCCTAAAAAGCGAGGGGAAAGATGAAAGTAGATGGGAAAATGAAAGTGTCGACAGAAAAACAAACGAGAGTGGGAAGAGAGAGGCAGTTTCACAAAAAATAATTTTCTGCTTTTTTGTTAACTGTTATGCTTAATTCATCATGAAAATATCGGTTAACGTTCTGTATAAATCAAACACCGCGGCAGACCGCTTCATCTCAAACGTATTTATGAGTGGTGGAGTAATGAGATACGAGAATGATGGTTCTAAAGAATCTCAATTTAAAACTTGTGAAATATGTGCTTAAGTATTATTTAATGTGAAATCAGGGAAAGTGCCTAAACTCGAGGAAAACATAAAATTAAATGATGCAGAGGTAATCATGGTTCGTAAAATCATAATGTATCTATGGAAAGTGACACGCTCTGCCAAGATGAAGTTCTGTTCTGGGACAAGTAGGTATGTATTAATAAATTGCACCAAAACAATGTTGGAAGCAACTATGGTGATATGAGCTACTAGAAACAACTGGGCTTACTACGTGATTCTATTATAGGCCCGGTTTCTTATAGTTAATAGTAATTACTATTTAATCAATATTAACTCTCAACTTATCGTTTGATCTGTGACTTTTTTCCGGATATTTTGCATTCAATCACGTCCTAACCATTTCGTGATGGTCGAGATACTTCTGTTAAAACAGAAAAAACGATGCAATACCTCTGTCTTCTATATTAGTGTCAGCATCACGTATTACCGAAAGAAATACTGGGATTCAGTCGCATATGCGGAACATCTTTTTATACTCATTCTTCAAGAATGGTCAGTCACAGTTTGATCTTGTTTGATGATTTAATAATGATCTTATGTATACCGTACATAAACAGTGGCAACAACTCGTCAGTAACTGTTTCTTACTGTAAGAATTTCACTATCAATGACTGAATAGCAAACTTACCTATTATTTAGATAAGCTACTTCTATTCATCTATTAGCTCAGCCATCACGACAGAAATTACTCCCTTTCTCCATAGAGAAATGCTCAGCCATCGTTAAAGCAGCTCACGTGCTAGCTTAGCCATTAATACAGAGATGTTCTTGAAAAATTCTTTTTGTTTCCATTCCATATGGAAAAATGTTTTTTACCTTTAAATGTTCGGCAATAACCTTTTCTGTTGGCTCAAATCGCTTATTCACTCATATTTTTAGTTTTTCGGCTGCTGAATGCTTGAAGCCAGTTCACGCATCATTTTAGATCCCGTTTACTCGGATATTTTATGCGGCATAACTCATTTTTACTGGAGAGAATTTTCCAAAACATTAAATATTTTTTATAAAAGGTTTTTCATTGAATATTATAATATTGTGTTCTTATAGAGTGCATGTGTGAAATTAAGTGCTTTCTGCTTTTAATTGTACACCTAAATATGCAATTCCTATTTAAACAAATGTGTTTTATTTTCTGAAAATTTATCTTAGAAATTTGAAATTGTGAACAGTTATTTCAAATTCTTTACTGAATGTAACCAGGGCTCTCTTGAGGCGGGAAACTACGACATCGCCGTGTAACTTTGCGGTTCCGTACAAAGTACGCTTGATCAGTTTTCGATGGCTTTTCTGGTTATAACAGGGTGGCCAGACCGACGTCCATGATCATTTAAAAAAAACATGGAGAAGTACAACTTACTTCCATTGGCGATTATAAGATGCTTCGTCGTCCTTTAGGGTGAGATAAACCGCAGAAGTGCTCCACAGTTTCTATGCCGGTGTGACACTGTGACATGTACCTAGCATGAGGAATAAGAATCGTTGAGTATTCTGAAATCTCACTCACGGGTAGAGAATAGAAAAAGAATAAATAAATATGAGAGCATATTTTGTTAGATAACATTCATAATATTAATTGAATTTAGAAGAGTGTAAAACTTTAGTTGAATTATTTGCATTTCAATGTAATTATCAAAATAATTCATAGATCAATGCATAAAAATTAAAATTGTTCTAACGTAGCAGCAATGTATAAAAATCTAATTATCTTACCATTAGAAAAATTATTCTCTGACATTTTCATTTTGGATAATTACTGTAAATTTAAACATAATGACTTAGGGAATAGTGGAGACAGAGTTAATTCAAGAAATAAAATTTTGCCTAATGTATCTACCAAAATTTTATTGCGAATTTGGGAGAAAACAACTGTGTGTTTTAGTACCAAGTACTTTAAATAAGTTTCCCAGGGATATGCCTAGTATTAAAAATATGAGTACACTTAAATTTAAAGTAATGATATGTCTCTTAAAAATGTATAGTATTTAAATAATAGAAAAAAACAGCCATAAAACTGAAGAATAGGTTAAATCCTGTATTAATTAATTTAAATTGTATAAAATATATATGGCACCTGCTGACAAGTCCAATAATGAACTAAGCGGGACCACGATAGAAAAATATTAATGATTTATAAAATGAACAATTAATTGCACAATTTCAGAGTCGTTGTTTATTAATTAAGGTATTTAAAAATTATCCATAAATGTAGGTAATATATATGTGTTATATGCATGCATACATACTGTATTGTGTAACAAAATATGTTTAAAAATATTTTTATACCGGACTTTTTTGTGATGGTGAAAGTATTTATTTATGTATTATTCTATTTTGCACGGTTTATTCTATTGATGTGTTATGTTTATCTAATTTTAGTAATTGTTCAGACGTACCTTATACAATGTAATTATTCAATACTTGCTTCCGGGTAAATAAAGTTACTTTCACATTCTAAAAAAATGTAGCTCAAAAGTACCAGATTAACGTAAGTGGCGTAGTAGGTAAAAACTATCTTTATCTACCTACACGTTTGTTTAGCATAAAATGCTGAATTACTGAGAAATTGAGATAATATCGGTTAGCTTGAGAAGGCAATGCATTTTTATCTCCTCCAACCTATCTCAAAGAGCACTAGACCACTAAAAGTAATGAAATGCATAACGTTTTCCCTGGAGTGCCTATACTATATATAATGTCTTCATAGTTAAAAAGTGTGAAATACTGGAAATAATCAGGAAATACAACTAACATTACCATTTAAGTGTTACTTTCACATACAAACAGCGCAGGTGACCCTCAATGTAAAAAGGCATATTTATCAAAATAATTGCAATAATTTCCATTTAAATTTCACTGTACAATTGACGTAAAATAAAAAAATTTCTTCAAGTGCCTACTATAAATAATTCACTTGAAATCAGGAGACACAAGAATTTGTCGTTAGAATATCCTATCCCGTCTTACGATCTCATACTACGGCAATCACAGCATTTATTCTATGGGGACTCTCAATATGGCGAACAATGGCTCCACCTGAGGTTCCCCCACGCCACCTCTGTGGGAACAATAAACCTACTCTAAGGAAGGGATAAATAAACTGATTAAATTGTGAAGCCGTCTCCTGCACCGAGTCCGAGTAAAATATATTTATAAAAAAACGTTGACTATCGTACCCAAAAAGTATACTTTTTTTTTTTTTAAGTTTCCCATGTATATTTTTTTTAATAAGTTTACGAACACGATGCTATGGATCCGTAGATGATATTTGCATCACGGATTACTAAGGAAAAAGGAACAAAAAAATTGCACGGGTTGATTGTGAATCCGGATTTGTGGTGCCCGTTTGTCCGTTCGCACGAGGCAGATGATTATCACCCTGTGAACACCCCTCTTCATCTCCCGCCAAACCCAACATTATGCCCGAGGGGAGGAGCGAGCGTGTGTCGCAAATGGGTACGTGGGGAAGGAGAAGAGCGGCCGGGAGAGAGTACGGGTAGGACGGTTTTGCGGGATGTGTTCCTGGTTCTCTCCGCTCCAGATGAAAGAGAGGATTAGACCGCGTTCGGGCCACGGCCGCCACCGCATGCGCGCGGGCTGGATCCCGCGTTGCAACCCTTTCAAGCCGCAAAAAAATATTCTTCTCCCACACACCTCCTACCTTTTTCTCCCATGCTCTTCACTTTCCCCCTACCCATCGCCTTTCTCCACTTCCACGTCTCCTCACCCTTAATTCAGCGCAGACTTTTTTTTTTAACCTTACATCTCCCATTCCGTTCCATCTCTCCCTCTCTCTCCTTTTCTCGTCCTTTCTCTCCCTCCCCATATTTCTCCACTTCCATCCCTCACGCTTTACTTCCCCGGAGACGACGCACGTAATTACTGGAGTCAGCGGCGGAACGTGAGTCCTGGCGTGATAACTCGTGGAATAAACCGAGCCGGAGAAAAGAATCCGCTCTAAAAAAAATACGGGAAAGTGATGAAACCTTCTCTGCTGAGCCTCCTAAGCTTTTTTCGGCTTGTTCTTCTCTTCCATATTTTCATTTCTTACATTCTTGTTTCCTTTTGGCGACGAAAGGGCCGAGAAATGATGGATATCTGAGGGCATTTGAAAAGTCTGGGATACCACCGTGGAATTAAAGAATGTTTAGGAAAAATTCATGTACTTCGTCGGAATAAAAATAGACAAACATCAATAGTTGAAGCCAGGAACAACCGCTTCAACAGCGACGTGTTGTAACAGCATATCAAATATTTTACTAATACCGCGTTTCTGTCACCAGCGGATGGCACGTAGTGTTGTAATCTTATTATCTATATCCACGGTTGGAGCTACGGCTTGATGATTACTCCTACTGGGTCACCGAACATTATTCATTGCTGATGGCGGACCCAAGCAACGATGACCATGTCAATGGGCTGAAAATAGTTAATCGGTAGGCGTAAATGTTCCAGAAAAACTAGATCCAGCTTGTTTAAGTGATACATACATACATGTTAATTTGTACGAACACTAGGAATTAAGGAATTTCGGGATTTATTTCCATGGAATCTAAAAGATTTCTGTTACAACAATAATCTGGTGTCAGTGTGCCTTCCTCCCTCTCAGGCGTCTTGCCATTCTCAACTGTTCATTTGTCGATTTCACTGTCATTTGCCTTAAGCGGAAATACTTCCCTCTCATGCTTTTTCTGCTGCATCCATTTTTTTGTTGTTCTGGGGTGAGTCCTTTGCCCTCATCTTGTTCTTAAATTCTTTCCTCAATAAATCTTCCTTTCTTGCATTATCCTCTCTCTTATTTCCATTTTCTTCCTGCCGTCTCTTTAAGTCGCTCCTGGATCTATATTCGTCTCCTTCCTTCCCCTTTTTCGTACTTTCCTCATTGCCACCCAACGACCCGCGAAATCCATCTCAAACAAAGCACTTGTTCTCGCACGCTCGCTTCACTCTCCCATTCCTCCCCTCGGCAGCTTCTAATTTTCAGCCTCACCTGAACCTTGATTCGAATCGAAGTTTCCCTGCAAACTGATGCTCTAAAATTTTAATCCTCATAATCCTCCGTTCTAATTCCTCTCCTTAATTGACTTTTCTTACACAGGGTGAAAATTGCGTGCTCTCGTGTACGTTTGAGACGCGTCACTCTTTTACATAGGATTATGTTTTTCGGGAACAGTAATAACATTTGAATTTTTCGTTACTTATTGATTGTGATTGTGGTTAGATGGTAGGTCACTTTGGTCGGTGTCTTACTCTTGTCAAAACCAATTTAGACTGTTTGTCCATCGTACATGGCCCGACCGAATAGTTTCATCATTGTCGTTGAGGACAATGTTAAGTTTTGGCGCTGCTTTTATCTAAAATTGCTTGCCAAACTCGTCTTCATACCTGATTTCATTTTGGTGTGTCAGTCAAAGAGGGTAGGACTCAAAGAGGGTGTATGGTCACTGAGTGAACGAGTACTAATTTTCAAATGTGGGATAAACTACAGTGTCCTTTGATCTCTTCATCCCTCGCTCTCCTTTCTTCCCCTTCGTTATCCGAGGAGCATACTGCACCTATCATGTTTCGGTGGTATGACAGGAGTCTTCGGTTGAATTCAAACGCGTCACTCTCCGATGAGAAGCAAAGCAGTGAAGCCAGTAGGCTACCACATCGCCTGTGTTGCAATATAAGTGTTAAAGGAGTGACTCTCTATTCAGTTAAGTAATAACACCAGAATACATTTTACGCTAGGTTAAAGCAATGGATTCAAATTGACATTTTTTCAAGAGGGATGGCTTAGTTTCTGTAGTTCAAACAATTGTGCATGTGTTCAAGGGTGCTCGTTTTTTATTTTGTTTACTGAGGAATGCGTGACGGTAAACATTTAAAGCAATCCATTTCTTCCCTGGAGGACTCTCCCCACCCCTCACCAAACTCTTCATTGTAAATCCAGTATTCGCGAGTAGATATTGACTCTGTCAATTAAACTTTTATGAGTTGAGCTAAGCTTGGATCATGAAAGAACTAAGCGTAACTTGTAAATAATAGAATGGAAGTAGTGAAATTACTAGCCTAATTTTTTTTCCTAGTGTCGGACCATGACTTTCTTCAAGTTTGTTTTGCACGATACAGTTGTCTTTCCATTGTAATAGTATAAGGTTTCTATTACTGGAAGATTCGCTGGAAGCAAGACATGGAACGTTAATACTGAAATTCCGTGGCTCTACATTCCATAAATTGTGATATCACAGGAAAAATTCTTTGCGACGAATTTTGGCAGGTACGGAGCCAACGATGCCGAAAATGGGATGCGAAGTATGATTCGAAAAAAATTGTTTGAGCTAATTCCGAATGCGCTTCGCATATTATTTCCTTGAAAACAGGGAACACAGTGCGACCAAGAAGTTAGAACTTCTAGGACCTTTTTAACCACCATCTGGGGTGGAAACTCCTTATCCCATCGAAGAAGGCGAAGTAAGTGGCGGAGAACATGGATACGGTGACCATATGCTTAAAAGTTGTTCGAAAAATTAGATACGACAAAAAGTTAAACCTTGATTATAAAATATTTTAGCTATTTCAAGAGAGCCTAATATTTACACGAGCTTCCTTTGTTTGCCTTAATTTTTCCTAATAATCCTGGTTTTCATGGGTGGCTTAGAAAATTCATTTCTTAAATTGTAGTAGTTACTTATCTATACATATTCCGTGTATCTTTTCACCCATGCTTCTATCGTGTATTTGTAACCTCCAGACATTTATTTCTCAGAAGGCAAATCTCTATTTGTATTATAGAATAGAATCATCGTGTGTAGTTCAATTTTTGCTTGAAATAATTTTCGGTGAATGGAATACATCAGAGAGTCATAAAAGAGTAGAGTACATCGGCATGTAATTTATTTTAGACACCAGGCTTTTATGAGACTCACCTCGGCTTAAACAGCATCCATAGTACATGTATTTTTTAAGATTAAAGCACTACAAATTTTGCCTCGCATTGGTTTCTTGACTGATGCTGCCTTGGAGTTTCTGGATGTAACATCCGTAACTTCGTCAGGCTATACGTTACTCTTTTATCCGCTTTTCTTGCTTCCCATCTTCGCTGTTTCTTGAAGGGCTGCGACGCTGATCTCGCTAATTAATTTTCTCGTGTCGTTCTCTTTTGCTTTTGGTCTTGTACCCTTCTCTTTCTTCTTCACTTCCTCTTACGCCTCTCTCTTCCTCCCTTTTGATGCGCCCTCCCCGCCCTCGCCGTTCATGCACTCGTTCACCTCACCTCCCACCACCCCCTCCATCCCCCGTCGAAATCCCTTGAAGCGCTCCCTTCTCTTCCGGTGGCTTGATCCTTCTATCTCGACCTCTCGCGAGAGTGCGAGCGGCCTCGCCCGTCGGACTATTAAAATGCCCTTCATCCCCGGGCTCCCTTCAACCCCCAAAAAGCAACCCTCTCTCCACCGCTTTTCTCCTTAGCTCAAACATACCTCCACCCATGAGAAATGGAAGAATCATCATCCCCCACCTCCTCTATCACCGCAGCCAACCTTCTTCCTTTCCCTATCTGCCTTCCCCGCATATTTTTTCTCTCCACTAAGGATCTTCCGTCCACGTTTGCTTCGTTTGCCACGCCTATTAGCAGCCACTTAGTAGTATTTCGAGCACCTCTCCTTCACGGCATCTGTGACGAGAGTTTTTTTAAACTCTGTATGAGTGGCGAGTAGTAGAGAGAGTGAGACAGTCCGAGGAGTCGGGATTATACACGTGGGGGTGGAGGGAAAAAGGAAAGGTTCTGAAGAGCCCAGTGTACAAGGGGACTCTTGTGTCTTTTCTTTCCCTTCTCTGTTCCTTCGTATGTTTTCCTGCCGCGAGTATTTACGGCGCTCTTTTCCCCAAGGCAAGTCCTTGAAGGAGTAGTAAGTACCTTTATTGTGCGTCAGTTGTCCTTTTCGTAGTTTCCTTCTCTCATAGATTCGCTGTTACATGTTTTTTATGTATCCAGGTGGAGATCATCCGGTTGCAAGTACACGAAATTGATTTTGTTGTTGGAACTTAAAGATAGTGAAAGAAGTGATGATATTTTCTGGATTATTGGACGGTTTGACATCACGGCTTCTAATCATGGAGAAATGAAGTTGGCGAGACGACTTATCGAAAGGTTTACCATCGGTACCGTTTTTAAGATTTTGATTTTCCAAATTTAGTTTTCTATTCTTCCGAAATCCCCATTCCTTCCACATAAAAATCAAATTTAGAGGGGAAATAATATAAATTTTAATAGTAATGACATAGTTTGCAACAAGACCGTAGGAAACCGGCCGTTGACGAGCGTATTAACTCGTATTTGTCTAAGAAGACTTCTTAGGAGAATTAGTGTACTACAGGCGTGCTTATAACTTTTTCATTATGCGAAATGCTATTTTTGTTGGATGACTTCAGTCTGGTTAACTACTGAAAATAAGTTAAAAATTACGTAGAATCTGCACTCTACGATCGCGAGAAAACAATTTACAGCAATTTTTTTACGGTAATATGGACACCCATGTTTTGACTGGCGAAATGTGAGGTTTTTACATAATTGATCATGGCTAGGATGCTTAGGTAGGCTTCATATGCCCTTCCTCTTAGTTTACTGATGTAATGGTCAATCATTTGCAGACTCCTTCCGCCGGTATATGCATGCGTATCTATAGAAATAATTAGTAAGTAGACAACTTTATTGCCACGTTATTTATCTTTAAGTCGGAGACTATGTTCTAGATGACGCTGTATATGATTCTGATGAACGTGAAGTCGATGTATCGAACGAGCTGTTTGAAAGGAGTGAAGACAGTAACTTGGGTTAGTAGATTTTAGTGGTCAAGATAGCGTTTCTGTGGATATATTTTAGTTTGAATTTCATTACAGTGTTGTTCACTTATGTCCTAAAGACGTGTAGGATAAAACTAGGATGCAATATATGTATTAGAAAAATATGTTATAAGTGAAATATTAATTTCAGCCTCAATGTAAATGTTATAAATTCAACTGCATGTTTGACACCATTTCCGCATGATACAAACCTCACATTTCTGACGAATTTTCATGTTGAATAATATGTTATATAAAAGGCATAAATTATAGTAATTCCTTTTTATCGCTTATTGATAAGGCAAGTTGATCGCATGGGTTGGCATGAACACGCTACGAGGCATTTCTGTATTCATTAGCATTACTAAAGAGTTGAAGGAGGCATAAGGGTTTTCTCCTATAATGGGTGAGGCAAGAATGAAGAGAGTCTCATTCAGTGTCAGGTATGTCTCGGATAAGAAAAGAAATTAGCAGGCGATAGTATCATTTTTCGGATTTAATGGAACACCGAGTACTAAGTCGGAATCATTATTTAACATTGGATGATGTTTTGCTGCGCAATGGACTCAATTTAAATATTTCAGGGTCCAATACAATAATCGGCTTCAATGTATGCATTTTTGTAGTATTCATTTGGATGGGACTTAAACTTGTTCATCCATTCTTTTTATGTTCCATCCACTAATATGGCTGAAAAATAAAAAAGGTATACTATGGGTCTTCATTTCAAGCAAAACAGTTTTGAATGAGTGATTATAAATATTAGTAATGATAACCTTTGTTATGATTCATTTTGACATTCAAATACCTAACCTTCCACCCTCTCCCCGGACTTCCCCTACTAGCCACCAATCTGCCACCACTCCCTGCCCAAAAAGAATCCTTGCACCTATATTTTACGCGAACCTTGGATTACTCTTCCGTTTTAACATAAATGCATTTACTCATGGTAGTAATAGGATTTTTCTCGAGTGGAATTGATTAATGGGTGCTGTTCGGAAAGGAACTTTGAGGTTAGGGAGGGACTAGATGATAATTTAAATACTTAATAGGCATGGAGCGAGACATAAGTGAGAGGGTGCAAGGGAGTGTTTCCTAGAGGGAGGTGGGTGGGGCAAAGGAAGCAAAGAAATGGCGCACGTGTGTGGCTCCCGGTAAGGGTTTTGGGGACTCGGGAAAATGGGGGTATGCTTACTCCGTGAGCCGGTTGTAAAAAGCGCCATGCTCGCCTATCTTGTGACGCTAATAATACACGAAAAGTATTCGCAGGAAAAACCACATGCAGGTGAAAACGGCGTTTGTAGAAAATAGGCTGGCGGTAACTGGCCAGTGAGTAAAAGCGGTTATGAGTGATGGAAGTGGATCTGGTTTATGTGGGAAGATACAGGATGAAGATTTTGAAATTGGGAGGAAAGGACTTTAATATTTGATGTTGGCCAAATATGAGGAATTTAATGGGTCTACTGAAGAAAGGTCTTGTGGTTGAAGTAAGACGAATAAACTTGACAGTGGCAGGCTTCACTTTTTAGAAGTTTATTTAGTTTATATTCATGATTAATTAAAATATTTAGTACTTTTCTACAAAATTTTATTTTGACGACGCGTTTAACCGATCTACGGCATTTTCAGGTACAGAAAGTAACTACAACAACAATTAATGTATAAAACTAACTTTCTGTATCTGACGATGCCGTAAATCAGTGAAACTCGTTGTGCAAATAAAATTTTGCAGAAAAGTACTATGTATTTCAAATAATCATGAATACAAACGAAGTGAAACGGCCTTACCTGGGTAGCGCTTATTACCAGAAGGAGAGAAAGAAACTCGAATATACGTTATATCGGCGTTAGTGTAAAAATTTATATTGTGGTGATGAGGTAAATTTCTTGAGGTTATTTCGTCTTGTACCATGGAAAAAAAATAAATTGAATACAAGTGCCGTACTTTATCTCGCTGAAAATTTCGATAAACCACAACGCTCAGACCTCAAAAAACTATTTATCTGGTAAATCGCGTTAGCCCCAAGATGGTGAAAATTAAGATTTGAACGTCAAACGGATTTTATTCCAGTTATTCTGGCGAATAAATGTTCCGCCTGGGGAGAGTATTCTGAACTCAAGTGATTAACATTTTGCTTCTGTAGCGCTTTCAATATGTGCTTTAGATTAGATTGTGCTATCGTGGACTTTAAGTGGCTATCATTTTGACATTACTTTGAAATTTTATTTCCAGCTGTAAACGAATGTAAATTTCGTATCCATAGTTCAAATATTTTTGGATTTTAAACCTTTTGTAATACATTTTTAAAGACTTGGGTCAGATTCTTTAATAAATGCTTTCATCTCATCTAATATTAATTTTTAATTCACATGGCCGTGTACTTGGAAGAACTAAGTGGTTGGATAAAAATAACTGAATAATCGACTTGAATGTTAAGAAAACCACCACTGTAAGTGAATTTATGTTTTCAATAATGTGTAAATGACTGTATTCCGCAGTCCTTTCTGAAACATTGTCTGTTATTTTTCAAAGAAAATTGCCTCTTCGGTAGAATAGTGCCACAGTATCCACTAAGTGATCTTTTCAGAGCTTACTCCTGAGATAAAATTAAAAAAAATCTTCAAATAAGTTTCATCTTTGCGGATGTATAAGTTCAAAAGTCTACCGAGGAAATATCATTCGTCTTGATCGGGACTGATTTTCCTCTGTGGAATTTTAAACTAATGTGCACTTATGTGTGACTCCCTAAAGGTAATACCGCGGCTAGTCCCACCCCTCAAAATTTGCGGATTCGGCTGGTTTCTTAGGTAATGACCATTTTTCGGTTATTGTCATTGCTTACATATACAGAATTCATCTGATATACAGAATCTGATTTCAGAGTAGAAATTGAATAGTAAAATTAACTCTTAAATCCTTTTACCCTTACCTTTGATTCATTGATTTATTCCCAGTTTATTGCAATTGTGTATTCTTTTATTCCTTCTGGTTGTCGTGGCTAGTCGTTCACGTCTCTCAGCTATGGGAGGGAGGTTAGCTTTACAGTTCTTTTATTGGGCCATTTTGCGTATTTTTCTGGCTACTTAATTCAATCCTCATGATCCTATTTTCAAGAGGCGTTTGTGATATTTCTGAGTCTTAACTTTTCCTTCGCAAATCAGGATGAAACTTTAATATCGGTTTGACAGTTTTTTAAATTCTGGTCTCAAACTTGTTCTTCAAATCGTGTAATGTGAAGTGATGATCCAAGTGCATTGGCCATTTCATGGGTAATTTATTGTTCATTGTCGTGGAAGCTGTTCAAAGGATCCTATTGGATGAATAGTAGACTATTATTTTCATTTATGTTGTTTACAGTATCATCCTGCTATTGTTGCCGGGTGAAAAGCTATAGTGCTTGGATCTTAGGTTAGGTCTTAGAATTAGGGAATGTAGTGCAAACCCTCTCCACCGTAACATGTATCATTTCGTACGTTTTCTTTCCGATTGACGGATAGTTGTACCTAAAGAGAGCAGGAGTAAACACGTGTAAATATGGCATTTTGGTGGGATTTAGTGAAGTTCGTATATCCTCCCTCTGTGGTTATTTCCAAAAATACTTTGCAAGATATTGGAAAGATTCCGTGTGCGAGTAATTTACATGACTTAGTGCACTTGAATATTTTTTCTCATCTAATTCATCGCAATCTGCCTTAGTGTTGTTCTTTTTATGTATTCTTATTTTATGCAAGCGTTATCCTCAATTCAATCAATATTTTATGCCGCGTAATTTTTTCCACGCCTTTCAATTAAAATATGGAACTATTCATCTCGTAATGTAGCATATGGAATCCAAGATCGCTAGTGAATACAATTTGAAATCATTAGGACACGTACAGGTAATGTATGTTACAGGTACATGTAATATATGGGCTTAGAGTCAGGGGAGTAGAATTTGTGTTCACTTACGGGATTTCCGGAACATGCTACATGTCAGCATTGCCGTTTTACCAGCCTTAAAGCGCTTACATCACATCATTATTTAAGATGTACGTAAGTGGTGGGTTTGCGTCTAGATAGTACTCGCTTGTGTAAGTGATTAAACTGATATACCTAGTATCATTGCAGTCTGTCTCGTCAAAATGGTTCGTTACTGTGTATTTGTTCTTTAACTCCGAGCCTACTTTTGTTGGTGATCTTATCAGCATATATATATTTAATCAAGAATATACATTTTTTATAGCAGCATTTATTCTGCGTAATGGAAGGAAGGCAAAAAATTCCATGGATATAAAACTCAATGTATAGAAGTTTTGCTTTGGTCCTGATATTTGTTACACTATTTTCTATGATTTCTATGTGAATATTCTCTCCCCAATCTTTTATTCGAATTTCTCTCAGACTTCTTTTCTTCCACTGAGGTTTGATTTTCTTGGGGTTTCTTTCTCTTTCTCCCTTCTACTCCACTCGCCTCATTTTGCGTGAATGCCTCAATTTTCCTCGTATTCCTTTCTGCCTCCCTTTCTTTTTCTTTCTGCATGCTACAGCTTTTTCTCTTCTTCTATTCTTTTCACCTCAGCTCCCTTCATTTTCCTTCAGTGTTTATTCCTTTTAATACGAGAGCATCGTCGCCAGATGCTATTTTTTTCTGGCATCATTTATTTTCCAAGAAGCTCCACGCTCCTTGCTGTGCATTTCAGAATTTCCTTTTTTCTTGATTGCTGTCGTTAAAATTTCCTTAACCTTTGAATCACTTTACTTAACCTAATGTGGGTGCTATTGTGAGTGTATTTTCGTCACTCTTGACCTCCGCATCCGTGGCTGGTAGGCGTCATCTAGAAGAAAACATCTGCCTGGGATAAACAACTTGATGGCATGGAAATGAGTTTATTCTACGTTCACATCCTGGGTTACATTATAATAAAGAAATTTGCCGTATTTTATTTATCCACATAGCTGGAGAAAATTTTATTCAGCGTGTCTTGACTGGACTGAGAATGTGCCCGCATCTGCATTATCGATATTTCAATCCTCCCTTAAGGCGTTTCCTAATTACGTAATGCTATTATACTCCCCTCGCCACTTTAATTTTTGGGCTTAATTGAATTAATTTGAACTGTGGAGGCGGAAATTGGGGAAGGCAGGTGCTCCTTGCTTTTTTGCTATCAGGTCGTGATTAATGAGACTATGTGGATGTAGCAAGAAACTTCTTTGCAAAATGTATCGATAGAAACTATAAATATGAAGGATGTGTAGGTTTAGAAAAAGCAGTTTAACTTGATATTTTTTATCGATCAGCCGATTTTAGTTTTAGGTAAAAAGGTTTTCGTAAACTACAGAATTAGTTAGTGTTATGGATACTATCACCATGGTACACAAGATAGAGCTTTAATTTTTGTGAGCGATTTATCCTGGGAATAATCTGGACAGAAAATAAAATGTAAGCCCCTTTGAAGTGACTGAATGTCAAGGAGGAGTTTCCAACGAATTTAATTTACGATATTTTGTGAAATTGATCCCAGGTTTTGCTAATATTATTTTCATTGTAATCCGCGTACATTATTTATTTATTTATTTATCCATGATTTGTACTAGTGAAATGTAGTAAACGATTGTTCGTAACTATCTGTAATATTGTATATAAATGCACATGCTCATGAAACGTTAATGGGTGCTTAGTTAAGGTGATTTACATTGTGAAATATCTGGCCACATAATTTTTTTTTAATGGCCGTAGCCCATTTTCAATCTATACAGCCTTGCAACGATCACAGTAACGATGTAATCTATTTCATGATCCAGAAGATGGTTTATTTAATGTTGGTTTCGATAGTTGAACAGTAATTACCATCTAATTTCCGGGCCGTTCAGTCCATTTTCCGAGCCTTACGACGATTCGTTTCCCTGAGTTCCCGTCTGTTTCTCGTGTACTTCAATCCATCTCCCTATTAATAAACGATCGCGCTTCAAGGAAGCAATCCCGTTCCAAATGGAAGGATTTTCGTTTACGTTTTCTGTTCCCCTCGCCTGAACCGGAGATGAAAGTTCCTTTCCTCTCTCTTTCTCTCTCGCTCCCGTCAGCCCTATTCCAATATGGGCGACCGACCGGAGAGCACTAGGTTCACATCCTCGTTGCCCCGTGTATTTGGGACCAGAGCCAATGTTATGACCGAATGTGAATGCTTTTTCTTCCTTCTTTCCCACAAAATTTTCTTGCTTGCGTTGTATCGACAGAGTAAAAAGTCTTCGTCGGACCTAATATTTAGTTCTCCAAATCTCTAACTCCTTCCTCACGAATTAGCTCCAGGAGAACTGGGTAAGGGTTTTTTTCCCTGTCATTGTGGAGTAGCCCCCTCCGGCTGGGTTTCATCGAGTGTTACTGGGGATACGTTTGCTTTAAGCATGGCAATTTATACAAATAGAACGTGCTCTTGAATTGCTTATTTCCGTGTGATGCCTCGCAGATAATTGAGAAGAATTGTCGTTCGAATATGATGGGATAATGCGCAGTAGGTTATCTATGTTTGCTACTGTATTTAGTGAAACATTTTATTGGTAATAAAGCATGAACTGGCCCCGTGTTAAGACTGCCTCAATATAACTGAAAAAGCATTAAATTCGACTCTATCATATTTTTCATCATATCCTCATTTACTTTTCCTCCACCATTTCCTCATGTTTTGGGTATCAGTATTTTTAACAAATTGTGGTTACATCAGACGACATCGAAAATACAGCCTAGGCGTATTGAAAATATTGGGTAAAATTATTCTCATTTCTTATATTGTGTCCTCCCCATTTTAAGATCATTGAAAGAAAAATGTAAAAACTTACGGTAATATATTTTCAAGAGGAAGGTGTTGTAAAGAGACAAGGATGTTAGACGTCATTAAGAAAGTAGAAATATCTGAAAAGTGAGTTAGTTTGATTGAGCGGAATGTTTTGTTTGGGGAAAGGTCATGGCTGTAGTAGCGTCGACGGGGAGGGCAAAAGGTAGGGACAAAACCTAGAATAATTATTAGAATACTCATGGCGATGACAATGATAATACCATGTACATTTTTATGCATGAATATCCTCTTTTTCTATTATATTTAAATTGAATCTCCTGATAGAAAACAATTTTGTAGTTATTTCTATTGGCATTTGCTTGTAACTTTATCCATCAATGATTTTATGAGATGAATCAAAAGGAAAGGTGCTTGAACCAGGTTATTAGTGATTTTTGTCGTTATAGTAAACATATAAATAACTTTATCCATCGTTAAAGTGACTTGTGAATCATTTGTTCTCTACTTTTAATGATGTGGATTGTTTTAAGCAAAATTCTACTGGCCATGTAGTCGAGGCGATTTTGTTTCAGGAAAGAAGCAGGTTCGATATTTCTTTTTGGAAATGCTTTCTAGACAGAGTTTGGGTTTTTCCCCATCCTACAATTGTATGGGACATGTGTGCACTACGTTTTGACCAAAGAAGTCAAGCAGTCTGATTGGTCTTAGTAATGCCATGGGAGAGGTTTTGTGATACTCTTGCTCACCAACTAGTGTAATATAATGTCGCTATTTCATGTACTTTAGTATTTAACCTATTGGGGAGGAATCTCGTGAATGTTCAAATTAAGAGATGCGATATAATTCCGACCGTAACATCATCAACAAAGTGGCATCTGTTTAAAATACATTCAAAAAAAGATAATATGCCTTTTAATCGTACCTGATAATGGCTTTACAGCGGAAACCGTCCCCTCAGTCTAGCTGGAAAATAAATCTGTGGAAAACACGAAGTTGTGTTTATTGAATTATGATGTATGTTTGTCTGATACTCCAAAGGAAATGTTTCGATTTGATATAAAAATTTAGTGAGAAAAATAAAAGAAGTGGACGAGAATGAAATCCTCCTGGCGCATTAAAATGCAAACACCTGATCGCCAGCTCTCGGAACCTAGCGTTCGGTCCGGGATTTTAACTCTCAACGGTTGGAAATTCGTGAACGATCGTTTTTCCCAGACTGCTAGAAAATGCTATTCGAGGCAGAGCTCTGCTATGTAGAAAGAGTGACGCGAAAAGTGTGGGAGCAAGGTCGCTACGGGAGAGGAGGCATTGTTTGAGATACCCTGGTGGAGAGCGGGAGGGAGTATTGGACTGGAGGGGAGGAGAAAGATCGCTAGGGTGGCTGACTTCCTGACGTTGAGTGTGTCACATTCGAGCGCAGAGCATGCACTGCGTCATACATACCTTCCGATGGGAATTGCCGAGTGGAGGGCTTTCGATGGTACGTCCAGAATTGGAGAGTATGCGGAGTTAGGTGGTGAAAGGGATGGTAAAGAAGAGGATATATAAGGACGGTGAATAGGAAGACATAACGTGTAACAGAGCAGTGCCAGAAGTCCGGATATGACAGGACTGGACTGGGAGTTGAAGGGGCTAGGTTGAAGGGGAGTTAAAAAAAGGCTAACGTAGAATTGATATGCGATTTGTTTTTACACCTACAGATTGCGATTTGTTTTTTTGTGTATTTTATACCTGAATGCCTATTTCAGTCTGTCCGGGTAGATGTATTTTGTGATTTCAAAACTTTTTGCTGTGAAATCTCAGTTTCAATGTATTCAGCTCCTTTTTCGTGAACATTTTCAATTTTGGATAATTTTCAGCTTTTTGCAGACCTTTTCTTTGATAAAAATTATACTTGTGTAAATAGATAATAGCGGTTTATCATACATTCGAATTAGCGGTTTGACTTTATATTACGTGCGTAGAGTTTGATAGGTAGCTTATATACATTCTCATGACACTCTCCCACTACGGAATTAATGCTCTCTTCCAATCATGCATTCTTTGTTTTTTTTGTCTTAGCTGAGGTTATATTCTTTTGTTCGAGCACTTTTACTTTCTGAAAACAGCGGACGCATTAGTGCGATTAAGCAGCCGGAGATTATATACCTCATTAGGGCCGGAAAGTGTTGAAGAAGGCCATACTGAGGTTTGAGAAGGAATCTTCCTTGCTCAGAAGAATGCGCATATCACAGGACACGAGGGGAAAAGGAGCTGGAGATGGACTGAAGCAGAAAGGTCTGACGGAAAATAATAAAGTATAGGGAATTGAAAGCGTCTTACTTCGAAAGCTGAGGTCTCATGAGACCGCGTCACTCGATTGACACGTTTGTGTTCCAAACTGTGGGAAGGATGGTCTGTCCTCCTTAGACCCTGTCTTCCGTCTCCTTATACCACTATTGTAAAGGTCGAACTCTTCTAGTGTTTTCACCTTTAAGAATATCGCATAATGGAAGGAACTTGGTTTGGTAAGGTCTATTCCCTTGCGTGGCGATATTATAAAAGCGCAAAACTTTGATAAAATATCTGATGAACAATATTTCAACGCAATTCCGTTCTAGGCAGCAAGCAAAACCACGTTTTAAATGTCCTGAATATTTTTCTGTAAGCGTGATCATCACTCCTATAGCGTCACACGTTGTTTTTCCTCTCCTAAATACGAATTGATCGTCAAACAGCTAGTTAGTTCTCTACCTTGCTATTCCATTTACCTTTACCTTTAGCTCTTGAAGTCCGATTTCAGAATGCGTAGTTAATGTTGGTTGGTTAGTTAATTTGGCAGGCGACTGTCAGCTGAGGTCATGTGCACCATTATAAAACGCGCATTGCAGCCAATCCTGATGTAAAACGAAATTTTATTAAAAATATGATATTGAAATAGATACAAAATCTAGTATTGATTCGACCAGAGCTATTGATATATTTATTTAGTGCAAAATTGAAATCACCCTATTTTAATCTTCTTTTATTTAGAATGTTTTGACAACTTATTTCATCATTTCGTCAAATGAGTTTCTAGGTATTCACCGCTAAGGAATTTCCCATTCTTGTACTTTTGATTACATTTTCTGCATTTAAAAGACAAGGTTCGAATATAGCTTTAACATAAAAAAGATAGATCAGATAAAGTTTTAGCTTTTGAGAGGCTATTTTATTGTTAGAGCACCACACACATGACGTAATTGAGAGTAAAATAGAGAATTTTTGTTGTTCCCACGCTGAAAATATTGTTTTTACTTTTCAACATAATTCCAAGTAAGCTTAAAAAAACCATACTCAGTTGAAATTATGGACTGTGAAGTAAGCATTATTTGTTGAAAATGACATGGAAAACATAATGGATATTGAAAATTGATGAGGAAGATGAGAAATACGTCAAATTGGAAGAAAATGTGGTGACTCCCCATCAAAGGTGGCTAGTATCAGACTTTATTATGAAATTCCCCAGCGTGTCATAGTCAGCGGGTCAGTGGGAGCGATTTATGTCAGGTCTACTGGATATGTGCGTCAAATAAATTCAGCAAACTTATTTTAGCCTACTTAAAAAGGTTAATCATAAAAAAAATATTTTTCTTTTTAGTTTTTAGTAGCATTTAAATAGGAATAGCTTTTGCCTTAGATAACTGAGAGTAGAAATCCTAAGTCCGATTATTTTTAGGAATGACTTGTGTGTTCTCCGATTATTGAGATTAAAACGGTTATGTGCGAGGTTATCAATCGGTCGTAAGAAGCCTATAGTTGGAGTTTTAAAGTCGGATTTACTGCAAATTTGTTTTTTAATTTTAATGTATGCTGATTCAATTATGTAACATGTTTTCTGCTTAGAATACTGGAAAAATGTTTTTTTTTTATTATTCAATGCTTAGATGAATTCAATTTCTCTTATCGTTCATAACTTTTGACTACATGAGGTAAAACTGTTTAGTCCAAGAGTGTCTAGTTGTGACACGTAAGTTTTTATCTATTGCATGTAAAAGAAATATATCTCTGTATTTCTTTGATATGCGTAAATCTATTCCGCATATGATCGAATTACCATTTTCTCAGTTTTTATTAAGTACGAGTGCATTAAAATAAAATAAAATTTTAACTTTCTTTCTTAATCTTTTTCATAACAGAACGTTAGTGTTTATCAATTTTCATGTACTTCCAGAAGGAAAGCTGCGAACGTTTAAACAAAGCTGCTGCATATTCACCCCATGTCATCGCGCGAGTTCAACCGCGCGAGGAAAATTGATGTGACAGATGTAGGAGTTCTCTCAGTACAAATCGAGATGTACCGCTGACCCGGACTGCTTTGCCTTAAGTCTTCATGCCAGTCCATTGGACAAAGTGCTCCCCTTTTTTCCATTTATCATTTTTATGCCATTTTGCCGTCAATCCAAGGCGGTGAAGGGTCCTCCGACACTTCACCATCCTTTCGTTGTCCAGCCGCACGCTACCCTAAGTAGCGATTCCTCTCTTTTCCCCCGACCGTAGCATTTTCAATGCCATTCTTTTTTCTACCCATCTCCGCATTCTCTCCACCATTCATTCGGTTGTCAATGGCCAATTTCCTCGCGCTACGAAGCGAGAGGGGAAGTTGCATGGGAATTTACAGTAAGATGGACCAATTGCGAGGGGTTCAAGAAAGAGTAGTTCTGGAAGGGTAGGAATGGGTAGTTGAATGAAAATAGGAGCGAATTGGTGGATGTGGGGGTAGGCGTAGTGCAGAAGTGCGGTAGTTGCCCAGGCGCGAAGTTTCGATCGAGGCCCTTCAAAGGGAAGCCCACAGGGGAAAGACTTCTTTTTTCCTTCTTTCTAAAGGATCGGAAGGGTCAACAATGAAGAGGAAAAAGAGTGGGCGTTCCGATAGCGCAGAGTGTCGGATGTGGGGTCTCCCCACTTCAAACATCATTCAAAGACATGGAACTTGTGCCTCTTTTTTACCCGTTTATAGAGCCGTATAAAATGTGTCGCCAGGTATTTTTGTAAGGCAGTTAATAGTTTATAAGTTTGGAGCCGGGGGAAGTGAGCAGACTTGGACAATAGGGCGGTTAGGTTTGCCTCAATTTTACTTGGAACACCAGAGGGACAAGCAATTTCTCTCTTGCCGGAACGGTGGTCGCTGCAAACAGTTTGTTTCTCCAACGACTGCGGGAATTCATATCTCCTAGTGTTTCTTAGAAAGAAAATTCTCTTATCCGATTTTTATCCTCCCGAATCTGTATTACCGTGACCCAAGCTATGTAGGTCAAGTCAATTGAATAGTGAAGGCCATAAATCGCCTTTGAGGTTACACTGACGTTTATGACTCTCTATCACGCCAACCTATGAGTTTATTTGGCAATTGAATAATTGAGTGCTGTCAGAGTTGCTATAGCAAGTGACGCATTTAGTTCTTACGACTGGATGAACCTTAATTTGAGGGCTTAAAATGTTCAGGATTCGATGGCGATAATACTTGCAGTTTCATTCTACTGTAAACGGCGAGGAAAGATTCTTTGCGGTTTTATTTCTATGCTGCCACTTTTTGTGGCCGTTAGGCAAACTCGAAAATGCAATGAATTTTTTAGTTTAGAGTTTAAAGATACAAGTGATGATTTTAGTTTTAAACTTGGCATTTGTTTGCCTCGTTTTGACCAAGGGGCTTTATAGGTACTGCCGCTGTTTATGGTTAATTCATTCTCCAATTATGCTCCTAAATTTCACTTTCACATATGTGTTACGAGTATCTTCTACGGTATTCGTAACTTATTAGTAATATCTTTAGGTGTTTTTAGTTTAGCGTGTTATGTGAATTGTTTTCCAATAAGACTATGCATGTGTAGATGGATGCTGGTTTCGATGCAGATTTTTATTTCAATACAATTATTTTATCTTGTGCATAAATTTTGCTCTTGATTCCCATCCAAAATTCTCATATACTGCTTTGATGATGATACTATCATATTATATGTACTGTCATAGCCATTTTATCGACATAATTATCGCTGAAATACTTTCATTGTGATTCCGATGAGAATTTGATTGCGAAGAACAAAACCCTGAATTGAGCAGTTATGTTAAGACTATTTCCTTTAACAAATCTTCCAGGCGTAACAGATAATTTATTAGTTGAATTTAAAATTAACATTGCCCTCGTGTAAAGAGTTGTTCTCAGTACTAACATATTTTGATTGGTGTTAGTAAAATTCAGTACTTATAAATGAAATTTTTTATTTAAATTCAATAGAAATAGAAGGGATCAGGCAATTCACTTGAAAAGCGGAGCAGTGAGCATTATATATGTGTTTTAAAACTAATTGTAAAAATAAATTGACAAACTTATTAATAACTTCGTTATTTATTTAATATGAAATGTTTATTAAGTATAACTGTGTAATTCATGAATTGATTTTGAATGCGAATGAATCTATAAAGAGTAACAGGGACTACCCTGAGTTACGCTGCTGAAATCATTCATCTTCAACTGCACAGTATTCGCCATCGTGTATGTTTTGGGATTTAAGGGTGGTCATACTCATGAGAATATGTTACACAAATGTTTGTAAAATTTATTACTTATGGGAAACTTATTCTATTTCAAGTCGGTGTCGGCTAGGTTAATTCGTCGCCTGCTAACCCTAAGGTCGTTGTTTCGAGTCCTGCCTGGGTGGTTTCTCACCATTCAGGACATTGGTGATTTGTGAGTTTTTAGTTACAAGTTCATTGTAAGAGCCCTAATTGTGCTTAAAAATTAGGACGGCATTTATTTATTTTTCTCTATTGTTGATAAAAATGTAATAATTGCGTGGAGTCAGAGGAATTTTGGAGCAAAAAGAGTCGATGGGCTTGTTCTGCAATATGCCCTGCATATTCGAGAGTGAGAGGGCGCGGGGGTGAGGCAGAGGTTTGGAATGAGATTCATTCGTTTGAGATATTGTGAGGGAGGAGTGGAAAATAGAGGAAGATTTGAAAAGGCCCAGTAGTGAGAAAGGGAAAATTGAGAAGCATAATCCGGATGGCAGGTTAATAAATGATGAAGGGTAAAGAATGTAGATGAGAAAAAAAACGTTACAAGGAGTGAGACGGAAATGGAAGGCAATGAAAGTGTTCCCAATGGAAGAGCACTAGAGGGCAAGGGTAGGTCCACCGGCCGGTGAGAAATTGGACGAGGACCTGGTTGGGGGAAGAGGAAAGTTGAAATTGCGCGTGTAGTTTCGTGAGGGGATTTTTAGACTGGAAGTAAGCCATATTTGCGTAAGGGTAGCCCGCTGCCAACAGTTGGATGCCAGGTGGGAGACAGTATCGGATTGAAATTCAGACATGCATTCCAAATATAAAATACATGAAAACTTGAAGGCGCTGAATGAATAGTCGTCTTGTTTTTGGCAGAAACAATCCTTAGGGCTGGTGTTGCAGGTTTCCTCCTAGATACGATATTTCGATGGTTTTTCTGTCTTTGAATTCTGTCTTTGTGGAAGCAGTGGTGAAAGCTATGATCGTAGATTATCGGGTGTGGTGCGAGGAGAAAAAACTGACCGGATTGTGAACTCAATACATTTTCTGGGACGGAATTTTGTGCTAAACGCATCCTCATTACGGGTGTTATAGATTAATAGAAATAAAATGCACCAACTTGGGCTACATATATGTTGTAAGTATATTACCTCTTGGAGCTCAGATTTATCGAATGGTGGTGAAATTATTTTGAGATGAGCCTAATAAACTATGCAGTTGCCATGCAGTTCCTCTCTGATAGAGATTAGTAGATCCAAATTTTTTTCGATTCGGATCTTGATTTTGGATCGTGGACCATTTGTGAAATCCGGATCCCTGATTCTGTCTCTCTTTCTTATTTTGGATCGGGACGATGTTTTGCACTTCCAAGTGCTTATTGACTCTTTTAGGAGACCTGGGAAACCCGTTTTCTCGGTAAAGATTTGTTCACGAATAGTTTCGACTTTCAAGTTTTTTACGGGGTCCTGTCACTACAGAATTGTCCAAGCGAATTGCAATTGCAGGCAATGCATTCTTAAATGAGTGGCATATATTATTGAAACGTATCAGTAGACGTGGATTGAAAATCAAAGTGCTTGTTTTCAATAAGTAACGAAATGAGATGTCTAGGATAACATGTCTAGTAAATAGTTCTACTTTGAAAAAATTGAACTTTTTCACATTTCACATACAACTTTGGTAGAAAAATTATAATTATTAATAACTTCATCGTATTCCATGGTTAGAAATCTTTTACGAATTAAGTCAAAATTAACACTAACATTAGTTTACAGGCAATGTAACACAGATTCAATACTAAAACATAATTGTATTCCTACCTAAGAGTCTTTCAAGTTTACCGGAAGTCTCTTGTGTTTTTAGTAAAGCGCACTGTTTGAAATAATTTAAAGGAATGTGGAAGTTAGTAAAATTGTTTAGTCTAATGATGCAAGTATTAATCCTACTTTATAATCGAAGAACGTACATTTCCTTTCAGTAGGGTGTCATCAATAACTTGGCATTTGGGGACGCCGAGGTCACGTCCTCGCCTGCCCGAGTCCCCCCTGGGTGGGTTTTTCTCCACTCAGGACACGGGTGTTAAGTGTGTCGTATTTAGGAGTTAATTGTAAGAAATGACTATGTAGACCATAAATTCGCTAGAAAAAAAAGATGGCATTATTATTCAATGAACCGCAAATAAAGTGAGCTTTATTTATAGTCACGTCTCGCATAATGAATGAATTTTTGGCATGTTCTCACCTACCTCCGTTACCAGCCAAAAACTTAGAAAATGAAGCAATGCCAATTTCATACACCTGTATTTTGATTTAACAACACCCAGCATAGCTATTCACAGTATTGATCTTTCTAAAATCAACTATCAGTTTTTCATCTCATCAGTATCCGTTGTTTGCTCAAAACCACTTGATATCTACCAGACACGAAATCAATCAATATGCAGGAAAACAAACAATCATGTAATTTTCAAAATTTCATAGAAGCATTGGGTACTTAAACCAACATAGGGATCATCTGATTTGTGAAGGTAAACAACCCACAAGCACATAGAATGCACGTCATGAGGTAAAAATAAACGCTCGTCATATCTTTAGGCAAAGGTAACATATCTGTAATACACAAACTAGATTGGCAATACACAATAGTCTGGACGGTCAATTTATATAAATACCTAATTCATAAAGAAATGATTCTCGTTAAGAAATATTCAAATATTAATATGTAAAAAGCAACTAGAGTGCGAAACGTATAAATAACTGGGTCTTGCACAGGCATATTAAATCATATAATTAAGAATATATTAACCTGTCAGTTATGATTAATGCACTCAATATCGTTTAGTAATATACTCTGTTGTGATCATAGCGTCAACTCCGTCCTCGTGTGCTAGTTCAACTGCAGCTTTTCGGAAAATTCATGATTTTCTTTCTCTACTCATGCTGCTGTTTGGTGACAGTCTACGGAAAATTGAAGTATATTATGCAGCAACATTATGACCTCTAAAATGGCTTTTCGTGCCCTGGGTCAAATATTTTCTCAATTGAAAATGTTGAATTATGATGCATAAGCGAAATCACTGATCCGTGTAAAAATCTAAACTCATTGTTCTTTCATCATTTTATGAGTTATTTCCCATGGAAATTCCAGGGGAACTTAGCCATATTTACGGCTCATATCAGACCACGCCGCGCCGGGATCCCAATGCGTTACCGACGAATAAATTGGTGGGAACCTGTGGAAGAACGTCGAACACCAATTTCTGGAAAATCAAGCTTTAATGCCAAGTTAAATATCTAGAATTTGCTCATTAAACTTAGATCTATCGCTAATACCTGTAATTGGAGCGGGAATGTTGCACAACCGTAACACTTCCGTCGCAGGTGCCTTTCAGAATTCGTTTGATCGGGTCGGTGAACTTATTGTCAGAATAAAACGCTAAAAGTGTGTGGATTCTAGTATGGATCCTCTGTTTCGAAGTCCGTTTTATACTTCGACTCTGGGAACGAGATGTAAAAGACCAGACAATGCCATGGGCGCCGATTGCATGTGCATTAATGGAGGTAATAGGATAAGCACGAGATCCTTAAATTCATAATTTACTGCGTAATGATAAAATATTTATTAAACTTTTATTTTAATAACTATGGATGATTGAAAGAATATATTTATTAAAATTAGTAAGCAAAGGTAGTAAGTAATTAGTAGGCACTGGGACTCCCGGGGTGATGACTAGGACCCTTCTCCACGCCGTGCTTTGGTCAATGCTAATTTGGGGAGGTACGCACGCATAATGACAACTTAATGTTACTGTGCGTTACCCTTTTCAGCTTGCATAGAGTTTGATAGTTTATATACATTCTTATGACGCTCTACCACTTCGGAGTTTATGCTCTCTTCCAATCATCCATTCCTTATTTTTTTGCCTTAGCCGAGAATAAATTCTTTTGTTCGAGCGCTTGTACTTTCTGTAAAACAGCGAACCTGAATTAGTGCGATTGAGCAGCTGGAGTTTATATACCTCATTAGGGTCTGAAAGGGTTGAAGGAAAGGAAACGCGGTGGTTTGAGAAGGAATCTTCCTTGCTCAGAAGAATTCGTATATCACAGGACACGAGTGGAGAAGGAACTGGAGACGGGCTGAAGCAGAAAGATCTGACGGAAAATAATAAAGTATAGGGAATTGAAAGCGTCTTACTTCGAAAGCCGAGGTCTCATGAGACCGCATCACTCGATTGACATGTTTCTGCTCCAAACTGAGAGGAGGGTGATCTTTCCTCCTCAGACCCTGTCTTCCCTCTCCGTATATCACAATTGTTATGGGCGAACTCTTCTAGTTTTTTCACCCTTCAGAATCTCGCATAATGGGAAGAACTTGAATTGGTAAGGCGTCTATTCCCTTGCGTGGCTAGATTATAACAGCACAAAACTTTGATAAAATACCTTGGGAACAAAATTCCAACGAAATTCTGCTCTGATTTGTAAGACTGATGTAAGCACGAAGACGTGGGGCAATTTTTTTCCCGATCGACGTTAAAATTCATTGCTTTAAATTAGCGAAATACTGCACGATGTTAGACAGCAATTGCTTGGCATATACCAAATTCCGGTTTCTGCTAATGAGAAACGTAGCACGACGGATAAAATCTTTTAAATAAAATATTATGCATAATAATGAAGCGCACTCAATTTTAAAATCCAACAGATAAATGTTTTATCTACAATATGTTTTAGGAGAAATAAATAATCAATTTTTTAGGTATCAATGACATGTTCGTCTAAAAACGTGTGCTCAATGAAATACATCGCAGATGACTTAATGATAGTATGTCTCTGAAAATAAGTCCATATATAATGGGTAGTTGAGATACCTTCCCTCCCAATTTCTTTATTCATCACTGCCGATTGTCAGATCGAGTATTCCTATCCATTAGTATAGAAAATCGGCGCTTCATCGTTCTTCTATCATCTGGAACATGACCGTTACCCACGCCATTTTATCAGAGGCTTGGGCTATTCGCGACTCGATACGATTTTGGCCAGAGCTTCAGCAGCAGTTATACTCTTTTTTCCAACTCATTGTGGGTAAATGTCACAGAGCGAGTAGCCAATGAAAGGCGTTTCTTCTACCACCTCAGTTTCAGTCTCCCAGCGGCCGAACAGCGCTGTCAGTTCTTGCGAATAAATGCACGTTGGGCGGCGAGGAGTCGCGTTAACCACTGTTTGTAGCCTTAACCAGCGAAGTGTAACTCGGATGCTGTAAATTTGGCAGCACAGATGATACGAGACTGAAGTGAACCCCACGGCAATTGGAGATAGACTTACTCCCCTAGTGCATACCTAGCCACTCTTCTGTGATTGGTTGGAAAAGTGAAAGGTTCACCAGCGCATTCAAGGTCAGCCGCCATGAGTTGGGAAAAAGAGTATCACACCGTCAATCTTCGATTTCCATATCCTTAACAATCAAATTTATGCTGTGATAATAATTTCAATTCATAAGCTATTTTTGCCATTACGTGATTCCCGTCCGTGGGATACCCTATTCACTAAGCGGTGAAATTTTATACCTATCCCCAATCCGGAACTGATTTTACTGTGTGAATTTCGATCCGATATTGGTGCCAGATCAAATGAAAGATCCGACTGACTGATCCTAAAATCTTTTGTATGATATCCTTAATTGAGATTATCAAATGAGAGAAATAATTATAGAACTTGATATGAACGACTACAACAAGGGTAGTTGCATTTTTTCCAAATTATTTCTGACAATGGCAAAAAGTATTTAAGCGTCTTCTTTTTGGCTATGAAATGTTTGTATTGTGTCAAACTGTCTTTTAGGTCAAAATAATTAATTCGAGTGGATAGGGGTGCTAGCGTTATAGGGATATATTCAACGTGGAATACAATATGTTATAATATTATCACGATTATGATACTCCTGCTAAAGTTATTTCCCTCATCGTTTTGACTTGGAAACAAAAATTATGAAGTGTATCATAAAATATTAATTGGCAAGTATTTTTTCTATTGCCATAATATCTCTCTAGGCTTGCCAAAATGCTGGAAATCCATCGACTCATCACCTGAGGTTCCTGAAGCGTAGGTTTTAACTGCATTCTAATGAATGTTCATTACTTTTGGTACCCAGAGTTAGGTATATTCCTAAGCCTAAAATTTTCACAAGATAAATTGAAGAGGAACCACGTGCGTGGAATTAAGGATAGCGCCATGCACGTGCATAATAAAAAACAGATCCGAATTCCCATTTGCAGTTCCCCTCCAGATCCTTAATTACATCAGTCCAAAAATTATGAAAACGAAACATACATGAAACACCCACGTAAAACGTGATGGAAAAAGTTTTCCGGATAACCGAGCCAAACAGCCTAATTTGGGGCGAGGGGAACGCACGTAAATTAATTTCATCGACTTTCCTTTTCCCCTTCGAGTTCCCTTTCGCCCCTTCACTCACCGTGCATTTTTCCAGCTGAACGTAACGAGGATTATTTTTTAAATTAATTTTTATTTCATGAAATATGACTGCCTGTGAAGCATTTACCTCGTAGGTGAGGAGAAGATAGGCTCCCGACAAAACCCCTACGACCCATCGGACGAAACTGTGGTCTCGCTAGGAAGCAAACGCCCGCTATGGAGGTGGCTGGGATTCCTAAAAAGGGATGCGGCTGGATTTGTTGGGGGTACGTGGGTAGGGTAGGCGTGGGAGAACGGAGGGGGAGGTAGTTGGGGAAGAGGGTGTCTTGTGTGCAGGCAGCGCGTGAAAAAAGGTGCAACCAACCTCAGCCCTTCTCTTCCTCACTTCAACCAAAATGCCGCTCGACGAATCCGACTAATTACTGGTACCCTTATATTCGCCGCCTGATCTTCTTTTTTCCTCTCACTTCACCTCCCCCCCCCTACACCCCGACAAACCGTTCCTCTCCGGGGGCTCAACTTACCGTAAAACGCTGCTCTCCCTCTTCCTACGCTCTTTCAAATACCCCCGTCGTCTCCCGTCACGTACAGGTCGCATGCATCCTCAAACCTTTCTCTCTCTCTCTTCGGTACCGTTGCTCATTCACTTCCTTCCAACTACCTTACACCACTACCCAAAATAAAAAATGAAAAGAGCAAAAAAATTTAAACCTCCAAGCAGCATCAGAAAGCAGAGATGGCGGCGTTCTAATAAGAATCCTTTATTCGACCTCAGAGGGCATCCACCTGTCTACCGCCCCACTTTTTAATGCGTTTTACATTTTTACCTTTCCTAGCCAACCTCTAATAAAATAATCAACAGGAAGATGCGGGATGTCGCACTAACTCCAGCTTCATCTCACGCTCTCATTCCCTTATGGAACTCCTGGTACTCTGTTGCATTCTGCTTCTGCCGCTTCTTCCATAAGTGTATAAAATGTCTTCTGAAATGTTACTTTTTCGGCATTTTAGTTACTCTGCATATCGTTCACCGTCGACTCTCTCCCTCACAATAAAAATAAAATTCGAATGTTGCCTTCTCCCCGCTGTCGTGATTATTCCTCTCTTTAACGATTGCCGGCATTTACAACTTTACATATTCTTGGCGTTTTACTCCAGGAATATTGGGCATGTATCTTGCCGAATCGCTGGCTTAGCCAGGTGAGTGAGGCTGTCGTCCGATGGCCTTAAATAACTGATTTCTAGCACGGCAATTAAGAGACTTGCTCAAAGTAATTAAACTTCTAATAACATACTAAAAATTGGCGTGCGTTCCTTATTTCTATGAAGGGTGATTGGAACTGGGGTGAGGTTTAAAGAGTCTTAAGGGTTATCGAGAGATCTCTAACCCTTCCATAGTAAAATTGAATAGGTCGGGGTAAGATGCTGTTATTTCATGTTTGCTCAGTAATTTACAAAATAATTAGGAAAATGAAATAATCAGATAGGTATGCCTTTCCAATTAACATTAAACCTATTCTTAAGCGCCATTGGTAGAAATTTTGAATTAAATAATTTTACAAATTTGATGCATGTATTAAAAAAAACTTGATTAATGAACTACCAAAATGTTAAAGGATTTAAGGTTTTCCCGACGAATTAGGTATATAAGTGAAGTTTTCTCGGGTTTCACACCGGGTAAGATTATATAAATAGATCAACGTTTCGATGGTTGACTCAGCCATCGTCATCAGGATAATGAGTTGAGCGAGGATGCTGGCGGTTATATATAGCCGCGGATGCCCCATTGTTGTGGGAGCCGTTATGAGTTCTTTGAATTTCATCAATCACTGGGCGCCAAGCCCTACTTGTTGAATCTGTTGTCTCTGTTGATATTATTTTGCTCCAGCTGTATCAATATCGCTTCTTTCGTTATTCTTTCCCAATATTTGGACGCCTGGGAAAGTAGTGTTGACTTTGGGAAATGGTCAAGACTATGCTCTTCTAATGCAGCGTTGTCCGGTTGGAAAAGCCTAATACTTCTTTCATGCCTAATACTTCTTTCATGCTCTTTCATTCTTTTCTCGATGGTCCTTCCTGTCTCGCCAATGTACGCCCTACCACACTGTTGTACACTATCCCTGTTGTTTTCAGGCCGAGGTTGTCCTTACAGATGACCAGGAAATTTTTGAGTTTAGCAGGCGGTTTATGAATCATTTCCACTCTGTGTCGTTTTAATATCCTCGATATCTTGTTAGATATAGATGATACTAGCAGGCCACCCGGCGTTGCTCGGGAAGGAGAAGGGGGATGCTTGGAATTCATGGTAACATAGCAGGATTTGTAGGTAAAGGAGCAAAGCAGCTTAGGTGACGGTCATCTAAATAAACAGAAAACAGTGTAAAAAGGCAAAATAGAAAACTCTTTATTTCCGGAATGCGAAACTGATGGGGGACTGCTTACAGCACTTCTTTATAGGCTATGTTAGCAGTTTTTCCTGTATCTATATAGATGGTAGTGGTAAAGCCTCCGTCCTCAGGCTTTCTTCGGCGATAGGAGGGGTATCCGTCATGGCCGGTCTGGGTGGCTCGAAGAAAAGATTTTGGGTAATGTTTAGTGCACTTGTTGTTCTTCATACAAACTGATTTCAAATTCAGTGGCCCACATGGCCCATGTACCATTTGTGTTTTCACTATTTCAAACAGGCCCTTGTCGGTGTTGGGATCTGGTAATTCAGCTGAGATGAGAGAATCAATTTGATTTGGGTTGAGTTTGTGAGTGAGCCAAATCAAGATGTGGGCGTGAGGGAGGCCTCTCTTTTGGCACTCGATGGTGTACATGTGGCATTTTACTGGGTCGAAAATGTTGGATTTGGTCATGAGATCCATGAGTTTGCACAATTTCAGCCGAAACACCCTGGATATTAGGTCATGTCTATGTTTGTGTGACTGGCCGGGAAGTAAAGAGGCTTTTATTTCTGGCCACTTAGGGTTGCACGTGAATGTTATGAAGAGATCGGGACGGTCGTACGTACGAACGTAGGACATGGCATCCTGAGTCCTTTCGTGTATATAACGCGGGCCGCCAGTGAAGGTTGATGGAAGGATGCACAGCTGACCAATTTGTTGCGTGGAGACATCCTAACGTGGAGACATATTAACATGGCAGAGGCAGGTGGCAGATTGAATGGGATTTTTATCGGAAGGTGGGAGAGTAAGCAGAGCGCGGGGATGGGTGCTAGGTGGCGCTGAGCGCACTTGCAGGGTTCGGTAATGAGAAAACGACGCTAAGGACGCGTCGGACGCAACCGAAAGTAGCACTACTGGGCTCGGGAGCACAAGATGCACCTATGTACCAACTTAGGTCGCAATCCGTGCTGCCGTATGGAAACGCATAGCGGACGGACAAACAGACATCCTCTTTTATATATATATATATATATATATATATATATATATATATATATATATATATATATGGGTTTTTATTTCTCTTCCAACATCTCCGCTCCATTGGCGGTGAACGTTCTTTTTGAGGCCAAATTTATTTCCCGTAGGCTATAGCCATTCGCGTGGAAGGTGTCTTTTAGGTGTATTAACTCCGTCTGAAGGCTGTTGGAGTCCGCAATGGTTTTCGCTCGATGGAAAAGCATAGTGAGAACACTCCTTTTCTGCGCCGGATGATGATGGCTCCTCCCGTTGAGGTATAGGTCGGTGTGTGTTAGTTTTCGGTATACAGCATGACTCAACCTTCCATCTCCTTTTCTTTCAACCAGAATATCCAAGAAAGGTTAACGTTTATTGGCCTCCAACTCCATGGTAAATTGAATACTGGGATGTATGCTATTCATGTGACTGAGGAGTCCATTAAGGCTGTCACGTCCATGTGGCCACACGATGAATGTGTCATCCACATATCTGAAGAAATATTTTGGCTTCAATGGGGCTGAAGTCAGGGCTCGATTCTCAAAATCTTCCATGTAAAAATTGGCAATAGCTGGTGATAACGGAGAACCCATAGGGACTCCTTCCGTCTGTTCGTAGAATTTCCCGCCGTATAGGAAATAGGTCGACGTGAGAACGTGGTGAAATAAATCAATGGTGTTTTGGTCAAATCTCGTTCGAAGAAGTTGAATTGTATCCCCGATTGGTATTCTGGTGAATAACGACACGACGTCAAAACTCGCCAGCAAGTCTCCCTCGTCAAGGCGGATTTCATCCAAAATTTGGACAAAATGTGCTGAATTTTTTATGTGGTGGTCGCTTAATCCCACTGGTCAGATGCTTCGCCAGAAGGTACGTGGGTGACCCAATAGCACTGACGATGGGTCTCAGTGGGGCGTCCTTTTTATGGATTTTCGGCAATCCGTAAAACCTGGGAGGAATCGGGGCTTGGGGTATAAAATTCTTCCTTTCTTCCGGTGTTGGAATGGATTTCTCGGCCAGCGCATTTGTCTTTCTCACAATAGAATCCTTAGGATCTCGGGATATCATGCGGTAGGCTGGGTCTTTCAGGATATCGTTAATTTTCCTGTGATAATCAGCGGTACTCATAAGAACGGTTGCATTACCTTGTGTGCAGGAAGCACGGTGTTAGCAGGATTTTTTCGTAAAGTGAACAACGCACGACTTTCCTCCCTTTTAATGTTGGGCTTAGGCTGGACAGCCTTTTTCAGGACCAAACACACTTCACTCCTAACCTCTTCGGCCTCTGCTTGTGGAAGTTTACGGATGGCTTGCTCTACGTTTCCCACTATGTCCGTAAGGGGAATGGATTTAGGAGCTGGTGCGAAATTCAATCCTTTGGAAAGAACTGAAAAAGTGGGCTCGTCTATTTCGGTCCCGGTCAGGTTTATGACAACTCGTCTTCTATCGATTGGAGTAGGAATTTTCGGTTGAACGTCTAAACGACTAAATTTCTTCTTCTGTCTCTGAGTATTTTTGCGTAATAACAGCTCACCTTGGGCAGCAGTGATTCTATTCACAAACTCCCAGAGAAAGCGTTATTGCAAGCAGTAGATGGAGATCTATAAGGCGTTCCGCGATGTCATCCAGGGCATTTCTATGATGGTGTATTCGTTCTCGCACTTGTGCGAGGCTAGCTCTCCTTATGATACGTCCGGCGGCAGGTGAGTTAACCGGTGATCATGCTGACCGGTGCTAGGATTCGAACCTCTTTATAGGATATATTTTATAATACGTCTAGGATATATTTTGTAGTCATGTCATCTGTGTATAAAGATTTTTAACAAAAAAATTGTACTTCGCGAAATATTAATTCATCGAATAATTTTACACGATTGTCATAAAATTCCGCTGGTTATTTTAATTTTGAGTGCGACCGCATGGATTGTAACATGAAATAGACCTTTAAATGGTGAGAAATCGGTGAAAAGTGATAGCAAAAAATGTATAGCTAATGCTGGAAAACTGTTGTCTTGAAAGTGTTCTCTTACATTAATTATCAGTACTACATATCGTAGATAGCCACTCAATTTGATTACCATAGGATATATCAACTGGGCACAAGCCATCTTTAGATCTGGAATTCTGAAAGTTTGTAACCAATAGAAAACTATGAAGTCATCGACTTCCGCCCTCTATACATAGAAGTAATTTTTAATTGTTCTCATAATTTGAATATATCTATTATACAAGATCACAGATACACCATTTCCGGAAGCAGTAGACTAATAAGAGTCACCATGATTGCGTTTTTGAACTTACGGAATATCCCTAATTCTAATTGAAAATTCGGTATGCTATGCTAGTTAGTAAAAAAGCATATTTCATGATTTTTCCTCTCTGAAATATTTCATATTTCATAGCTTTGTGCCTAAAATTTAGTAATTTAATATTAATAACATGAAAAAGGAAAGAGCTCTAAGACACATTAATGTTTTTTGTAGTTGGTAATGCTGTTGTAATTCGAAAGAATATTCCCTTTACATTATCTTTCTTCGCACCTTAATATTATCTCCCTTCTCATAACACTTCATCTCCCTCCATACACTCAAGTTTATATATGTTCACAGATTTTCCTTCATGTCTATAGCACTGCTATTCGTAACAGAATATGGACATATTTTTGACTTACTGATGATGTGTATAAAACATATTTATACCCTCTTGCCTACCATATACTTTCCTCGGTTTACACTTAAATACTTAAACCTTTTATTTCAATTAAAATACATATTTGGTTTTTGAGCTACTCGCTGACAGATTTCAGTGTTCACTGTCTGTTTGTGTTCAATTTCAGTGTTGACTGTCTGGTCCTAAAGGAAGAGATTTTTTCGCCTTTTTCTAAGAGATTCCTCTGCTGAAGTCGAGATCCAAGAAGTTTAGATTTCGTCTTAGGCAACTCCAAATCCCTTACGAGATCATTCAATTCTGACTGAGTAACGAGGTGAGGTTGTCGATCAGCTGAATCATCAGAACACTCTTCATCATCGGTGGAAGTATCACTTGGTTCCAGCTATTGTTCATAGTCTTTCAAATCAATTTCTGGCTCTAGAGTATAGGTTTTTGGGGGCTCAGGGATTGGCAAATACTCGTTATGAGGAATTGGTATTATTTCTGAAGGGATATTAGGATACTGAATTGTATTCTTACTTTTGATGGAGAACCCGACGGTGGAATTCATACAAAAGTAACAATTCGTGAGATGACAGCGAGGTTCACGCCAAACCATAGGCACAGCAAATGGAATTGATTTACGCGTACTTTTGAGCCATTTGGTCAAACTACTGTAACAAGAAGTGCAGCAAACTCTTGGAGCCCAATCCTTGTCCTGATCGCCAACTTGGCAGCCAAAGTAAAATTTATAAGCAGTTTTAAGAATCAAAGAAAGAGGTTTTCGTTGTGATTTTAAAGTCAATTCACCGCTAACATAGCTGAAGCGTTCAGGATGATTTTTACACACGCGTGGCATAATTACACATTAAATTACTTATCACAACTCACACCCACGTACTGCAATTCACTTGGAAAAATCCGGAGTAAAACAACTTCCACTGTTTTACACATTTTAAACAACTTGGAAACACAGATTCATTGCCTAGAACACCGGCAAGTTGACTCTGCGATCGCTAGAGGTATACCGAGGGAAGATGGCGACAACTGCAACATAATTGATTTTGAGAGGCTGATACTATGTGGAACTCCATGATGAAGGTAAAAGAATACTTTGTAACTTCAATGAGAATATAAGATCTCAATCTTATATTTTTTTGTGGAATTGCAAAGTATTCTTTTTTCCTTCTTTTGCTGCGAAAGCATGAGAATTGCTGTCCAAAACTGAGCGGGCGAGGCATTGCGAGCGCCAGCGTGCAATCTCCCGAACTATTGCTACATATTTTAATTATTTTTGATGTTATGTAGTAAAATATTTTTATTATTACTGCTATTTCTTGTTGATATATATTTTCATCATTCGGGGGAGGATGAGGTGAAATGGAAGCTGGAAATTTTAGAAAATACGTGAAAAATTGCGAAAAAAAACGGAAAAATCGATCATTTTTAATGCGTTTTTATACAATTAACGGGGACTAATCCCCCCCCAAATCCACTTCCATACCATAAATGTTCATGTTTTAGAATTTTTTACCCCTTTAAACCCTTAGAAGAAATGTAAATGCTAAAATAATCCTTTTAATCCCTCGAAATTATCGAAAAGTGATAAAAATAGGAGGGGGGGGTCCCCAGAAAATGGTGGGTGATGGGGAAAAACGGAGGTCATATTCGGATTCAGGAGGTCATTTTACATGAGAATCTGCAGGAATGGTGTCAGGGCCGATTTTCATGCCGACCAGTGTTATTCATACCCACGGTCTCTGTGAGGATGTCGAATCCGTTTCACATACAAAGGCAACAGTCTGGTCGTAACGTAACCCTATTTGCTAGATTCATTGAGTGGTATTTCTTGTTGTTTAAAATTATGTTTAACTATTGGAATGAGGTTGATGAAGGGTGGGGGAAAAGGAATCCATTGTGAGACACTACACATTCCTCAAAGCTTTCTCTAATATCTTCAAGTTCTTTTTCACATTAATAAATGTGTTGCGTCAGCCGAAAGTGGCAAACAGTAGATATACATAAAATCCTTGTATGGTTAACTTTCAAGGCATCGCATTTCTAGATTTTTTAATAGTTTATTTTTTTCCGCCGATCATAAAAGACGGCGGTTGGTACATGTATTACCTTATGATTCTGAATAGGAAAAAGGAAGGTGTACCTCTCAGTAATCATGAAAGCTAATACAACTTCCAGTAATGTTCAAACCCGACTACTCGATCTGAGTATGGTGAGTTTGGATGGTTTTTAATTTTTTTTGCCATTATTTTTGGCCACTAAGGGGAAGTCACGTATTTAAGATGGTGTAATTACCTCCATCCCAGAGATTTTAACGAATCATATAATTTGATAGTTAATTCTGAGAAAAATCCTCGAGTTGCGCATTCGAAATCGCTAGGAGGGAAAGAAGACCGAATTTGGAGAGCGGGTTTGGTTTCTGAAAGAGAATAAAAGGAAAAGGCATTTGTAAAGGCTTCTGCGTGAGAAGAGAGAAGAAGTAAAGGTGTGGAAGGTCGATGCGGTACGGATTGAGGGAGCAGGAGAGAATTTTGGAATGGAATAAAGGCAGAGAGGAGCGAAGGGAAGGAAGGAAAATGGTGCTACAGCAGAGAGAGTTGGGAAAATAAAGAAAGCGTGAAGAAAGCGAGGGAATATTTTATCCCATAGTGAGTGGCCTTGAATGTCATTACTGTTCACATCTTCTCGTTCATGTATTGATCGAAAGTTGGCTGTCAGTGAGTACTTAACTTGAACACATCGGGGGCACCCGACATAATCTTGAAGACCGTGACGCATTTCAAATTAGTGACCAGGGTGGGTCAGATACATTGCTTTACCGACGGAGCATTTTAGGATTCCTCAATTCAATATTTTTAAAATTTATTTTACGAAGGAAACACAAAAGACTCTCAGTAGTCGGGGACATCATTACCTACACCGTATTGTCTTAATTCCATACCTTCCACTCTGTGCCGTTAACGTTTTCATCATTCACTATAAATCATTGGCTGACTGGCTGTCTAACGTTTGGTCATCTGCAAATCTCTATGACTTTATCGCTACCATCTAGGAATGGGCACGAAAAAGTACTGTTATTTAACCGAATAGTATTTTAAAGCACAAATTGAACCGGACTGGTAGTACCGACGGAACATTATTTGTATACCGGTCTTTTTGTCTGTATATTTTTATAGATTAGTTGCAAATTAACGTAACCATGACCTTATTAGTCTGGTATCTCCGTAAACTCTAAATATATGTAAAATCATGTTGTCAATTCACGTTAAAATCATCAAAAATATGTAAAATGTTCCTAAGGGACACACTTGCCCCGGAATAATAAATTTCATTTTCTATTTCTAAATTGGCATAAGGAGATTAAGGTACAGTAGACAATTATGCAAATATCATGACCAATTAATTATGATTAAGATTTAGTGGCTATTAACCTGTGAATTACCACGAGTACCTTCCTTTCGAACCTGCATAATAACATGTTTTATCATGGATAATATATCTAAGGCAGTTTGAATAATACCATATGGTATAATTCAAATTCAAATACGATAGAAGTACATCATTATTCATCATAGACAGTGCTACGCTTTATATTGTATTCATCATTGAAATGTCTTTTAGACTTATCTCTGGTCGATGGACGCAGTCGAGCAAAAAAAAACTATGGATTTTTTTGCGTGCGTTCGCTCTTGTCATCCAATTCTTGAATTATTAATGCTAGATTTCATAAATAATTAATTACGAGCAATATAGTAGATGTAAATCAGTGACAGTGATAGTAGAATCACCCCTAGTGTTTACTAAACTATGATTAAAACCGGGCTTGATCTTCTAGCTTGTTACGCATACCTATTTTTATGAAAACAATGTGGAAATACATGGAACAAGTTCACGAAGTTTTTCATTTCCGTATAGCAAAGATTTGATATAATTTGAAAATTAGTTATCACCTTGGAAACGATATATATTTGTCAGGTTATAATTTTGCTTCGCGCTTCCCTGAAGTGAGTGCTAAGTCATTTTAATATTTCCTATTAGGCGTAAAGTCTTTTAATTCGGCCACATTTTCTCAAAGGGAAATAATTTTTGCTGATATTATTTCAACTGTAGATTCTCTGCGTGCACAAATACATTTTTAAGTCGCAAGCATAAGTATCAATTCTATAAATCCGGCGTGTCATTCCTCACCAGACCCCACTGGTAATCAGTATTTTGTCAACAGTGCTAAGGCTCTCGATGCAATGGTAAAATAGCTCTCGGCTTTGGAATACTGAAACATTTTTTTCACAAGAATTTTCACAGCTGCACGTAAATCAAGTTCATTAAACTATTTCTAATAATATCATACCCAATGACGGGAAACGTCTAAAAATAGGTCCCGAAAACGTTTCAGTTTTTCATAAATTTCAAATAAAAGCCATTAGTTTTTAAGCACATCGTAATTACAGTTATAAATACTAGTTTATCCTTAAAAGAAAAATATTTTCAAAACAAATAAGTAGTATTCAAACTAAAATAAATAAATATCTACATTCACCAATATTCATCACCTAGGGTTTCTAGAAAAAGAAGCTGCTCCGTTGCTCCGGTCTGAAGACAACCGAGTTTTTTCATCAGTGGTAATGTTATTAAGTAAGGGATTGCGTTCTGAGGCGGCTGATGTCGCCATGGAAAAAAATACAGGGAGTATTCTTGATACTCCCGTCGGATCTTTTATCGGCGAAATTACATACGTTACTCTCGTTATTGGGAGATTCTTTTGTTTTGTTTGTCAGGAAGAAAGTTGAAATGAAAGAAAGAAAATTACGCTATACATTTAAGGACCACTCCGGCTAAAGCAAAGAGAGCCGTTCTACTGTTCTGCCAAAACTTCAGAGGGTTCATTGCTAATGCGAAATTACATACGTTACTCTCGTTATTGGGAGATTCTTTTGTTTTGTTTGTCAGAAAGAAAGTTGAAATGAAAGAAAGAAAATTACGCTATTCGGAAATGAAATCACCACTAGCGGCGCTGTGATCGCTGACGTCATAATTCAATATGGCCGTCAATTAGGGTATACTTGCCCCGAGATAAGGTTGAAGTGTATACCGTGATTTAGTAATTTGAAGTCATGAGTGCTAAAGTTTTCATTTCGTTCGATGAAATACTGCGGTATTTGGGCGAGAATTCCAGCCGAAGAAATATTGCTGAAGGAGAGTGTGTGTTAAACGCTGGACTGGTGATGGTGGTGAGGGCTCAACATCGAAGTGACACCGAACTTAAAATTATGGCCCTTGTTCTCCAATCAAGTGGCTTAACCAAAGTGCCACTGCAAATAAACGGGTTTCTCGGTTTAAGTCCGGATGAGAAAATAGTGATAAAGAAATTCGACTGCTCCTGTAAAGCTGGACAGTCACAGAAGTGCAAGCACGTAGCCGCTGTGCTGTGGTATTTAAATAGGTAAGTTTTTTTATAAGTTGTAGTTTCAATTGACGCTAACGTAGGCTTAGATGATTAATTATAAATTACTTTCATACTAGTCATTTATCATAAACTTCGGCGTACAACTTATTTATTTTTATTATGTTAAATTCGCGTTTCATTATATGTTGCCATTGCTTCCAATTAATATAGAAATTTATAAACTCGGTAGCATAAATATGGTTTCGTAACGGTTTGCGTATAGTATTTAGGTAATATTTAACGTTCAAATTGTTTTTTATTTAGGAACGACTTAAATGAATTGGAGGAGCTCTCCTCTACGGATGTGAAATGCATCTGGAATAAGCAAAAGAAGCTTTCATTCTTCATCTCAGCATAAGTCCTACCTTTCTTCATCCCGTCCATAAAACCGATTCTCTTCCTTCCCCTTCCCCGCTTACCCAACATCCTTCCCTCTATCACGACCTTCAGCAAACCATCGTCCCTCATTACCCCTTCCAGCCACCTACCCTGCCTTCCCCAAATCTCATCTATAAGTTTCCTCTCCTCGCCCACCATGTCAAGCACTTCCTCATTTGTCTTCCTTTCCGTCCAACGCACCTTCTCCATCCTCCTCCACACCCATATCTCAAAAGCCTTCAGCCTATTTCCGTCTTCCTTTCTCAAGGTCCACGTTTCCGCCCCATACAACGCCACACTCCATATCAAGCTCTTTACTAGCCTCTTTTTTACATACTTACTTAGGTCCCCGTCATCAGCTCCCTTCTATTATTGAACGCTTCCTTCGCTAGCGCTATTCTCCTCCTAATGTTTTTGCTACTATGTCCCCTTTCTTCTAGCGTACTACCCAAGTAATTAAATTGTTCTACTTGCTCCAGTTTGTGACTTCCTACCCTTATCACCAGCTACGTTTTCTTTGTCCTAGAGAATCTCATTACTTTTGTTTTCCTATTATGTATCTTCATTCCGTATTTCTCACACTGCTTTTCCAGTGCAACTAATAAAGTTTGCAGTCCTTTCGATGACCAACTGACCAATGCCTGGTCGTCTGCGAATCTAACCGACTTTATCCACTGGCCTCCTACTTTCATTCCCGCATCTACCTCAACCCATGCCTCTCTTACCATTTCCTCAGCATAGATGTTAAAAAGTAAATGCGACAACGGGCACCCTTGTCGTACACCGCGACCTATTACTGCCCAACCTGATTCACCGTCAGCTACCCTTACCTGAGCCCTCTGCCCCATATATAAGTTTCGGATGAGTCTCCTATCACGCCAATCTATTCCTATTTTCCCCAGTATATGCATTAGTTTCTCCCAGTTTACTCTGTCAAACGCCTTTTCGAAATCTACAAAACAAGCGAAAACATCCTGATTATGCTCTATGTTTCTATCTATAACTGTCCTCATTACCGCAATCGCATCTCTGGTTCCCCTCCCCTTCCTAAACCCAAATTGGTCATCGCCTAAATAGCACTTTACTCTGCTCTCCAACCTTCTATTTAGTATTCTAAGCAACACTTTTGCTGCGTGCGAAATTAAACTGATTGTTCTATACTCCTCGCATTCTGACGCTTTCTTCTTCTTCGGGATAGGTATTAATACTGTTTTTACGAAATCCTCTGGCCATACTCCTTCCTCGTAGATCCTGCGAATAAGTTCGAAAAACGATTTTCTCCCCTTACTACCTAGATTCTTCAGTAGCTCCGAAGGTAGGTTATCGGTTCCTATGGCTTTTCTACCCTTCAACTCTCTTAATGCCATCTCTATTTCACTCTCAAGTAACTCTGGTCCGAGGCTATCCTTATCTATTGTTCCTTCATCCTCTACATCTAGGCTAAGGGGTCTATTCTCGCTGCCATATAGCTCCTCACGTATTCTCTCCACCTTTCTTGGATATCTTCCTGTTCGATTAATATCTTCCCTTTTTTGTCCTTAACCTTTGGTATCGTTTGACCTCTCTTACCACCCGATAACATTTTCACCTGGGCGTACAAAGCGCCCACTTCCCCCTCCTCCGGCATCTTTTCCATTTCATTACATTGTCCCTTCCACCAGTTTTCTTTTGCCCGATTGATCACTCGCCTGAGTGTATTATTCAATTCCTTGTACTTCCTCTTCCCTACGTCGGTGTCCACATTTTTCCATATCCTTCTCTCCTCCATTTTCTTTATCATTTCTTCTGTAACCCACTGCTTCTTAACCCTCTTCTTTTCCACCGTTCCTATTGTTTTCTCTGCCGCTCCTACGATTCCTGTTTTTATAAGCTCCCATCTCTTCTCTATGGTTCCCATCCGCTTCTCTTCACCTATGTTCTTTTCTACCAGCTCTTGGCATTCCCTCCTTTTCAACCCTTTCAATGCTTCAAGATTCCACCTCTTTATCTTCCTACCTCTACAAAGCCTTTTGAATCTGACTTCACACTTCATCATCACCAAGTTGTGATCTGAGTCCGCATCCGCCCCTGGATAGCTACGAGAGTTTTTTACACTGTTCCTAAACACCTCTGCATTACCGTTATATAATCAATTTGGTATCTCCCAGTATCACCCGGCATTTTCCATGTGTACCTACGCCTGGGGTGATGTTTAAACCAAGTGCTTGTCACTACTAATTTATTTCTTCTACAAAATTCAACTGCCTTTTCACCGCGATCATTTCTTCTTCCTAGCCCAAACCCTCCTACTTCTAATCCGTCCCTCCCTTCTCCCACCACTGCATTCCAGTCACCCATCACTATCAGGTTTTTCTTCCCCGGCACTTCTCTAATTATTTCTTCTACTTGCTCGTACACCTCTTCCACCTCTTCCTCCCTATGGTTGTTCGTAGGCATGTATACCTGGACCAGTACGAAGTTCGTCGGGCGTGCTTTTATTTCTACCACTAGTATCCTGTCGCTCACCTGTTCAATGTATACCACCCTCAGTCCCAACTTTGTGTTCAGTACCATGCCTACTCTCTTTGACTCTCATCTCCCCCACTATAGATCACCCTGTAGTTATCACTCCAATAGTCCCCGCTATCCTTCCATCTCACCTCGCACAATCCCAAATCATCTTTTTTTCCTTTTTCTATTTCCTGATTAATATTTTCAAGCTTCCCGGCCCTCATCATGGTCCTTACGTTCCAAGTTCCTATTTTTACCACTGTTTGCCTCCTCCTCTTCATCTTTTTCTTCTTCTTCTCCCTCCTTTCCCTTGTATCTTCTGATGATGATGCTGTGCAAGGATTTCGTGTGATGACGACCGCGGAGGCTTTGTCTCACCCGCTTCCGGGCACGACACCCGCCCTAGTGGGCGGCGTCCCGTAGTTGCCAGGAATCAATTCTCTTTGAATGACTTTCATGTTCTGGGAAGTGATAGTTGAGAAGTATTCCCACGCGACTCAACGGTATTTTTAACATGACACCATCACGGAACTACCTTTCGTCTGGCTCCTACCCTTCGACCTATCTGGCATGGGTGGCCCTACCAGGGGCAATGTACTTACTCCTGCCAGTCCAGCTCTAGGGGTCATTGGAACGCACAAGCCCTTCCACCACGTCAAGGTCGTAGTTCAACGAAGGGTCATGTCAATGAACCTCTATAATTAAAAAACCTCCATAGAAGTCCGGAGGGGGTCCAAGGATGGACCTCCTATCAATGAAATGTTTTTAAAAAATTTGTTTTCTCGCATTTTCATCTAAGTATTATTATGCATAAATCTAAATCATTTAAATAATATACGAAGATGAAACTTTCAAAAGAAATGCGAAGGTGATACTCGCTACCACGGCCCAATAAGTATCCCATTATGGGCTGGAATCACGTAACTCACTGAAGGTAAATATGGCTTTCCGTCACTCCAGGTAATATGTTTTTTTGAAAAATCCCGCTAATGGCGGAAATGACAAAGTAACCCAGTGAAAGTGCAAGGAATGCGCATTTAATAAATGTAAGAAACATACCCGTGAGTTGGATAATTATAGATAGATAAGCGTAATAAAATGACCAATATTTAAGCAGGGTATTCGGAGGCCGCGCTTCGTAAGGCTACCGTGGAAGCTTATTGGGGCTACGGAAGTAGCTTCGTGACATTTACAGAATATGGGTGGAAGCCTAATAAGCTACCGGTAGCTTCTGCTTGCTCTTTCTCCTGTAGCTTCCATGATAGAGAATACCGATGGGAGCAAGTAGCTTATTGAAGCATCTTTTCGCCAGAAAGCTCCGATGCTTCGACTTAGAGAATAAGCCCCCAGGTCTAGGGAACTCATGGAATCTTACCCTCGTGTCTCTGCAAGCCTTAGATGAGCATTGCGGACGCAACAATTTTTATTTGATTTCACCTTTTTAGGTGAAAAAGTCATCGGCGTATTCTGCATTTCTAGAAAAGGTAAATTGTCTCACTCCCAGCACTACAGCAGCTACACCACTCGCTATCAGCTATACCCGTATTAGTGATTACAGTTTTCTCCGCTAGTTGGCGTGTCACTTGTCTGGAACTCCGAATACATTTAAGGACCACTCCGGCTAAAGCAAAGAGAGCCGTTCTACTGTTCTGCCAAAACTTCAGAGGGTTCATTGCTCTGAGTGTAACGCCTGGCTGATATATAATTGCAGCTCATTCGGTACCTATCGAATTTGACGTGCTATATTCGCTCTCTTGTCCTATTACACGGGCTATTCCATAATTATTCGCCGAAATGGATGTAGAGGCTTCGTCATCACTTATAAATGGGTTTTCATGAAGACCCTGTGGGGTTGATGAGATTTGACCAAGGTGGTTAAGGTCAGTGTTTCCTTCTATACTTATGTCAGCTATGTCGTTAGATACAACTGAAGGAATGGAAAAATGAATATTATATATTATTATTCTATGAATACATTTGCCTCGAATGAATGTTAAGGAAATATGATTCCGGTATGTGGTACATGATTCGTAATCAACGATAAATCTGAATGAGATAAAGAGTCGTACACAGGACCGCTCGTGAAAGGCTCCAGTAAGGCTTTCCCACAGAAGCAAGATGAATAATATCGCGCCGCGTCGCGATACAGAATCGCGATATTAAAGTTTTAATTGTGTTCATTGCTTGCGTTTACACTTGGGCTATTAACATCCCAAGCGTTGTTTTTGCAGCAATTAGTTCGCGACAAATCAACATTTTAAAATTGAAGCGAAAGGCAATCTTTTTAGTGAAAAGTGATTATTTTATCTGAGCAAGAGCAACGACTAGAAAAAATGACGATGTTAAATCAATCTACATAATATATTAAAATTGAATAGGGAGAATAATTTATACTTACTTGTAATCATATTAATCACATTTAAAGTTATTGTTGCATTTCGACAATACAAAAAACCGTATCACTTACTATTCGACACGAGGCGTGGTACCAATGGTGGGAGCTTGAAAGGATAGCCATAGCAACCTCCATGGCTGCAGCTTTTTCAAATATTCCATGGGTTAGGCTATGACGTATCATAAGTGTGTTATATAAATTCATTTTGGAAGAAATAAAAGTTACGTTAATTATCTGTTTTCATTGCAAATGCACGGCGTGCGGAATGCCGCGGATCGTATTAATGGATGGTATAAAACGGAGTTCATCATCTTAGATATAATTAGTACACGCAGAGAAAAACTGTGCGTAACATTTTTTTCCATGACTGTGATAATTTTTTTAAATTATTAGATTTTGGAACATTAATTTTGTTCCACCAAATTCGGATTGAATTCTGTAAAGAAAATTTACATCCGGTTCCAAGCAAGGCCGTCTCATGGCCTATTTTTAAGGCACAGCGCTTTACAGAATACGTAGCAGCAGCGCCGAATAGGAGAAACACTTCATTAAGAGTATTCAAAACCAATGTAAAAAGAGTTCATCATACTTTTAAAAAATCGTAGTAAAACTTTAAAAACTATGAAATTTTACTTCCCATTTTCCTTTGCTATAGGGAATTTTCAACAACTGCACACACTAAAATAATTCCATGACTTATTTACTTAACTTAGGTATTAAAATTTTCATTTTGAGCAATATATCGGGTACTGGTATTTAGAAAATAACACCGAATATACCATTTTATATCGACTTAAAAAATATACCGGTATATATCGGCAAAAATATACCGGATATACCGCTATATACCGGATATATCGATATTAACAGCACATCCCTAGAACAGACGCTGCGCGGACTACCATCCGTCTGTCTCCTAACCTTCGACCTTCTGGCGTGAGTGGCTCTGTCAGAAGCAAATACCATTGCTCCCACCTGTTCAGCTCTTGACACCATCAGAAAGCTTTTATACCTAGTCCAAGGCATTTATGTAATTAGACAAAATAGAATGAATAGTGTGTGATGTCTATCTCTTATTAAGAAAAACAATTGAAAAACTTAATTGTTTTCTACAATAATATACCAAACAGTTATGATTATCTTTGATACACTCTCGATAATGATTCGTTCCTCCAGAGACCACTCTCGAGTCAAGCCGGTGATCAGATATTTGATCATGAAGGTAACTCGATTTTCATCATGCAGGCTCCGCGAAAAAGATTTACTCAAAAAATGGTCCCTGAGCAGGGAACCCTTGTGGTTTGGGATCCAATGGTGTATTTATGTATTTGATTATTATATTATTATGTATTTAACGCTATTTTCATGGAAGTGTTTTAGTCATCTATGGATTTAGCAGACAGATATGCAGTTGCGGATCAATATTCTTCGGTCATTTCTACCTGTTATTCTGAGCACTAGGCGTATCTTGTATTGTAGCCTTGAGTAACTTAGGCGATGAATTTACTTCCTAAATACTTATTCGCTTACCTTGAAGACGCTATTCCCTCTAAGCGAAAGTTAAGAAGCCAGTGGCGTCATCAGGGTAATTATCGCGTTACATCCGACCATTCGCCCACTCAACCCCGTCCGCAATAACACCTTTCTTATTTTACTCTCGCCATCTCTTTCTTTAATCAATCCTTCTTTCTCAATCTTCTGTTTGCGTGCTTAGGAGATCTGAAATTTGAGGCTATATTACTTAGGGGAGGTGGAACAAAGGAAGGATTAAGTTTCGAGGAGGTGGCAGTTGAATTGAGACTGTTTGATCGCCTCTTTTAAACCATTTTGGGGACCTATATCTCTCGCCTTTACCTTATCTCACCAAGGAATGAAGTCCTTTTTCCGAAAATCCGGCGAAATGCGTTTTCCGTTTTCTCTCATGCTTCCTCTGAGGAGCCCGAGAGCTATAGTGAGATCTAATTTAAAATTAGTCTCTCTTTATTGGGTTCGGGAATTCCCATTGCTTTATTACTCTGCTCTCACCTTTAGATTTCGGTGATCGCTTGATATGATGGAAGGTCTTATTCTTTTGTGGAAAGCATTTGTCGTAAAGGGACTTAATTACGGCCTCAATAGCATCAATATATCCTTTTAATGAAACCGCTCTCAATCAATTTTATCAAACACGAATAGCAAACGTAATTTACGGACGTGGGAACCCTAGCAGGGTTGTAATTTCTTCGTAGCATGGCAAAAAAACCGAGGAAAAGAAAAGAGGCATACGTTGAACACAATCAGTATAAAACTATTGTATTTTCTATCTGACACGTATGCCTTATCATTTGTCCTAAAAATGCAGGAATGTGGCTGCAAGTGGCCTACCCATAAATTAACAGCCTAGGAGTATGTTTCTTTTATTCTGTTATGTCATGGTACTTTCTTTCTTAGATGAAATGTATTAATCATCATCCCAAAGAATTATGATCATTCTTCTTTATTCCAAATGTATCTGGAAACATTTCCGAAGAGGTACATAAGCACACATATTTAAACAGCAATACCTCCGGTCAGCAGCATACATCCATTTAAAAATTGTTTTTGACAATATCGATGCTAATATCCTATTGAATAGACTTGAACGATCTAGCGTGTCTATGTTGGTACCGATCTTGTCTTGGCATTGGAAAATAAGAGTCCATTGAGTACGAACATTGCAGTGTTACCGAATCTGGAGGATCTGGAGTTCCTCAATGATCCATTCTCTTTTTTATTCTCTTGTTAATTTAAATCAGTGTCATCGCAAATCATATTAAAAGTTGTAGTTATGGATATACACTAATGATAGTGCGTTAATATCGATTTTTAGGTTCTGCAAGCGGAAGTTACTGTCTGATTTCAATTTAATTTATAATTGGTGTCATAGTAATGAACTAGAAATTAATTAAAATAAAGCGGTAACCATGAACATTTTAAATGTAAAAGAACAAAGAGGGATAATAAAATGACGGCTAAGCCTTCAACTTTGTTTACATTAGACGCAGAATTTCAAACATTTTCAATTTTAACCGTTATTCTTGTTTCATTATTAATATAGTTAAGGACCTTAATTATTTTGATTTCATTGTACATGTGAAATATAACTATACATTTAAATTATTTGTGTGAAAAACTTAGATGCATTCAATTTCAACTTGGCAATATTAAATATTTCTTATCACCAGAAGGGAATAACTTAACTTGCCATGAAATAGCCGAATCTACCTAGAAATGTGGAATTGCTGTATGGGGAACGACCAACCAAAGTTTGACATATTAAATTACGAAAATACGAAATAGAAAGTTGCGCATTCAAATAATGAGGCGAGAGAGACATGGTAATGCTAAAATATATGGCTTTGCATATTTTCAGTTACTGAACTGTTCAAATACGCTTTAACTTTTTTACTAGCCAGTTCAAAACATGTCGCTAAATCAAGGATAAATTAGGGATGCCACTTGAGCAAGTTTTCTTTACCAAGATATTTCAACCAAAAATAAAAAAGGTCCCTAAAACACATAACATTTGAGGTTATTAATGGCTTCCCCCAAAATATGAAAAATATTGATTACATATTCAAGTTTAAGAGAGAATCATTGAAATGGCTTACACAGCAAGATTAGATAATAAAAGGCGATAGGTGAGAGTGAACGTTCATAAATAATGTTTTCATTCTTTTGACGATTAGTTCTTATATGTACTAAGTGATGTGTGGCAAGTGTTATTGGTTCTGTAACTGGCATGAGAATGTCTTCTCTTGAATTCTCTGTAATGATAAGGTTCGTCGGTTCTTGCATTGGACGAAAATCCGTTAGAAGTGGTGTGAATTGAGAATGTATTTCTGAACTGAGGATGGGTAAGTTCAGGGACTTTTTTTCTGGTGGTACGCGGCGGAACTGCTTTCCGGCACCTTTTTTGGTCGAACTAAATTGCCTAAACTGGTATAAATCAATCTAAGGTCATTTGGATTTTTTCATTAATTAATTCTCAGATTTAATGTGGGAATTAAAGATCCAGCACATCTTCCAGATAGTGAGCACATTACCAAAGTAGCACCTCCGGGAAATGTAACTCTTACGGATAACGTAACTCTTATGGACAACTGAGTTCCACCACCTTTTGTTCCAGAAAAAAAGCCCGGGGTAAGTTGTGGTATGGATTGTGATGAGGTTTAATGATCGAATAAAAAGAGAGGACGCTTTACGGAATATTTTCTCTTTGATGTGTGAGAAGAGTGAGTTACGCAACTGGAACTCTATCGAGTGTGGAGTACGAGGCCAAATATGACTATGAGTGAACTTTGCGTTGATACGTTTATGACGTGTGCCTAGAAATTAATACTAGAATAAACATATGATGATAATGTATCCGGTCACATTAAAGAATAAAATGGCACCTATTGACTGGCCAATAATGCTTAGCAATCAGTTAATTTATATGCGCGCCAAGGGTTAGGGTAAGGGGTTATTGTTCATGGTTGCGGTAATCTTCGGCGGAAATACTTATTTTCCTATTCCACTCTTGCTGTATGGTTATCTATGTACTGGTATGTATTTTAATATCAACCTTTCTTCAGTGCATTATTTTTTCTTTTTATGTAAGCTGATATTTCCAAAATATATTGTGTCGTCATCTCTCTCTATTAATTTGGAAAAATTTAGATATGTAAAAATAGTTAACAAAAACCAATCGAAACCTTCTGAGAATTCTAGTTACCTTTTAGAATGAAATATTTTAAACTCTAAAAGGATCCTTTTTCTAAGAGAACCGTTGAACCCTACACTTGAGATATCCCCGTAAAATCTGTACTTGCCATTACGTACTGTGTTATACATGTGTAATTTTGCGAAAAATTGTCCCTTAAAATTGGTATTCACAAAGTTATTTTCTACTTCTTCCATTGATCCAGTTATTCTTGAGGATTCCACGAGGTATATTTATAAGCGTCATTTTTCTTTTGAACACTCCGTCACGTTTGTTTCTTTGTGGACAGCGTTTCTCCTCATATCAAGCAGGGGTCTTCAGATAGGAGTATTTTTCGTTTCATTTTGGTTTCTACATATATGGGTAGCTGGTTGCCAAGGAGCATTCTGATTAGCTGTCTAAGTATGTATTTTCATCCTACCAATTTATTGACCGTTCCTTGATACGGTGAAATTACTCAATTTAAAGTCTTATCGGTTGAGGTTTTTGAAAAGAAAGTATGAAGCACCTTTAACCGAGCATTTTATTGATTAAATTTATTGGTTGTTTTCTGGTTTCTCTCGAACTTAAGTCTTACTACAGAAAAAACTGAAAATTATTTGTAATATCACCTTCTGCCATTTGCACATTTTAGTGTTACAGCTGTTATTAATAATTCTTCAAAGTAAAGGTGATAGATAGGGTAAAGTGTGGGTGGGATTTTTGGAAGAAGAATTAATTGTTGTTTTATGTACAAGGTATGACTTACATGCCCCTTAAAAAGTGCAATAAATTATGAATAAATTAACCCTTTGGAATTTTGGCGTAAATGAATAAAATCCATAGAATGTAAGCAATAAAGATTTAGTGATATTGAACAAAAACAAAAACTATCATAAAATATTTTTATATTTTATATCTGAAGGGTTCTTATAAATTTAAGTGTTAAGAAAACCGATACATGAGGTAACGTTTAGTGATCATTCGCTGAAAAATCTCATGAATACATATTGCAAAACAAATAAATATAGTTCGATTACCTTTATCAAGTAGCCTTCATACTTGAGTAGTTACAATTGTCTTTTACAACAAAAACGCTTTTTAAGGCGCCTCCATTTGTTTTAATTTCTTGGTTATTATTAATTTTATGGCTTGGACTTGGAATTTACTTAATGTATTTTAGAGTCAATGCTATTATTCGGATAATGGTCGCGGGGAAATGATTATCCTCCCCGATTCTCCGTAATGTCACATTACTGCCATAAAAGGAACGTTACTAGTCCGACCTAATACTGAAGTTCTCTTGAAGGAGAAATTCGATTGGAAGTTTGGAAAAATCACGTTTCCATTAAAACATCTTTCCCTAAATTTTCATCGATCGTCGATCAACACATTATTGTGTCGGATCTTTTTGCGTGTGGTCCCTGATATCTAATTCCTAACTTCAAAAAGTCCCCTCGCTTGATCGCCCTTCATTTTTTTACTGGATCTGTTTCGAGTTGACTCGAGTGAAAAAGGTAAAAGAAAGGTGTTTGAGGGCGCGTGTGAAGAGCTCGGGTCGCGCGGCGGAGGGTGACGTCTGAGTCGATATCGTGCTGCGTGTTGTAGGGATGGGAATCGGCAGCGGGGGAGGAGGGATTGAGAGAGTGATGGAAGGAGGAGCTAGAACTGTTGAAGTCTCAAGCGACTGAATGGCGGGACCGAGAACCGCGGAGTCACCCCGAGAATCGGGGGAAGGTCGGAGGGGAGGTCCGGGCGTTATGGGGAGGAGCGGAGCTGGCAACCAAGGAAGCGTGCGGAGGTAAGGAACAAGAGAGGAGGGAGTGCGGTGGATGGATGAAAAGTTTTGGTAGGGAATGCCATCGCAATTCTGTCTCTTACACTCTTCCCCCAACCTGCGCCTCCCTATTTTCCCCTTTCATCCTCTCGAGTGGCCGTAGAGTATATGTAACACCTTTACCATTGATTGCCGTGTATACCTCTTTGTCACCTCTTCCTCTCCCGTTAATATCAGTGCTTTACAATGTCCGTTGGCAGCCTTCGTTCTCTCTATCTTTCTTTTCCCCTCCAACTTAAGAAATCGCCGATTTTCAATTTCTATATTAGATTTTGAATCACTCTAGCCACCATGTCAACCCGATCCCCGCACATGCATAATGCACATTGCATTAGGCAGATTATGGTACGTTATACAAAATGTTACTGATAATCTGTTGTTGAACAGTAAAAATTCGTGTCCTCACTCCAGCTGAAGTTTTCTTCCGGATTTTTGCCAATGTCCTACTCGTCGCTTAATATTTCAAAGCCTCGTGTACATTACTGCAATGCGAAATTCCTTGATTATCACATATCTCTGTCGATGTATTCTATCTTTAGCCCTTCTCCAGCTGGAGTTATCCACCCTGAATTATTCCATCCAACGCTTGGAATCGCACATCGACGTGGCTTAATTTCACAATGAATATTGGGGATCGGGTTTCTGGACCATTCCGAGGGCCTGGGTTCAACTTCCAGCTCTAGAGGAAAATCTTTAGCAGAATACCGATCTGGGTTCAATATGGAGAATTATTTTAGTGTAGTACTCACTCATTCAGATGGGACATAAAACTGCGGATCCTTGGGCGTTTAGAGTATTTATGTCGATACCGTGCTTCTCTCCACCTTTTCTCCTTACCTTACTGTCCGACCTAACGACCTGAATATCGCTGGTTACCTCAGTTTCACACCTGTCTCTCCAAATAACTTGCGAACCAACCAACGCAACGCGAAATCCCATGAATATCGCTTATCTCCGTCTATACGAACAGTATTGCGCAGCCCTTTCTCCAACTGGAGTTCTCTACCTAGATTTTCCATGTACCATCTCTTGCAATATCCCTCTCCCATTAATCCCCACTCCCGCCTGCGTCGTACCTACTCCGCACATCGGTCGTGGACCGAGCTGAGACTGCGAGAGGAGGAGGGAATATGAGGTGTAGAATGGGGAGGAGGGGGTGAGGTGTTTCGCGGCACCACTACTCGTCTCTTTTGTTTTTTCTCCGTCTTATTTTTTCCTCTCTCTTTCTCGAAAGGGAGGGTGGGTAATGTTACGGGGGAGAAAAAAGGGGGTGGACGGGGTAGAAAGAGAGGAGATAGATCGTTAACTCTGGGAATCCCTCAGAAATCCCTTGCAGCACACATAGTGACACAGAACGCGATTAAAAAAAGGAAGGGGCGGGGTTTGGCGTGAGGGAGAGTGAGGAACTGAGGAGGGGGAAAAGAGCACGCGGCAATGTCATTAGAAGTGCCGTTGTAACGCGTTAGACGAAAGAGGTCGGGTCTGGATTGGAGCAGGAAAGTAGGGTGAGGGGATTGAGGAAAATAGAAGGAGAGGATGTGGCGGCTTGGATGATGGGGGTACGAGTTAACGTGAAGAGGGTATGTGGGTTGAGAGGGTTAAGGAAAGGATGAGGTGGAATTATCTTTTTTCGATCGCGCCATCGAGGGAAAATGTTTTTCAGAGAGATGAGAGGGGGATGAAAATAGAGACGTGGGAGAGGGATAGAGTGGAAGATAAGGGTTTTGCCGCAGGGTTTGAGGAATGATTTGTCCACAAACGCCTCCGTGTCCTGGAATTTGGCTTTGAAGCGAGGAAAAAATGTTTAATGTGCGTAATTGGCAAAGTTCGACTAACTAACGAGGATGCTTCGAGAAGTAGTTAGTGTCGGGAATTTAATGAATGCGTCGCTTCCTGTTTGTATTCGGTCCACATCTAATGAGAGCGCCCTTTGATTTTCGTGGCATTGTTGCTCCAGAAATGTACTTTATTTTCATCTTTTTACACTAAGTTTACTTAACGAAACTTAGTTTCAATTGTGAAAACATATGCATACAGCGGGGTGTGACTGTGAGGTTAAGAAATCTTATATAACTATAGTTTCCCGTCTTTTTCCTTTGATTTTTTTCAGGGTTCGCAGAGGTATTTTTATTCCTATTTAGGTATTTCCTTCTTACGCGTTATTTCAGTCTGCTGTCTCAACTTAAATATTTATACTTGAAGGTAACTTTAGGATTCATTTATGTGTCAGCCTATTTCCGTGGAGATATGGTAGGGTACGTAGGATTGCGGTGATCGAGTTGGTGTGATTGCCAGAGAGTATCTAAATTTCGAAGGCACGGGTTCAATTCCTGGGCGTGGAGAAGATTTTACAATGGAATACCGATATCTACTTGAGTGTCACGCTAGGGGAACTTCAAGTGCTGTACTCCGTCCGTCGAGCATGCGCAACTGTGGACCTTTGGCACCCTCCGGCTAATGCCGTTGCCGGGTTCCTTTCCATTCATAAAATACTCCTTCCCTCGCCAACTTTGCAACTTACACTATCCGTCATAATTGACTTATATAGTCAGGTGTCTTCGCTTATAGCATTTACCCACCAGCATTTCATATTGACGCTGCGGAAGGTAGATAGACTCTCAACCACTGTATTGTCATTTTTTTACGAAGTTTACATTACCTATGAAGTTATTCATGATTTTTATCCCTTAAACACATTAAATAATAGTAAACACAATATTACTATACATTTCGATTTCTCTGTTGATGTAAATATGGATTTTGGGTGATTTTGGTTAACCATGGGGTTATTTGGTTCACTAAACCTTCACTTACAATTTTCATGCTTATCGCGTATCTTCGAAATTGAATGTTATTTACACCTAATAGTAACTGATTTATTACATGTAGAGCCGACGCAAAGTTCTTCTTCCTCCTTTTTTATAGTTTAGCTGTCCCCTTTCCTATTATTGGCAGAATATTGTCTCTTGCAAATATTTTTGACAATGGCTGAGATAATTGTCTCCATCAGAAGTAAATTTGAAGAAGAAAAACGATACTCTAATATGTGCCATAGTACCCTGGAAAAACTATCGCCCGGTTATGAAAATGTTTTGAAGGGGAATTTAGTAAAAAAGGAGGTGATAAAAGTAGAGAATTGATCGCTACGACCTTGCTTAAAGAAAAGATTAATTGGATTTGCGATAAGTAGCTTAATGCAGTACGGTTTGGAAACAAGATCTTGGAGAAAAGGGGATGAGAGGGGACAGGAAGCTTTGAGATGCATGGGAATAACAGAAACAGGCATAGCCGGGGAATAAAGCCAGTTGTTAGAAGAAATTCGCGCAATATATGTGGTAATAAGTGCTTAGGAGCAAGGTTATCTTGAAGCCTGTGATTAAAGGTGTGAAATAAATAGAGGAAAGATAGAAAAACGGAAATGATGATGTGAATAACATGACTACATAACTTCCAACGTTTCGAAGAACGACTCGCCCAACGTCTTCAGGGATTCAAGAATGCAATGCCAATTTTCCACTTTCTTTGGCGCCAACTCCTGTCACGTCCTTGTTCACCGGCTCTCGGTTTAGTGAAATAATCCCACGTCTTACTGATCCTGTAGCCGGTGTCCCTATTTATATTAGTATTACACGAACTAATTACTATATGAAATATTACTAGTGGGATTATTTCATTAGACTGAGAGCCGGTGAACTCGGACGTGGCAGAACGAGTTGGCGCCAAAATAAAATAGCACGGAACCAATCATCGACCACCTGATCACCCGGCGCAGTGAATATAAGGCGGACAAAGTAGATAATTGGTATTTGATTCTTGGATCCCTGAAGGCGATGGGGGAGTCGCTCGTCGAAACGTCGGAAGTTAGTGAGAACCTGACCCGGTGTGAAACCCGAGAGCTCTTTACTTATGCCTGGCAATAATCATCCGCATTAACTTCTCCTAATGTCCAGGTACATTCCAGATGTCCTCAGAAGAGATTTCCTGGCGGCTTGGTATGAATAAAAATATAATATTTAAATATATTTACTGGAAAGATTATTTACTGGTAGGCTCTTTTCCGGTTTTGGGAAAATGCTGTCGCTTATGTCATTGAATGCCACACCAGCCTTCGGTTGGTAATCAACTTAAAGTGCTACGATCTTAGACATGATTAGTTGAGGTGGTGCGACTGACGTGATCAACGTAGTGGTGCTAGTGTTATCATTCTTAGTGCTTTGAGAGAATCGGATGAAAACAAGGGCAGTACGTAAGGAGTAATCTATGAAATTATGGTGAACTTCAATAATGGAGGAAACGCAAGCTGTGAAGTGAAACACTTGCTATCCTGTGCATCTGAAAATGGGACATCTTATAATATGAGCATGGAATATTGAATTGCGATAATAATTTTTTTACGCAGGTGTAGGTAAAATATCTGTGTTACATAGTTCCTTCTTAGGGTGCATATTATTTTTTAAGAATGATTTAATAATTTAGTTAATTTTGGTGAGCGAATAAGATTTTATTGCATGGCAGGATTTTGTACCGCAGGCTAATAACCTACTGTATCTCGTCTGGTATACATTGATTTTCGAACGACAGTTTACTCTTCTTGGACGTCTTTTTCGGTGTTGAGTGACTCCTTCCGCATTTCGCTCACGAAATCACTTGTGCACTCGTCCTCGGTGGTTTTAATTGGAGAATCGTCTCTTCGTGGAGATGAAATCTCGGCACGGCGGATGTAACAAAGGCAGGATCTTGTTGCTCGCCTATTACCTTAAGCAATTCCTTTAGCATTTTGCACTGTAGGTATGGTTAAACTTCGCTGTTAATTTTTCTTTGCTCAACGATTTGGATGGAACCGGTGCCACCTATATGAGCTAATGAGCAGGTCGAGTCGCGTATGGTGCTGCTCAGTAAGTAATTGGCATTCTGCACTGATGCCATGTAAGTTTTACGTTCATCTTTCAACATTGACGAAATGCCGATTTAAAAAAGGGCTTTCTGTTAGTTTCATTGATGTACTTGGGCCTCATTTCTGATGTGTTCATGGAAGTAACGCTCTGAAGAAAACTTTCCTGTTTCCTCCTACTCACTGTCTGTAGTAGGGTCTGGTGACGGCGGTAAACAGTTGATAGGTAATGTCAGGAGAGGTAAATGCTTAAGACTCCAGGCCGCTTGAACACATTGGGACCTTCTGGCGCCTGAAGAGATCAGAGCCCTGGCTAACTTCTTGCAAGTTTCTGGAACTCGTTTTGGGGTGGTTGGAAGGTTGTGGTTTCCTCCCTCTCTTCATCCAGGGACGGAAAACATGCGAACGAAGCGCTGACCCCGAGGCTTGTTCGAAGAACTCTTCGGAGAGCGGCCAACATAGAATTTCAAAGGAAACCACACTTCCGTACGTCTTACGGCTGGGTACGGGGAAGAAACGGGCTTTTTCGCGGTTTGACCCGCATGTTTGGAAGCATGCTAATGCATTCACGCTTGAGTGTACAATACAACGGCAACAACTGTAAATGCTCATCGCGCGTGAACTAGCGGTGTGGAGAAGAAAATTGTATGTGGATGAAACTATATGCGGCGTTTAAATACGTGGCTCCAAACCCAATGAAATACCGTGCTCTGCAAAAATGCAACGTAACCAGCAGTGGCACTTGTCCTCTCTCTGTATTGACTGCATAAAGAAATCACTCCAGTCTCAGCAACTTCAGTTCGTATCGACTTTCAGAGTACGCGAGTCTATAAGGTGTCATAATATAATTTTTTCCGGTCTCCTGCAAGTGAGATAGGTACATTAAAACTACAAAAGAATAAGCGTTTTAAATCGCCCCAAAAAGGCGTTGTACTTTCTTTTGATTTTGTTTGCGTCTCAAAGAAAAAATATCAATTCCAGTGGTTGGCCAAAGTTGGCTATAGAATTTCCGTTAAGGACTAGAGTTATTACCAAAGTTAAAAATTATTCTTATCTCAATGATTGGTTGCTTGGATATTAAGCAACGAAAACTTTCCATTAGAACTTTTTAGTCCCTCCTGAAAGTGATACTTGACTTAATTTTACTAACATTAGTAGATGGACTTGTATTGCTATTGAATTGTTTTCGTTGAGAAATATATTTTAGGCCCAATCTCCATTGACTCTAGGCCCATTTATAATAGGTGTTTAATTTTTAAAATAACTATTCGTATTTCCGTATGTTGATATGTATTTAACGGTTTAAATAAAATTAATTTTTTTTTGCATGACTTGTTTCGAATGGGAAACGTAATCAATTCATTTATACTAGCTTTAGCAATGACAACTACATAATGAACTAATCTTCTCTCAGAAATGAGTGGTGTAGCTTTGCATTTTCAAAGGAAAGGTATATTACGTGATTCATGTTTTCTACGCCAATTGGATATCTTTATTTCAGGGCGCTTTTTCTCAAAGCTACCCTTCTATCAACGAGCCAGTCTCGCATAAATTAGTGAGATTAGGAATTTCTATGTTGCAGAAGACGTACTTATTCAATTGATCACCGTCAACTGTTACAGTTTGTTCAATTTACCTGGTTTGGAACTGACTTGCAGGTTTAAGAAATAGTACTTAGATTCCCATCACGCGTCTACATTTTGAGGTCAACGTAGTATCGTAGCAATTCTTTGCTTGTCTTGGAGATTTCTGAAATATTTTCCATCCAGAAGCCATTTTGTTAACTTAATACGATTTCAAAAACTGTTCTAATGCCGAACTTGCATGGTTTTTGTCCATAATTGGACATATCGAGCGCTTAAAGTACATTGTTCTTGGAGATTGAAAACAATTTATATTTATCTTAAATGGACATGATGTTCTTAATCCATTTCGAAAAAAATGCCTTAATTTCCCTTGCATTTAAATATTTAACTAGCGATAATTACCCATTTGTCTTTCAATGTACGTGAAATAGACATTTCCAAGGAGGGAAACCAAGTCGATCCTTTTCACGTATGATCTTGCAGGTAAGCCTTAGGGTTGCAAAATATGGAGTCCAGCCATGCTTATTTGGGCCACTTGGGACACACAGGCCTCAAGGAGGTTGTAATTGCACAGAGTGGGATGATAGCCTAAGGTTTTGGTGGCATGCTTTTGCCATCGGTGTGGAAGTACCTATTTTGCGAGAAGAGGGAGAACACCCTACACTAAGAAGACTGAGTATGGGAGGGCGTGGGGAGATTTGTAGATGGAGAAGGGTGACGAGGGTTAAAAGGGGAGGGCGAGGAGGGAGAGAGGAAGGGATAGGGAGTCGTCGGGGCGTATGATGGCACAGTCTCCGCCTGTTGGTAAGGGGATCACGAGGGAGACCCCGGTGGTACACTTTAATCCCTTGCGTCGAAAGTTTAATTGAAGATTCGAACGTCTGTGGAAACGCTTCTCTGGGGAGGGCCATGCCCCTCTCGGAATTTGAGGAACACCTCCTCCCCCCTACTCACCCTTCATCTCGTTCCCTCTTACCCTGTCTCTCTCTCTGCTCGACCCCGTAAAATTCTTGTCATTGTAGTATTTTCGGTTTTCCGCGTAATGAGTGAAGTAATTAGAAAATATCGATTGATTAAAATGGTTGTTTTTCGCGGGCTTGCGCATTTATGTACACATTTTGAAAAATAGATTTCTGGATTTCTTCCACCCGCTTATAGGTGTAGCAAAACTTGGTAGCACTCGCCCGTACAGAAAATGACGTCAGGGAGAGGAGATCATACAAGTGAGGAGGGATAAAGATCCTTAGGCTCTCTCTACAAGTCCCCAACTGAACTACTCTGCTCGCTCATCATCGCTTACTTCATTCTCAGTGACCTTAAACGATCCACTGACAAGTGCCACCAAGTTTCGCTATACCTATAACAGGGCATTTAAAATTTTTATGGGCCAAGGTCGTCTTTATAAGGTCATTTTTGGTTAACTGCTCACTTACTGCAATTAACTGAACAGATTTCTGTTAGTTCATCCGAATATACACAGTTTAGGAATTGAATATACAGTTTAGGAATTGAATAGAAGTGCAGAAGAAATTAGGAGTAGATTTGAAGGATACCTGTCTTATTGTATTTCTCTAAAGAGCTAGACCGGTTAGGACATATGGCAGGTGATGGATTGGCATAACCAACGATTGTACAGGTAACGAGGCAGATGTGTCAGGTATCTCATTTTCCTTTTAACTTTATCCGGAAAAAATTGTTAGAGAAGGCGACAAATGTGGGAATAAAGGTAGGAGGGAGCTGATAAAGTGATAGGGGTGCGCACGATCGACTTTGCTTTTAACTTTTATCCTGAAGAAATATTTAGAGAAGCATAGACATAGATGGAGGTGGGATTAAAGTTAGGTGGAGTTAATGAATTCATTTATATTGGTAGATGACACAGCTTTATTTAGTCAGTCAGCCAAGAGACTGTAGTTAAGGATGAGGCACGACCAGTATGAAAGGTATGAGATGAAGATTAATCATAACATGATAAGGGTGATGGAATTCTCTCAAAGTAGGAGGCGGGGTCTGATTATGAAAGAGGAAGGGCATAGAAATGAAATGGAACAATATGTATATGCAAAGCGTTTTGGAGGACAATGATTTGGTATTATGGCATCAGATGGAGAATCTCCTTGGATATTCCTAGGAAGTATTTTCAAAGAAAAGGGAATTGGTGTGAGAGTTCTGAGCTGAGACATATGGGAACAAATTGACGAAAAAAAATATTTTAGGTGTCCATATAGATTGGAAACTTGGTCCTTGTGGAAAGATGATTTGCGCCAGCTGGAGGCTTTTTCTGGCTGTGGCGAGGAATAGAGGTACTGAACGGTGAAGGTATGAAGAAGAGTGTTATAGAAAGGAGAACACTTCTGCGTAAGTTAAAGCAATAGGACTCGTAATTTGGACTTAATAGGGAATTCAAAATGTATAGCGGACTAAAAGAGACCAAATTGCATTCTACTAAAGTTATGTGTGAAGGTAAATTATAGATGATCCCTATAAAGTGTATTGGGTATTTTCGAAAATCTGCCATCTCCATTAATATTATGTAGGTACTTCCCGTCATGCCATCTAAAATTGCATTGTCCCTGGAGTGACTCTTGCGATAGTAGGTAGCTGAGCGATTGCAGCTGAGCGACAGTAGCTCAGCGATAGTAGCTCACCATGTCATTGTCGCTGAAGCGATTGTTCTAGAGCGATTTTGGTTCATTTGCTTGCTGACTTGCGAGTGAAGTGGTACCATGACCTCGTAGGCCTGGGCGATTTTTCGATATATCGTAAAATATCGCGATATTTTAATATATCGTCATCCGATTTTGAGTTTTTAAAATTGACGATATATCGTTGCTCGATAAATATCGTCTTATCGTGCCCCGATATTTTATCGGGGCACGATAAATATCGTGATCACGATAAATATCGCGATAAAATATCATGATATCGCCTCCCGATAAAATATCACGTTATCGCACCCTGATAAAATATCACGATAAATATTGCTCTCCTTGCTGAGTTTGTTTCGGCATATTTAGATCAGTAGACAATATATACACTGATGTACAAACATTTGTTTTCAGTTCCTTCTAGTGTTGCCGCGAGACTCGAGACTTTCTCGTCTCGTCTCGAAAACGAGACGAGGATCGAGACGAGACCACTTTTTGACGAAACGAGACGAGACCACTTTTTGACGAGACGAGACGATACCACTTCCACGAGACTCTCGAAAGTCTCGAAATACAAATATATGTCCTTAATTGGTATTTGGTATAGCTTTATCCCTAAAACTATGTCCTTCTGTTAAGACGAAGTAAATTTTACGTTTATCTCAAGTATTATATTTGAAATATAATTCAATAATAACTTTTCGATAAATTATATAACTATAACAAAGAATTTTTGCCGAAAAATCAATTTCTGAATTCATGAGCGTGACTTCTGGAGCCAAGTATGGGAGTGTTAATGGCTGACTACTTTTCCTTGTTTCCTGCGATAATAACCGTGGAAAATTTTTCCAGAAAAAATTGGACTATTTAATAAAGTGGTAATTTTCAGTGCTTACTTCTACGACAAAAATATCTTGGATAATGTGTAAAGTATCGCCCAGCGGCACTTGCAATCCTGCTTATAGTTTGCATGCTAGGAGAAAATGATGGCGACTTCGAATTTCGAATTGCGCAGAGCACATCACCACGGCAGAAAGACGAATGCTAATTGAAATAACTATGTACCTCTTCCTGAATGATATATCTTCCGAGTTTAGTGAGGATATTTAGCATAATGTCGCTAAATTGTGTTGAGGATGTTACAATAAAAAAGGATAACTACAATTGGCTTTCCTTTGACTTTAATTTCTTTCATTTGCCTTTATTTTGCTAACCAAAAATCCATATAATCAAAATGTCCATTACTGGATCATCTTACCGGCATTTATTCATCAGCCACTCATTCTAACTCCATTCATCATATTTTCTCCAGAAACACCTGTTAACGGCAGGTAATCATATTTCAGCAGCATGCAGTCCATTCTAAAAGGGGCCAGAAACCTGTCGAAAAAATCTATTTGCAGACTTGTGCGAAATTCCTGAGAGGAAAAATCATTCGCCCTGACCGGGATTCGATCCCGGATCTCTCAATTTACGGCGTAGTTCTTTAGCTTAAATGGCTAAAGCACTAAGTTTTGATAGCACTGATCAGCATTTTAGATGCATAGCCCATGTACTAAATCTTGCAGTTCAGGATCTCTTAAGAACGTTGTCTCTGGAGGACGGGGTTTCAGAATACCAGCTTTATTAATTGACAGTGACGACGAGGATTTTGATTTTGAAGAAGAAAATAAAACTTCGATTTCCAAAATAAGATATCTAATTAAAAGAATTAAAAAAAGTGAGCAGTTACCAAAAAAAATTCCGTAGCGCTTGCGAAGATGCAGAGGAACCATCACTGAACCTTGTATTATACGTCCCAACTAGGTGGAATTCAACAGCATATATATTTGGAACAGCACTTAATGTGAAGAGAAGTATTTAAATCCTATGCGATAGTATAAGTGACCTGAAGCGCCTCAAAATCACTAGATCAGAATATACACTGCTTGAAAATGTTCACAAAGTTTTAAAAAACTTTAAAGTTCTGACGAATAAATTAGGAGGAAAAAATTACGTCACCCTTCCACTCGTTACCGTTACATTAAACTTGCTGTTGGATAAGCTAGAAAAAATGATAGAAATACTGGAAAACAAGCCTGGAAGTAATGAAGGTGATGAAAAACTGTAGGTTGTCTATCAAGCTGCTCGGAACAAGATGCTAAAGCACTACCGCCTGACAAACAGGAATTATTGCGTGGTATTAATAATAGATCCACGTCATAAATGTGAAACTTTCTCCATGACGCCATGGGGAAAAGAGATGCAGGAAAAGTCTTTAATTGAAATTTGAGGAAATGTTCAAAGTCTTTTACGAAAAGTATCCCACTTAAATTCAGTCCGCTCAGTCAATGGATCTAGAGAATCATGAAGGTCTGTTTTGGTAGAAAGTGACGAGGAAGACCTTCTAGATGTATATTCTCTCTATACGCAGTCAAGACCCAGTACTGGCAGGTATTTTCTCCTTTTCGACTAATTTCACTTACCTTAACTATTTTGACCTAAGAGAGAAGTTCAATTAGTCTCAGAACTTTTATTTAAATCTTTTTACTTTTAAATAGAAATTTCACCCTTTTTCTGTTAATACCTAATGGTTTTCATACATTTGCTCCTAGTGTATCATCCCAGTATGAAAAATGGAGGAAAGAACTTGAAGACTATCTTCAACTGCCGAGATCCCCTTGTGATATTGACATCTACATCTACATACTACCCCGCAAGCCGCCTCAATAGGCGTGTGGCGGGGGGTGTTAGGACACCAGCCGTTTACATATAAAAAGGAAACGCTCTAATGATTTTACGCCTAGCATTTATTATAGCCCCTTATTGTTCGGGGGAAAAACGAATTCCCATACCTATCCTCTCGGCAAAATATTTCTCTTAATTTATCATTTCTGTCGGACCTGGAAATATAGTGGGGTTCCAATATGATGTACTCCGTGTCGCTCTTAAATTTATCTATTCTTAATTTCACAAGTAATCTATGCCTAGCGCGCAGCCTCCGAGTCTCTAGTGGCTCCCGGCCTAATTCGTTTAGCATCTGTGTAACGCTGTCTGTACGCCCGTAGCTGTTTTTGACGAATCGCGCAGCTTTCCTTTGTATTTTATTATGTTCCCGAATTATGTCTTTCTGCACCGGATCCCATATGCTCGCTGCATATTAAAGGTGTGGCCGGACGAGTGCGAAATAGCACCTCTTTTACTTTTTCATCTGAAAATCTTCCCACAATACGCTTGACGAATCCTAGCTTCTTCAGAGCTCTGACACAAATATTTCTTATATGTGTTCCCCACGATAGGTTCGAGGTTATCGTAACTCCCAGATACTTCACTTCAGCTGTCGCCTTTATGTTAACACCATCCACATCATATACATGGGGATAGTTGGACGACCTCCGCAAGAATTGTACCGCCGTGCATTTGCTCAGATTACGTTCGAGTCCCCACTCTTGGCTCCACACATGAACGTTGTTTAAATTCGATGATAGAATTTCAAAGTCAGAGTGATCGCTAATTTTGCGATAGATGACAGCGTCGTCGGCAAATTAACGTATTTTACTGCTAATTCGAGGGCGTAGGTCATTTATGTATATAATGAACAAAAGGAGGCCGATTACGCTTCCTTGTGGGGCACATGATGTCACTTTAACTACATCAGAGCTAATTCCGTCAAGAACTACTTTTTGCTTACGATGCTACGATGCTTATGCTACGACATGGTGGAAGGCAAATGAGGCAACTTTTCCAGTGCTATCAAAAATGGCGAGAGACTTCCTCAGTATTCCTACTACATCTGTTCCAGCGGAAAGGTTGTTCTCAAGAGCAGCCTTGACAATAAGGAAGCATAAAAACCGCTTGGGTCACGAATCAGCAAGAAGTTTACTCTGTGTTAACTCGTGGGTGACGTGCAATTTGGACAGTCAAATAAAATTTAGGTTAATTAAACTTTTTTAAATCTGAAAATTATTTAAACTACCTTATTAAAGCGAAAATTATCTCTTATACCACTCACATTATTTTTTCGATTATTTTCAAAAACCTTCTGTGAATTTCTCTGCAGTAAATTTGTGTCTACATTCCCTTTTTAGAAATTTTTTTATGTTACTAGTTTATTCATTGAGTATCAATAAAATCAATTATTTTACTAGCAGTTTGATGTAATTGGTGTCCAGATCAATATATATTTCAAATTTATATTAATGGCTTTCCTATTTCGAGTGTACCGATTCAGCGATTAAGTACGCAAAGGAAACGGCTTTTTATGGTGCTAAATTTAATTTGGGGGAAACGAGACGAGACGAGAGTCTCGTCCGAGACTCGAGACCGGGACGAGACTGGGGTTCACGAGACGAGACTCGAGACGATACCAGAATTCAGAAAACCAGACTGAGACGAGACTGGCTCAAGTCTCGTCTCGTCTCGCGGCAGCACTAGTTCCTTACAAAATTTGAACAAGACGTCACCTATAAACTATCGGACCAATGATATTGAAAGAGAGAGTGAGAGAGAACTGCTGAGAATTTGAATTAGCAGATATCAGAATAGCAAGTTTTCAAACGTGCTTGCTCCAGCTTAAGCGAAGCCCAACCCAACGGCTGTCTTTTTGCGACCCGATTAACCGGCGCAATATCACGATAATTCATCGGGCGAGTTTACGCGATATTTGAACGAGCGCAATATCACCATCTTTTATTGTAAAATTTATCGTGATAATATATCGTGATATCGAAGGTTTTTGAAAATAATCGAAAAAATAATGTGAGTGGTATAAGAGATAATTTTCGCTTTAATAAGGTAGTTTAAATAATTTTCAGATTTAAAAAAGTTTAATTAACCTAAATTTTATTTGACTGTCCAAATTGCACGTCACCCACGAGTTAACACAGAGTAAACTTCTTGCTGATTCGTGACCCAAGCGGTTTTTATGCTTCCTTATTGTCAAGGCTGCTCTTGAGAACAACCTTTCCGCTGGAACAGATGTAGTAGGAATACTGAGGAAGTCTCTCGCCATTTTTGATAGCACTGGAAAAGTTGCCTCATTTGCCTTCCACCATGTCGTAGCATAAGCATCGTAGCATCGTAAGCAAAAAGTAGTTCTTGACGGAATTAGCTCTGATGTAGTTAAAGTGACATCATGTGCCCCACAAGGAAGCGTAATCGGCCTCCTTTTGTTCATTATATACATAAATGACCTACGCCCTCGAATTAGCAGTAAAATACGTTAATTTGCCGACGACGCTGTCATCTATCGCAAAATTAGCGATCACTCTGACTTTGAAATTCTATCATCGAATTTAAACAACGTTCATGTGTGGAGCCAAGAGTGGGGACTCGAACGTAATCTGAGCAAATGCACGGCGGTACAATTCTTGCGGAGGTCGTCCAACTATCCCCATGTATATGATGTGGATGGTGTTAACATAAAGGCGACAGCTGAAGTGAAGTATCTGGGAGTTACGATAACCTCGAACCTATCGTGGGGAACACATATAAGAAATATTTGTGTCAGAGCTCTGAAGAAGCTAGGATTCGTCAAGCGTATTGTGGGAAGATTTTCAGATGAAAAAGTAAAAGAGGTGCTATTTCGCACTCGTCCGGCCACACCTTTAATATGCAGCGAGCATATGGGATCCGGTGCAGAAAGACATAATTCGGGAACATAATAAAATACAAAGGAAAGCTGCGCGATTCGTCAAAAACAGCTACGGGCGTACAGACAGCGTTACACAGATGCTAAACGAATTAGGCCGGGAGCCACTAGAGACTCGGAGGCTGCGCGCTAGGCATAGATTACTTGTGAAATTAAGAATAGATAAATTTAAGAGCGACACGGAGTACATCATATTGGAACCCCACTATATTTCCAGGTCCGACAGAAATGATAAATTAAGAGAAATATTTTGCCGAGAGGATAGGTATGGGAATTCGTTTTTCCCCCGAACAATAAGGGGCTATAATAAATGCTAGGCGTAAAATCATTAGAGCGTTTCCTTTTTATATGTAAACGGCTGGTGTCCTAACACCCCCCGCCACACGCCTATTGAGGCGGCTTGCGGGGTAGTATGTAGATGTAGATGTCAATATCACAAGGGGATCTCGGCAGTTGAAGATAGTCTTCAAGTTCTTTCCTCCATTTTTCATACTGGGATGATACACTAGGAGCAAATGTATGAAAACCATTAGGTATTAACAGAAAAAGGGTGAAATTTCTATTTAAAAGTAAAAAGATTTAAATAAAAGTTCTGAGACTAATTGAACTTCTCTCTTAGGTCAAAATAGTTAAGGTAAGTGAAATTAGTCGAAAAGGAGAAAATACCTGCCAGTACTGGGTCTTGACTGCGTATAGAGAGAATATACATCTAGAAGGTCTTCCTCGTCACTTTCTACCAAAACAGACCTTCATGATTCTCTAGATCCATTGACTGAGCGGACTGAATTTAAGTGGGATACTTTTCGTAAAAGACTTTGAACATTTCCTCAAATTTCAATTAAAGACTTTTCCTGCATCTCTTTTCCCCATGGCGTCATGGAGAAAGTTTCACATTTATGACGTGGATCTATTATTAATACCACGCAATAATTCCTGTTTGTCAGGCGGTAGTGCTTTAGCATCTTGTTCCGAGCAGCTTGATAGACAACCTACAGTTTTTCATCACCTTCATTACTTCCAGGCTTGTTTTCCAGTATTTCTATCATTTTTTCTAGCTTATCCAACAGCAAGTTTAATGTAACGGTAACGAGTGGAAGGGTGACGTAATTTTTTCCTCCTAATTTATTCGTCAGAACTTTAAAGTTTTTTAAAACTTTGTGAACATTTTCAAGCAGTGTATATTCTGATCTAGTGATTTTGAGGCGCTTCAGGTCACTTATACTATCGCATAGGATTTAAATACTTCTCTTCACATTAAGTGCTGTTCCAAATATATATGCTGTTGAATTCCACCTAGTTGGGACGTATAATACAAGGTTCAGTGATGGTTCCTCTGCATCTTCGCAAGCGCTACGGAATTTTTTTTGGTAACTGCTCACTTTTTTTAATTCTTTTAGTTAGATATCTTATTTTGGAAATCGAAGTTTTATTTTCTTCTTCAAAATCAAAATCCTCGTCGTCACTGTCAATTAATAAAGCTGGTCTTCTGAAACCCCGCCCTCAAGAGACAACGTTCTTAAGAGATCCTGAACTGCAAGATTTAGTACATGGGCTATGCATGTAAAATGCTGATCAGTGCTATCAAAACTTAGTGCTTTAGCCATTTAAGCTAAAGAACTAGGCCGCAAATTGAGGGATCCGGGATCGAATCCCGGTCAGGGCGAATGATTTTTCCTCTCAGGAATTTCGCACAAGTCTGCAAATAGATTTTTTCGACAGGTTTCTGGCCCCTTTTAGAATGGACTGCATGCTTCTGAAATATGATTGCCTGCCGTTAACAGGTGTTTCTGGAGAAAATATGATGAATGGAGTTAGAATGAGTGGCTGATGAATGAATGCCGGTCAGATGATCCAGTAATGGACATTTTGATTATATGGATTTTTGGTTAGCAAAATAAAGGCAAATGAAAGAAATTAAAGTCAAAGGAAAGCCAATTGTAGTTATCCTTTTTTATTGTAACATCCTCAACACAATTTAGCGACATTATGCTAAATATCCTCACTAACCTCGGAAGATATGTCATTCAGGAAGAGGTACATAGTTATTTCAATTATCATTCGTCTTTCTGCCGAGGTGATGTGGTCTGCGAAATTCGAAATGGCGCCATCATTTTCTCCTAGCATGCAAACTATAAGCAGGATTGCAAGTGCCGCTGGGCGATACTTTACACATTATCCAAGATATTTTTGTCGTAGAAGTAAGCACTGAAAATTACCACTTTATTAAATAGTCCAATTTTTTCTGGATAAATTTTCCAAGGTTATTATCGCAGGAAACAAGGAAAAGTAGTCAGCCATTAACACTCCCATACTTGGCTCCAGAAGTCACGCTCATGCACTCAGAAATTGATTTTTCGGCAAAAATTATTTTTTATAGTTAGATAATTTATCGAAAAGTTATTATTGAATTATATTTCAAATATAATACTTGAGATAAACGTAAAATTTACTTCGTCTTAACAGAAGGACATCGTTTTAGGGATAAAGCTATACCAAATACCAATTAAGGATATATATTTGTATTTAGAGACTTTCGAGAGTCTCGTGGAAGTGGTATCGTCTAGTTTCGTCAAAAAGTGGGCGCGTCTCGATCCTCGTCTCGTTTTCGAGACGAGACGAGAAAGTCTCGAGTCTCGCGGCAACACTAGAAGGAACTGAAAACAAATGTTTGTACATCAGTGTATATATTGTCTACTGATCTACATATACCGAAACTAACTCAGCAAGGAGAGCAATATCACGATCTTTTATCGTGATATTCATCGTGATATTTTATCAGGGTGCGATAACGTGATATTTTTTCGGGATATTTATCGTGATCAGGATATTTATCGTACCCGATATCTTATCGTGCCCCGATAAAATATCGGGGCACGATAAGACGATATTTATAGAGCAACGATATATCGTCAATTTTAAAAACTCAAAATCGGATGGCGATATATTAAAATATCGCGATATTTTACGACATATCGATATGTCGCCCAGGACTACGAGGTCATGGTACTACTTCACCTGCAAGTCAGCAAGAAAATGAACCAGAATCGCTCTAGAACAAACGCTTCAGCGACAATGACATGGTGAGCTACTATCGCTGAGCTACAGTCGCTCAGCTACAATCGCTCAGCTACTATCGCAAGCGTCGCTCCAGGGACAATGCACCTTAAATGTTTATGTTGGGTTGCGTTGACATTTCAAATGGAGGGGAGTAAAGGCTAGGAGTCAAACAATGTTGACTTAATGACATTTGATCATCTCGCACACGATCTTAGAATACAGGTCTGGTCACTTTGTATCCTTGCCTTGGTAGCGCACGGACGCTTTGTGAGGCTGTAGTCCGTTACTTTCCCGCTAGGTGCGCTTACATCTTTAGGCTCAAATTAGCACTGAGGCAGGTTGGTGAACAGCGAGTGTGACAGATTTTCTACTGAAACTAATTGTGTGTGTACCTAAAGCGTTGTGACAAAAAGATGTTTAACCTATTCCACCACGTACTGACGACCACATAGGTAGTTTCTCCATAATGGGAAGTATTATGAGCAAAGAGATGGTGTCATCATGGGGATAGCCAACTTTTTGATGGAGTACTTCGAGGAGAGGGCCCTTTATCGACCACGTTAAAGTCAAAACACTTCTTTCGCTACGTGAACGACACTTTCATCGTCTGGCCCCATGGATCTGAACCACTCCAGGAGTTCCTGAAACACAAATAGCCAGCATCCCAGGATAAAATGTACCATGAAAATGGAGCAAGACAACAGCCTGGCCTTCCCTAAACATTTTGATTCACCGCAGAGAAGACGGAACCCTAGGACATCGTGTGTACCGAAAACCGACGCACACAGAACTATATCTTAACGGAGTCACATACACCCTTCTCAACGGAGTCATGTTAACGCTTGTACATCGGGCTAAATCGTATACAAGGAGAGCCTACCTATGGAACTCCAGCATCTGAAGACGACCTTCCGCCAAAATGGATACTCGGAGAGAAAGATTCGGATGGCCCTTTAGAGGACCTCCAGCGAAGACATCTGGAAGGAATCTCACGGAGAGAATTTGCTGGCCCTGGAAAGAAATCCGAAGGAGATGACAAAATCAATCTCCAAGACCTGTCTCCCGTATGCCTATAAGATTGAGGGAAAAATCTCAAGGAACCTGAGGAAGCACAACTTAGAGACGATCCACAGACCACCCGAAAAACTAAGAAGCCACCTAGTCTGAGCGAAAGACAACTTGGGACTTAAAAGACTCCGGGAGTATACCAGATTCCATGGCAATGCGGAGAGGTCTAAATCGGGGAGACAGGACGTACCATTGTGAATTGAATGACACAAACGATGCATCAGGTTAGGCTACCCCGAAAAATCAGATATTGCAGAGCATAGCCCTTCCCATGACCATATTATGGTCTTTGACGACGCCAAACTGATTGACAGATCAACAGATACTGGGACCGACTGAATAAGGAGGCCATTGAGATCCGGGTGGAAAAACGGAATTTTAGCAGAGATGCGGACCAAGCCTAACCTGAAAACCTGTTATCAACGAAATTAAGACTACGTGGGAAAATTCAATGTCTGGCGCGAAAAAGACTCCTCTCGACCACCATTAGTGATATCGTGATCCTAACTTAAGGTATATAACACGGAAAAATCGAAGTCCGGTATCAACCCCTTTGAAAACGATGGCAGAGTTAGTCATCGCAACGTCGTTATCTGAACTCTTGACCCGGTTGGAAACCCGTGAAGAGTTTACTTATACTTGTATCTTTTGCTATGAAGTTTGTAACGCCCAATGTGCCAAAATTGATACTCTGGGCATTGAGTGTGAAAATGGTGAAATTTTATGCGAAAGATATTTTCTTGAAACAATGAAAATTCAATCTTACTAAAAATTAATGAAAAATCGTGAAATTGCAAGCTCTCAAAGCGAAAAACAACCTCCCATTGCAAATCGGAAACATTTTATATGCCAGAAATGGCACGTCAAGCATCCGCGCCCTAATGTAATGCAATGTCGTTAATGCGACTATTCTGTTAATGCGACTATTCTTCAATTCTAAAGGCCTCTGATTTCGCACAACAGTGAAATTTTCGGTCATTGAAGGAAAATAATGCAAGAAAAACATCTTATACAATAAAATATATCACTCTAGCGGTACCAGTGTATATATATGCTCGAGTATTTAAGCCTTAAGGACTACCAGCGCCACAATGAGCAGGCGAAAAACTCTATCCTCACTAAGGGGACTGTGGCTGAGTGATCAGACCTGTATTCTATGATGGTGATGGTGAGCTGGAACATATTCTCTAGGTGGACGCAATAAAAACTTGACGGATGGTCGGAGACAATCAAAATTTACGCAGTAAAAAAATGACGGTTGTGGTCCGCCGGTCATGTACGTGAAAGATGAATTTCGCCAAGCCCTTGAGTTACAAGTGAGTACACGTCACAGTGTACGCGGTGATTGTGATTGATGTTATGCCTTTTCACAAGTTTAATTTTATTATCACGATCCAAGTTTTAAGCCATCGTTGAGTCCCAGGGTTAAGTGACTCTGAGAAATCTCTGAATCTCATAACCCCGTTGTCCCATCTATGTGCCACATGAAACATTTTTCATACACGCCTTTGCAAAACAATTCCTCGCTGGAGCTTCGAGTGTCGAAAATGGCCACTGTACGATATGGATTCCCTACTCCCCGTAATGTAGACGTTTTTGAAGGTGATATTGTGCTCCTCTGAGTCGAAGGAACTTGGCGCCAAACCTTGCGGTTGCGGATTTAAAGAATGACGCATAATCTGTTAAAAAGAAGGTGCGCTTAATTCTTGAAGGGAGAGCAGTTGAATGTTACTTTTGCTGGGTGGTGTTTACGAACTACGGAGAGAAAGAGGACGTTGAATGGTTTCGAGGGAAAGCCGACAATGGCAGTAGTGAAAGGATATTTGGAAGGTGGTAGATGTCGCGGGAAAAGGGTAACAGTCGGGTCGGGTATAGGGTGGGATATTCTCCTTAGCACCCCTCTCACTTTACCTTCGGAACCCCCATCCCCTCGCTTTTCATCCACCTTCCAACACCTTCCCCATAACGGCGTCAACTTTTTTTTAAACTCCTCCTGCCTCTGTCCGTTTCACTCCCTTGAATACCCCTCCACTCTTTCATTCGTCCCCCTTTGCTCTGGATCTGAGCATAAACCCTGGCATTAAGAGGGTAGAATGGAGTCAAAAGGGCAAAAAGGGCTTTTCATGGGCTTCGGTCGAGAAATCCGAGGAATAAGTGTGTCGCCAGATCGTAAGGGAAAAGTAATCGCCCTTGATGTGTGAATGCGTGAGCGAATGTTTTTTGCCATGTAATAATGTAATAGCCTCAAAAATTTGCACAGGTGAACATTTAGTTAGGTCAAACGACCTAGCTGCGTTTTTGGGTGTGCGCTTGGCGTTATGTTTCTGTTATAGAAAAGATAGAGGACGATGGAGAGAAATAGAGGAAAGAAAGAAATAATTAAATTAAACGGAACGGAATGAATAACAGAGCATGTCAAACAGAAACTTAGCGAACATGTGTTGTATTTTGGTCATATTTGGGAATTAAAACGTGATGAATTTACTGTACGTAGCCACCAGCATTTAATTCGGTGAAATAGCATAACGCTGCCATTGAGACCTTTCGTTAAAACACACCTTATACATCTTCAAAGCAAGATTAGGGAGGATTTCACTTCTGTAAGTTCGGGTAAATTCGATATTTTTCATATATTTACACCTTTGGGAAGATGGAATCCTTCAAAGGATGTTAATGAAGCTATAACTATGCGCTAAAGTTTGTCAAAATACGAAGATCGTTTGTCGTTGATTATTTAAAAGATTTATGCTTTGCCTTAAAATACCACTCCATCTAAATTAGTAACATTACGATGATTGCCTGTCTTGGATTCGTTGAAAGACACTGAATAGAATCATTTTTCTTTGCCTTCAAAATCTTCTTATAATTTAAATTATGCAACCGGTACAAAATTTCGCGATTATAGTTTATTTCTGTGTGGCTCCTCAATTTCTCCACCCTTCTGGCCCTTTCTTAAAGGAAATGTGTACGTTCACAGTTTCGAGTTTATAGCCGCCTATTCAAGTAGTGGCATCACTCAAGTAAGTATGATTTCAATGCACTCATTTATTAGGAGAAGAGACAGCAAACCACTGGTCATTTTCCCTATTTCTCGAGTGTGTTCCTTTCATAGAAATTCCAGTGTAGTTATTAACCACTCTATCCCACTTCATAGAACAGTGTTACACAGCATCCTTTTATTACTTGCTTTTTCTCTTCGCAAACAGTTATTGTTGGATAGACGGTATCAAATGCTTCATTGGGTCTTCTGCCTTTCATGCCTCCCACAAAAGGGTCGAGGCACACACTGAACAAATCTATTGTCACTGTATAATCGGAATACTGGTCTTGGAATGCTCCTCTTGGTTGAGAATTCCTTATGAAGATTTTGAGTCTAATTGATGTGAGATTGACTCATGAAGATTTTGAGCCTCATTGAAGGTCTGAGATTGCAAGTTATTTTTCTATTTTTTCATTGTCACTTTTCTTAGCTACATAAGTTTTCGAGCCGGCGAATATCACTAGTTGAGATTACTATTCATAGATATCTCTCGCCAAGCAGATTACTATATGGTATCCCGATGTTCCAGTTAGTTGAGGTACGAATACAAGGTTTCTGAAAACCCTTAATTAGACTTTCGAATGTTGGAAACTGCTACTGCCTGCCATTCCTCTACTCTGTCTTTTACACTTTTCTTTTAACTTAGTGGTAACTTTTCAGATTCCTTATTGAATATCTTCTTTCAGAGTATCGGCTGGTGGATCAATGTTCTTGGTGGGAATGTGGGGAATGATTTGACTATGACGCATGGGCTTCAATACGAATCTGATGGATTTCCGAAAATGAATTTCTATGGCTGTCATACACCACTCGAAAATTGGAAGCTGAAGATAAATAGCTCCAGCTTTTATCGTGATTTAGGTTGGAGAAGGCTCACATCAGCAGGCGTTTGCGACGGAATACGCAATCGTTGAATAAGATTTTTGATGGAAAGTTTAAGGAAAAAATTACCAGTTTTCAGAAATTCATAAATCTTTTCCATTAGAGGCTCCTTAGGGAATACGGTCGTAATTTTGGATTTTTATTTGCATCGAAACACTACGAAAGTTATATTTTATAACTGCCTGTTGTTCTAGCATTATTTATGGTTTAAATGTAGCATCTTTAATTTATCTCCTGCATACCTAACTACATATTAAACCATTATCTAGAGGCAAAGCTTTGGCGGTGAAACCAGGAGCACCCGTATTCTGCTATTCTATTTAATTTGTGATATACCTACATCCATCACTATTATTTCCCGGATGGCATGTAAATATTTTTACCTTTGACGTTCTCTTCCTTTCTTTCCAAAAACTTTTCTTTCTGATATCACTCCATTCAACTCGCTAATTCTCAGTTCGTGAGGCAAGAATTTTACTTTCCTTTTCCCAATCAAATTTAGCCTTTCTTCATTTTCATATTTTAAAACTTAAGCGTTTGTTTGTCTTAATAGTCCAATCAATTTTTGACATTCTTCTCCATATCCAAATCTCCGCTGCTTCCAGATGGCCTATGCATTCTCTTTGTCGTCCAGTGTCCAGCATTCGATGCACTAGAGCAAGTTACTCCAAAATAATGTTTTTTTTCATTTTTTTCCCAATTGTTAGATCTATATGTTTGCTGGCCCGAAGATTTCTCTTAACTAGAGATGTGGTAGAAGTAGTTCTAAACTTAACTAACTAACTTTCTTATTACGATTAATTCTTTTAGCTTATCATGATAAATAATGTGCATTAAGTGTGAGAATGGTTTTAATTATTCAAATTTCTGGTTGTTTATTTTTAAATAATTTTCTACATCTTCCATTTTTTGCCGAAAACCACCGTTTTTGTTTTTTATCAATGTTTATACTTGATTTCCATTTATTCGATGATTTATATAGAACTTCTTCTGATTTATCTAGAATTCTTCTGACTTATTTTTCTGATGCAGCTAATATTGCTAGGCCAATAGAACATCTAACGCAGCGAATTTTACTTTCATTAATTTTAATTCCCTTAGTTTTCCGCTTCATAATGGACACGTCTTTCAGTGTATAAATTTAAGAGAGGGTATCCTTGTCTCACTCCTATCCGTTTCTTAGCTTCCACTTCAGTTCCATTTGTCTGTGTTTGCTGTTTGGTTTTGTGAAAACCAAAAAAATCGTTGTTCTCTCTCTCCAATCAATTAATATATTTTCGTAGCCTTGTACAGCAATTCCCAATGCTCCATTTCATAAGATCTTTCCAGGTCAATGACAACTAAAAACATTTTCATTCTCATTTCCTTGTATCGCTCTGATAGTTATAGAATTAAAGGGTGTCTCGAGTTCCTTTTGACTCATAGATTCAAACTCGCTACTCTGTATTCATTTTCCTTTCTGTTTTCATCTGCTTTTAATTACTTGGATTACTACTTTTAGGCATGTAAATTCTGAGTAGTTTGTGTGTTTGATAAATTCTGAGTGAAATTGTTCAGTAGTTACCACGTTCCACAGAACTTCCTTAATATTCATGGAAGTTTTATTTTCGTCAATTGCTCAGCGAAAGCGATTTCCCGAAAGTTGGTTTGATAGGTGACAATGGATCAAAACTTTAAGTTGGTCAGTCAATTGAGTGCCACCGGTTAGGATAACTTCTTAGGGTTTCTTATTTCCATTTTCTTCGTGAAAATATTTATTTCTTACATTCTCAACTCTTCGTATTCCCTACCTTTTCTTCATCCCGTCTATCAAAACTATTTTTCCCGTCTTCTCCTACTGCATTACTAACATTCTAATTTCAATGACAGTCCTCAGTATCCCCCTACTTCTAATTACTTGTGTTGATTACCTGATGCTCTCCCTAGTACTTATACATATATCATCCATCCTTCTCCACGCCATTTCTCAACCGCCTATAATAAAAATGTTGTCAGTCACTCCATTGAGTTTTTTTCTCTGCCCTCTCTTACGCATACATATGAATTAGGTGGATTTCCGATAGTCCAAGAAATGTATTTAAATGCACCTTGAGGTACTAATAGTACTTTGCTATTGTTTTCGTAAGACATTTCGGTATACCAGCTAGCCAGCAAGGTGATACACTTGTAAGAGGTAATAAATTGCTTTTAAATGAGAGGAAAATTCAAGTTACCGATTTCTGTATCAATTGCTCGAATATGAACGAAGGGAAAATTGATGTTCCTTCAGTAAAATAAAATTTAGAACGAGTGCAATCGTACCCTCAATATGTCTTTCTGACTGGGAGAGAGCATTTATCGCTTAAGAATGAGTAATGGTGATTGTTTGAGTTGAAGTAAATAAGGTATTCCACATTTATTTTTCTGCAGCTTGAAATAATATTTAATCACGTGTGTGGTGAGCCATGCAAATTAAAATCGTTTCACTATGATGCGATTGGTTTGACGAAAATTTGAGTTAGGCCTCGATCGCCTGAATCTTCAGAATGACAATTTGGTTTGGCTTTACGCATTTTGCCCTCGATGATTGCGATATTCTATATAAAATTAGATGATATATTGAAGATTCAGGTATTCCGGGTTTTCCTCCGCGTTTGCCCACTGTGCTGGGATGACAGTTTCACGAGCTTTGCCTGTCGGCTTCTTTAGGTCAGTGAATATTCACTTCAGTGACCTTAAGTAGCCGATTACAACGCCAGTGAAACTGTCGTCCCAGCACAATGGACAAACGTTGAGGAAAACCCGAAAGACCTGAATCTTCACTTTCACCACGCTGCGGAAGCCTTTACAAGGTAGCCTTTACATGGGATTTTGCCATAATTTTTTCACGAAAAAAATACGCATTTAGTAGCAGATTTTTTCAAAATTACAAGACTTTGTGCTATCATAAAAATATTGTTGTCTATATATATTGCATTGATGTGGACTCGTAAGCCTTTGTGGTTTCTAGTTTGAGTTATGAAAGGGGTTATACAGAAATATAGGAGCCTGCTTGCATTGATTAGATACAGAATGTTTTCTTCAAGGCCCTAAAACATGCAGAACATGGATTTAATCTAACCTCATCAATAACATATATTTTTAAGTAAACTCGATCGACAAGTTTCCGCTCAATTACGCGGTGACGTGAGTCATGTACGCTGAACGGAAGAGAAGTGACTCTCAATGGCTTCCATGATGCTTTTTCGGTACAAATGACTCATCTCACCTTTAATGGCCTTCTTAAATCATTTTTTTCTGCGGTGACGAAAGCCGTCAGACGATTTGAGCCTGGGGTGCTGTTTTACACGGTTGAATGAGAGGAGCAACGCGTGAATGACTTTTGACTTGGCGACCGTTTGTGGGGCTTCCTTGGGCGGTGTATCCGACATTCCCGGGAATTGAGTGGTGCCTTAGAGAAAGAATACTTAGAGCCAGTCTATAAAGGAAAGGAAAATTTTAACAAGGACGAAATGTAATAAAAAGTTTTCTACAATATACCTTATTAAATGTAAACAATTGTATTTGTGAGGTAGTTAATTTGTTGTAGTGTAGCTATTTATGTGTTCATTGAATTTCTAGAGACATGTTTCTGTCTTAAAAAGAAATATTTGAATATTTTAATCGGCAAATAACTAGTGCAGGTGAACCCAGTGTACCTTAATTAAATTATTCGGAAGTTGTTGGAAGGACTTCTATAGTTTTTCCGATGGGCTGATGGAGGTTGGAGGGGCACAACATATATTTTCGAGCAACAAGACGACATATATCGTTGATTTCAAACTGCAACATGAAAGGAATATAGCAATCATTGTAGACAGTTTTGTTGGATGATTGTTTCAGAGACTGCGGGTAATGAAGCTTCATTACTCTTTTAAATATTTTCTTTACTTAAAACGTTCATATTTGAAGGCGTTTGATGATTAAAAAAAATAGTATATCGAACATACCTCATCTTGACCTTCAAGGAAAAAAAGAGTAAATGATTTGAGAACTGGACGATATTCTCGGAAATTGGAGTGTTAGAAACATCACCAAAACATGTCATAATTAATGGACATATAATATACATTGCGTTCTTTTGTAAGTGTGTGCATGTTTTGATGAATCTATTTCGTAGTGTAGTACCACCGACCTTGCTATGCTTGTCTCCTCAAAAGATTTAATTCCACGAATCGCGCCCGCCTGCTCTTCTACGGCTACTACCTGATGAAGTTGTACATGAGTTCGTGAGCCTGTGAGAGGATTATTATATGCCATCGTGTCTTTTCTGGTCTCTGTCTCTCTCGCCTATCGTCTTCAATTTTATCTGTGCTTTTCTCCTATCTGTACGCTGTTTTTCTCTTTCTTGAATTTAGGTTTTCCCTATTTATGCGCTTCTTGCTTAATATTAATTTATATAGCCGTTGATAGGGCTTATATCGATTCTAGTTATTCCTCTAATCCGGGTGATACGCCATAGTTGGAATTCGGAAAGGTTGCGCTACGAACATTATGACTAATGGCACCTACATGCGAGGCTACATTTTTCGACCAATAGTAAGCTATTAATTAACGCAGTGGCAAGAAGAGTAATTTGGTGGTTTGATAACTAACTAACTTGTTACTAACGCGCTAACACTAAGCGATTGCTACGGTTTGTTAATATTTTCAAAAGCAGAGTGACCTATAAGCTTAATCTTATTATTTACTTATCTTTATATGGTAAAAGTCTTTCTTGCTATTTACAAGCCTTTCCTGTTCTTGTTTTAATTTGTCTTTCATAAATGTACGTTGTAGTAATCGTAGTATTCCTAGGTAACGAAATTTTTATATCCCCAGCAGTCGGTATAATTGCTGGCAAAGTAGTTCAAGTTAGGGGCTGCTCTGTAATTAAGTTGTCCTTTTTTATGAGTTAAATGCCATGCATTTAGTCAGAATACGAAAACGTTAGTAATTATTTTAAAAAATTGTCATTGAAAATTATCTTACTCAGTACAAGTAAGTCGAATATTTAAATAATGTTAATATGCTGTTGTTTTTATTAATGTTTTCATCGTATATTATTGAAAATAATATTTTTGAATAGAATTAAAAAAGATTCACGATATTCGTAAAAAGCGTAAGTACAAGTAAGTCGAATATTTAAATAATGTTAATATGCTGTTGTTTTTATTAATGTTTTCATCGTATATTATTGAAAATAATATTTTTGAATAGAATTAAAAAAGATTCACGATATTCGTAAAAAGCGTATGTCAGTGTTCTTTCATTGAATTATAAATTAAATTTTTAAACTTTTGCCAACTGGAACTCGTCCTATGTAATATTACTCTGTTCGATTGTAGTATGAGCCAATATGTAGTATGTACGGGGTCCTAAAATCACGCATGACCGGAAAGTATTTATGATTGAGTACATTCATAGCAATAGCCTTCGTATGAACAACTCAATACTAGTTCATTTAAATTAATTGATGGTATGCAACGTAAAAAGTATGACTATAATATCAGATTTCCATGTAAAGAACCTTCAACTCTTTATAATCAGTCGAACTTCTACATGCAATGCCTCACTTTTTACATCACAGCGTAAGTGTGTGAAGGGGTTCTTAGCATCGTATTGATTGGTTCACCCTATCTCAATGGGCGGTGTCAAACAATTTAATCGTTTGCATATGATTTAATGATTTTACGATACCTATATCAATAATGATGGAGAACTAATTCTATGAAGCTCCTTGTCGTGTTACATTCAGATATCACGACTAACTGTTTTAGACGGTTTCCAGTTTTTTCTATCTCTATACTGGTTTAGGAAATGAATTAGGGGCTTTCCCAAGATCCGTAAGGTACGCCTCATTTGCTACATCCTACCAAACTAGACAATCTGGCTCCTTAACTGCATTTGATACGTATATCCTCGTATATCACCACCTCAGCCGCAAACAGGGCTCCTTTAATTGCCGGTCTCAAGGGCTAATGGTTAACGGAAACTCCTGCTTTTATAGTGCTAGCCAAGTTACTAGGCCGCAGACGCTATGTACGCAAGTGTTGGGAAATCGCTTTTAACTCCGCTCCCGGTTTTACTGCTCCTAAATTATGCTTAATTATCTTATTCCTGCTGAAATATCCGTACTTTTAAGCTGAAATTGAAGAAATATTTAGGTTTTGCTGTGATTAATTATGAATATGTTTAATAATATCATTCTTTAGAGGAAACAGGAAACAGAAACACATCCCGCTTGAAATTTACTATTCTTTAACTCGGTAATTTCTCAGAATAATTATTGCCTTTAGATATTTTACCTCCCTTTGACAATATTGCTTTATATTTACTTAAGTTTAAACTTTATTCGTCACAGTTATTCATACAAAATTAACAAATGTCACTACTTGAAAATTATTATTCCCTACTTTAAAGATCTAAATAAATTATTCAAAACTTCCATTGATTCGGAACTCCAAAAGTTTAATTGTATGGGTTTATATTGGGATCTTTCTAAATTTATAATGACGCCGAAAATGTTACTTATTAATATAGCTTCTGGTGCGTTGATGTGAAGTTAAATTATTAAGTTCTAAGACTTAATTTAACTCTCTAGAAATCGTTCCTAAATTAATAAAAATGATAATAGTTTATTCGAGCGATATTAGGACTATCTAATCCTCTCTTACATATAACTCCTTAACAAACACACACAGCCACGCCCTGGGAATTGAAATTCGTGCCCAGGCAGGATTCGAACCCGTGACCCTTGGGTAGATAGGAAAGGATTAGGCCCCGCAGCCGCAGGGGTCGGAAATCCATTTAGGTATGCACAGGGAAATGGCTATGTAGTTATATTTAATTATGTAAATTCCGATTTTGTACCAATTCTTGGACATCTCCTAATTACAAATTTGAAGAGTTTTTCATGAAATCAAAATATACAGGAATGCGTCTCTTTTATCACAGGTTTTGAGGAAGAAGACTGAAATATACTTTAAATGGAAATGTATACTTAATATTGTTTACATTGCATTTAATTCAAGATTCTCTGTGTGTCATCGCGGCTACACAGTTAATTGATTCATCAGGAAGATGCGACGTTCTTAAGGCTCCTGTTATTAGACAACGAAGAAATATCCTGTGTATTTCTCTTATTTAAAAAAATAGGTTACCGTGGCCATTAAACGAATTCTTCGTGCCGCCTAGTGTCATAGTTTATTATACATGTTCTGGACACTGGTTTGAACCGTGGGTGTGTAACCTTCTACCAGATCGCTCGCAAGAAATCCTTATCTTTTAATACGAGTTTCTAAAGAATCTAGAGAGACTAAATGTTGGCATCAGACATGAACACAACACACACGGAGGACTTTTTATTTGACTAGGATAAAATGTTTTTTATACAGGGTTTTATCCGTAATGTTTCTCAAGGGGAAGGAACAAGTTAGGGAAACTCAGTGGCTGAGTGGTTCACTCATTTAAGAAAACGATTACTTTGTCGTTCTTGTAATCTATTTTGAGGGATGAAATGAAGTTGCTCTTGGTAAATTTGCTTGGAGGAGGATTAATGGTCAGGGACATTTAGTTGCTGTCAAATATTATGAATTTGCTATCGAGAATGTACAGTGTCATACATTAAGGAACATGCAGGACTGCGGGACTTTCTTGTTCCCAGTTCCATAGCTTAGGAGATGGTAAAAATACTCGTTTCGTGAGCCAAATGCCAGAAATGGGCCTCAGAATTTGAGGATGGGGGATAGAGGGTGGTGGGATAGAAGGGTGAGAGTATGTGAAGGACATCGCCGCCCTTCTCCTTCTTCTCCGTACTTTCCGAGGGATGGGGAAGTTGAAAGGCTCGGGAATGCGTGGTCCCTCGCGGACAGGGCTTTTCCTGTAGGGGGAGATAATTTAAGGAAATCCGGTGGGTTAATTTTCCATGCAAACGATATCGCAGTCATCTCCCCCATACGAGAAAGGGTGGTGGTCGTCGTCACGGAGTACGGGGTGAGGGCACAGTTTAAATGAGGGGGGGGGGTTGAGAGAGGAGGTTGAGCCACGGAGAATGCGGGAGGAGTTGGAATCCTGCGGTGGAAACATTCCTTCCTTCCTTTCAGCCTTCCTCCGCCCCACTGTCGGCACTCTCCTGCGTGTGGGTAGGCTGAACGGGGTGGGGTTGGGCGCGGAAACGTGAGGAAAGGACAAATATGGGAGCTTTGAGGGGGGGGACACAGGCCGGACAGCGCGCTCACACGGAAAAATGTCTCCATCCTTATCGCTGCGGTTGGAATTAAGAATTCCGCGTGGACGAGTGGGGGGATGTAAGCAGGGAGAGATCGGTGATGGGAGGACTTCCAAGTGAGGGTTTTGGTCTTCGCTTTTAGTGGCGTATTAGTATTCACACCGCCGAGTTCTCGCAATCACACGCGCTAATTTCGCCAGTTTTTTTCTCGCTCACCTAGTCATCGCAACAAATCGTCTCGCGGTGAATCCCAGTTTCCTCGTCTTTTTAGAATGGTCTTATTTTTGCAGGGTAGAATGTCATGAGATATTAAATCATAACGGTGTTTAAAATATTGGCGGGTTGAATGTATATGTAGTAGCTTAGTATTGTAAACTGCCTATAGGGAAAACATGAGAAAATAATCTAGTCGATGGGGGAATTAATAATTACAGTAACAATTTAATGATACACTTTATGACCGATATGTTTAATGACTTTACTGAAGCAGTTAATGTAGACATCTAACTCATTTTCGTGCATTTTATAACGTTGCTGTTTGCCGTGAGATGTCGTGGTTACATTTAGCCAAAATAGTATAGTTAATTCCGAAGCTTTTGCCATTGCTGGTGCAAGTTCCATTGGTTGATTCCCCTCTGTGAATTTTGTCTATACCTAATATGACTCCAAAGGGCTTCAAAAATGCAGGTTGAACCATTTATCTTCTGTCAAATACTGATGAAAGCGTAATTGTATTGGCCTGGCCACGGCTTACCGTATTTTGTTGTGGAATTTATTCCCATGGTCATGTGGTGGTCATACCTAATTTGACTCTCTGGATGAATATTTTTCACATGTCTCACATTTCATTAGCGTGCGGAGATTAAATCGTATTATTAATTGGTATAATTTGGAGCGGACAATTCATTCTTTCCCAGGAATTATTTCCATTTACTGAAAACTCTAGGCACATGTTAACTGTCCCAAGCATGCTGAAGCTTGAAACTCAATTGTACTCATAACTTTCATTTCTTTCCCCTTTTAAATCATTTCATCATTTAGGAAACGTCACGGGCGGCTGTAAAAGGGCAATATCAAACCACGAACGGAGCCACTTCTCTTGATTTCTTGAAGGATACAATTTGGTTTTATTTTCTCCAAACTGCGTTAGTGTTGCGCACCATTCTTTAACCTCTCTAAATACAATTCCCCATACCTTTTATGTGATGGTACTATTTTTTTGATTTTTTTAGTCGCATGCTACTCCACCAACTGAAAATCTATGCCAATGTTTCCCGTAGCAAATTTAGTAGCTTGTAAAAATCTGTTTGTATTTGACGATATCTAAATTCATGTGAATAAATTCTTCACGGGTTTACCACCAGGTGAGATGTTCAGCCAAAGCCGACGTTTCAATGGCTAACTCTGCCATCGTCCTAAGGGCGTTGAGTGCCGGGTCAAAATTCGTCCGGGTTTAAAAATCTTCCGGCCGTGGGTCAGGTCGTTTCTGATTGGCCATCGTCGATCCTGTCGTTGTTTTTTCGTTGTTGTCGTTGTTGTGCCATATTAATTATCCTGAGAACTGGTTTCCATGGACACCAGTTCTCAGGATAATTAAGACGGCGCGAAAAAACAACGACAGGATCGACGACGTCCAATCAGAAACAACCTGATTCACGTCCGGAAGATTTATAAACCCGGACGAATTTTGACCCGGCACTCTACGCCCTGAGGATGATGGCAGAGTTAGCCATTGAAACGTCGGCTTTGGCTGAACATCTCACCTGGTGGGAAACCCATGAAGAATTTATTCACATCGTGCGCCTGGAAAGCACCAAGTCTTACATATAAATTCATATTAACCACTCAGCCATCATGCATTCGTATCATGCAGTTACAGTGCAAATGATTGACAGTGCGGGTCGTAGACACGTTTGAAATTTGCACAAAATGTAAGACGTATTAATTAATTATATATTTGCAACTATTTGTATCCATGTTTTTACGCGAGAAAGCTACTCACAATAGCTTAAACTGGACTTAGAGACTTAGTACGACATGTATCTTCATTAGTCATGTAAGAATGTGTATATTATGTTCAGTGGTCCAGACTGAATACCGTGATGAATCTTTAATCAGGCATGTATCGTGACATTGTTTGACCCTTTGCTGAATAATTATTAACCAAAGTTTCATTTTCGGATTCTCTAATTATAAACAAGGGGAACACAACTCATTCTAGTGCAATGTGAATGCGATCGTACACACTGGTATCCTTCGAACTTCTTCCCTCCCAGTTGGCGACGATTCAGTTCTCATCTGACGTTGCACATCTGTGCGTCATCGTCTCATACAACTCCACGTCTCCTGACCCCACATAAGTCCACCATTCCTCGCTCGTTTTCCCTCTTATTGATCCCATTCTTTCACAAGTCGTGGTGGGGATTATCGCTCCCCCACCTTCTTAAGGACGTGCCCATTGCACGATGAAATCCCACCATTACTCTCATCAACCCCGCTTTCCTTCTTTCTACCTTCCACCACCCTTTTATTACCACTTCAGCCTTCCCCTCCCTCCTTGCAGTCCTTGCGTAAGCTCGAGCACGGCTTTGGAACTGGAAGTCCTTACTTTTAAAAAATTCGGTCACTGTAGCTGAATAGATTATAGCGGAATGAATTTTTTGAATTTTGACTGCCATGCGCGCATTGCAAACGCCGTGAAATGCACTCCCCATTCTATGTGGCAAATCAGACTTCAGTGATAAAGACATTTTTATTTTCACTATTCACTTTCCCCTTTGTTCTCTCTCAATACCAGTTCTACTAGAATAATCCCTCCGAGACGTAGCGTTCCACGCTTCCGTTTGCCACCAGGTTTTGCAAGAGCTATATCCCATCGCCTTGCCCTCCTCCGTAATTTGAACATCTCTATATGTTCTAGTCCCTACTGTAACCTCCAGACCTCTCCCCCTCACTCCTTCATTGCGTAATCCTATCACTTCCCCACTACCGCCTTCTTACTGCCTGACCCTCACCGTTCTCCCCTCCCTCGTCTACTTACATATCCTCTTACCGTTCTGCTCCCTTCCCGACCAACCGACACTCGGAGGAGAAAATGCTTACCCATCCCCCTTTCTCTCTTCATCCATTCCACAGCATTCGATTCTCATCACGCCTCAACGGCAAATTTTCTCACTCGCTCGGAGAGAGCGTCTTTCTCTCTCTCTCTCTCTTTCCGTTCCCCAGACACGACGCGGAGGGGGACATACATACATGTGCTCACACGCATATAACTACGCCCCCCCCCTCCTCTTTCATATTCGCCTCCCTCCCCAAATCGTCTTCTGTGCGTTCGGGGGCTTTTACAACCTCCTCCTCCACTCTTCCGGATTTGAGGGGATTGGGTGGCGCTTTAATTTATGGTCTCTCCTAGGAAAACTTTCTTTGCGTCCGTTTCCCAGAGACGCTGCGAGCGATTTCAAAGGTTTTGGAGGGTAAGTGGCGGGGGATGACGAGTTTCTTGTGTTTGAAGCACGGAGTGGTCGTGTTTTGCGGCCAAAAGGAATGAGTGTGGGTCGGAAAAAGAACTAACTGCATCGCTGCGGAAAGGGAGGAGAACCAGGGTGCGATCGATGCTATGGAGGAGCATTAGTCATCTGAAGCAGAAAGTTTTGAGATGTCGTATTTCTCACATTAATTGCAAATCTATATGTTTAACTCTCTTGTGCTACGGACGAAGGAATTGATGGTGTTTGTGAAGGGTGGGCTTCTTACGGATTTGGGGTTTCTTTTCTGTAAACTTTCTGTCATGAATTAGTCAAAAGAATTACTCATTTAAAATTTCAGACTAAACGACAGAAATTTATAAACTTTCTGCTTCATGATAAGTATTGTCGCACAAGGCCTTATAACCACTAAATCTTTGTGCAAAATGGTCATTTATATTTTTTCATGCTTTAAGTGCATTGGAATTCCAGATTTGAGAAAATTACGAGAGTGATAATAGCTTAATGAAAGAAATTTCTTTTTTGTTTGTGGTTGGTTGTTTAATGCCTATTTATCAACGAATCGTTTGATGAAATTCAATATGAAAATCATGCACGAGGGGTGTTTCAAGATTGCCTTGATGGCAGGCAGGTCAATAAAATGTTTTAATTACATCTACTTTTCCATTTCAACATCCATTTTTTCGTATTATCTCTGATATTTTTATTTTGTGTTTATTTGCCCATTAATTTTTCTTTGCTACTTTTGGCTCTACTTCAAAACATCAGTCTTTGTTGGAGTCGAAAGGACGGAAACTGGGCCAATCATGGTTTACAATGAACGGATAGGATTTAATCAAATACGCTGGTAATCAGAATACTTTCATGGAGAATACTTAGTTCAATGGTTTCATCCACCCTTGATTTTGCGAGTCGGTGACTCGCCCCGTCTACCTTAGGAGAGAGCAAGGGTTAAAACTCGAGGAAACATGATATCGAGAAAGGGGGAGGGAGGGGACGCAAGGGAAGAGACGTTAGGGGGGGGACGTCTACGAAGATGCAAGCGCCGCAGTCCATGTCTCACTCAGCAGATGGCTTCAGAGTCGCGCCAAGAAAGCTCGGAATGCGGAATGCGCGTTTTTGAGCATGGCGGGAGCACTCCTCGTGGGTATGGGGTGCTTGTAAGGGGCTGGGGGACAGGAGGGTGAGTGAGGCAGGGGTCGAGTGGCAAGTCAGCCCCCCCTTTTGCATTCCACCATCAGAAGGCATTTCCATTTTCGTGTCCGTCTAATGTGAATATCCTTTTCCACCTCATCTCCGAGGGAATTTCTTCTTTGTTTGCCAGCAGCAGCACTTCGAGACCAAGTTGTGACGGGTCGAGGAAGAGAAATAACTGTGGGGAGGAGAATGTAGCCAACACACACTCACACATGCACACTCTTTCAGGTGAGGGAAGACAGAAACAGTCTCATTTCTCCATCGGACAGTGGTGGAAGGGAGTTAGTGGGAGTAAGTGGGAGTGGTAAAACTGTTTGGTCGTAAAGGTCATGAGTTGACGTCTAGACGAGCATCGATAATTTTAAACGTGCGACCATGTCCACAGCTGGGGAGTGACACGATGCTGTTTGAAGAAGAGGTTTCCATATGAAACGGACGCACATAGGTCTGAAATGGGAAAAGTTGGTCAAAAATAAATATTATTATTCGATTACCGTGAAATTTGGTACCTAGCTGTTTATTTGGTAGCTAATCATGAATCGATGTCAAAAGTTCGTTAGTGAAAAACAAAATCTCTGCGAAATGAAAAAGATGGCTAAAAAAGTCAAAATCGCTCCAATGTTTTTCTGCTCAACTTGTTATTTATGCTAACGGTTGACTTTACTTAGGCATGCATACGTTTTCACTCACCCTCTTATATATCGCTGATCATGCCTCTAACAGAAGCTTTGATAACACACAATTAACTTTCCACCTATACAAGTTTCATGATTTTTTACAACTGCACTCTTTGAGTTAAAATATAGGCCAAATTGGAAATTAAAATACGTATGGATATGTTGACTGTTAGATAAATTGAAATTTAGAAAATCTTCTGTAATTTAAATGAAATGTTCCTTATCACAAATCTAAAATTGATCGTCTCAGGAAGAATCTGTTTCGTCTTCATCTTTGCTCCCATCTTCGCGACAAAATCAACGAAATTTACGAACTAAAGTCCTGAAGAAATTCGCTGCTTTCGTTGCGGAAGTTCTTCTTTTGATAATTTTAAAGGATCATATGTCAAAAGTAATCGATGAAATATGTCGGTGATCGAAGCAATTTCGGAAATTTCCCAACGGTGATCTCCGCAAAATCTTTTGCAATCTTTATGTCTGGATACAAGGGCTTCTTCCGTTAGCTGACCAAATTAATATAGCCTCAAAATAAATTATACTTACCCTACGTAACTCGATAAAATGCCTCCCATTTCTTTAATTTTTATCGATATGCAATGTGAATCAAGTTTTCGAAGAGTTGAATGCTTGCATACAGCACAAACAATCCGAAGGAAATTGCTGAGTTACCTAATTTTCGGTTCCTTATTTCTTCAGTTACATTCATTTAATTAATTCTATTTTAAAATTTTCTCTGCAAATGCTGCATGGCATGCTTAAAGACTCAGTTACTGCGTTGTAAATCTGAAATAAAAAATGTTAAAATATTTTTTTGGTTACATAATGCTCCACCGCTTTTGATATTCCTTTCGTCTCGGAAATCCATTGCCGCCTTATTGGTTGGAAAAAATGAGAGGAGAATATGAATGAGGGTTGACTGAATGTTTTATTTAGTGGTTTGATGCAGAGGCCAAAGAGCTACAATTGTAGTGACAACAAGACTTTGGTCGCATCCTCCTATTTCTGACAAGCTTTGTTTTTATAGGAGTGTCCTGAGCTTTCATTCAAACCCCATTTACAAATCTGCGTGTAATTATGGTTTTCCCTATTGTCCGCTTCGAGCATTAATAGCTGAGTTAGTCATCTACATGTGTGATCTAACAGTAATTGCTGCTTAACTTAGCATTTCTTTGCCGTTGTTGATATATCTTTGAGGTATGCTTCTTTTTGCTCGATGCACCGAGAAGTTGGAGGAGTAAAAATCGTGGCCGTGTTCCATCGACCTTCTAAGCATCAAAATGAACTGACTTTTCGTCAGGTAATTATTGACTATCAAGAACAGAGCTTCTTCTGCTGCACACTTTCTCTGCTGACTTAACTAAGCGGTTTACCATGTACGATGTATTCTACTTGCTCTGCCTGGTGAATCTTTTGTTATATTCGACAGTAATTTTGCCGCGGCTTTGTTCTCACAAGATCTGTAATCCATTGTTGTCGCTAATGTGATTTCCTCACCTTCAAATGAAGTTCTTAGTTTCTTTGCCGTTTTACGTTTGGAGCAGTCACTGCTTTCTCCAAATAATTTCCTACGCCGTTCCCACGCAAGGTCACTGTCTTATTTGAATAGAATGCAATATCAGCGTTATTCACTACCAGTCCTTGTATCTAACAGCGGGTAATTATCGCTCAAGTTTGACTACATCGAAGAACACATAATGATTATTTATCTAGAGAATTTGATGAAGTGATTGTATCAGGAAGTTGAATAGCTATGATGCAGTTCAACCATTTTTTGTATTTTTTCAATAACAATTCTTTCTTATGTGACACTTACCATTTTCTCCTCATGTGGCCACAATGCATACGAACAGACTTTCTTATTTTATTTGTTTTGCTTTGGTTTTCTTATGATAAACTTCGAGTATCATCTACATCGGTGCACGAATTTGGATATCTTAAAGAACAACTATTCTTGTGATGTAACATTAACAATCGGAAATGATCATCACCCTTGATGGTGAACATTGTAGCTTCCTGGGAATAGGGCACGATCGCGCAAAATCTCACCAGACATCACAACTCAAAGCTAAAAAGCAACTTAGGCAATACAGAGTGAAATCTTTAATCAATGTTGGCTCTAACAACGTAATTAACTTGCATAGGCTAAGCGCGTCTAGATATTTATATCGCTTATATTACCCTCAGCTGGGAGCGTGACCGCGTCGAGCCAGCCGACTGTCGTAATCCTAGAGTAAACTAAGCATAATTCTTGGCTCCGCTAGCATCCGCAGATGATGTTTGGTGATCTTAAAAAAGAACCGAGATGTACGAGAATGACATAAATTGCATTTAGCGTAATTTACGTGGCATACCGGCATACTGGAATGAAATTTATCAGAAATCATAGTTAGCCTGAATCGATAGCAAAATAAATTGAACTTTTTTTCTGTTGTTCCCGCCAGATATCTCCATATAAGTGTTATATGGCTGGGATCCAAACACCTCAATGTTATAATCTCAATGTTATAATATATAATTGATAGTTAAAGGAGGGATTAATTTAAACAATTATTCCATTCAGGCGTGCACTGGACATTTTTCTTCAAGATAAGATAGTCATATATAGTTGGGTATATCATATAGCAACGTTGGGGATATGCAATTTTGGGGTTTTTGGCCCGGTTTTTTTCGATCCGGCCCTCTATGAGACGTGTGGATTTTTGATTGGGTTCGAATCGAATCCTCGTTTTTTTCGTTGATTCTATTTTAATTGTCGTTGCACTTGAGCGCAACTTGAGGAGAAACCTAGAGTCGAAGCAATGCCATTAGAGCAATCTTGTTAGAGAACTTGAGGGATTCAGCGACGAATCTCCTATTCAGCTTTCTCGCTCCAATTAGCTCCACTGAAAATTGAAGTATTTATCACGGGGCACCGACTCAACTACTTGTGGTGAGGCAAATAAAAAATTAGTTGTGCTCATGTTAAGGCTGTAAACTTTGTCATCATCAAGTTCATTGACCAGTTTGAAAATTGATTGTTGAATATCTCCACGGCGCGGGCGGTCTCTCACTAGAGTCAGGTTCTCACTCCATTTTTGACAAATTTTGCATTGTTACCTTCATCTTTATCATTTTTTCAATTGTTGAGCTTATTCTACCATTCAGAACATCCACTTTCCCTTCCATGGTTGTCGAATCGTGATAATGCTTGATTCTTAATAAGGTGTGTCGTGAATTTGCTATTGAAATATTCCATTAATTTCAGAGTGTCTGGATATCAATGCATGTTAATCTGTCTAGGAACGGAGACTTGTAAAGCTATACGATCTGAAATATTTGAAATTTACCATGAGGAATTTCTGTTATTAACATCATCATTGCCGTTCTCTCCTTGTAGAGCATAAGGTATTTTCAAGTGATCTCTTCTCTTATTTGTTGGCTGCATTTTTCATGACCTCTCTTCATGTTTTTCCCGCCTGGTTTATCTCCTGAACGACAGATCTCTTAGGAAGTTTCCGTAGGCCTTCCCCTTTTCCGGCATACTGGATACTTTTCCCTGGATCATTAATTGGAACTTCCGAAGATCATTACATTGGAACCCTCATGGAGCAAGCTCCATGAGGGTTCCAATGTAATTATATTTTCCTATTGTGTTATCTGATATTCTCAATTTGTGGCCAATCCTGTTACACTTATTTTTAGCATTTTCTTGAGATTACAGGTTGTCCAGTGGCTCTCAATAAGTTTTAGTTTCTGGGCGCATTATCCTTATTTAACACGGATTTACGAAAAATTGTTGAGGACCACTCACACTTGTGGTCACCTTCCACATTTCAAATCCATGCAGCAGTACTGAATATACATTTATATTGATGACCGGAGTTTGGCCTTCCTTGATAAGTTTTTGTTCTTCCACATTAGGTGTAGCTTTACAGAAGCTCCGTTTGCTTTTATAATCTTACTGTCTTTTTACATCTTTCAAGGAAACATCCACCAATCAAGGAAATAGCGCTTTCTAGATACATACGGGTCACCACCCTTTCAATAGCTTTGTCTTCTAGTGATGAGGGAAGGTCGGCGTGTTCATTTTTCACAATTTTTGTATTTTGTTGATATTTATTGTCGTTCGTACATTTGTCGCCGTTGTATGGAGATTAGTGAGTTTATCTTAAAATCATTTTGCTAGAAGACAGGTCATTAGCAAAATCTAGATTTTTAGTTGCCTTCTCAAGTCCCATTGTATTTCTCGCTTGCGTCTTCTGAGATTTTCTTCGTTACCGCACGTGAAACCAGTTCTGGCGATAATTCTGGTGATAAATTACACTTTTCGCAACCTTGATTAGATTTGAAAGCATATTCGCATGCATTTTATTTCCTTCGTACTTATCTTTAATCAAATTAAAAGTTGGTATCAAACAGAACGGAAAAAACGGAATCAAACAGTTTTTAAAATTCAACGAAGTACAAGGGACTCTGCTCAAGGATGATTCTAAGTGAATTGTCATGATCTGTGCAACTTCAATACTCACAGAAGCCAGTTTCTTATTTCCAGAGCTGAGTACCTATGTGTTGTTTTATTCTTTTTTTGATGACTTAATTTTGCGCTTTGCAGAAAAACGCTAACAATTAACTCCGCGCCAAATTTTACACTCTGAATACCCCCTTTTTCGGGAATTTACAATATCAATCCTTTTTTTCATTCACTTGGGTTTTCTTTGCTCTCCCTAATTTAGGTAATAGTGTTTCATCTCTAGTATGTGTGATGATTTTCCATTGTAAACCTATGTAATACATACGCGAGTGTATCCAATGGTATATCTTAGAAGGCGCAGGACTGGTAGAACATGGGTCAGGTGGAATCCTCGGCTAACATCTCTCTACTATAACCATTTTAGTACCTACTAGCTGACCTGATTGGGGAGTAGGGATTACTTGCTCGCCGGCTATCCCCAAGGTCACGATCTATAACCCTGCTTCAGGCATATATATCGTGGTGCAATGGATTTTACCAAGCCGAGTAAATGCTTCGCAGTGTGTTATGACCTCACCCTTGCATTTGAGTTATCCAAATGCTAATGTTACTTCAGATTGACCTCGTATGAAAACTAGGAGATGTCTTGGGACATTATTAATGCATACGTATTGCGAAAGGGAAATTCATTGGGAACTAGGAAAATCCAATTTCATTGCTCGAATAGAATTATAAATTCCAGTAGAGTTTCAGAATATTTTCTGCGCTAATTGGGACTTGAATTTCACCAGCACAACTGAATGTGTCATCCTACTGCATGCCTAATATATCATAATAAAAATCTGCAGTACTCATTATTTGAGATATATTCTGAATAACTACTATTATATATGGGAATGACGTACTTGAAATCGAAGTCAGTAGATGTTCAACAATTTTTAAATTCCCGTGCCAACATCACCTACCATTAGATATTATAATTAAAACTTTTTTAAATGTCCAAGTGCTGCGCATTACTAGGTAACATTGATGATGGAGGCTTTTCCTTGACCTGTTCCGAGAGTTGAGTTTGAAACCGGGTGCGTCGTCAATTACCGAAAATGGCCGTTACCGAAAAATAAATAAACCTATGAAGGTGAGACTAAATTCTTATCCTCAGATTATTTCGGAATTTGAATGCCCGAAACATTTGAAGACAATTATTCTTCTCCTTTCCTTTCGTTACAGTTAAATAATTATTTTTACTTTTAAATTATTTACCTACTTAGTTCGTTGGACGCATGTAAAATAATGAGCGCGTTTAAGTCTGTGCTCGTGACTGATATTTAGAGCAGGAAGAATATTTTAGAATTTTCTGTTCCCAGCAGCATGAAGCTGAATTCCGGTTCTCCTGGTCGTTAAGGATTATTGACAACTTTTTGCTCTGCTACAAATGCAGTTTTTTCACCGGTAAACTATTGAATATTAGTGAACTTAAATAACTCCGTAAGTTTCTTTGATAAATGCTCATGACATTGATCATGTAACACTTCCCATCTCTGTTGCCCGATTGTTAATATTTACGGATATTTACACAATTCCTTTAAATAATAAGGGGTACTATTGATAGTACATTGACAATGGAAGATTTCTATGCTTCTTCTTCATTTCAATCTTCCATCTGTGATAACAGCAGAAAGAAAACTCATGGCCTTTTTTATGGAAATAAAAAAATATGGTCAGTCAGTTATGGACATGTCAATTTCTTTCACAAATACGTATTTTTTTATCCGATACAAAAAGTATGACATATAATATTATGAATTTTACTCATATGATAAGTAATGATTACACTATTCTTTTGTTAGATTCCTTGTGAAAAACTGTCAACAGGTGAGCGTGAGCTTTCGCGATTGACGTTATTTTTGCGCGAAAAGATATTTTCTTTGGTTATTTTCTTAATTGGGATAACATTCGAAGGCGAAATATTATAACTGCGTTATTTTTTCGGGAGCATATTATTTTTCGGGAGCATAAATGTCCCTTCGTTAACTTCATTTTCTGTTTAAATATTTTGCTATTTATGAGTGACAATTGTTTTTAAAAACATTATATTAAATAAAGCTATTCACAAAAAGGGAGGAATCTGTGGAAAATTGCATCGTCTTAGTTTTTATTATGAAAGCTATTCAATCATTATGGAAAACGTTAAGAATAGTTTCATTACACTATTCGGAAGAACGCAGTGGAATTTAGCTAAGCTTCGTTTCACTGGCTGGTACTTGATAGGTCACAAACTCCAGAGACGCGAAGTTAGGGGAACTCGAGAGAAAATTTATTCCTCTACCCAAATTCTTTTGTATAATGAGTTTTGTTGCCGGAAAGGTTAAATATGTCAACTACCACTCGTCTTGACTGGGGCCAATTACTTTTCTTCTTCCACAGTATCCAACGGGAAGTCTCAGAGTGAATACAAAAATTCATGCCAATATAAGCACGCAAAAACACGAGGAAGTCGAAGAGTTCACCTTATGCGGCCATCACGCAGCTAGTCAATAAGTAGGCGCATTTCGTCGTAGCGACGCGACGTTCCAGACTTCCCGCTTTAACGTGGATTTCCGCGGCGCACTGTTGAAGCGGAGTAGCATAGTGCATTAAAATGGCCGACATTAAATCTATTCTTGGGTTACAAAGCCTCTTTCTGCTCGTTTCATGGTCCTTAACATCATAAAGATCCATGTCGTTTAGTCGAGGGAATAAATTTCATGGAGCAAACGTAAATTTGGCAGCTTGACAAAGTATACTTTATTAGTACGAGGCTGAATGTGGTGGAGGGTTTCAGGAGGTGGGAGCATAAACTAGATAGGTTTTTAGTGTCACGTGGGCGGGCGTTTTAATGAAACATTTATAGCGTCGAGCAGCTGCCCAGCGATAAAAGGAAAGTTGGCCGAATATTGCGGAGGATCTCAGAAGCATAAATTTATGCAAGGTGACTGAGATTCCAAAATCAAGTTCTTTTCTATCAAGCGCTTGTTGATTCAGGAGAACATCTAATAATAGTTTCGCTTAAAAATAACTAAATCATGATGTAGCTTACCTCTCTTTCTCGCTGTAGGTATCTGTAAATATTAATGGTGCACTGACGGCATGCTTGCTTCAATGATATCTTCATTTTAGCCACCACGTAATCTTTCGGCTATTATTATTTTCATCCAATATTTACATTATTTGTGCATACATTTTTTAAATCAGATTTTTCTCAATAATTAGGTGAGGCTGTAATATTTTTAGTATGGGTATTTTTTTTATTTTGGGAGAAAAGTAAGAAGCAATTACGTAGTTCAATACAGCAATGTGTAAAATGTATTCTCAGTATGCAAAAACATAAAACGGAAAAAAGGTGTTTAAAATTTCGTCGTGGGAAAAATATGTTAGGAGATCTGCTTAAATTATTGTAACTTAGCATTAGACAACTATTTTTATCACTGTTTCAATGTGCCAATGTTTTTTAAGAAATCCTTTTTTGGTGAAGTTTTTCATTACAGCATATACATGTATCGTTATTTTGGCGTTAATCGATGGTAAATATATTCACCACCGATTGTATATATTTCTCATCGAGCCACCTCTAAACTTTATTCATCACAGTTTGCTGAAAGCAAAGTTATTTAAATTAAAAATTGTAACTGAAACTGTTTTTACTAAGTCCGGGGTCAGTTAAATTAAACTTATTCACTAGAGTAGCAACTCTAGCAATGTCAGTATGCATGAAATCATCTAGATTCTAACAGGAAAAATCACCTAGGCTCACCAGAAAGGTTCACTTCAAAGGTTTTAGCTCGACTTTTTTCTGGAATTGGGTCTAAATAGTTCATGGGAATGAGGCACATTTTCCTGATTAACTTTATTGGCGAGACAAAAAACTGAGCTCTATAACACTCTTTTGCCTCTGGTACTTCAGCAAAAGGTTCTCGTGAAAATCCGTCCTCGATGATTTTACATTCACATATATTTCGTGTCGTGCATGCGCAAATACTAGGATTGTATCTCTGGTTTTTGCGATTAACTGAAAGGGAGGATCCCTTCCCGACATGAGTTTGCCTTTCTCGGTTACGTCCACCTGTCTGGTATTTAAAGGAAGTGAGCCGAGCAAATACCATCTTAAATGCCAAAACACATTCTCATCAATCTTTATCACATCTTAACATCAATTTTATCACACCTCCTAACTATGCCCTGTGTGGCTAGGAACTGAAATTCAATTCAACTGTATCAATTTTCACTTTCCCCACAGAAATCAATGCCACATCGCGGAATGAACCATGCGGTGAGATTATAGCTCAATATTTCCCGAGAGTGCTTCCGGATTATTTTTTCCTCCTTGTATATGGAGTGAGATATGCCTCATTTTTTAATCTTGTCTACATGTTTTCGTCTCATTTCATTGTACTATCCTCTCAGAGGGATTGCTAGAAGGGATATTTTGATGTTTAGATTTCCCTTTTCGCATTTTTTCTAGTTTATCTGAATCGTGGGGTTCATTCTCTACATAGATTACATTTTCTTTGATTGCAAAATATTTTAGTATTGTGACCCTTCCTTCCCCCGGAGTGGGGAGGTAAGGTGGTCAAACTCTAAAGGGGGACAGATTTGGAGAGGGATAAGAAACACAGGTGAGTTGGGCGACAAGCACGTCGTCCGCGATAACGAGGATGACGTACTAAAATTGGTTGATCCAGCCTTTCTGGAAAGGTGGGGGGAAGAGGGGGGAAATGCATCGGTCGGCTTACTGATTGGCGAACACAAGATGTTCCCAGAGCGGGTGAGAGCTAGACCTTGCGTCCGACACTGATATTGAACGGTCACGGGGAATCGTGAGGGGCTCGCCGGTCTCTTCGCGGTGACGTAAGAAAGATACGGCGATTGAGGAAGAATATTTTTTATCGCACGTGAACTGAATGACAATTTTTTCGTCACAAGGGAGCAAAATCATGTGGAAAAATTCAATAAAGCAATAGGGAAAATCCTAATTCGAACTTAAAAACTAGTACACGAGATATTAGGTTACTCAAATTTTGGAGCAAATGGCAAAATCACCGACTGGGCTTACAATAATTGCCTTTGGTTGGCATAACCATAGAAATCAAAATAAAGACTGGTATTGATGAAGTGTAGCTTCAAAAGTCTGTACTTACCACTTCTTCAATGAATTAATTGCTCATGAACACAATTGGCGTTTGATAATTTTTACAAAATTTTCTCAAAAAGATGTCTTGAACTCCCTCCTTCCTTAATTATTCTGACCGATCACACACATACACACAAGCGTGGAATTGGAAGAAATGGAATAAAGGATAGGCAGAATGATACGAACAAGGGACCTAACTTAGCACTTTCTCTTTTTTGAGGTGGACAGCTGATTCTTGAAGTTGGAAGTGGACGTAAAGTTGGAGGAAATGTGGGCAGTATTTACCTACCATTAGTGAATAGCGGGCGATGGCAAACCGGCTCTAGGCAGCGGCGTCTACGGGCGAAGAGTTCTCCTTTTGTTGAGAGTTCGGGGTTGCGACTTTTCTCCTTCTCATCTCCTGCGTCGCTTAATCAACTCCCTTCCGTCGTCCTACCGATCCAAAATCTGCCTTCCTTCTCTGCAGTCTCCTAGTCACCAGCACTGAAGAGGCCCGTCGTATATGCAGCGAAAAATGCATAAGGCCCTTTTTCGGACAAGGCTGCTACATTTTATATCGCCCTGGGAAAAAAAAGGTTGTTGAGGGAAAAAAGAGGGGGTTGCTTGCAATGCCTTGCGGGGAATGGGACCAGTTCACCACTTGATTTGAGTCTTCACTACGCCCACCGCGGATAGCTGGACGCATGCGGATAGCCGGATGCTGGCGGATAGCCGGATCGCAGTTGTTGAGCTCTCGGTTCAAGCTCCACATGAAAGAAGGGAAAAAAGGGAGGGGGGAAGCACTTAACAGACGTCTCACTCACGCACGCCACGTCATTCACTCATACACGTGGCTTAAAACTAACTTAAATCTAACAAACAAGGAAAAACGTCTCTTTCTCAATGCGGAATCCTTCCTATAATCGGCGCGTTGAAACGAGACCGGTTATCTACAATATAGAAGACAACCTCTACGTCGTTACAGTATATGAAAACTATTTTAAATTTTTGGTACACAAGTTAGATACGCTCATATACCTCACAAGTACAATATAGGTACTCATATATTCTTAAGTATTTTCCATTCTACATCAATCATAATAATGGGTAGTATTTTGGAGCTAGCCTTTCCTAATTAAGAAATCATTTCTTTCGTAGGGGATAGCTTCTTCGTAATTATTTGTTCGTATTTTTTCTCTGTATTTCACTGTCTTTACAAAGAACGGTGTGAAATTTGTTATATTTTTGGAACATTTTACAGGAAACTCTATTTTATCCAGTTAAACTGAACCATCTTCACAAAAATTTAACCAGCACCATCATAGAGCTTTGCCTTCAAAGGTAGTCACTCTACATTCACCTGATGCCTGTGTTCCCCAAGCAATATTTTATTGACCAATACTTAAGTTTTTGTATAAGTAGCCAATATCGTAAATCATTCAGACCACATTGAATTTTTTATGTTTAATGCATAGTTGAGACATTGTCTTTTGTAATTTCAAGTAGGTACTGCAGATATTTCGTACCATTATTTTTAATTCTCCATTGATTTTTAGAAATTCCAGCTCTAACCGAGTATTATTGTGTCATTGCTACATTTATAATCTCCTGACGTAAATCCGCCAGGAGTAGATTGTTTGGACGGTGATATTGTGGAAATATGATTAGAGGTCACTGATATCCGCGTTCTCGGATAATATTAATTGGTGTTTCAAAGTTGTCCTTATTAGAATTCTGATTGAAGAGGCTTGACTGATATTTTATGCTTACTTTCCGTTGTCCTGTAATGCATTCGGGGGTTTCGTTGTTTTATTCTAGTAATGAAGCTTCACCTGTGATGTAGATTTCTCGGGTTTCCATCCGGGTGATGCTAGTGAGTTGTACCGACGTTTCGACGGCGTAGTCTGCCATCAACTCAGGGTGAATCATTCACCCTGAGGACGATGGCAGACTACGTAAATGACGTACAGACTGCAACTCACCAACATCACCTGGATGGAAACCCGAGAAATCTACATCACAAGTATTCACCGGGAAAACCTTAAATCTTACAAGCTTCACCTTTAATTGCTTTTAGAGAAATAGAACTGCGTCTCTCTACTCAACGCTAGCATGTTACTCATTCTACACCACATTCGGTTGGTCAAACAGTGGTCAAATAAAAATATTCTCAGCATTGAAGAATGCCCTTCTTTTTCATATATGTCCTCTCCCTTTAAATCTTGTTGCTGTTTCTCTCCACCACGCAGTGTTGTATCATATAGGAAATATTGTTGACGAATAGAATAAATAGTGTAATGAGGAATTTATTTGGGGTAGAGGATGTGTGCCACTGTTTGAAATGTTATTTATTATCTTTCTTGGGTTTTCCGCCGTGTACTCTTGCTTTCAATTTTGAGAACACTTAATATTGATATACTGATCCTAATTTCAATTTCTGCTTGTAAATATTAGAGCTTTGAAAATTCCTAAGAACTTAAAAGGAATGTGGATCCCCTTTATATCCATTCCTCGGTATGATAAAGGTGTAGTTATCTTCACTCTAAATGAAATGGCTCTGTTGAGGCTCTTATGGACTCAGTATGGAAGTTTATATGCAGGAAAAATTGCATTTCAGTTTTTTATTCCCTCCGAACGTTTTTTTGGGGGGAAATGGCAGCAAGGAGACCCAGTGGGAAGAGTTAAAGGGTAGTGACGGCACGGGAACGCTGAGGGAAGGAGAAATAGGGCAAGAGAAAATAATGGAGATTGGTTGAAGGGGTGCGAGGCTGCTGAGGGTCGCGAGAGAGGACTCGAGCGCGGAGTAAATTTCATTTGTTTTACTTTCATCCTTTCCGTTCACTCACCAGCCGGAATGTCTCTATTTAGTGCCTTAGGAGGCCCATAAGAGGGGTTTGGTGTTATGGACCACGAAATTGGATGTTATTTGGGATCCCTTAGTGGTATTTCGGAGCCGTAGAAATGTCATCTCTGCGATTTTTGGGCCATTAGAGACGGAATTCGCCGAAGGGTGAGACCATGCAAGGAACGCCAGGTCAATAAACCGTGCGTGAGTGAAGTTTTGTGTTTATGAAGTATTGAAATGTTTACAGTTTGGGATGTGAGTTTTCTAAATATTTAAATTATTTGCTCGAAATCCGCGCAGTGGCTTGTTAAGTGCATTAAAGTAAAGTTTAATTATAGCCTGATAGCATTCCGTTTAATTCGGTGTCTTTCATTTTATGCCTAAATAACCTTAACGTTTCTTTTTCATTTCGTAATTCCTATAAAGACGAAACAAGGTGATGAATGTAGCCCAATTTTCAACTCTGAGATTTTACATGTTATGCAAATATTGTTATACCCTTCATTCCAGCAGGCTGGGTAAAATAATTTCCAGTTGCAGGTTTAGGGCAGAATACGTTAAGTAGTACTATTATTTAGGTTGAACGTACCTCAAAAGCTAAGTTCATTTTTCCCTTACTATCTGAAACTTTCTGACAGAGGCAGCAGCACTCGGAGTGAATTGGACGATCATCCATTCAAACTCGAGCCCAGTCCAATGATAATTAACTTCCATTGAATCAAGCGGAATTGGATACATCCATCGTGGCTAGTCTTCGTCTAGAGTAGAGAAATGCTGATACTAAATATTGAAACATATTTATTTCTTCACTTTTAAGAAATTCCTTATACCGGGGTTAATGATTTTAAAAATAAAGTAAGACATTTCCATCTGAATGTTTTTAGCCCTCGCTGAAGGTGAGTATGTATAAGAATACTGAGGTGATTTTACTGTCTTAAAAAGTTTTCTATGTTTTTTTTTAGTATAACGAGTGGTTGATGTATTAATTAAGCTGTTTGGTGGAGAACCGAAATCACTCAATCGAGTGTGCGAAATTCAGATTGAAAAATGATTCGCTTGGACGAACGATAGGAACTCAGATCCCCAGATCCCGCGTAGAATGCCATAACCCATTGTGAGATCCAGGCGTACAATGTGAACTTAATTTAGAAACTAAATATTGTCACGAAGTGCCTTCATATAGTGCCACAAATGACTGGAGTTGGTGCTCTTAGCGCTGCAATCTAGGAAACAAGTTTTATATTCATGGGTGGAAAGCCCTTGGGCGTCTTAAAGGCATTCTACCTATAGCAGGAGTTCTCCACTCAGGAGGTTTTATCATTGCAAATGCCGCACATGTTTTCGAGTTGTCTCCCGAATGGGTGACTTCCGTTTTAGTCATAATGTTTTAAATTCGAAGTCGCTCTAATTTGGAAATTCTATAGCTTTCTCAAATTACAGCAGGGCATCAAATTTTTCCTCCCCTCAGACTGATCACTAACTGGCGATATGAGAGCGAGGCGGATCGGTGGAAAAAAGAATTAAAACTTAATACTCTTTGTAGAATCGCACCCTACAGCTGGCCCGGACCGGCAACCACAACGGATCGGTCCCCCGCACGTCGAGTGTCAAAAACTTAGGGGTGGGTGCGGGTGTTGGTATTTTCGTGTTTTGGATATGTAACCTGCACGAGGTCATGCACAGAGTGGTCAACCCACACATAAGCGCGAATCACAGCTGCGCAGTAGCTGAATAGGTACTCAACACGATGTTTGACATCGAACACTGCATTGTAGAAATTGAGGTACGAGAGTGCATTTGGGTTTTAGTAACTGAGGGATGAACGTTTTTATTACTTTGTAAATATTACTTCCCAAAAGTTAGTTTTAAATGCATGTGTGTATAGGGCGTTATTCTTAGTAGGTACCTAATTGGATTTGAAAAAGTTTGGTGCTTCATTCTTTAACAAATATATCCTAATATATTATCCTGTTTACTCAACCACGCTCTAATGATCTTTCCGAGTTATAACCAATATGATACGGACTTTGCTCGAGATTGGTAGTCGCCTATTGGCCTTCTATAGTTTCCTTTTTAGTGGAATGAAAATTAGATGAGAGACATTGCTCACCTCTGTCAGTTCGATTGGTTTCTCCTGAAGTAAAATGTGCGCAAGTAATGATTCTATTCTTTATGGTATTATTTAGATTTTTGTTTAGGATTTAAATACATATAGACGTTGATATTTTAAATGAAGTGTTTTCTTTCATTTATACTGGTTCACCAATATTCTAGTTAATCTTCAATTTAAGTTACCTCCATTGTTGCTTCCATATCATTAAATGAGTGAGTAATCGATCATATATTGACAAAATTTTTAAATAATACATTGTGCTATGTAACATGTTGAGAAAAAAATCCCAGTTGACACACTCAGTTGGGCAATAAGTTGTTTGATTGTCTTCATGTTGATTTTTTTGACTTGGTTTCATGGAATATTTTTTAAGCTCTTTATGGTTTCTTGGTGAGGGCACGATTTCAACTGAAAAACATAATTAAATATTGCTTATAACCTGTAATTACCCTGCTTATGACCCGCGTCTGTATTAGAACCCTACAAAACGTTCTTCGTTCTTGGCTATAGTTGGTTTCCTAGTTACACATTATTCTTTCTTCTACCAGTTCTACGGAGAATCTCTTGGAATACCCTCTAACTGATGAAGTACTCGACTAAGTGAGGCCGAGCATGACTGGACTCAATGACGCATACCGAGTGCATTTATACTTTGCCGGCCGACTCATTGTTTGCATCGAAACTGGGTAGAACCTCGCTGTTTTTAATCAAAATTTCGGTAGTGGTTGACAAGATTATTATCAATTTGATTAATTATTCGATTATAATAATCGATTATTATTTCCCCCCTATTTATGAAGTCAGCGCATTAAGGCGTATAATTTATTTCTCTATTTATCCATATTTATCCATTTTTTCACTGTACTTGTAGGCTGGTGAATGTTTGCTTCGTATGACATATAGGCTGGAAAATACACATCACCTGAATGTGCGAGAATATTGTAGATAATGCTGCTGATGGAAGCAGTTGCCGAGTGTGTTTTTTTACGCGTCAAGTATGGTTTTACTCGTTGCGAGTATATGAGCTTTGATATCCAGACTCGGTTGGCCCAGCACTCGAGTATACTTCACTCGACCTAATCGGCCGCCGATTGAACGTGGCCTAGTATGAGGATTCCAGTCAACATGGATGCCTGTTTAGTCGCTGACTTCTAGGGCTCTGCCGATGTTCTGTCTCTTCATTCTCGTCCTTACTCGAAGTAACACGTATGATAGTTAGTCGTTAACCCTACGCACTAGTACGGTGAACGTTGGCCAATTGAGTTTCATTGATCACGAAATATTTACTGCTACGTATCATGAGAAGTCTTCATTATATCATACCGTAGTAGTCGTCACGTGGGCTTTTGGACGAGATTTTCGGATCATCCGCATAATTGTGAAGATGCTTGAAATTATTAAGATAGTTGAAACAAATTACGAGTTTCGTTATTGCATTGGCATATTTTATCTTTCTCTCAAAAAGATCTTAACGGTACGAAGAAAGTCTCGCTATCCATTATTGAGGGTGCGTTGTTCTGTGGTGCCGAAGGACTAAAATCTAGCAAAGTACTTGGGTCTATAATAAACCGGGACATATAATTGGGACATGATAGTAGTCCGTTAGTTCCCTTTATCTCCCTTAAAGTCATAATGGTGTCATACGTAATCAGAAGTCCTCTTTCTTCGTAACTTTTCTTTTTCTTCCGGTGTAACTTCCAGTTCTAATCCTAGGGAATGTCTTAATTTGGTCACTTTTCTTTTATTTCCTTGACAATTTTATCAAATCTAGTGCTAGGTACATATTTTCAAAACTTAATGCACAACCATGATTATTGCTTACAATCATATAGCTTTAGCTTGAAATTATCAACACATGATCCTCAAGATTGATCATCATATGAATAAAATTTTGAATAAATAAGTGTAAAAAGAACAATACCTCAACTAAAAATGGGGTCTCGTGCCAGCGCAGCTCTTAGGTTGTGAAAATTGACGTTGATTAGATCTAAGTTGCGTTGTAAATCGAGAATTGGGGTAAAGTTATGAACCTCACAAAAGAAGCATCCATATATATCAAATCATGCAATACGGAGGTGTATGTACATAAAACGTTATATTAGATACAAATTTAGATGTAGATATTGTGAAAGTCCCTCATTAATTTGAAATATTCTTTCGGAATGCACGTACCTCAAACCGTTATCCACTGCACAAAATAATCTATAATAAATTCTCTGTTAAAACTGACAAATTTGGCCATAAAAACTGGTTGGTGTGGGATGATTCTCTCCTGAATGCCTTGGAAAAAACATTACGTTCACATTTAGTTCTTTAGATTTCGAAAAGTTCATGCTTGATATTCTGGGCATGTGCCGAAACTCCACCTCGCTGTGAATTGAGGACTGGACATATTTCCCTCTCATCGAAGGCCACCCATAAGCAAGGTGACGCGTTCCGCAAGCGATTGATGGCCCTTTGATATTTTCGTTACATGAGAGAGAGGGAAGCTTGCGCGATGACAAGGGCCGTGGCACGGGTTTGCGTTAAATCGAACTCTCCTCCTCCCTCTTGCAATTCTCTCTCCTCATCCCCAACCTCCCTCCCTCACTGCTTCATTCACTCACTCTTTCAATATCAGTCGTGTCTCCTGGCCGGCCTCGTATCTCCTCCCAACGTCAACCAAACCCCTCTCACCTCCTCCGTCCGCCCCATACCTCCGCGCACGCTAATCCTGTATCCATTTTCAGCGATAATTCTCCGCTAACCAGGCGGCTCTCGCTCTCTCAAATGAACCGCTTATAATGCTACCGCTTTTCAACGAGCCCGTCAAAACCCACGTTGCAGTGGCACGAAAAGGAAGACGTTGACACAGGAGAGGAGGTGGAGAGATGGGATGGAGGGAAGAGTAGGTTAGACGGGAAGCCTGCGGGGGAAACAGAAAGAGAATAGGCGGCAGGAAGGTTGCGCAAAAAAGCAAGAGGAGGAGGAAAAAGTTTACAGAGCTTCCAGTCGTGGGGCAAAAAAGGAAATGCGGAGAGGGTAGGTTAGGGGAGAAAAAAATAGCGGTGTGACAAGGGAAGGGTATAATAGTCTGCAGAGGTGGTGAATTTTCTATGTAGAAGTCACTAATTGTTGACCATATAGGAGGTTTCATCCTAAAATAAGGTGTTTATTAATTTTTTCATATTCATTTTGCTGAAAGGAAAGTGTATCCCATACTTAATAACTTCAACAAAATTCATACTAATTGCTCTAATTAAAAAAATCTACATTCAAAGAGCAAGGGACGGCGGCAATAATGGAAGAAATTGAGAAACAATAGTTTTTTTTTGTTCTGGAATATTGTATTTATTTTCTGCTAGGAAAAAAAATAGTATTTTTCTGCTGTACGCTAATATCACTCTTTGGTGCAACTCCCGAAAGTGGCAAATTCTCCCATGGAATTATATACCAATAAAATCAATATATCGCCCAATCTTAGTTTTATACTTTGTAATAAGTATGTAGCAGCTGAAGACAAAATGCATTTATTTAATTGAAATATCTCTGGGGGTCCGCTTTTCGGTCTGGAAAAGTAGGTATTCATATAAAAAAGATTTTGCCGTCGCGGGTCGGCCGACAGAAGTGAAGCACTGAGTATTAATATGACTGACAGTAGGGCGTACACAGTATTATATATAAATAAACATTAATAATTAAATTAATATTTCTGAAAATACGAATATGAAATTTATATTTAATACATTAATGATTAATACATAGAATACACATAGGCTTAAAATATTCATATGAAGTTACACTATACCTCTCTAGTGATAGTAGTTAGAATTAATTCGAAGCGCTTGTATATACTTAACCACGCAACGACTCAACAGATCCGTCATGGAGTCGAGTTTCGCAATTCGCTATGCTTTCGTGAGTTTACCCATTAGAGGTTTTCCTCTTCAAAAACGTATACCCTTCGAGTTATGTCCATATTTGTTACTTAACTTTTGGCTTCTAGTAGCTAATGCATGCCAAAAAGCCTAAGCAGTATTTTTTTCGATGCCACAAACAAATAGGTGGGATTTATCATTTGTTTTGGCTCTCGCAAACCTCCTCATTCCTCCTACTCCAAGTCGCGTTGTTCCTTGGTGTGTTGCGTGGGTACGGCCAGCACCCACCCTCAATCCACTCACATGTGTCTCTCTCGAAAACTGTCCAATGAGCGGTCTCCTTTTGATGCCAGCGCTTCGGCCGCCGCACCCGCCGAAGGGGGATGAGGAAAACACAGAGGGAGAGGTAAAGAGAGATGGGTACTCCCTCGTCCCTGGGTCGCCTCGCGTGGGAGCGACTGCGAGTGTAGGCAGGCGGGAGTGGATGGACTGCCAGCGCTCTGATGGAGCTCCTGGTTGGATGTCGCGCTCTCTCTCTCTCTCTGTTGCCTCTCTTTTTTCCTCCATCCTGCCTCTCGTCATCTCTTGTCTCTCTCCGGTCTGGCACACGTTGCCGACTACTCCGCCCTCTCTTGTTCTCTGTGGCTGCACCTCTTCATGAGTCTCTTCATTTCCGTGCGAAAAGAGGATTTTTGGTGGTGGAGGTATGGCAGGGATGTAATTGAGCCTTAAATTAGCTTGTGCAAACCGTGGTGGCAGTAGCATACTGAGTTGGATCAGCTCGAATTAGATTGTATTGAAGTTGACAAAGGCGTTACACTTTGTGTAATATTGTGTTGCCCAGCTTTAGTCGTATAATAATAATAATATCTATATACCTAACAGCCGATGCCAATTACTAGATATTTATTATATGTACGAACGCGCACAACCATGCCCTGGGAGGTGTAAATTTCCTACCCAGTCGGGATTCGAACCCACACCTTCGGTTTGGCAGGCGAGGACTTTACCCTGCCGCCGAGGCCGGCAATATGTATGAGGTCGTATGAAATATAACATATTAAAAAAAAATGCCAGTTAACTGTAGAGGTGCCGCATTCAGGGGTGCAACAGTATTTACGAGTCTCTACAATTACGTAATTTTGATGTCACAACCTTGAAAATTTCCAATTAGACAATTTAAAATTTGTGATTTATCGAAGATGTGTCGTCACTACCGCCTCGCTTCCGAGGGTCAGCAATGCCGAGGCCTTTCTGAATAAGATCTCTGGTCCAAACCGTTCATTTAAAGTTAATATACTTAAAAGACTTCATTGCGTCAATGCCATATCAAAAAGGCATGGCAGGAATTTTAGTTCATAAAACGTTTTAAATTTTCAACTTCATGTACATCTGCTTACCAGCCTTTAAGTCACCACGGCTGCGCGTGGCAGGGAATTCATCGCTTTTACTTATCTGAACGACAGTGTCTCTCTTGTTTTGTCGCATTTGCTTTTTTTCTAGGATTTTTGTCTCTTCTAGTTTTACCATGCATATAAAGCAATGGAGCAATATAGCTGTTTGTAGTGCGTTGTCTAAGGAAGACGTATTTCTATATATTTGTTCGTGTTTTTTCCCACTCCGTGTAACAATTTCCGCGCGCTCCAACACGGGGTCTTCTTTTTTGTGTCTGGCTGGAACAATTCATCACTGCATTTTATTACCAGGTGTTGTATGTACGTATGTTTATTAACTCTACTCTTATGCATTTGCGGGTTATATCTTGTATATCTTATCGCTGCGAAAACCTTAAAACAAAAATCAGTTTCTTAACTATGCTCTAATTTCGGTGAAAAAATGCATAGTTATGATGAAGACGTGTTTAATGGGGAAAAATGCCACCAAGAATTTGGTTTTTAGTTACTATCATGCCGTCAGGCGCTGGCTGGTTCGATTTTTGAAAATAAGTGCGTCATTACGAACGCTAATCTCACTTCTCATTAATTAATAAAGAATACCAATCCGTTTAATTCCAAAAAGAGTTTAAAAAAATTAACTCACACTTAGTGCGGAGGAAGTTTCCTGGTGGAGGAAGTTTCAAACAATGCGGAAAATATTAAATAATTTAATAAATTTGAGGCGAATTTTGTTAGCACTTGGAATAATCCGTTTCACATATATCACGCAAATACTCTTCTGCTAATGAAAACAAGAGATTTTATATTTTAGAAGGAAAAATACAATTCCTGGTGTACGGAAAGTGGTTTGATTCCGTAAAAGCAACATTGTTTGACAACTGCTTAGAAATGACAAACACTATAATAGAAAACTATATTTAATGCTTCTGAGAGGAATGTTGGAGATAAAACTGGCACCAGACGCAAAGACTCGTTTGGTTATTAATAAGAGCAGTAAGATTGGTCGACATATTTTCTTCAGACGTGAATATGGGATAAACAACTAAGATGCAAGAGGAAGCATTGAACTATATTAAGTTATGTGTTTTGAAAGTATACCTTAAGCCATGGTTTGACTGTCAATTGAAGTGTAAGCTGTTAATCAAGATTTGTGTCCCTTTACACCATGAAGCGAGGGTGAAAAGTTGTAGAAAAATATTTAAAGGAGCAAAGGCAAGCTACAGAAATGCATCCATTATTTGTAGAATGTTATAGAATAAGAAGTACTGAGGACAGTGATACTACAGCTTGGTGGTGATGTCAACACAGGAATGAAAGTGGGAATAGTGAGAAAAAAAAGAGAAGTGTCAATCAAATACGGGAGGGGGAAGCTATCAGGGCGATTGTACTGACTAGAAGCTTTTTCCTCATATTTGTAAATGATATACATATGAATGCATAATATGTACAATGCAATAATGTAAGGATTCTTTATCCATTTGTAACAACAAAAATTTACAACAAGAAACAAGATTTAAACTACACATTAAAATGGATAAATTAGGTATAGTTATATAATTTCCAAAATGTTATTTAATTTTATTTTAGATAAAAAAATTATAAATTTGTGTCCGAGAAGAGTGAAGAGTTGTTCTCTCATTTGAAAATATTCTCTAAATACTTTTGAGGCTTGTTCTCCGGTGAGGAAAATATTGAATTCTAATAGGTTTTTTTATTATGTATAATATATAGTGCTCTGAACTCTTGAAAAGAAAGCATTTAGGGGTTGAACGAGAAGTTAAGTCGATACAGGACAGTCGTGTACTGACAAAAGATGAGGAGCTGAAGTTTATGTAGAAATTTATTCAGAAATACTGACGGTTTTGGCACGAATTCTAAGGGATTCTGACGGTAAGTTTGATACACGAAGGAGGAAATACCCTCCAGTGGTTTTGGTTTATTTATCATCATCCTACTTATTATTATAAATGTGAATGTTTGTATGTTTGGAGGTTTTTTACTCAATCACGCAAAACTTACTGGACCGATTGAGCTGAAATTTGGCTAGTAGATAGAAAATATATCTGTGGGTTATATAGGCTATATTAAAAAGCCCTAAGGGTCCCCTAAGGCCCTTCTGGTGGTCTATGCTAATCATTGGGTTCGGTGTAGTGGGTTTATTTTTTGCTTTTTAAAAGTAATTTCACTAAAGATAGAAGCCTGGTATTTTTTTTAACAGATGGCTGAATAAATGAAAATTCTAATTCTTCCTATCGATTTTGAATAACGTTTCGTATTCGTGTTAAAGTCGTGTTTTTAGCTGAAAAATCTCACATTTTCTCTGAAATCAACAATATCATTTATCCTTAGCAACCAAATATTTGATCTTTAAAAGATATTTACGCCACTAGCATTTATGACTCGATATATTCAATGCATATTTACAACAAGTATACTCTTTAATGTCTATTCTCAAATTATCTCTCATAGGAGCACTGCATGTATATGAGAGAACACTTACGTCGTAAAAGATACACATAAAGAAATTAAACTTGCGAGAATATACACCGGCAGCGAATAGTAATGGTAATAATGCCTCCGTTGCTACAAAAAACATGGCGTTGTTTATTATCGTTTAATACTCAGATGTATTACATGTAGTGGAACCGTCTGCCTCTCATTACGATTTCGAACTGTTTTTAGGCCAATTCCCACATCATAAACGATACGAGTTATTTATATTTGTTTAAAAGTGCTAAAGTGCAGTAAACTTACATTCACTCAATCATTGAGTTGCCTAATCAAAACTCACTCACCGCTATGTTTCTCCTCCTTGGACTTAAAAATATATCCATCAAAATGCCGAATAGAAAAAAGAGTAACCTTTCGAAAATATCTTCTAAAGCAAGAGGAATGTCTTATTTGCGAGAAAGTGAGCCCTTGCAAGATAAACGACAAAGGTTAGACTTGGATGCTCAAAGACATGCCCACCAGCGATCTCATGAGAATCTCCCCGTGGTGTTTCTCGTGTTATGCTTAGAACCGCACAAATTTCATCCTAACCCAACCTACGGACGGGTAACCAGCTATAAATCTGGTTCAAATATCTATCTGTTTCGAAACTTCAATCTGTTGGAAGACGGCGGAAATTATAATGAAGTCACTTCATGCTTCTTACCCGAAAGAAGAAGGAAATTTCTGCGTAATGAACGACATCCGTGCATGGAAATCGACAAGTGCACTAGAAACACTATGTATAGATTTTTTATTTAGCAACCGAAACCAATGATTATAGCTACCCTTTATGCCGAAGGCGCGGTTCAGGTTCATAGGTCAAATAAACATGGTTGCTGCTGCTAATGCACCTTTTAACGCTGTCTACCGCTGTTTTTTACCCTTTCCTCCAACCCTGATTAAGATACTCAACGATTTTATCAACGTTGAATTGCGCAACTCAATTAATTCATTGAATGCCAAAATATTTATGTACAAATGGGAAGCAATCAAGCTGTTAATCACTCAAAAGACGGCTCAAGAGAACCTGAGGGACGGAGTGACCATCTATCAAACTGGGTTCTATTTAAGTAGTAATGAGTCTGCATGACACATTTTTGCGTTTCCCGTGCATGAAAGAGGACCAACAGTCACTCACCTCTCCGTGCACCTAGAAAACGGTCAGCGTGTCTACTACAATGAACACAACATACAAGATAGGTTACGAGCTCCTCAAATGACCACGCTTACAGTTTTTCTTCAGGATTTATGGTTTTCCTTTAAAATAAGTTCAATGTTTTCCATACCCGTCGAATTTCAACGGGTACCTTCTGCTAGTGTATTATGTATCTTTAAACTAAAATCTCACGGACAAGAAAATGTTAACCTTTATAATTGAAATCACTTTTTACGCTTTTATGATAATCTGTTAATTCCGTAAACTCAACCGTAACTTTTAGTTTCAAACCTAAGCTAAAAGTCTTAATGGCATTCTGCGCTGCTGGAATTTTCCATCAAAATAAGAATCATCATATTGAGCAAACTTAAGGGGTGTGTTCCAAAACCGAAATATTTTCTTCGGCCAAATAAATATCCCTTAGAGGAAGTTATAATTAAATAAGAATATGTGTAAAATGTCAACTCTAAGGTGATCAATTGAAGATGTTGAAATCGACCGGTATATGAAAATAGTAAATGTTTCTTGTTTTGTTTCTTTGTGTAAAAAGAAGAACGTTCACAAGGTTAAATTTTTTTTACAGGGACGGAGCTGTTCATCCATTAATCGAGAGAAATCTTCCAATCGAACTATGTGACAGCTTCTCCTCAATTATATTGAGTCGTCGATATTCAGTACAAGAATGAACATGAGAAAGAGAGAAACATGTTAAATCTATTCCATGAATCTTATGGTAAGTCATGGTTTTTCAATATTTCACGTTCCACTTCCGATAAATATGCACATAAATGCATCACTATTTACCCTTCACATTTCTTACTCGACGATATGAGTGGTGGAGGGTGAATGGTAGCGTTCTTGTACCCGTTTTAGGTATTAACGGTCAGGGCATATTAAAAATATTCCAATGGAGGCATTAACAGCTAAAGCTCTACACCCGTTACTATCGGGACAAATAATACTGAGTAGCTGCTCTACTTTAAATTAACATTTGCTTACCGGCGAATAAAGTTCTCTTGAAGTAGTAAGGCGGTATGACGGTTTGCATATGGCTTATGTAAAAGTGACTCAAAATTTAGACATAGGTCGCATATGGAGTTATTCTTATTTCCAAAAGCTTCAGAAAATATTACTTATTGCAATATTTGGGCTAATACAAGTGGGAAAAAAAGACTTTTTACTCAAAAATGTCACGCTGAACACTTCTATATGCATTATGCCAGGGCTTACGGTGTTCCAGTGCGTCGTTTGTCTGGTGATGACAACAGTTTGGTCCTCGTTTCAGCTTCAACCTGAAGATGTCCTCTGGAACGAGGACGAACCTGTTGTCACCACCAGACAAATGACGCGGTGAAACACCGGAAGCCCTTCAGCACCTCAACATGAAACACCGCGGAAGCCGACATCAGAATGCATTACACCATTTTGTCGTTGGAAAGAGACCAACCAAAGACCCGATCCCCATCCCTCCACCTCAGGTAAGTAAATGCAAAGCAGTATTAAAACCTCGAACTTACGTATCTTTATTTGCTGGAGGGCATATCATTCCCATGCCGAATTTTAAGTATCGGTTATGTACGGATTCTACTTTTTAATTGCGGTTTTTTCTCACACCGGCATTCCAGTTACCTTTGTAGTTGTTGTATAAAATAGTATTCTATTGTGCGATTGGTTTACTAAGCAATGCCCTCCTAACCTAAGGCTTTAAGAAATGAATAACAAAATTGCAGGAAACTAATGCCCATTTCATGCAAGTGGATTGGGTAGCTGACGAGCTATTCCGGGGCGGAAGCTATGTGCAGGAATTTTTTGGATCCTTTGTTATACATATACTCTCTTAAAAGATATCTTTAATTTCACGTGCGTATTGATTTTTAAGATACGTGCAAAGCAGAGGGATTAGATGGCTTGGGTGGATTCTCCACAAAAATAGTGCTGTATATTCGTCTGGAAAATAACTTTAAAAGAAAGTTCATTTGGGTTAGCATATTCGTTTTTTAAATTAAAATTCTTTAGAAGAATTATTTCTGCCTTTCAATTGTGACAAGCACCTCGGAACGCTATGGAAGAAAGGATCTGAGATATCCGTAAATTAGTGAAGAAAGGGAAAACGCCGCTGACCACATGGTCTCTCGTCTATCTCTACCTCTCGCTCTCTCTCCCCTTCTCGCCCCGTGTGATTGCATCGCGCGTGCCCTCCGGCGGCGGCACCGCGGCTTTCCCAGCGTGGTCGACTGCTCATCCATCCGTCCCACCACTTCCCCAAGGCTCCTAGCCCTCCACCCCCGCCAACACTTACGCGGCCCATCTACTCCGCTGCCATGCCTCCCCCCAGAATCCGTGACCATCCCTCCCCCCCCCCCCCCCTTCGCGGCCCATGAAAAAGCTTGCTCACTCCCTCCTCCCACCCACCAACGGGTAATATCAGCTCCCGCCTCCAAGGGCACTCAGATGTCACCAACAGGGTAAGGCCACCACGCGCGTGGTGAATATATTCCGTCGTCCTAGCAGCGCTTCTTGTTAAAGTGATCGCAAATGATGGGGTCAGGGTGCCGGATTTGTGAGGTAGGTTGCCTAGGGTTATGGGAGGTTTGTTTTCTTATATTATTAGCCGGAAGGCAATGGTGCATTTGCGGGCGCGAGGAAGGTGGACAGAGGAGATGAGGGAATAATGGTGGTGAATAAGAAACTATGAGCGGATATAGGTGATAAGAGAAAAGGCGCTGCTGAGGGAAAAGTATCGGGTATATATTCGATGGGGGAAATAATATAATGACGCTCTGTTTCAGGGTTTTGATTATGACTGCTTAGCAATGAGAGTAAAACGTGTTATTACTGATTATCCTGTGTTTTTTTCCCTCTGAGCGTCTAAACCCTACTGCGTAGAACATACGTAGAACGTATTTGGATTAATTTTCGTAAATATTATTTCTCACTCAGTAATTTCAAGTGCCAAGTAAGCCTTTAGGTGCGTGCAAAGCGGGATGGTTTTTTTGTGGATTCTCATCTTGTAGGCGGCACTTAACTGATCTTTTTGAGCACGGGCGGGCGAGGAAGAATAAGCTACTCCACCTCTCCACTGTGGCGTAGCATGCTTATTCCGAGCCAGGACACTCCATCAACTTTCAGGATGTCACGGTGATCGCCAAAGAATCTCGATACTTCCCGAGAATCATTCAGGTAGCCATCGAAATATCGAAGCATCCAAACAATTTCAACCGGGAAGAAGGATATAACCTGCATAGCAGTGGGAAGAGACTCTTTCGTGCAAAACCAGACGTTCGCACCAATGAAGAAAATTGGCGCCAAAGTGAGGAATGCAACCACCAACCAGGACACACAAACAGCCGCTATATAAGGCCGCCAGCAACGGTATCTCGTCACTATGACCTGATGACGCCTGCTGGAATGCAGGCGAAACTGTAAACAAGGACGCGGTGAAACACCCGTAAGAATGCTTCTTTCAACTTCTGGACACCGCGGAAATCTTCGCACAAAAAAACTTATGTTAAATGATTACTATTTGCCATCGCTGATAAAAAAATTTCCGTTCATGCTTCTTTTTTAGTGGAAATGAGCTAGTTTTAATGAGGGTGATAGGCGTGTCCTTACTATTCGGCTGGGGTACTGATAACAAGAATTACATTGAAGAACCTACGTTTTCTCCTTACTAAAGGCCGTAAATTACGAACAAACCCCGTGCGTATGAGTCCGACTTAATGAGTGTCCGTCTGCAGATTCTCTTTATGTTTTAGGTCGCCTTCCATGACTAAAGAATTAATTTATTTTAAAATCAGAACTCAACGCTGCCTTACCAGTTACGTGTTTCTCACATAACATTCGAGGATGGCAACGCGACAATGGAATGCAACCATTTGGAATAGCTTCTTCAAATTGAGTTGTTGTTAAATTTCCATCCCTCAGAAAATTTTATAAATAAATAATAGTTTTATTAGAAGCATTTTAAGCGTTTTTAAAGAAAGTTTCATTTGCCGGCACATTTAGCTTTCTTTTGCTTTAGAGATGATCAAAAAGGATTCAGAAACATATTAACAATATATTTCTTAAAAAAATGGTTCGTAGTCTTTCATTATGAAAATGTTTTGTCTATAGTAGAATGGATTCATTCCTTTTTTTGTAATTCATCAGTCGATACATACAATTAAACATATCCCTACTAAATAATACCAATGGAGTAATATTTTTTAAAAACATATTGGAGCTTGAGTTCATATCAGATTGACAAAAGTCGTAATCCTGCATGTTGAGAAACTTTTTGTATTTTTTTACGAGTGCTCGTTAAAGGTCTTGTGTCCTGGAATTGGGGAAAATGAGTTAGCAATTAGCTAAGGAGTTAATAGTGGGTAACTAATTTGTCACTGTAAAAGCGGAAAGACATTTTGCTCGCGTGGGGAAGGACAGGTCGGATCTGCGACGACATGAAGACTTTTAATGAAGGAAAATGTAAGTGGTGGAGAGCATGAGGCATGGAGGGGAAGGAGACGGAAACGAAATACAACTCCTGAAAGGGAAATTAGGCGGAGAGAAAAGACGATGGCTGAGAAAGCTTGATAGCACCGGATGAAGAAATACGTGAAATGCTTTTGGCTTTCCAAATTATTTGACTTCACTTCATAGACGTTGAGGGAATAACAAATGGAGGTGGACGTGGCCACTCTTTATTAAGTCGGTCGCAGTTGTCATTATCGATATCCTCATGTTCTGACTCGATTCAATGAGTAAAATTTTTGCTATTTTTGTTTTTGGTTATTTTTTTCATGTAAATTACGCGTAAATTGGTTTCTACGCAGTTTATGTAGCTTTTTATGCCCACTGTAAAAGGTGAATTAATTAAAACAAGAAGTATCTCACTACCTACCTACCTATGTGGCCACTCAAACCCAATCAGGTTTTTGGGCTCACCAACAACTTTTTGTCATCTCTTTCAGTCTTCCATCCATTCTTCTTTCGCTTCAACTTTAACTGTAGTCTCGGCCTTCCCAGCGGTCTTTTACCACTTGGCTTTCCATGCAAAACCTTCTTAAGGATTAAAACTTCTTCCCGCATTCATGCCCATCCCATCTCAATCTTCTGAATTTTGCCAAAGCTATGATGTCAGGATCCATACATATTTCTCTTGATTCTTTATTCTTTCTTGTTTTTTACAGCCCTCTTTCATTTATTGGTATATTTATCGTTCTCATAACTTTGTTTTCAAAGGTGATCAATCTTCTTTCTACGTTTTAGCTCAGAACTCATACTTTTACTCCGTACTGGTTGTGTTTTAGATCTATGTAAAATTTCTTTAGTTTTTTTTTAGAAGATTCTGTTTTTTAAAAGCTTTAAAATGCCCAGTAGCATCTGTTGCCATTCAGTCTTGTGTTGATTTTTCCATTGATTTATTTATCTACTGTAATTCCCGAATATTTTAATTTTGTACATCGTCTGAAGTAATATTCTTCTATCAGCAATTCTTCTTCCTCCTACTGGTTCCTACCAATCAATAAGTACTCTGCTTTGTCGTCATTCACCTCGAGTCCGACTGTTTTGGCTTGTGCTCTTAGTTCTTGAGCGAGGTATTTAAGTCTGTCTTCTGCCGACAGCACGAAATTATCCGCAAAAGTGAGGATGTTCACTTTGGTACCTAAATTCAAGCTGGGATTCAGTATTTTTGTACTTCTCAGTATTATGTATGTTAATCAAGACAGGGTCCAGGGTTGAACAGTGGTTTTGTTCGGCCACGAGCTCGGACGATACTCCCCATGTGACTCTGCAAAAAACTCACATCAGCACATGACCAGATATCGATAACACAATAATCGACATATGATTCGATATACTTAATTGAAATAATACATATCATTCCTCCCCCTTACAAGCACAACATACATTCATAATACAACATATCCTGTAAGGTGAATACCGGTCAGGTGGTCTCCTCAGTCTCTGAGGTCGACCTTCTACATTCGGAGGTGGCGACTGGAGATTTACTTTATCAGAGTTATTGTTATTGTTATTCACAACATTAGAAGTAGGTAATTCATATTCTATGAATCTACGTTCATGGTGTTTATCCTCGGACAGATTACTCTTACGTAGTTGGTTTACATGACAAAATCTTATTACCCCTGAATTTAATCTAACCAGATAAGTCACTGGACTTATTTTTTCCATTACTGTACCAAACATCCACTTGATATGTCCCTATTTAACATTTTTAACTAATATCTTATCATTAATATGAAACTGTTTGTCGACTCTGGATTTGCTTACAATATTTTTAGAGACATTAGCAGACAAACATGAGGACAACATAGGCACAGGTGTTCTAGGAGAATATGGCAGCATAACCTCGGAGGGACTTTTTTTTGCCGTGGTTACAGGAGTGTTTCTATACACCAGAAGACATTTTTCTAAACGCTCCTGCATTGACATAGCATTTGATGTCAAAATAGATTTAATTAAAATTTTTTTTATGGGTTGCACAAATCTTTTTACTTGACCATTCGATGCATGATGAATGATGGTGGTGAATGCATTAATGTCACTCCGTGTTCATCACAAAATTGTTTAAAATGTGAAGAATTAAATGGAGGTCCATTATCACTAACCATGGTTACCGGAAACCCAAACTTGGAAAAATAATTTCTTAACCTCTCTAAACAGATTTTGTTTCACATTTGTACTCGTCAGTAACCACCCTTCCACCCATTTGCTATAGCTGTCCACCAATAATAGAAAATGACACTGATTTAATTCAAAGAAGTCAATGTGCACTCTTTGCCACCATTCATTGACTACCTTTTTACTTACATCATTTTTGGTACATTGACATACATGACAAGTGCTCACCATACTTTCCAGATCAATGTCTATTTTAGGCCACCACACCCATGACAGTGACAACATTTTCATTCTTACAATACCATGGTGTTCTTCATGTAATATTTTTAACACTTGGGGTCTTAAGACCTCTGGAATTACTACTATATTCCCCAACAGAACACAGTTATCTTGTAATATTAGTACACTACGACGTTTTAAAAATGGTTTCAGGGCATCCACATTGACACATTTTGGCCATCCTCCCATTACATACCTTATGACCTGCTTCAATATTACACCTGACTGGGTTTTTTCTCCAGTTTCTACATGAGTTAAAGGGAAGTCCTTCAAAAAATTAAAGCTACATACTTGTACTTCTGTACTTCCCATTATAGGTAATCTTGATAGGGCATTTGCATGACAAATTGACGAGCCTTTTTTGTAAACAATTTCATAGTCATAAGAAGCTAAAAGTATGGCCCATCGCTGAAGGCGTGATGCTACAAGGGTCGGAATACCCTTTGCTGGTGAAAAATACTGCATAGGGGTTTATGATCTGTGACCAACAAAAATTTTCGCCCATACAGATATTTATGAAATTTTTTCATTGCAGAGACAATTGCTAAACCTTCCCGTTCCAATTGAGAATAATTTTGTTCTGCCTTACTTAAGGTAGTGGAGCAGAATGAGACAGACCTTTCAACATTACCAATTTTATGACTGAGCACTGCTCCTACACCATAACTGGAAGAATCACAGGTCAATATTAATGGTAACTCTGGATTATAAGGGTCTAAAACATTTTTACTAGATAAGCATTTTTTTGCCTGTTGAAAAGCAGCTTTGCATTGTTTTGACCAATGCCATTTCTTATTTGAATGACTCAACTCAAATAACGGATACAAAATTGAAGAATACATAGGAATAAAGCGGTGGTAGTATGTCAACATTCCCAAATAGGATTTCAATTGACTTACATCTTGCGGCCCGGGAGCTGCTTGAATAGCATGGACCTTCTCCTCAGAAGGATGAATACCCTCTCGATTTATCCTATGACCAAGATAAGTTAATGAAGACTTGAAGAATTGTCATTTAGACCAATTAATTTTGACGCAATGTTTATTTAACCGCTCCAACACCTCAAAAACTCTCTTTTTGCACTTTTCCAAAGATGAACCACAAATTAAAACATCATCTAGGGAACAAGAGACTTTGGGTAATCCCCTTAATATTGACTCCATCACAGCTTGGAATATGCTTGTCCAGGATTGAACAGTGGTTTTATTCGGCCACGAGCTCGGACGATACTGCCCATGTGACTCTACAAAAAACTCCCATCAGCCCACGTCACATGACCAGATATCGATAACACAATAATCGATATATGATTCGATATACTTAATTGAAATAATAAATATCTCTCAGCTTCTCTTTTAGAGCTAGATTGAAAAGCAGAGGTGATAGTCAATCCCCTTGTCGTAACCCAATGCTACAATAAAACATGTATTCTTGACTGATTTTAAATTTGCATTTGGATCTTTCTATACATATCATTGCCATCCTAACCAGTTTATCTGGGATTCCATCTTAAAAACTCGATTAAAATTTTTCTCGATTTATACTATCATAGCTTTCTTAAAATCTACCAAGAATTGGTGTGGCTTCTTGCCATATTCCCAATATTTTGACAAAACTTGCTCGAGGATGAATATTTGATCAGCAGTAGATCTATCTCTTCTGAAGCCTGCTTGTTGGTCTCCCAACACCTATTCTGCATAGTCTGTTAATCTGTTACTTGCAATTTTAGAGAATATTAAATAATCGGTGTTAAATAAATAAATTCCTCTATAGCCATTGCAATATACTTTGTCTCTTGTTTTATTTATTGGCACTTAAAACCATTATTCTGGATTTATATCTTATTTAAATATTATTAATATTAGTGCATGTAATGCCAGTTACAGGGATCTTCCTCCAGCTTTAAGGACATCTCCAGGTATGCCATCCTCTCCACGGGCTCTATTATTCTTAAGAGATAGCAAAGCCTTCTCCACTTCTTCCTTGGTAGGGTCTTCTGCTTTAGGCTGGATATTTTGGATTACTAGATTCTCATTGATACGTTGTTTTTCAGCTTCTTAGCTTCTCTGCTTGGTTGCAAGTGGTTATTCTATTGCTGTCCTTCAAACTCGAAAACTTCTAGGACTAAATAACTTTTTAAAGAATTTTTTTGTACGATATAAGGTATTTGGTGTTGTTATTAGTAATTTATTCTTAAATTATTTCGTAGACAGTTTATTTTTGATGCTCCCAACGTTTTGTTTACCTTGTACTCTTGTTGATCTCTACATTTTACTGATTTTTGTTTGCCAGTAGTTTTGCTTAGCATCTTTCCTTTTATTCATCGATTTCTGAAATTTGTTGTTAAACCAGGTTTTCCTTGTCTGAGTTCTCTTTTTAAAACCAACAAATTCGTTTGTTACTTCTTGGACGACATTTTTTAAGGCTTTTTATTAGTTCTCGATATCGTCTGTGTCCTTCAAATTTTATTGGAATGTTTGGTAGCTATTCCTGAGTTGCAGTTCGAATTTTTCTCTGGTAGCTGTGCCTTAGTTTTTCAAGTTGGTTTTACTGCTTGTTTCTCTCTCTTTTCTGTACAGAGTCGTTGTCTTAATTTTACTTCAAATAAAGTATGATCTGAGCCGCACTTCACTCCTCTTATACTTTTTATGTATGTTATACAGCTCGTATGTCTATCTTTTCTGAGAACGTGGCCAATTTGATTTTTCTCTCTTCCGCTAGGTGAAGTCCATGTTCCCCTATGTATGTCTTTATTGGGAAAGCTTGTTGATGTGTTCTTAATCGAGATTATTTTAATGTTATTAGCACTTACAGAACTCATCAACCTTGCATCATTGTCAGTGTTCTCATGCAAACTATGGCTCCCGGTGTAGCACTTTCATATTGGTTCACTGCCTATTTTTGCATTTTGCTTCTCGCATTAGGATCTTTATGCCATATGCTGATATCTTACTACATAACTACTTCTTCAAGGATCATAAAAATTATCTTTTATGTTTTCATCTGCTCCCTCTGTAAGTGCGTAGTAAGATGATATTGAACTTTACACTCAGTCTTATCAGGCACAACCTTTCATTGTGAGACTAACGTCTATCACATTTTCTAGTCGTTTATTTTTTTTATTTCCTACGCCTGCATAGTGATTGCCATTTTCACAGCCACTGTAAAATAAGCTATAATTCTTGGTGTTTTACTTGCCATTAAATGGCAATATTGTCTCTTGTAGAGCCACTAAGACTAACTATTAGTTTTCTATCTCCTCCATCACTATGTCTAGTTTTCCTGGGGTTGCCATCGCCATCGATTATCTCACCAGCAATCTGTAAACGACCTACATGCGTTTTTCTGTCTCGTTTATTGAGGTATTACTTTCAGATTCTTTGAGGAGAATGCTAAATAGAGCACCACATGCTGTAGATTTTACTTGGGTAGAAAAATCCTTCTGATTTTTGATCAGTTAAATTTTATCAAGTGTTTTCGTTCTGAATGAAGACACTATGTATTTCCTTGAAACTGCACTCAATTTTCGGAAATGGATGTGAGAGAAAAGCTTTACTAATTTTATGCTTTATGATCGTTGACTAAGAGCCATAATGCATGATAACTAATTGTTGCCTTATTACTTGCTGTATTCCGCCGCATGGTCCTGCCTTATCGTCGACGATAGACGATCGCAGGATATCCGTATTGGGTATTACACTGGAAAAAGAATGGGGAAGAAGAGTGAAACCACATTGGCTTAAAACGAGAGAATCTTGATGAAATAGCTGGAGGGAGAGCCTACAGACACAGTATTAGTTAAGTTCTGCATGCCAACGTCAAACCTAACAGGAAGGAAAATTGCAAATGTCACTCCCATATTCAAAAGCAGTGATAAGGAACAGCCATCGAACTACAGACCGATATCTCTCACATCTATCTCTTGCAAAGTCCTTGAAAATATAATTGTAAGTTCAGTTATGAGACACACTGATATGCAGAACTTGTTAACAAAAACGCAACACGGATTCAGAAAGGGAAGATCTTGCGAAACTCAATTAGCACTTTTTGCCCACGATATTTTAGTCTCGGGTGAACATAACCTTCCAGTTGATGCAATTTTTCTTGACTTTAAAAAGGCATTTCATAAAGTTTCCCACCGTAAGCTACTCGTGAAATTAAAATCCTACGGGTTAGACGACGACATAATTTCCTGGATTAGAGAATTCTTAAGCAATCGCTTGCAAAGGGTTATATTAGATGGCGCTATCTCTATTGAAGTAAAAGTCACATCGGATGTCCCACAGGGAGTGTCATAGGCCCACTTCTGTTCCTTTTGTACATAAACGACATCGGTGAAACAGTTGACAGTAAGCTTAGATTATTTGCAGACGACGCAGTGGTGTATAGAGAAATTCGTAGCCTTAATGATAAGGAAGCGCTAACTAAGGACCTCGAGGAAATACAGGAGTGGTGCGATGCGTGGCAGCTAGAATTAAACCTGAAAAAATACGTAGTTAAGAATTTTTGGAAACGGAAAAACGCTCCTTGTAACAGCTATTGCATAAAAAACAGAAAATTGGAGACTGCAGAATCGGTGAAATACCTCTGAGTTAAACTGACTAATGATCTCTCGTGGAGTAAATATATTCGAGAAATTACCGGTCAAGCTAATCGTAAATTGGGATTTGTTGAAAGAGTACGTGACAAGTACGACGATAAAGTTAAGGAAATCAGCTACTTCTCCCTCGTTAGACCCCACTTGGAATATGCTGCCAGTATTTGGGATCCTTATGAGATAGGCATGGAAACTGTGTTAGAACGCGTGCAGCGAAGATCGGCAAGATACGTTAAAGGTCGTTATGATAATCTCGTTAGTGTTACTGACCTTTTGAAGCAACTGGGATGGGAAACGCTTTCAGACCGTCGATTAAAATTTAGACGCAATCTATTATGTAAGTTCCAAGCCAGTCTATTTTCTGACGACGTTGATAATATTTTACGAAATCCGACATAGTACGGTGGATCAGATTTTGAGAATAAAATTAGGGTACTAGACTGCAGAACGGACAGATTTAAAATGTAATTTTTCCCACGAACGATAAGGGACCATAACAGCTGCCAATGAGTCTTCTATCTAGGTTTGTCGATAGGTAGTGTAGCTCTTAGTAGTAGTAGTACTCCCTAATACTTGAATCCTTTTCTGTTACCTAGTACTAGCAGCACGCCGTGCATGCTATCTACATAAGTCTCGAGTCTCTGTCCATTTGTGTAGTTGCAAAATACATATATATTAACGGTCCCTCTCATTGTGATAATATCTGTAGTGTAGTGCATGCTTGTGAGACTTCGCCTCGTGACAAGCATTAGCGATTTATGATAATGCATAATTAGTCGTAGTTACACTAACTTTAGGGTATAGTGTAATGTATGTTGGTGAATACTCACCCCCTGCCTCACACCCCTGAGGTGGCTTGCAGGGTATTTTGTTGATGTTGATGTAGATGAAGGAAAAGAGGACTTATTTGAATAGCTGGAAGAAGTCCTCTGCGCACTGAAGGGAAAAAAGAAGCTGATCGCTACGAATGATTGGAACGCAGTAGCTAGTGAGGGCAAAATTGGGAATCATTGCTGGGCAGATTGAGCTCGGGAATCGAATAGATAACGGAGGGAGACTAGTCGAATTCCGCAATGAGAAGATAAATATGGTTGTGATCACACTGTGTGAGCAATTTTTGTGCCGAAGATACATATATAAGATGCATGGAAGTACGAGATATTTAATATACTTCATGCATTTCCGAGAGAGGTCCCGTCAGTGAAAGACCTATCCTAGTGCAGACATAAATAGCGACCATACTCTAGTGGTCATGAGTAGCCGTCTAAGATACAAAATGGTGAAAAGGGTACAGGTTGATAATAGACAACCTGATTGATTACGCCATTGATTATGACTGAGGTCTGAGGTCTTGTTGACAAAAGAAGGAAATGCAAGAATCAAGAAACGAAAATAAGGCAGCCAAAAGTAAGAAGCTACGGAACCTAATTATAAGAAAATTCACAATGGCAAAAGAAAATTTATTGATTGTTCCTGCGAATAAATTGTACAACTTAAAAAAGAGAAATACCGAGGCAGTATACAACCTCGTGAGGCGGCACTTGGTAGTGAGAAAGAAACACTCAGATAATATCAGAAACGAGAACTCTGCGAGAAGATGAGAAACGAGAGAAGATGCTAACACAGAAAGAAGATCCAGGACAATTTTGGAAAGAATACTTAGAAATTTTGCTAAAAGGATGAGGCCCGTAGGAGGATGGACTGATGTAGAAAGAGGATAAGACGGATAATGAGAACCGAGGCCCCGATATCGTTAGGAGGAGGTTCGAGAGTGGTGTAAACGAGTTGAAGATAAACAAAGTGATCGGAGCAATCAACGTAAAGGGGGAAATTCTGTCGGTACCTGATGATTACTCTAAAGAAATCCTATATTGGATAATCAAAGACAACTATAGAAGTGAAAAAATAATTGAGGGTTTCCTTAATGACTGTAGTGCCAAAGAACATAAGAACTGAGAGAGGTGATGATCATAGAACTAAATGTTGCTGTCACATGCGTCCAATATACTCACGTGAATTATCGGTGGAAGAATTCCTTGGTGAATTTCCTTACACTTTTAAGGCGTATGAATTTAGCATGGAGACAAATAACCTTCCTCTATGCCCAATCATGCGTGTTCAACTCATGCTGCAATCAACCTCATGAGTAAGAGAATAAACTAAATAATGTTTGCCCTACCTCAACAAAAGGTATCACGCCAAAGCAAAGAGGAGAAGTAAAAAATAATAAGCTGATCAAATGAATTTTTTTTGTGGCGCAGGAAAAGTTAAAAAACCCCGGAGTAATTTGTCTCGTGCAAAACGAGAGAGGAGATGATTATGAGGGAGCCTGCCGTCTCTCTTTTTTTCTCCCTTCGCGTAACTGCCGACGTTAACATCAAAATCCACCTCTGTGTCGCTGTCACACCCTCGCTGGTCAATATGCGTGCCTGCCTCCTCCACGCCTAGCCCTCAACCAGCCCTCCCTACCCAGTATACTCTCCCTCTTCCCTTCACCCCGCTCCTTCCCTGCGGACGCCACTCACTCGCCTGCCAGTGCATGCGGAGATGAGGGACCCGAACGCAGCGCGGCGTTCGATCCGGGGGTGGCGGAGCGTTTGAGAAGTAGGGATGATGAACCCGTGACAATGACTGATTATCGGGCAGGAAGGGGGGAGGGGAGGTAGTAGGGGAAGAGGAGGTCGTTGCGGGTCCATTAGCGCGACGGATCGCGTATTCCTGGAAAATGGTTGAGAGATAGAGAGAGAGGCTTAGATGGAGAGGGATCAGGCGCGGGAGGAGAGCGGCTGATGGCGATAAAGGGGAGGAAAATCGGCGGGCACGAAAATGGTAGGGGAGGGTCAGCGAAGGCATCGGACGCGGGTGGAGGGAGGAAGGGCGGAGGTATTAGAGGCGCTTCGTCCTCTCGTCAAAATCTACCAGAGACATTTTTATTCAATCACGCACTGTCAATCACCCTCTGGCTCCCACGTGCCAGAGACTATATACCTATCCCCAATGATATTGTGTCCGGTCGATTGGTGCTCCGAATGTTTAATCAAAAGGGTTGGGGCACATCTTTTTGCGGGTTTTCGCTCTCTTTGTATGTATTTGACTTTCATTTTAATTCCGCGGTTAGTTCTTTTTATCCTCACCTCTTCATTAATCCTTGTCTTTTTGCCCTACCCGCCCTATCTCCGGTTTCCTGTCCGCATTCAAGTATTTTTCCTTTCAATTATTATCTGTAAGCATGTCTTTATTAGGAGTTGCATAAAATTTCATTCATGATAAAAGCAGATTCTTGGTTGTGAAGTTTAGTTACCTATATACTTGCTGGTAATCGTGATGATGGGGATCTAAAGGTATTCTATGACTGATTTTCTAATTGATTTTTATGTTCCTTTTGTTTTGCTTAGTTTGAATTTATAACTTGCATGGTCGAATAAGTGATTCCTAAATTATTAATATTGCCATGTGTTTTCTGAAATATTGTCTGACGAAACTAAGCGCATATTATTGAAATAAGTATAGTCAATTGCATGGCATGAACTTTTATCAAAGGAACAATCGTGTTTTATGCTTTTTGTTGGTAAAATATGTGCTCAATTTTTGTCAAATATTTCTTTGCTGAGAGAAAAAAGTTTTGCCATGGTGATGGTAATTTTGCTCTAAAACTTGTGAACACATTGAACGAATTGTTAGTTTCAGTCAACAAAGATGAATTCTAGGACTATGATTAAAAAATATAGTTCTTCTCAAGGGTTGGCCATTATTTTCAATACGGGGAATTCTTGTTGATTTCCTTGAGGAGCTGATGAGCCCACAAAGTGCTATAGGATTGCTTACATAGATTATCTTACAACACGGGCTGATTCTTGTAAAACAGTTGCCGTTAAATAATAGTCCGCATCCTATATTCGAATTGGTACTTAAAACCATCGCATCCGTTTTTGAATTAATAGATGCTTTAGTTTCAAATAGTGATGTTTGAACCAGCCTAATGAGGAAAGTATATTTGTTTTAATGATCCCTCTCTTTTCTAGGCCGTTTGTTCTTTTACCTATGATACTTTATTTACAAAAATATTTGCTGTTTAAATCATTTAATGTTCAAACCCAGCGTCTACTATAGCAATAGAATTTCTATTATACTCAAATTTGTTAAATCCTTATGTCCATAAACGTCTCCCGAGTGTTTAATTCATGGTGAAGTATCCTAATTAGTTCCTATTCACTCAAACAAATTGTTATATGGAGTATCAGGATCTGTGCGATATCCGGCCAATCGCCACTAAAGATTTTAGATGAAAGCCATCTAAAATACGAATCATTAACATAATTTGCGGAACTTGCCTCCATCAACTGTAACATTCAAGCTACTAAAGGAGTACTATTTTGACTTATTTTGCTGCAGAGAACTTTAGGATATTGGGCTATTTGTTCAGTGGGATAGATTTATCCCGGGATTTTCAAATGCCTTAGTTACTTAAATTTGAGAGTACTCATGAACTTTCATGTGTAGATTACTGGCGGATTCGGGAAGGGCTTCTAAGATGACGAGTGAAAAACAATCGTCAAAGGTTTGGCAGTGGGAGGCGGTGTGTTTGGGGATGAGGTCAAAGACAGGTGGAGTTTTGTTGGCATGGCGGTGATTATTCATGCGAATATTAAGAGGGGTAGTGTATGTTCCTACGTAAAAGGCAGGGCAGAAAGGAGGGGGCAACATTTGCATCTAGGGCGTTTGCAGGTTGAGGAAAGTGGTGGAGGGGGGCATGAAGGGAGAGTCTAGTGGGTTTAAGAATGTCTCCCAGATTTTATAATATGACGCTTATAGGAAACTTTGGAACATGAGGGTAAGAGGAGGGAAGTATAGGTATTGTTTTGATGAAAGGATACAGGTCTTTCAGTATGTTTTTGATTATGTGCGCCAGGGAAGAATGTGGTGACAAAGTTAAGTTGGCCAGGTTGGTGGGTCTTGGTCCTTGGGGTATACTTGGCAGTGGGAGGTATAATTTTATTTAAAAGCAGTTTTTTGCGGTACTCGCGTTCTCTGAGGGAGTGATGAAGATTTTCAGTATGTTCTTTTAGAAAGGGGGCATTGTTACAGATCCGATGACCTCGGATTGAGAGGGAATGAGGAGTAGAGCGTTTGGTATGAGACGGATGACAGCTGTTTAAATGGATGTAATGGTCGTGGTTAGGTGGTTTTTGTGGACGGAGGTAATGGATTTATTGTATTTAATTTGGATAATAATATCCAGAAACGTAATATAGGAGTCGGAAATTACTGACATGCCAATCAATGAGATAGAGCGTGAGGTGTGTGGGTGATCTATCGAAATGACGGTCGCAATGATTGCGTCAGGGCCGGCCGTGTCCCTTCCAGCGCCTACATCATTGGCTACGCCATTAACACCGGTTTTGCTTGAGTTTCATCTCCTCTGTCTCCTCTATGGGAGCTTTGGGCACCTCTCTCACCACCCTTTTCTCCAGAACTCAATGTCTACGTAGAGTGGACCCCCCGACGACACCAGTCCCGCCACCTTCGTCCACCACAAGGGCCAGAGAAATGTAGCCCCGGCGGGACGCCCCCAGCGGGAGGTCTGGAAACCGTTTTCAAGTGCGATTAGCATGTTCGGAGTATCGCTGCTTGCAACTGCCTCCTTTGATGTCGCAAACTCTTTTGTCTGCTGGGCGATTGATGGGAGTGGGATGCGATAAAGGGGTGGTCGGGTGATAGGTGCGAGGGAGGGATTGTGGAATAAAGTTTGGATGCTTGGGATATCGGTGTAGAGGCATATAAAAAACAGCGGAAATGGGACGACGAGGGTTAATTAGTTACCCACCTAGGGTATAATGGAAAGGATATACGTAGATGGTGTTGATGATGAATAGGCAGCCCATCTATCACAGGCTAGTTGGAACTCCATTTTGTTAAGTTGTCTTTCACCTTTTTGCGATAGTGATTTTTGAAAATCCCTGATAGTCCAGTGGTTGAACCCTGAGGGCTTGGTGTTTTCTTCGTGATTTTAATTTTATAATAACTTTGGGACGTTATAATTAGGTGTAGTCAGTTCTCTGAAGTCTATTTTAGTGAATTTTCTTAAGTGATATGTACTTTGGGGGAATAAAGTTTCCCAACAAACGGAACGCTGCCACTATCACTATCGGAGGAAAATTGACCCGGAGGAAATTCTGATGGCATGTTATTCTTAGGCCTCGGACACGACGAGGGAAATTCAAACACAGTAAGGTGATAGACTAATCGTCCCAGTTACAGCACCTGAAATACAAACATTTTTTGCGACTTAATGGTCTTAAAATGGCAAAATTCCAATGAAAGAACCCAGAGACACTGAAAGGTCTCGTCTGGGAGGTATGGACATTGGGCATATTTAAGTGGGCGCCCTACATTATTTCAAAAGTAAATAGGGTCAATGAGACAAATACTTCAAGAAGACATTGATTGTAATGGAGACGAAAATAAATAGTGATTAATTGTAAAGTATGAGTTAAACCGTTCGTCAAGACATGGTTTTGTTATGTATTTCGATTTTGACTAGGCGGAAAATTTGTTTCCTTCGTATTACCTTTTTGACAGATATTTTGACCAACAGTGCATCTACCAAGAATTTATTTATTCCCTTTGCGTTTATTAAAAATAAATTAATTTAAAATACTGTACATAAACATAGTATATCAATTTATGAATACTACGGTATTAAAACAAATGTAACTCTTTCATATCGAATAAATGTCTTCAATAAAACTTTTTTATATACGCTGGAATAAATGATAACTCTAGTTACATAATGGAAAGCGGAAAGATTTCAATGTTACTTTTCAAATGCATTCAAGGTCATCTAATGTGCCTCCGAAGACAGCGCGAATAACGCCGATCGTGAATGCAAGCGGCCAGTTATCCGTCACTGGCTTCGACGATGAGCCCATCGCCTTGCTTGTTCGAATTTTCCTCGTCGTCGCCGAGACCTGGGAATACTATGCCATAAGAGAGAAAGCCGATTTTCTCGAGATCGACAGTGGCCGCTCTTCTTTTGTTGGGAAACTTTCCTCCATAGTACATTAAAATCCATCTTCTGCCACCTGAGATGGGATCAACAGGGGATCGAATGACGGGGCAGTCCTCTCCTCTCCCTGATCTGTCCCTTGCCGGTCTGCGCCCTCGCAAGACCGCACCATCCGCACCTCCCACGCCGGTCTGCGCCTTCGCAAGACCCGCGATTCCTTCCCTTATTCCCCGCGACTCCCGCCGGGCTCTGAACGCGTGTATTGTAATGTAAGTATAATAAATATCAGCCAACAAATCAGTTACTGTTATTCCTCCCTTAATGTCACGACGACAATGGTTCCTTGTTTCACGTTGTCGTTATCGTAATCGAGAATACTAACCTTTCCAGAAGGGTAATGCTTAGGGTTACTGAAGCCTAGAGTTAAAGAATTTAAAGTAGTGATTTGAATTTGAAGCATCTGAAAAATTTTAAGAATGAGGATCATGTTTTCGCTCTCATAATCTCAATAAGAAAACAAAGATAAAGTTTTTTGCGCGTTATGGGGAATGTTGATCGCACCTCTGATGCCACTATTCCTAAGCTTTTTAAGTAATTTCTTTATTATATTGTTTATTACTTGCCAACGATACCGCTTTTGACAGTATATCTTGCTATACGCCTGATCATAAATTTGTTATTTGACATATTTGATATCGTACCTGCAGTGTCATAAATTTGTTCTTTTAGTTTTTGCTGGTGCACTTCCTCTTACCTCGTCTGATTGCAAGAAATGTAAAATTATTGCTATTAAGTCCTTTAGCTGTCTTGGGGCGTAATAATATTAATTATCCTTTGAAGATCATATAAATTCCGAAGATGGGGTTGGCACAATCAACTTTTCAATATTTTACCTGATTCTTTATGTAACAGCTCCTAGTCTTATTTGCTCGTCTACATAATGACAGAAAAAATAACCAGATCCACGCACAAGCAAATATCGCGATAGAAATATAAAATAATTGTATCCATTGCTTAAGATTTTGACGTGCCGAGAAATATTAAAAATCCCTTTTTTATAAGCAATCAATTCATGTGCCTGAATCATGATTTTTTATTTTGTAGTAGTATATATACTCGAAAGCATGACGCTCAAAGGCGCGAATAAATTCATACAACCACAGGAATGGAAATGGATAGGAACAAATAAAAGGACGAACACAGGGTTTGGTTGGGAAGATGAAAATAAGTCGAATCCAGACTGAAAAAATTTCACCTTACCCGGGATTCAAACCCAGATCTCCCGAATTCCGGCCAGGTATGCTACCGGTTACACCAGCAAGGCTACTCAATTAACTGCTGAATTTGACGGGGTTTTATTTCACACCACATGCACAACTTGAGCGAAAAAGAGTTGGCGCGCGGGGACGGTTTCACCCACCATATAGGGGACAAACACAAGTGTAAGGTGAAAAGGTAAAGAGGAATACAGGAATACAAAATATGCAGAGGTGAACAGTGCGTTTAAAGGCACGTATAGCCGAAGAAGAAGAAAAGAGCCAACATGGCCTAATATACTCATTCATTCGAAAAAATGACGCTCAAAGGCGCGAATAATTTCATACAGACATAGGAAATGGAAATGGATAGGAACATATAAAAGGACGAACACAGGGTTTGGTGGGGATGATGAGAATGAGTCAAATAGAGACAGAAAAAATTTCACCTTACCCGGAATTTGAACCCGGATCTCCCGATTTCCGGCCAGGTATGCTACCAGTAACATATATATATATATATATATATATATATATATATATATATATATACAAAACGAAAATTTCGCCAATAGGCCACAACAATAAAAATACTTGACAGGGGGTGGGGAAAGAAAAGTAAAAAGAGAGAGAGGACTTACTGGGACGTTTCGGGCTTGTAGGCCCTTCTTCAGCTGTAGAAAATTGAGATACTTTTCTTTCCCCACCCCCTGTCAAGTATTTATATATATATATATATATATATATATATATATAAATACTTGACAGCCCCACCCCCTGTCAAGTACATATATATATATGTATATATATATATATATACACATATATACATAACATTCATGCATACATGAATACATACATACATATATACCTATATATAGCTTACAGGCTCGAAACGTTCTTACCCAGTAAGTCGTCTCTTTCTACTTTTCTTTCCCCACCCCCTGTCCAGTGTATATTTTTTTATTGTTGTGGCCTATTGGCGAAATGTGGCCTATTCCTTGTGTATATATATATATATATATATATTACTGGTAGCATACCTGCTACCAGTAACGAATTCCTCTCAAAATTCCTCTCATCCAAATTAAACGAATATAGGCTTAAATTGAAGCTCATAGCGTCTACTTTTCAGATTCGTATGGTGAATTTTGAAAATCAAAGATGGCCGACCAATATGGCTGCCATTAGCCAATTCACTTCCTAAAATTTAGCGAAAGTTGATAAAAAAACAGTGCATAATAATTGAAATAAGAGTCACTTATGCACCAAACAACATGTACAAACAGTACTAACGCTGATACAAGTTGACGGACACAAGATGGCTCCTGCAAATTATTAAGTGACATCATCTTCGGTTCGACACTATATTTAAAATTAAAAAATTACTGGATTTAAATTAAATTCGGTATACCGGGGTTTTTCGGATCCCGACCCGACTTCAGATTTTCATAATTCAATATGGCGATTCCAATATGGCGGACTGTTTTTAAACTCAACAGATTCCGATAAAATTCAGTATACTCGGTTTCTTGGGGCCGTTGGTCAAGAATCCGGCCTCAGATTTTCATAATTCAATATGGCGGACTGTTTTTAAAATCAACGGATTCCGATGAAATTCAGTATACTCGGGTTTATGGGGTCGCTGATTGAGAATCCGGCGTCAGATTTTCAGAATTCAATATGGCCGTTCCAATACGGTGGATTATGTTTTTCAATTCAAAATATTTAAACCATAACGTAATGACCTTAGACCTACGAGACCTATTTCTATAGATCTTCACCGAGTAAACCCTAGAACACTAAACTCAAGACCCATAAACCATATACATAATCATAAATCCTAGGCCCTTAAAACAGATCTGTAAATCCTTGACCCATGAATCCTCGACCTATTAACCATAGTCCCCTGTTATTCCTTACTTTTGTCCCACGACAAAAAATATGGCTAATGATACATTTTAGTTTCAACATGACCGCTAGAACTGCAAAAACAAAATTATATATATATATATATATATATATAACTCACAAATTAAAACTTCCGATATTTCGGTGGAAAGTAGCTTCCACCTTTCTCTAGGTAGAGAGTAAGAATGAGGAAAGGGATAGAGATTGAGGTATGGGAGGGCAAAGAGGGGGAGACGAAGGTGTAGAGGGGAAGGAGGGGGAGAGGAAGGTGTAAGAGGGGAAGGAGGGGAAAGACGAAGAGCGGGGAGAGGGCGGGCGGAGGGGAGAGAGGAAAAAAGGAGAGCAAAAGGATGAGGAGAGTCGAGGAAGCAGGGAGAGATGAGATGAGGGGAGGGAGAAACTAGTGTGATTTATTGAGTCCAGGGGGCGAGAAAGCCTGGTGGATAAGAATGCAAGAAGATTCAAGATCTTTGAGCAGAAGGGGAGAGGAAGAAGGGGGAAGGGAAGCAAGTAGACCGACTTGAAAAGTGTTATTGAAAGTGGAGTTGTGGGAGGAGACGTGAATGGCGACAGGGAGAGAAACAGAGAGGGAGGGGCAATCGTTACAAGACGAGCGGTGCCCATTCATTTAATATTGAGAGGAGTGGTGGATAAGCCAATATAGAAAGAAGGGCAGTATTGGCAGAGGAGGATGTAGACAATGTTAGGCGAGGTGCAGGAGGGTGAGGGGACAGAAGGGAGGCGAAAAGCGAGGAACTTGTCAAGCAAGGGCTGGGTGATGAGGATGTCGCAAGTTTTACATCGCGGGCGGTTGCAAGGGGTGGGAAGGGATTTGGTGGGTTTGAGTGATTTGGACAGGGGTTTGGTGATATTGAGAATGGCGGATAGATTGGGGGGGCGTCTGAAGCTGAGAGAAGGACATTGGGGGAATATTTTGGAAGTGGTTAGGTTGTCTGACAGGATAGGGTAGAGGTTGTTAATAATACGTCTAATAGAGTCCACACCTGGGAAGTAGGTGGCACAGAGGGAGATATTGTGTTGAGAAATGCTATTAGTGGGAGGCAGTTTGGGGGAGTGTGGTTTTTTGAGGATTTTATTATTGAGAAGGTGCTCTGGATAGCCTCTGCGAAGAAGAGATTGATGGAGGTTAGTGAGGAATTTATCAAGGGAGTCAAGGTTGTTGCAGATTCGGTGGCCACGAATAGAAAGGGAGTAGGGGAGGGAACGTTTAGTATGGGAGGGGTGGCAGCTGTTGTAATGGAGGTATTGTTGTTGGTTGGTGGGCTTGATATGCACGGAAGTGCTAAATTTGCGGTCAGAGAGGGAGACGTTAACGCCTAGAAAGATGCCGTTAGAGGCAGAGATGTTAGAAGTAAAGGAGAGGGGAGAGGAGGCGTTGAGGGAGGAAATAAAAGAGTTGGGAGAATGAATACCAGGTGGCCATAGAAGGAAGATGTCGTCAATGTAACGAAGCCAGAGAAGAGGTTTTAGTGAGCATGAAGACAGAAAAGATTGTTCAAAAAGTCCAAGGAAGAGGTTGGCGTAGGAAGGACTGAAGCGACTACCCATGACGCATCCTTTAATTTGAAGAAAGAATTTGTTATTGAAAGAGAAAGCGTTGTTGGTAAGAATGAAATTGGAAAGATCAAGAAGGAACTCAGAGCTAGGAATTTGAGGAGCAGGGCATTTAGTGATGAAATGGCGGATGGCAGAAATTCCTTCAGAATGAGGAATGTTGGTGTATAGGGAAGTGACATCAATAGTGGCCATATATATATAACCATTTATTCATTCACTCAAACCGCTCACAGGCGTAAATAATAAATATTTCGTTCAAACAGGTGTTGAAATAAAGAGGATAGGAAACACATAAAATGCTACAACACAATGGTGATGTGAAGATGGAATGATGGCCGATTCCAAGTGAAAAAAATTCGACTAGACCGGGAATTGAACCACGGACCTTCCGATTTCGCGCCGGAGGCTCTGACCACTAAGCTATCTAGTCTACTATAGAAACATTGGAATAGCGGGGGGTTTATATGAATCAAACACCCCCAAGATTAGCCCGTAAATGTCACCGAGAGATGGCGCTGGGCACTTTCACTAACCGGCAGAGAAGTAATTACTTACACAGAAGAGGAAAGCAAAGTTTGAATGAGGCACACAGACAGTGGTAAAGATACAGAACAGGCGTTTCGGGGCACGCTGAGCCCAAGAAGTAGAAATGAGCCATTCCGGCCATACAACCATTCATTCATTCACTCAAACCGCTCACAGGCGTAAATAATAAATATTTCGTTCACACAGGTGGTGAAAGAAATAGGATAGGAAACACAAAATGTGACAACACAATGGTGATGTGAAGATGGAATGATGGCCGATTCCAAGTGAACAAATTTCGACTACACCGGGAATTGAACCACGGACCTTCCGATTTCGCGCCGGATGCTCTGACCACCAAGCTATCTAGTCTACTAAAGAATAACCGTATATATATATATATATATATATATATATATATATATATATATATATATATACTCTTTCACCATCTGTTTGAACGAAATATTTATTATTTACGCCCGTGTGCGGTCCCTAGGCACGCCTCAAAACTTGGACTCACGCCTCATGCTTTTCTTTTTCCGTCCTCAATGCCCTTCCCGCCAGTACTTCGAACACAGCTGAGAAATACTGAGATGACCGTGATCTGGTTTTATAAAGCTTTTTCCCCACCCGGAATCAATGTTTTGCATTACTTAATCCCATGCAATACCTCTGTCCCCTATTGTCACAATTATAATTTTCCTCTACCTTGCAACACTGTTGCATTTCTCACTGTTCAAGAACTCCTCCCTACTTCAAAATTTTCCCATCCATTGATAACCTGACACAACATTGTCACACTGGTTACACACACTCCATTTCTCTCCTCCCTTCGTCACGGACCCTCAATATTTAGTGCCCTCAGTATTGCAACATTGTTAAAATCTCCCTGCTTGAAACTTCTCCTATCCGAAAACATCCAGGTGCAACATTGTTCCCTCTTAGTTCCCCTCCCCTCCTAGTTCCCCTCCCCTCCTTTGTTTCCTCCCCTACCTCCTCTACCTTCCCCTTCCCCAGGGCAGTACTAACTGCTCATTTCTAAAGCTGACGAAGGACCAACCGGTCCGAAACGTTCCGTAAGAACAAATTCTTTATCTCTTTCTCCTACCTCCTTTAAGTTTTATTATATATATATATATATAATATGTTTATGTATATACAATTATGTTGGTTTTTGTCCCTGGAAAAAAATGGAGGCTGAAATTTAAAGTTAAAACAATAACGGATTTCGTTCTGCTGCGATAGTTAAATGTCCTCTGATTTATATGAATTTCATCGCTCATTGAAGATTTACTTTTGATTCACTATGGTTGAACTATATTTTTGAAAAGATAGTTCAACAGTAGAACTAACTTTTTTGAAATGGTTTCAAATGCGGACTTCACAAAAAAGCTACAAAATAAAATCGGGCGTCAAAACGCTACATATTCCATCGACTATCAACTTCATTTCCTTCGATTAACCCAGATTTGAGAGTTGAAACAAGCGCCAAGCCTTGCGTGAAAAAAATCATGGTGACCTCCATTACAACGACAATAGGCTTTCGAGGCGCTTAGTGCTACATTTGCCCTTTAGTGACTGGACAGGTGGCAAGGTAGACAGAGCGGGTGGGTTGACTGTGCTGTGTTCTTCCCGTATATATTCCCGTTGTCCCTTCTTCCTTCGTCCTTCGCCATCTCGCATTGCGATGCGTCGTTTTCCATTTGCGGAAACAAGAGCCGACTCCGTTCGGTCCCTCACAATATATATCGTTGGCTTCTGCGTCGGGCCCGTTCATAATTCTATTTTCGCATTAGCATCATTGCGTTCCACCCTTTAGTCCCCTGTTCCCAAAACCCTCTTCTCTCTTTCTTTTCGTTTTCGCTCACATTTCCTCCTCCGACCCTGTTCCTATTGGTTCGCTTCCATTTGCATGCAGATCAATTGCTTCGTCTGAGTCTTTTTAACCCTTGAGTGGTCGCGTGGCGTTTGCACGACGCACCATATTAATTTACCTGGTTGTCGATTTATTCACTCAGTAAATGACTCCTACTATTATCTACCGTTTTTATTTAATCGTGTTGTGCATATTTGCTTATGCATCTCCTTACGAAGCTACTCAAATTTTTCCAGTAGTAACTTTCCTGGATTATCCGAGAAATTTTATCAGGGCGAAAATGTGCAAATTTGGTATGAAAATACTTAGTAAATTTTTCTGTCAACGTAACAGGGATCCAAAACTTATACTGTTTACTATCACGGCCCACCGTCTTCCTAAAATCTATATCATTATGAAGAATGTAATCCCTTAATTCCCTTTCCTCCCGATGACCACCCCTTACTAGGGACCTCCATATCGGGTTAAAAATAGGGTCCACCCGCTGCAATTTACTGATTTCCTTCAGCTCCTCCTCTGGTGACTCAGATATGTTCAAACTAATCTCCGCCATTAGAAAACCCTTATTTTTCTCATCTCCATCTCCTGAACTGGGACACGGGTTCCGACTAAGCCAATCTGGCACTACGTTTAACCACAGTCTATACAGTCGCGTCAAGCCATGTAATTTTCCCTATACAGACTTGCAGCGCGCCGAAGCAAGCGCCTCTAGTGGTGAACGTGTATAACTAATTGCAATGCGGTGTATATGATGCTAAGTTTTGCTCACTTTCGCCAACATTTGCATTGTCTTATAAACATTTGATTTTTGCGGGTTATGTTTTATGGTGACGGCTTTTTCATTCTCTTTATATTATCGTAATCTCGTTCTGAGCACCGAAGTCACACTATCGTTCGCGGAACAAATGATCCGTTCAATGGTTAGACATTTCAAAGAAGGGGCAAAACTTTCTTCAATTTTTGAAATTCGTACTGAGTAGTTTGTTACCCCAGTCTAGCACTTATGGCTTTTGACACGATGTACATCTATTCTGACTTTTATAGTGACATAATGACAAAACAGGAAGCACACGTACGAGTATTTCTTGAAGTCACTATTAAATTTTTGCAATTGCTCTGAGGAATGAAAACACAAGAGGATCCACGGAAGAATGCTTATTCGCACATTTAATTCAAATCAGTAGCCTTTATTATTCTCCTTTAAGTACTGTTTATACCTTCTATTTTTGTAGCTAGAGAGACCCTGATTTTTGAATTTCAAAATATAAAATAAACTCAAGTCCTAACAAAGATTCTAACAAGCAAATGTTTCACTTCTGAGCTGAATCTTTCTGGAAGGGGCATTTTGTTTGATTGACAAATCACATTCCCTAAAGACGCCCTATTTGTAATAATTTACAACACCTTGCGTTTTACTCATCAATTTTGATGAACATTCATTGAAAAAGGAATTCAGTTCCTCACTGCACAATATGAGGCTTACCACTGAGGAAATTTCACTACTTTGAAAGTTTTTAAAAAATGTTAATGATTTTTCCCCTCGGATATTTTCTTCTCTTTTCATGAGGAAGTATCCACATCCACATCCAGTACATCCACAATAATGAAGTGAAAGCAGCTTTCTCAGAAAATAGCCAAAAACATATATCATACCATTATTTTCTGTATTTCTAAGCTATTCATTCTTGACAGCTCGGAAACATATTAGGTAAAACAAGAACTCATGTTTTGACCATCCACTTATTTCAAACCATCAAGAATTACTTCCTGGCTATCGAATACTTCACAGTCGTTTGAAGAATTAGACTTCATAAACGATAAAAAAAACAAAGATTGAAATAGTATTAAATCTCATTGCATTTGCGTTTGAAGAATACCCACCCTTATAGTGGACAACAGAGAAACATTTTCCAATAAGTAGTGTTTGATTTTTCTTGTTTGACAGCATCTATCTAAAGGGCTTCGGTTCTCACATCTTTCCAAATCTTTTGCAAAGAGTTGAGATTTAGAAACCTAACTTCAACAAATTTTTACTTTTTATGTATTATCATTTCCTAAATGGTCAATTAACCTTATTGATCGTAGCCAATTTTTCATTGACTTGAGAGCTTCAATGTGTTCATATTCACCTGTGATAGTAACTATCAGCGTCGCAGCTGAAATAATGCCGTGGTAGTTGAAAATATCGAATAAATAATTTACCAGTTTTCAGTGACTAAACAGACATTAATCTACAAGAAACATGAGTTCTTATGGCAGATAGGATGACCTAGTGTATGTGCTAGAGAATTGGCCTTCAATTTTTGAGAAAACAGGGGGAGTTACTGCTTTTTTAAATCTTGGGCGCAAGTCTCCAAAGAGATCAACGCTCTCTTTCCACTTTCTAATAAATGGAACAAATAATATTTAAATAGTTATTTTCTGGAACTAATCAGCTAATGAGGAATATTATTTAAAAAATCTGATTTCCTGAATTAACCTAAGATAAATCAGTTGATATTTCTATTGAATAAACGCATCAGAACAAAGTTTGAACCCTGGTCAGTCACACATGTCTTCACGGTAAACGCTTCTTTAGAAAGCATTTCAAGAGTGGTTTTGAATAACTTTTGAAAATGTTTTTATTTTACAGACTGGCAGAAAAAGAAATACCCTATAGGCTGCCTTAAGTTGTATAATAATCTATTTATCATTAGCAGTAGAGTTGGACTTGCTATATTACTGCTTCTGAAGAAACCCAAGTCCTTTAAGCCACAGACATAATCTACACTATTATTGTACGATAAATGCGTCACAACTGCTATGTAATCTAGGCTCAGATTAACCAACCTTTGAGCCTCTTTCAAGTTCATTGCCTTCTCTTTCAAAAGCATTATTATTTCTTTCATTTGGTATTTATTCCCTAAAAATACTTTTACCTCGTACGAACAGAGGGTAGATGGAAGTGTTCGGAAAAAAGGTGTAAACTTAAGGCACAATCTAAAGTATTTGTTTAGACTATGCTTAAGTACTGCGATATAGGAGACTCATTGAAAAACATATGGTATCACTGGACCACTGAGACCCATGACAACGAAATATATTCAAAATGAATTTCCAAGCAAAAGATATTAAACAGTTTTGGCCATATCTTGCACTATCGCAATGTCATGCATCTTCAATTGTCCTGCCTATCTTCTACCTACCTTCAGTATATCTTAATCTATTCATAATTCGGAGAACTGTCATGTTATTCCTCAAACAAGAAATCTAATCTCATGCTCTCTTGCGTGAGTGCTTCAATTGCCTGATCTCCAACTATATAGACATTCAATTAAAAATGACTCACTCGTTGGATGATCCTGATGTAACTGTATATCAAGGCAAATGCATCATGATCGGCAGAAACTGGGTGAAAGAGAAACATGTTAGCAACGCTAAAAAAACCATTGAAGGATACTTTCTTTAGATATGAGAGGGGATTGGTATCTAGAGTTTTTCCTCGGGAAGGCTGTCTTTCTGGCAGGCAACTTCCCGTGAAAGCTTATTAGAGGCGGGTTATTGGGTTCGTAAAATATTATGAGGACAGCGGTCAACACCAATCTCTTTTTATCAACTGGATCTCTTCAATATGTCCCGAACAGAGCAAATATTTTTTTACACAAGTAAGCGGCATTTTTCCCGTCTCAATCTTTTCTACGGCAAGGGATGATCCATCGTATGGACCTGTAATGATCATAATAAATTATATTTGCGTGCTAAAATGAAAGAATTAGAGAGCGCTCACGTTTTTTGAACTTAAAAAAATATTAATATGCACCAACCAACCTCCTATGATATTTAGAGAATCTGAATGAAAGACACTCCTGACAGAAGACCCTCCCGATTCCTGCTGCAGTATTATTTAATACAAATTAAATGTAAACACACTGTACGTAGTCACAGCACTCAGCACACAGTCTCAATCAAAGCCGGTACGGCATCCAAAGTATCGTAATGTGTCATGAAATTGATATACAGGGTGAGTTTGAGCTGTTGTTTCTAGTACGCTTGACCGGCGTTTTATTCTCACTGTTGCCTTTTAACGCGATTTAATCTTGTATCCCCTTCAACGGGAGACAATGTAAAATATTTAATAGAAAAAAATGATTACATTACTTCACGAAGAAGAAAATAGGTTCTAGTTCCGGTGGGCGCAAGTGTATGTATTCACCCCATATTATGGTAGTTATACACGTTCACCGCTTGGGGCGCTACTAACAGCGAGCTGCAAGAATTGTGTCCGTCTTGTCGCGACTGTATAGACTGTGGTTTAACCTCCCCGGGCGATACTCAATATGAATATCATACTCCTGAATAGCTAATGACCATCTTATTAGTCTACTGTTCCCAGTATGACTTTTAGCCATAAAGGTTAGGGCCTTATGATCCGTGATTATCGTGAATTTAATTCCTAATAAAATTGATCGTAGGCGTCTTAAGGCCCAGACCACGGCCAGCGCCTCTTTCTCAGTAATCGTATATATTCCGCCCCCTTTAATGTCCGACTTATAAACATTATCACTCCTTCCTGTCCGTTCTCGTCATATTAATAAAGTACCGCAGCTAAACCTTTATCTGAGCTGTCGGTTCTTAAGAAAAGACCCTATGAAAAATCAGAATATTTTAATCGAACCGTATTCAGAAATGCCTCTAAATGCCGCTTGGTGATCTTCCGTCCATTTCCATTTAACTCCTTTCCTCAACAATCTTAACAACGGTATTGTTAAATGAGAGTAATTTTCACAGAATTTTGCGTAGAAATTACGGACCCCTAAGAACCCTCTTAATTGTTTCACACCCCTAGGCGTTTTAAATTCTTGTATGCCTTGCAAATTCTGTGGATCCCTATCCCTTCGGTACTAATTATATACCCTAAGAAGGGAACTTGATCCCTGCCAAATTTTGATTTGTTAATATTAAGGGTCATGTTAGCCTTCGATAACCTTTCAAGAACTAATTTAAAATGATGTACATGTGCCGGAAATGATCTAGAAAATATTATCACGTCGTCGACATATGCGGTTACGAAATGACTGAGTTCACTCCCTAGCACACTCAATATATCGAATCAATGCAGCACCACTATTTCGTAAGCCAAATGGCACGTGACAAAATACGTATGAACAATGCTCGTAAATAAGCGCGGTGTATTTTCTACCATCCTCGTGTATGGGTATTTGCCAATAGGATGCAGTGAAGTCTAATGAGGAAAAATATTTTATACCATTAAATTTACTTATTATTTCCTTCATACGTGGAGGCCTATCACTTTCCGGTACTGTTACTTGGTTTAACTTTCTTGCATCTAAACACAATCTAACCTGACCATTCTTCTTCCTGACGATAATTAACGGATTATTAAAAGGACTCGGGGACTTCTCGATAATCCCATCCCGCAACATTTGCTTAATTTGCTGATCTACCTTATCCTTGAAAGCATACGGGATTGGATAGGGTCTCTGGAAAGACGGCGTGTCATTGCTCAACTTAATGCAATGCACGTAATTATTAACTATTTTTTGAGTCTCTTTAAATAACTGATTATAATTATTTATCATCCCGCATAACTGAAATTGCTCTTCCGGTGACAGCCTGGAGGTTCGATTTACTACTCGCCTTACTACTAAATTCCTATCCTTAAAATGTATTAACTTTACTTCTTTATTTGGTTCCCTACATTTATAATCGCTAAAAGGCATCTCCAATTCATCCACTATCGGTACATTCCCGGACTTCAACGTTAGGCAATTCCCTTGAAAATCAACGTTAACTCCATACTCTTGAAAAAAAAAATCTACTCCTAATATCAACGCCTTGACTAAATGTCTGATAACAACCACCACGAGCTCCATTTCGATCCCTCCTACTACTAAATTCAACAATACTTGCCTATTGACTCCTTTCATTTTCCTCCAATCCGCGCAAATAATTCTAGACCCTCGCATGGGAAAAATTAAAGGAGGGGCATTCCCTCCACTTAGTGATGTAAACAAGTCTTCGGATATGGCATCTATTTTGCTCCCAGTATCTAAATATGCTTAGGTTTTGGTTCCGTTTATGCTAACTTCGACTTCTGGACATGTCCGATCCTTGACTCTGACTTCGCCTTCCTGCTCGTCCATTAACGTATCGAACATATCTCCCCCAGTTCCTCCCATTGTGACGATAGGTATCACGACCATATCCTCGTCGGCGTTCGGCGTGCGGGAGATTACGTCCAACGATACTGGTTTAAAAAATCTCAATTCTTCAAGATTCCCTGTGCGGCTATTCTACGTCACGATACACTCTGCCCCCCGAAAGAATTTTGTCGGACCTCTCTCAGCCTACCTCCGGCAAAATACCTGTCTCGTGAATCATTCTCACCGGTTTCTCCATTCGTCACCTCCGTCTCTCACGTCGCCTCACAAGTCTTATCGTAATGCCCCAACAACATCACCATATTTTCCAGAGTCAAAGACTCCCTACTTTTTAATAAGTTTTGGATATAAGGGGGAGAGTGTCTAATAAGAAAATAAATGAATACCCTTTCTGTATAAGGTGGTTCACATAACCGCGCCTCTGCTATCTTCTGAAATGCGTATAGTCTAAAATTAATTGGATCAGTTTTCCGAAACTGCCCTGACGTAATTTTTGATGCATAATGCACCTGGGCATCCAAATCCCAAAAAACACTGAAGAAACTTTCGTTCAAATTCATCTATCGTCGAGGACTAGTGTTTAAACGTCATACCCCATAACTTTGCATTCCCTTTTAACATTTGGAGAACAATATTTACGTGATATTCCGGTGGCACTGATACAACCGAGATATATGCCCTCATTTCTCTACAAAATCTAATCAGATGTTCCCCCGGGTTATCAGCAAAGCTTGGCATGTCTAATTGTGGGAGTCGTCCACTTGGATTATAAATACCCTCACAATGGCAAATATGCCTCATTACCTCACCATCCACATCCGTGACACGCCTTCGTAACTCTTCCTTCACGTTTCCTAATTGACTATCGATTACCTCATAATTTTCCTCTAGTTATGCAATGAATGTTCGCAGTTTCCAGCACCTTATCGATGACATTAGCACGACAGAAAAATCCAGGCGATACTGATTTCATGACGAAATTTATTATTTATTTGAGCTTTTTACAATTTTCAAATAAATGAGTGAAGGCTGATTAGATTTCGATTTAATCTCCCATGCGCGGGTGAATTTCTTACGTCCGGAACGAGCAAAATGAAGCAAGCATATAAGAATATTTATAATGCATGGTCAACATTACCTCGTGAATATTAAATATTGTTAATCTCACCAACGCTACATTTGTTGTTTATATATTCCAAATTTCAGGGAACATTGGTGATCTTTAGATTTATATTGGTGTGATAATTATAATTATAATCGAAATACATCTTTGTTGATAGCTAAATTGTTCTTAATCCAAAATGAGTTAAAGTTATTGAGAATATTAGTGAGGGTTTGATAAATATGGTTGCTATGACTTATCCAGCAATTATATTTTAAAATAAAAAATATCAATTAATGAAGATCGCAAATATAAACGAACATTAAAACACGTAGGTGGTCATGATAATTGTTTTACAGTAATTTATACTTAAGTGCTAAAAGAACGTTTTTGTGCTATAAATATAAATTTTTTCCGTTTTCAGTACTTAGAATCAAAATTTTCATCCAGATAAATATCCTTTTTCTTCCTAGCAAAGCCATCGGAGGAATACTCGCTTTAGAGAGAAATATTTTAAAATCGTTATGTACTAATTTACTGTGTTTGTAGAGATGCTATAGCTTTCTATTATTGTGAAGCATTAGTTTGGGTCGATTTAAAGTGTATCCTCTTGTTGTGCCTCACCTGTAGTCACGTGATGTCTCTTTCAATCCCTTATGGTCTTTGAATGAGGAAATCCGGCTCGACGATGCCCCATTTCTGCGTGCTTACTCACATAAATGTCGAAACATAAGCATTTGTGCGTCGCCTGCTCTGCACATCTACGTCTGCTTTTGCATTTCTGTGTGTGTGCTCCATCTGTCCGTTATAGTGTGTGCACTCCGCTGTCTTTGTGTGCCAATGCTTGTGCGTGTAATGTCCTTTTCATGTCTGGCGGACTGAGTATGGAGCTAGCTCAACTATCCATTTCCATGTGTACTATGTGCCCACGTTTCGGTCTTTTGACTCTCTGACTGCCCTCGGGAGCACCAGTGTATGCCTAATTTGCTGAGAGGAATTCAAGGAAATCATAAAAAAATGTAAATGTATTCTCTATTGCCTGCATTTGGGCGTTCACCCATGTAGTGTCTTTTTACGACAACAGATTCTCCAGTCATCCTGCTGGCGTCTTCAGGTCAGAAGTGTTTATGCAAATTTTGGTCCATATTTTGTAGTGAAGTCGAATCCGTTGTGTCTTCCTGATTTGTGGACTGGTTTTTTCGCGTTTTCTCCTGTCCTATTGGTGCTGGACAGATTGACTATAAAATACGGACCAAAATATGCATCATCGCTACTGACCTAAAGATGCCAACAGGATGGTTGGAGAAACTGCTGTCGTAAAAAGACACTACGCAGAGGATCGCTTGAAAACAGACACTAGGAAATGCCAAACGCCGCGAAAACCTTCGAATCAAATTTAAATGTATTAACGGCAAATCTTCGGAGAGAAAGACGGAATCGACTGGTGGAGGCAAGCGTAAGACAACATTTTGATCAGTTTGTTTTCGATGTGAAACACTATTTTTTTGCAATGCTATTGATATAATTATGATTTGTGTGAGAAGACACTAATTGAATTTATTTGCGATAATTTTCATTATTTTTATATTCCCACGAAACTTAAAACCAGGAATAGAACATTCAGTGCCTTAACTTATTTTAGGAATTTGCTAGATTAAAATTGTTACTTGCCTTATACTTCGTGCCTGAATCGAGTTTCATGATGTGCTCATGCGCTGAGTAAATACCCACCCACATATTATATTCTATATATTTTCACCCACATTTTCATTTTAATACTATTGTTTTATTATTTGAGAAGATTCATATTTATGAATTTAAAATTATTATAGTGGCACTATGATCATGGAGAAGAATTAGGCCGCTTAAAGTTTTGCCGGTCAGGGATAGTCTATTTGTGGGCTGAACCGTCGCATTCACTCAGAGAGTTTAAGAGTTATTTTTGTGCATTTGCAATATTAATTTTTGTCTAAGTTTAACCTGATTACCAGCTATATTGAAGATCAAATTTACAATAGTATGGTTCTGAATTTTGGTTTACACAAGCTTTTGGAGCGAAATTTTTGACTTCGATCTGACTTCGGGTTGTATTGACGAAGTTTGTCGACCTCACGAGAAGTCAGCTATTCACATTATTTAGGTCGCTTAAGGGGTCCACTGCCTCCAGAATATATGAAATAGTTCACAAGCCTGAGGGGAGGCCCGCAACGTAAGGGAGCATGCAGTGAAAATGAGTTTCTCGCGAAAATGAATGGGAAATACCCTTGTTTATCTCTCTGTGGCTGTAAAAAGGCTTCCCTGCTCACTTCTTCGGCTTCTTGGGCTTCCCATCTTCAGAATTTTTCTTTCGCTCATCGCTGTCGTGTAAGAGGTCACCATGGTGCAGATTAAGGGTGAAGTGGATTGAAAAAAAGGTCTTCTCTCCACCCTTGCTCTCCCATAGTGCTAGCTTGATTGGCTTGATCTTGTACTCTCGATTAAACTCTTCAGTGTAGTCAGTACTATGGTCTCTACATTTCGTTCGACTTAAAGCTCACTAAATACGATCATTTCTGAAATTGGGCCGATAATAAGATCTTCAATGTCTCGATCTCAATATAATAGTGAAAACAAGTTTGAGATAATTTTGCCACTATACTTTCAAAGGCTCTCTTTGTTCAACTTAATCCAAGCTAGTAATTTTTCTTTGCGGCATTGATTATTATTGATTTTCGAGCTCGTTTTTCATTTTTCACCTCTCCTTCGACTGCCAGCAACTTCTTTCCACGATGCATGGTAATTATTCAGTTCATTCGTCTAACCAATTGGCAAAACAAACGAGTCAGCTTGAACATATTTGTCGAATAAGAAGCTAATCCAAATGCTTAATGGGCACGGAATTTAATTAAAGCTGAGTAAACTTAAACTTGACAGTGGCAGGATTCACTACGTAGAAGTTATCTATGTTTGTGTTCATGATTAAGTGAAATTATTTGTACTTTTCTACAACATTTTGTAAAAAATTGCTAAGTATTTTTCTTAATCATAAATAAATACTGAGGAAACTTGCCAGCAAATATTTTTCTTCGGGAAACATTTGCTTAAAACTCTGTGTCTATTACAAAAAATATGATAAATTTGATGTGTGTTGGCAGTTAAAAAATATTATGTTACCATGTGAATAAAATTACCAGAAGCATTGAATATATTTAGCTTTAATAATACATTGTACCTTTAGGAACATAGTTATCAGTGTAAACTCGTCCCTATGGCGTTTAGGAAACTTCGACCGGAAATTAGGAAGAATTACTACTTTTAGTGTTACACATACTATGGTACTCTAGAGATCGCTCTTTAAATAATAAAAGGGACAATAAAACAGGCAAATTATACCTCCATTTTCATATCCCCACTCCAGGTTTAAATACAAAAGAAAGAATGCATGTCTATCATTATGATCTGTCAGATAAACCGCAGAAAATATCCCCAGCCGTACCCTCCAAACCATGAATCCAACGAGATGGGGGAAAATAACATTGAAATATGTAAAGCGTTTAAACGGGCGTTGAAGGTCGCTTTAATAAGAATTACTCCACGCCGAAAAGTATTCATATTCCCCATTAAGTTCATTTCTGCATGTCTGGAGAGAATAAAAATAATTGTACAACTTTGATGCCATCTACTCACCCTTAGCACACTTGTAATTTATATTACACGGAGGAAAATAATTATGTCTTTGTCATACTAAAAAAGCACATTTTATAAAACTCGTGTATTATATTTTTTTAAAAGTTCATTTTTTATGGAACGACCTGGCAGAGGGTGAGAATTTGAAGAAGAATGTAGCAAACAGATGTATGTGTGTGTGAGAGAGAGAGAGAGCGAAAGAGAGCGAGTATGGTGAAGATCCATGATCCCCATTTAAATAAAATAATGAATTCAGGGGAAAATGATGCGCAAGTCTGTGCCATGAGAAACAGGAGATGTGAAATTGTATGTGTTTCTGTAATTCGCATGTGTATGGAGTGAATGTGAGATCTACTCATGAGGGTGAATGGTGTGAGGTGATGGTGTTGGGGAGTTCGGTAAAGGATGAGGGGCAGGGTATAAGATAGTTGATATAGAGAGGACGAAAAAAAAGAATGGTGGGAGTTAGTGGAGAGAAATCGGAGAGGAGATGGCTATGGAAAAGTATAACACACAGCCCCACACAATAGGACCCAGGCCGATGTATTACAACGCAACTGCAGCGTGTGATCCGCCATTTTTCCACCCCTGTGCACAGTCCCACATTCGGGCAGAAAGAGGGGAGACGGAGTGTGTGGCGGAGTTGGTGCCCTACCCCTCCCTCTTTTCCCTCCCACGCCTTCCTCCCCCACTCTCCCTATGCTCCCTCCTCCCTCTTCCAAGCCTCCATTATGTACGGCTTCGTCCATTGTGTCCCGCTTCTCCCACTTTCAAATCCCTAAATCCCATCCCCACCGACTGCTGCCGAGTGCACTCACCTCCACACTTCTCCACTTCCACTCCTAAAGCACCTCCCGTATGCGGAGAATTCCCCCTTAGTCATTAAAAACACTGCCCTCATCTCACCTTGCCGCGAGCTCCGTATTTAGGTACCGCGTCGTCTTTTTCCGCCGTCCCCTCTCATCCCATTTCGTGTATTGCTAATATAGGAGAATGGAATTTCTGGACGCCTTGACCTTCCATTGCCTTTTTGTTGCTGCTTCCATTTTGCTTCATTCATTTTTAATTGTTAACGAGTCACTTCTCTTCCCAAATTAGTCACAATTTTTCGAAAAATCAATAGTATAAACAGTGAGCCGTCGACTATTCTTTAATCATTCAGTGAAGTTGCCACAATTTTTTTTGCCTATTCATTACTTTTTTTTCTTAAAATATTCGCGTTTCCTCTTATATGTATGCAGTTTCTATCCAATGTTCATTCTTGAAATTAGAGAAAACCTTAGGCAATATTTTGACTCAGAAAACTAGCACTCGAATATTATTCGAGCAGGATGAGTGGCAAGTGAGTGAATGCGTGAATTTCTATCTAATTGCATGCACTAAATAATGACTCCTGGAAGTAGTTTCTACATGATAAACGTGACGTGTACCGCCCTTATGATCAGCCCTGTCTTATAACTTATTTATGTCAATCGTATTAATTCCAAAGTTTCCGAGCTTAGTGAAGTACTCTAGCTTCCGTTCTTTCTTGGAGACAACAAATACGAAATAAAATACGAATATTTCCTGCATTGTATTGATTGCGCTTGGATATAGGAAGTGAATTGCGGGAAGGTTCTCGGATGAAAAATTAATTACAAATAGTTTTTCGCTCTACCTATGTCTCATGTTGAGTACCTTTCTACTAAGATGTATGGTAATGTAACTTATCTGTTAAGCATTAAAGGTGATAAATGTAGTGTAGGAAAGAGGATTTCAAAGGTATCACTTGCCCCCTGAACTATCGGAGCATTCGTCCGTGTAGCAACTTCTGTTTCATACAGTGATTGAACACCACCTCGTTAAAGATTTCAACCAAACTAGTTAATTATACTCATTGATGTAACTAGGAGTCCCGTTTCGGTGTTGGGGCTTGAGTGTTTTCATAATATATCCATATGACATGAATTATTAAATAATAAAAATTTTTGTGAAAGATTAGACTGTAAGCATTGGTTGACTGAAAATGCTTGTAAAATTTATCTTTAAGTCGCGGTTTTCTGTAGGCACTGTGTGAAAGTTTAACTGTCTTGAAGAAGAAGCTGGTGAAGAAGCTTGAAGAAGAATCTGGAAGCTGGTTATGGCTAACTTCGTAACAGAAGGTGGTGTTAAGATGACATATAATCTAAACTTGCTTTATCTTTGTTAATGAAATATACACACCAATGTTGTATTCGTGAAAATGCATGTAAATAGTTATCGTGTAATTGGTGAACTCCATTTATCATGGAAAAGGGCGTTTCATCATAGCTATTTGTATATTTCCTGAACCATTCCAATCTTAACTTCAGTGGTGCTTATGAACTTATTTTTTTGGTGCACATACGCATGCAACAGTTATCAAGGGAGTGGGTTTGTCAGTAATGGCTGTTCTCGTTTCTCTCACCTTTGCATCTATGACTCGGTTACAAGTTTGTTCGGAAGTGAAGCTTCACGAGAACTCTTGCCGTTGATCTACTGTATTCCTTGCAACTCTGTTGTGCACTTTTCGAAATTGACCTTGGCATAGATTATGTCGTAGTAATCAGTGCCACTGCAATCTGTGCATTGAAATCAAGCCACACACGCTCATGACCTTGCTATTCTACATAAAATCGATCGCGGAAAGTTTTTTTCTGGATTTTACTGGAGAGGACGTAGCTTAAACCTCGCCAAAATCGTTAAATGGAGAGACTTAGGATTTTCATCAATTTATATTTTGGAAATGTGCTTTGCTATTTGAGATCATTCGTTAAATTTTATTAAAATGCCAAAATCCAATCATAGCTGAAGCTTTTAAGACAAAAATGGAAGATATATATATGCTTACATTTTAAAGTAATTCCCTTGGGATTTTAAAGAGTGTGTTTCAACAGTCTTCTCCCCTCTATGTCCACGCCAACTACTTCTGAATAATTTAATGTACATATTAGCATAAGCATAATGAAGTATGTACTTTAACCCGTATATTCAAGTATTAAAGCATTGACTAGAGCGTTGTATTTTAGTAGATTACTGATGAATGGGATTCTGCCATGCTTTTTAAGAGTTGCCTGAAATGTGTTCACCTACTTTCCCTTTGGAATATTGTCATAACCTACGTTAATATTTTATCTTGCGTGGCCAGGGAAGGAGTTAAGTGTTTTTCATATCTGTGTAGTGGTCAACATAAATTAGTTTAAAAACATTTAAAATGTAGGAAAACTCTCCTTTTCCCTTTCCTCCTTTTACCGTCGCATGAAACCCACGCTCCAAACGTTTAAAATTGACGACTGTCTCTCTGCATCCCTATTACACGTCATTATTTCCTCTACCTTAGCCTACTGCCCTCCGTATTTAGCAATTCCCTTTGCTAGTGCGTTGCCCGCTTTACTCCTCCCGCTTACATACCTCCAAGCCCTGTCTCTCCGCTAAATGACCTGCCAACGCGCTACTTTCTCACTCACATCACCACCATTTGCCATCCAGTCATTATTGTCCTGCTAATCTGCTCCCATATAATCTCACGATTAGATGCTTTATCTCAAGAAATTTTTTCCGTCACTGCCTGCAACATTTCCACATATATTTGTTTATTCTCTCCCTTAACCCTCTTTTTCCGCTGCTTCCAGGGCTTCCAGGTGACGCTAATTTCAGTTTTAGTCTCTTTCCCTCCACGCGATACTGGGCACACATTGTGGTACAGCTTGAACTCAACAGCAGAGGAAAAATAAATATCCCGGAGAATGAGAGCTTTTCTTTAGAGAAGTGGGACTATACTATAATAAGCGCGAAACATTCTCTATGTAGAACTGGAATGGGGCAGCGATGGAAAGGCTGGATAGTACCTCCTCCTTCTTGTTGGAAACCCTGCCGGGGGATCTTCAAGAGGGAGGGTAAGGAATGTGACAGTGAACAGCGTAAGAGAGAGCTTTTGTGTCATTGTTCGTTTGCTCTAACATCATACACTTTCACCGAAGTAAATAGGGATCATCATCAATATCCGTTATCTGCCCAAAAGTTAAATTTAGATAGTATTTTTACTGTAAATAGTTAATCTCCGATGCTTTCGTAATATTGATGGTGTTAATCTATCGTATCTGTCGATGGTTTCCTCTCAGTTCATACTTATTATTTTATTTGCACGAATCAAATATTTTAATTTTTAGACAGGCAACATAATATTTAGTTTATAACTTTTTAGTTGATTGGCAGTAACCTTAGCAATCCAAATTAGGCCAGAGATCTAGACCGGGAATAGGCTGGAAGGAAAATACGCTTCCTAGTTAATCTTTTTAAAAAATCTCTAAATGATGAATTGTTTGTTTGCTGTAGTAATATTTCAGAATTTGTTTCCAAAATGATGCATCTATTTTGCAAGGTCTCAACAGATAGCAGTGGTGTTGCGGACTATTGGTTGCTTGAGATTGATGATATATCTAAATCGGTAGCATGGCTTCCATTGTCTTCTGATGTCAACCATCGTCAACTATTCTATTGTAATAAGTGACCCATCGACATGCGTTCATAATACTTCTGGAGTCGTAATAATAATAATACTCTAAAATTATTCCGGGTGGCACTGATGATGACTCAGGAAGATATTACAAAGTTTTTAGGAGATAAGGAGATGAATTCTCTAAATAATGTAGAGATCTTGAATTTATATATAGTTTTTTTTTTAAATTTTAGTTACTAATTATTCTTTCTATTTTGTAATCAATGGACGGCTCAACTATTCTCTTTTTTGCTTGCCGTGTTTCCCTACAGTGTTTTAGTTTTCCTGGGGGGTTGTGTTTGAAACGCTCGAGATGATTTCGATCATGTAACTAAGGAGTCACGTGGTACATTAACGAATGCTTTGAGGTTTTGGTGTGTTAGAACCACTCTTAAAAATTTCAAGCAGCCTTACCGATCGAGTTTCTATCATCGTAATATTGTTGATCATATTAAAAATCCTGATTAGTGACGCAATGAACACCGTTTTGATAGCTTAATTTATCCATCCGAAAGGTTCAAACACACCAAAATCTCTAACCATCCATTATTAGTGCTTACCGTGCTTACGATGGTAAGTTGGCAGTGGGATAAACTTACTATGTTACGAACGTGCCTTCACAAGGCGTTTTGCGCTCAAATATTCACATACGGCGGAATGGTAGTGGAAAAGGATATCAGGGTAATTTTATGGTTTAGGAAATGAGAATGAAGGCACATGTGTGAAGGAAGGGTTACAAGGGCAAGACATTTTGGTTAAAATGAGAACATGATGGAAATGGCAGGGTTACCTCAAATAGGAGTAAGGCGCTAACCATGTGTCATTATGATTACTATTAGTGCAGCACACGTAATAAAAATTTGCTCGGAGGGTAAATAATGGTAGGTTAAAGACGGATGACATTCTCCAATTTTGTGAATAGCAACTTTTCTTATATTTCGTCAACAACTCCTATTCATCTTTTACGCCTTTCAATGGGATCTCTTGTTTTGTGTCGAGTAACTTTCACTGACATTATTCTTATTTTAACATATTCTATGGCTATGGCTTGGTAGTATCTACACTTTAATATAATAAAATACCCTTTTGGTTATACGCTAACCATAAGTGGAAGAAGAGCTGTAGTTCGCATTTGGGCAAGAAATATTTCAGATATTGGAATCAAAGTCCAAGCATGAAGATTCCCAGTGGGATGGAATTACAGTAAGAGATTTGGAATATTAACATGAATGAGAGCGCATAATAATGGCCGTTGGTATTGATGATAAGGAGTGATAAGTACCTGCCCTGTCATGACCTTGGAGTAACATATAATAGAAAGGTGAATAATGGTATATGTATGATCGATGGTAATCTTTGATTTCGTTTCTTTTACTGCTTATCATCATTACATCGTGAAGACCTGCTTATTTAGAAGGTCCATAGCTTTTGTGTAATGAAGTGTGTTTTTAAGAGAAGAACAACTCCGATTTGAATTATATCGCATTTGTTTTTTAAATCAATTCGAGATATTGATCTGTTAGCATTTATATTTTGATAATTACGGAATAACGATTTATTAATGAGCGCTATCAGCATTAGACTACTATTGACAATATGAGAGACATAGAGAGAGATGGGAGATGGAGAGCTAAGGCTGACGTTACTAGTGTTTTTACTGCTTATTGACCAAGTGGTCGCAGGTGCCATCTAAATTCAATTTTCAGCCAGAAATTTGAACTATGTTCTTACATAAGGGAAATTCACCTGCCTCCGCACCAATTAAAATCCAATTTTTTTCGGTTCTGCGTTAGTTGAATATATGTAGAATGGCAAAACAATTAGCTTCAATTAGTTGATAATTAATTGCTTTGTTATGAAATATTTCCTTTACTTGTCATTTATATTTTGCCCTTCATAATTCAGTTTCCTTGTTCTGTTACTGCATTTAAAACTAGTTTTTCCAGTTTAAATTTGTATTTAATTCGAGCTAAAAAGCTGGTAACTGAAAGTACACATTTAACTCCCAAGAATTCTCTTTTGCTCTTTGCGGGGTTTGCTTGTTCTAACGAATAGCTGTGTTGCAAAAATGGCTATTTCATAATTTAGTATACGTTATTTCCATGTATAGTGCGTGACATGAACTTTATTTTTTTATTTTCTTCCCTGCTTGTTTGATGCTGGGATTTTAACTATTGCCTTCTCTTGTAGAGAAGATGAAGATTACGGAGACGCCATTATTGATACATAATCCATTAATTTGTATCAAATATTTGAGCAGAAATAATTGTTTGCTCGATTATTCGACTGTTAAATTGCTTAAAAATATGAAGGAACTGTTTGTTACGCGTTCCCCATGCACAATAATGAAATTTGTATTTCATGAGTACTGACAATAATTATTGTTTCATTTCGCTATCATTTACGAATGACTGCTATCTTTTCCCACTGCAAAATCAGTTCTATGTGATTCAAGAAATAAATTAATCGCTACATGGCCTTCTCCCTTTCCATCCCTATAGGTAAAACATTCTTGTCTTCACTAGTTCTCGCTATTAATGCGCGCCGTGTCTTGATTAAGTGGTGCCTGCAGGCAGAGGGACGGTGATTAAATCCTATTAATATCACTCCATATTTGAATCTGGTTTTTAACCGAAAATTGAAGGTTACCTGCATTATTAACGCGTTAGCACATGCGTTTGCAACTGTGTTAGCACCTGCGTTATTAAAAATATAATATTTTTAATGATTTGGATTAAATAATAGGTCAGAATTAATTGCGTGAATGATTGGTTATAGAAATAATAGTTCCGTAGATAATAGATTGGTATTTTTAAATTAATCGAGCAAAATAATCGATTGTGTTGATAATCGCAGTTGCAGTCATGCATCCGTAGTAAGGATATCATGGCTATTCAGCGAGTAAAGACTGCTCTGCATATTGATAAGCAAGATAGTTTATTCATCGCAAAATTGATCAACGAAATAAGCAATAAAATTACTAACAATATTCTATTTCATGAAAGGGAATGTATGTGATTTCATCAAGGCTTCAAGGAAATGTAAATTTTTATTACGTCGTTTCTGTATCCAATGAATTACTTAGGAGTTCATTTTTATAATTATATTATTTTAAATCGTAATCATGATATATTTTTTTCTAAGCGTGTTGTCTCTCTTTTGCCGAGAAGTGAGTGGGGTGTCAATATAGTTGCTATGTGATTCGTTAATGAAGGAGAATAAAATTTATATTTACACTCGGTTATTCAAAGAATCTGTCCTCTATGCCATTTGGACAAAATATTTTTTATCCATTTTTTTAAACCCTTATCAATCAAATATGAAACTAGCTCACTCATTTATCTAGCGTTTGGTGAAAGTAGCATGTCCCATGAAACTAATTAAATTTTCCTACTTTCATGTATGTATTTTATTTATAATTATCTAGTGGATCTCTTGACGAATCATTCCCTTTTTGGATACTTGCATCATGTGCATATAAGGCAGGAATAAATGCATTGATAATCGTTCTATAGCCAATAGTTTTTCTGGCAATCAAGCATTTTATTATTTATATTTTTCATTTGCCTTTTTTAGCATAATTATTCCTGAAGTTGTTCCCACTCAGTATTGATTGAAATGATTCCTGGTAGCTAAGCGTTGTCTCACGTCCCAGGGAGGAAGTCATTAAGGGGGGCCTCCGCTCGCGAGCATCCTAATCCAGACTGCTTTCCACATGGTCAATATACCTTCCCTTGAATCTACTCGCTAGACATGACTATTCTCTATGACGTAATTATTTATGATGCTAGGAATAATTTTAAAATAAATTAACTGGTCATAGATTTGCTCTTTCTTTTTCTTTGTGACCTTTTATTGGCGTTATTGGCTCGTAGAAACACGTTCCATATTCATGAGTTAAGATTATTATTAGTTAGACTTTTACGGTAAGCAATCTTAATGCGATATGGGAAACACCGTTTTAAAACGCACAAAAGTGACGTTCGTTTGTATTAAAAAAAACTTATAGCGCATTGCTTTCAATCTGCGAGACGTAGGGAAAAGTATTCAAAACTTTTACAATGAGCCATCCCTTCTGTTGTGGCATTAACTCATTTAACTATTCCGTTCGCCAGAAATCGAGGAGTTGAAAAGCCCTCTGATTGACTTTTAACTGCACAAAGGGCCTATCCAGCTGCGTAATCCAGAATATCCAGCAGGGGGAAAAAAGATTCCATTGCTCAATTATCACCAATATCGCCGATATTGGCTGAGTTAGACGGATTGGGGAAGCCCTCGTCCGGGGAATGCGGAAAGGGTGAGATGAGATGGGGGAAAGAGGCGGTAGGTTGAGGACTGAGGATTGGAAAGGTAGTCCTGAAGGGAGTTTGGGTTGGAAAGGGAAAGAGAGAGCTAAAGGAAAAATAAAAACGAGTGGCTCGTTCGGTGAGAGGAGGAAAAATATTGAAATAAAGGCCGTATCGAGAGAGCTCAAGGGTACGAGGGAGTTTGGTATTTGAAAGAGGAATGAAATCCTAAAGTAAGAGGTAATGAATGGAGAGCGAAAGAAGAGAAAAAATGGGGACGGATTGCGAATGTCTTCATGATTTAATTGGCAGAAGGTGTTTGCTATGGATGCAACGAAACTTCCAAATATATGCGAACTTCATGTTGAGGATTGAAACGAGGTGTGAAGCTTGATTAAAAAAACGTTATTCTCAATGGAGTGGACTGACTGTAAGATACAGACACCTTCTACAAGTGCATAGACCAAATTGTTTTAATACAACTTTCCAGTTGAAATAAATACTTGAAGATACCACCCGAAAACCTACGATTAGTTCGTGGATTGTGCTTGTTATATCTTGAAATATTCTTCTATAGGTAGTATACGGCTTGTAGCGTCGTATAATTTCATTTGTTCCGAAAATAAACCATTTATAACATATGTGTGCGGCATGGTAAGATAGCAAATGTTTCGTAATATCGTTTTAAAAGTATGCAAGCAAAGTGCTCAAAATAACCCTGCGGCTACGAGATGGTCGATTCTGGTGGTAGGATTTGAGATTTTGAAATCGAAACTGCGAAACAAGATTTGTTGATGTACTGTGGTATGTCTAAATGATTTATGATATTAAACTTCGATCGTACTATTCTTAGTTTTACTCCGAGAATGTTATTTTATGGGTGAGTGCAAATTCATCTCCATATTTAGAACGAGAGCATTTAAAATTTATACATTAGTTAAGGAAAGAAATTTATGAATTCGAGGCTGTTGTAGACAATACAATTCATTAAAATCAAGCGATGGAACATCTGAGAAAATTGGTGCAGATGGAGAGAAAGAAATTATTGAAAACTCCAGGATAGGATGATAATATTTATCATCCTATCCTAATATATAAAACATCTAGTAGCATCTTTGAAAAAACTTTGATAAGCTGCAAAAGGACAAATTATTCCATAGACGTTTGTAAATAATACATAGCGACGATGCAAATTTCACAATTAGCTTGGCAGTAGCTGAATGTTTACCATTCAATGAGAATGTTCGCAGTTCATCCACATTTTCGTGGTTAATTCTTAGTTTTATTTTGACAATATTAACAACGAAACATGCAAAAGAGCCACTGAGAGTGACTCGATATTGGCATTTGCCCTTATGGATCGTTTTTCCTCCATGCACCACGGCATCAGTGCGCCTCCATCCATGAAGTAATATCGATATAAGATAACATAACGCGTGGAAATTATTCTTCTGAGTCATTACTTGGCTTTTGTCTGGGATTAGATGACTAGAATAGATAACTATGGAATATAAATGCCTCACAACGAACTGTGGAGCATTTTTCCTTGCCATTATTCGGCACCTTCTTCTCGAGGAATTGAGAAATGTTGGGTTATCACTATTACAGAATTTGATTGGAATGGTTTAAGGTTAGCGCTCATCAGAGGAGCAGAGGACTATAATTCTTTAGTTGTTTTGAAATGGAATTCACTGCAAAGTGGCTGTAACTACGTTGTACGAGCATAGGTATAAAAGCATTGATCCTAGCAATATCCAGTGTCTACTTTAATCTTTACCTTTTTCACCATGAAGCCCGAAGAAGCCCTTCGCTCCCTCAAGATTCGTTTTTATTTCTGCTCAGTGTTCATAATTTTCCACCCTTCCGTAATCCTAGTCAGGTGAGACGAAGGAACTATTGGCTTAGTCTTTGCTGGAACTATTGAGAGAATGTACCCATAAAAGAAAATGCGGTGTCATTGTTTTTTTACATTCTTCTTCTTTCATTGCTTGCTGGCTTCTCACTGCCCTTTCATATACCATAGCGTTGGTATATAACTAATTGTATTAAATTCGTGCGTTTAAACCCATTTGCTTCAGGTTAAACTTCGTGGAAGTTGTATATACCCATATCATTAAAAGGGGCAACGTTTTTTCCATAGTAACTTTTTTGGTTAGACGCGTGTGGTTGTGACGATGCTGTATCGCGGTGAAACGTATCGTACCATTAACATTTCTGTGGAAAATTACGTTGTACCTTTTTAATATAGGGTTCCGTACGTTTATGGTAAATACTAATTTTCTTGCAAGATTGATAACTCGTTTCTGAGATAAATTAAGTTTAATTTAATCACGATTGTTCAGGGTTCACACACTACTCCTCGCTTTCAGGGATTCTTTCGCTGCTGCGATACTATTGGCACAGTTATCGTTTTTCGTTCGTCTTAACTTCTAATAATTAAATAGGAAAAGGCTATCATAATTATTAGTTCGCAGGTTTCCGCGGCGTTGATCAAATGAACTGTTGTGCTGAATGACAACTGACGCGGATGCAACCCGAGAAATGTTGAAATCATTATCATAATTATTACCCGAATAGTACTACTCCGTTATAGGATTAAAGTGTTCATTAGTTGCAATGAGAAGAGTATCCGAAAGCTAGGCGATAAAAATAGGTTCGCAGGGTCTTAGGAAGGTGTGTGGTTGAAAAAATAAGATATTAGAAAGAAATATTCCCAGAGTTAGTTAGTATTCCAGGTGATTCCATGTAATTTCTTGTTAATACAAGTTAAGATGAAACGGGGGCATTAAGTTGCTCTCTTAATTTGGCATCTGAATGACTAATATAGCGTTTGAAATTAGTGAGTTGTACGCATTCAGCCTTAAGAATTGTAGCTAATAATACTAGAAATTTTCTAACAGAAACTAAAATCTGTGCCTAATCCTCATCTCCAGTCGAACATAATCGAGGTATAATAATAATAAAAATTAATGCCATCCAGCAACATGTTAGTATATTTTCTTAACGCTCAAGAAAATGCAAATGGAGAATTCCATAATTCGTAAGCTGATGTTTTTCATTAGTAACACTACGCAATTTCTGCCTAATTAAATCAATTTTTGAATATTTTTATTGGTTTATTAATGTAGCCATATTGGGAAAGGGTAATTATTTAATGCGTGACGCTCTTGCCGAAACATATGATGTGTCTTAAGCTTCAATAACGAGACAATTCAATGATTCAGATACATTCTTGAGGCTCTTTGATCCCTATTAAATAATAATTTATTTGCGGTAAACAAGGTTTTTAAATGTCACGAAAACAGGCCTTCTGCTCTTTGTGAGTTTTGACGCCAGCTTAGTCTGCCTGCTAACTTGAACGTTGTGTTCGTTGTAGTAGACACGCTGGCCGTTTTCCAGGTTCACGGAGAGATGGTCCTCTTTCATGCCCGGGAAACCCAAGAATAAATGAATGTAAGTTAACTGCACTTTAACACCTTTAAACATATATAAATAACTCGCAACGTTTATGATGGGGGAATTGGTCTAAAAACAATTCGCAATCATAATGAGAGGCAGATGGTTCCACTACCTGTAATACATCTGAGTATTAAACGATAATAAACAACGCTGTGTTTTTTGTGGCAACATAGGCATTATTACCATTACTATTTGCTGCACCTAAGTATTCTTGCACATTTAATTAATTGTGTAGTCAATTTAATTCCTTAATATATGTATCGTTTACTACGTAAGTGCTCTCTCATATGCATGCAGTGACTCTATTAGAGCTCCTTTGGGAATATACATTGAAGAGTATACTTGTTGTAAATACGCATTGAATTAATCGATTACCTCCCAAAGCAATCTATTATGTGGCCTTTCTTATACAGATTTTATTTCTACGTGCTATCATGGGCCTGTAGGAAAACGATATATTTAAAAATTACAGAGGCGTGAAGAGGAAAAATGTGAGATTTTTCAGCTAAAAACATGATATTCAGGAAAATACGAAGCGTAAAAGGAAATCGATTGAAAGAATTTGACACTTCATTGATTCAGCCATTTGATAAAAAAATTTCCAACCCTCTCTGTTCATCGAAAGCAATTTTAAAAAGCAAAAAATGAAACAACTGCATAAAACCCAATGTGTAGTGTACCAAAGGGCCGGCCCTTTTATGGGACTTTTTGGGGCCCTGAGATCTTTTTAAAATAGCCTATGATTTTCCTCATGTCTTGAGCTATTAGTCTGCAAAATGTCAGTACGATCGGAGTAAAACTGTAGATTTGTATAAAAACCAAACATAAAAAATATACAAACATTCTTCTTTATACATATAGACTCGCTTTGCACGCTAGGGGACTTCGCCTCCTAGAACCCCGGTGTAGGGGGCTGCGCTCCCAACGTATTGGTCAGTGGAGGCGTGTAAGAAAGAAACAATCGAGATTTTCATTTTGGCACCATGATGCCAGAGAACAACGAGGGAATGTGGGTTTTTGCTAACTGTCCGTAAATAAAATTTCAGGGTGTATAGTATACTCCTGCTGACATTCAAGGTCATATCTAGATCGGTGAAGGCGTGAACGTAAAATCATACGGGAGTATCACGAAAAGCCGACTTAAAAGACGAACGAAAGAACGAAAAGCCGACGTTAAAGGCTTCACGGTGCCAGAGAATTACGAGAAATGAAAAAAAAAACGAATAGCAGAAAGTTGTAGGCCTGAATGAGATCTAGAAAAAACCACCCCACAAATTCGAGATTCATCTTCTAGTTTAGAAACCAAAGTCGAAAATCCGGAAAATCCGACTTTGGCACCATGTTTGTAGCAAATTATAAGTGTTAGAGAGAAAAATATACAAAGTTGTAGGCATAGATGAGATGAGACGTAAAACCAGCCAACAGATTTGAGATCCGACTTCTGGATTAGAAGCTACAGTGGAAAAAATGTATATTCCAACCTTAGTGCCATGTTTCCAACGAACTATAAGTGTTAGAGATAAGGGTTGGCATCAATGTTAAGAATTGATGAGACCTAAAAAAGCTGCCCAACATATTCGGAATCAGACTCTTACTTTAGCAGATAGGAGACGTAAGGGAAACGTTCGAAATTTTCAATTTGGCACCATGTTACCGTAGAACTACGACAGAGTCCGGATTTGTTGCTAATTATCCGTAAAGAACATGTCAAGGCGCAGACTCATGCCGACTTTCAAGGTCATATCTACGCTGGTGATGTCGTGAGGGAAAGAAACATTGCGGAATTTTAAGAATTAGCCCACTTTGGCACCATGTTCCCAGAGAACTACGAGGGATAAAAAAATGGATAGTAGATAATTGTAGGCCTGCATATAATCTTAGAAAAACCGCCCAACAGACTCGAGATCCGACTTCTAGTTTAGAAGCTATATCCGAAAAACTACAATTTTCTCGAAAATCCGACTTTGACACCATGTTGCCAGAGAACTACAAGGGATGGAAAAATACGAATAGCATAAAGTTGTAGGCCTGAATGAGATCTAAAAAAACTCCTAACAGATTCGACATCCGTCTTTTAGTTTAGAAGCTACAGTCGAAAAACAGCTAGTTACACAAAAATCCCAATTTGGAGCCATGTTACCAGCCAACTATTAGTAGAGTCCCAGTTTTTACTAATTACTTGGAAAAGGGCATATCAAGGCGCATGCCCATGTCAAGTTTCATGTTCGTATCCCCACCAGTAGAGGCGTGAATGAAATAAACATTTGACAGATTTTCCAAAATTCGAATTTGGCACCATGCTCCCAGAGTACTAATTGAGTTAGAAAAAAACAAAATGCACCAAGTTGTAGGTCTCAATGAGACCTAAATCCCTTTGGAAAACGGTTTTCAAACCAGAAGCCTAGTTCACGAGCTATAGGCATAAACAGCAAAGAAATTATTACTCTTCACTAAATGTTGTATTTGAGGACCTCTGGTGAGAAAACTATAAAGCGTAGAACACATATGTTTTTTGCATGTTATAGAAAATTTATTTCCCTAGCATGAAAATTTCATCAGATAATAGCTCCGACCCACCGTTCAAAAGATATAAAGCGAGAACCGAAGGTCACTTTTTCGAAAAGTCCAAAAATCCGCCATTTTGATATATATTAATTGGGTCAATTCCGGTTGAAAATTTCCGGTTTTGACAATTTTTCCTCCGATGAGTTTTTTCAAGGAAAGTCCATAAAAATTTCAAGTTCATAGCTCTTCTAGTTTGGGCTGCGAATTTGTATACATGAGTCAGTGAGTCAGTCAGTCACACATGTATGTAGAATAAATAAATCATAAATTTTGAAAATGCATTGAGGTATCTTGATGCATTGTATATCGTTGTGTACCTATATGCACGTGGTTTCACTAATAACTCGTGAAGTCAAAGTGAAATTAGTTGTTGAAATAGTGTCAAATTACTGTCAAATAAATATTAATCTGACCATGGGAAACTAGAGGCAGTATCCAAAGCTCTTATTGTCTCAGTTAAGCCGTGGTGGATGCGGGATATGGGAAAGAAAATAGCGGTCGTTGTAGGCTTTAAGCGAGCAGCGGGATTTCAAGGAAGGAACGGAGTTGTTTGCGCTGGGAGTGTGATGGGAATGGGTTGTAGTAGGAGGAAGGGCTGGATAGGTAGACTGCCTTGGGAAGGGAGATAGTGGGGGTGAAAGATTTAAAGGCGCGGCCGTGGATCACTGTGATTCATCACCGGTAATTCCTTCTTTCGCACACTCCTTAACACCATTTCTACCAATTCCCTTTTCCCAAACCCACCCGCCTCCGATTCCCGACCACCTTATTTTCACCCCCCCCCCTCTTTACAACACACGGAAGCCAAGGGCTGCTGAACTCCTATTATCGCCGCAATCATCTGTCCCATTAGATCATTTTTCCTGATTACAAATCCCATGAAAATCGTTTCGTTTCGAATGGCTCGGAACTTGTTGAGTGATCCGTAATTAAGATCTTGAGAGGCGTTATTGGGTTAAGTTTAATTAATCTGGCTTGTTCAAGCCCTATACATCTCGATATCTTAGGTTTAGAAACGAGGATTAGGTGTCTCGTAGGGTGAATAATTGACACTATCATTTGAAATTGACTAAAATTGAAAAGAAACACGCTGTGTGTTCAAATATAAGTTGCAGCTCACCCTTATATTGGTTAAAATTCTACATCACCCGAGGCAGGAGAAACATATCCAAGTTCAGCGACTCAACTCGGGAGAAAATGCCGTAGGAAAGTTCATAACGGTGGGATAAAAGTTCTTGTCACTTTGTTACGAGTTGAATCCAGACCAGGACCAGAGAGAGAAATAAAGCTAAGATTTTTATGAGTTGCAAGCAAGCAAGTTAAAATTAAAAAAAAGAAAGCAAAAAGCGAAAATAAATCTCCTAACAGTTCTGCTGCGGGGACTTAAAAGTTCGGACTATTAAATAGGTGAATTAAGTATGAATGGGAACGACAGCGACACGAGACAGCACTTCGAAGAATATGGAACTCACGTGTTAATAATTGCCTCCTTGTACGACTTATTCACGCGGGGTTTACCGTCAGTTATCAAACTTACGATCTACAAGCTACATTTGTGCTTCCCCTATCTCCTGCAAAATATTTTGTATTTTCTACAAACGGGTTGCATTTGAACGCATGGCGCTTAATAAACATTTTTCACTGTTTCAAACGATTTCCCTTCGTCTGTGGCCGTAGATGTCAAATCTTTGTAACATAATTTGGAGAAAAATGATGAGTGAAAGGAGAAAAATTGGTGGGAAAAATTGAAGATATGTTGTTACTTAGAAGATAAACCTGCTGAATAGATAAGTGGCAACATAAATTTTGACAATCACTGCTTAATGACCAATAATTATTAAAGAACTGGAAGTAATGTTCAAAAGATCTCTCAACGGGTTTCTTTTATGAATACGATATTACTTAAATTATATAATTAAGTATTTTAATGCTATCTCTAGCTCTTTTTCAAATTTACTTCCAATTTTTGTAAGGAAATGAACTTTCAACTTTGTGTCGTTACTTTTGTTGCCACCAAGTGTATCATTTAGCCATTAGGAATGATATATAATGGTAGGAATTCACGCGAAAGGGTACTTTCAGGTAAGAAATTAGGTATTAGACCAAGTTAGCACTACTTTGCAAAAATTGCCCCAGAGGTAGTAGTGAGAAACCCAAATTCCTGTTGCAGTCATATCTGACGGTAGGTAAATGGCATAGGATGTACAGTGTCACTATCGGAAGCCTTGGAAAAATATTTAGACCTTAGAATTTGGGACGAATGTCCTTTGGAGAAAAAGTTTCATTTCATCAGTGAATAAAAGATGGAGTGTGCTGGGACTGGACAAATTTGAATGTACATGTAAATCCCCTCGAAAGGTCGTGTAGTGGAGGTTGTTTAGATACTAGCTTACAGTTGTATATTTTTAGTTCACCGATTAGTTAAAGGTTAATGCATTATGCCGGAACTGTATGTTTGAAAAACTTCTATTTGATTCCTTGAAGTCTTGAATTTTGTGAGGAAAAATGGAGTATTCAAATCGAAAGTATCCGTTTCCATTACTTAGTTATGTGGATGACATCTGGTGAGGGTGTTCAAAAATATCGTTGGTGTCGGAAGTAAACTCTAGCCCCTTGTGCCTTTGTAAAAGTTTTTATCTCGCTTGATGACTTGGTGATTGGAGGCACCTCCATCCTAATTTCTTCCATATCTTTCAAAATCATTGCCACTCTTCCATACTTGGCGTAATATTTGTGTTACAAGTCTGGCAGATTTTTATTTGGCTTTCTATAGTCTCTAAATTTACTCCTACAGTTTTATCATATTTTCTCCTATTTATGAACACAGCCTAAGGATGGTAAGAAATCTTTCATTTTAACCGAATCTTAAACCACACAGACCCCGTATTAAATATTGAAGGCGAGGAGGGTGATTAGGTCACTATTATTGCAAATTTTATATACTTAGTTACAGGCAAGCCAAGGGCCGGTATTTTTAATTGACGAATTATATAATGGGGGTTAAAATTATTTACCTAGGGGTGTTTGTGGGCCATATGTTAGAATAAATGTCACAAGGCCACGAAAGTAAAGAATTTCTCTTGGTTTAGAAAGAAACATTTAGTGTATAAGTCATCTTCCCGGTGATTTTAAGGCTAAATTTCAAAGTTAAGTAACTTCTATATCTTGTTTTATTAGCGGACAACAAAACGGCGTGCATGGGTGCGGAGATTGAAGACTTTCGAAAAACTTTGTGTGAAAACAGTGTGACTTTTTGTGACGTTAAGCGATAATGGACAAAAACCGAAAGCTTTCCGGGAAAGTTGTTACCAAAATCGGTCTTTTAGGTAATTAACTGGGGGAGCGTGGTGGCGTAGTGGGTAGAGCGCTTGGCTACTAATCGAATATATTGGCTACTACGGTCCCGGGTTCAAATCTGGGTGAAGCCTTTGGACGCCCCCGAACAAAAAAATCCTTGGAGTGCGAGGTGGCCCAGGGAAAGGAACTGGCCCCCCTACCCTGAATGTGTGAAATTCACCCGCCTGTGGATTAGTCCCGGGTGAGCTCTACCCTCAATTATCCAAACCAACCTTCGGGTTGAATCACTGAGTGAGTGAGGTAAATAACTGTACAATCTTCTACTATAATAATCACCGATGTGTATATACATAGTGAAGCTGAATCATCATTTGGCTGCAAATCTTTTTTTATTTGCAAAATTTAACTAGAAATAGTGGTTTTATGTTATTGGGAATGGTACCAATAGAAAGATACCAACTATAAAATAAAGATTCTTATTCCTTCAATCGAATTTGTATTCCGGTCGAAATTCCGAAATGTTTGCTAAAACGTAACGATTTTTCGACATATTTTAGCGTTTTTGAATCATCACCCCCATAACAACCAGTCGAGATTCCGTGTATATCCATTAACTCAAAGATTATTTGCACTTAATAAAATATGAATGGTTTATTATAATGTATTTGTGTTGATCGTTTTCCTTCCTGTTGATATTCAACGGGTACCTTCTCTAGTAGTCTTCATAAAAATAAATGTAAAAAGCGCTAACTGTTAATAGGGGGATATACCATTTTTGTGATGGTAATGTAACCACTTACTTTGTCAGGGGAAATAGTAGACTATAGTGCAAATGAGGGTTTTTTTGGAAGTACCTACTGCAACATGGAAAACTCTTTACGGGAAAAATGTGAGGCGGTCGGGAATACTGTAGTTAGTTAAATAAAGTCAATTTTTGACTGCTCATACGAGATTGGTTAATTAGTGGAGCTAAATATAAAAATTTTTAATTTTTAAGTTATTATTAATCTTTACTTTCATAATTTTATTTATTCTATATTTTTATTTATAGACTAAATAATACCGATAGAATATTTTCAATACTTGATTTAAAACGTTTTTAGCTACTTTTTTGTTACCTATTTCCTTTGAAACTGCTGGTAGGACTTCTCTTTTTCTCTTCCTTCGTTGTGAGCACCCGCCTAACTTGACTTTCCAAAGAACACGCTCTTTTGCATCGGCTTCTTTTCTCCGAAGCTCAAAAACGGAATTTTGACGCTCTATTTCTGGGCGTCCCAATCCTTCACTGAAAATACATGCCGCCTTTCGCGGCATTTCTATTTCTGAGATTTTACCGAGCATAAGACAAACAATTAGGCGAGGTGGCCACGTGCGTATCATCACCTTCAGCTTTGCATGTAACCGCCTCTCCGCTGAACTCGAATTCAATATCTCCCTCCTTTCGGAAGGCGGAGCATGAAATGGAGACTGACTCCACTTGTTTTGAAACGCAGTAGTGCCACCTGTAGGTATAGTCTGTGAAAGGGCTGTGTTAAAATGGAATGTTTGCTCTTGGAATTCAAGGGCCAGTTTGTCTATGCTGGAATGCATAGCCTTGCTCAGGCCCTTGAGAATCAGTTTGATAAATTGAAAAAGATTTGACATCTTTGGTCAAATTGCCTTCTTAATGTACAGCGGGGAAAATTATCACAGTTATACGGTGTGCTCATTTCTATGCTTACCGGTGAAATTATTTCAATGCCTTGGGGAAAATTGAATTTAGGTTAAAGTTATCACGTGGCTACATGATAAATTTTATTTCAATCCCCATCAGGGAGAGTTTGTGGGAGACGAAAAACTATTATCTTTTTAACGGCAAAGCAAATCTGTAACATTTTCCACTAATAGGAAACAATTGAGGCAAGTCCTGAAAGTATTAAACAAAATGGTTATCTCTGAAGAGCGGAATTATTTTACATTAAGAATTTGAAATATCGTCAATAAACCCAGGGTTCAAGTGTTTATCATAATAGAGAAAAAAATTATTAATTAAAGCAGCACTATTATAGATATATTTGTATTATATCTATATGCATGTATTTAAGACTCGAGAGCTACTAACGATATACCTAATAATGTATATGGATATATTTAAGACTCAAGAACTCCGGACGATATACCTAAACCTCAACCTTATCTTAGTAAGTAGGAATTGGGAATCCCATGAACTCCCGAAAATCTTGCAAAGAAAGCATTCCTATTTATATCCTATTTCTCTAAATATTTCATAATGCACCGATCAATGCTAAGATTCATAGATGTCAGTGTCCTCTCTTCCAAAATGGGAGGAGGAAACGTGATCTCCAGCGAAATGCGTCGGCAATGGTCCAAGGATCAAGATAAAGCGTCATCAATGTCAAATAATTGTTTGTAAGAGGAATCGGAAATATTATGCCACCTAATATGCATATTACTAGCAACTTATTAATGAGAACGAAGGAAAATATGGAAATGGCATTAAATATGCTTTGAACGTAGATTCAAATTATTGGCTGGGACTACTTGGACTTAGGTATTTTCTAAGTATGGGGCTTAAATGTGTAGACTGTAAGAAATGCTCTCACCTTGTGGACGATTTTTCCTTGATTTCCGGAGAGAATGGACCACGTCAATTTAAGACAATCATGCTAATCATAAGAGATGGTATCCCATATGTACCCAAAACTTCTAGCAAAAAACCTTGTTACTACTGGTAGAATTTGTGAATAATGATTTAGACGAAAGAGGGTTTATGGTTTAAGGTATCTTGTTGCTCTATTCTTACCTGCACTTCACATAGCTCATAAAAATAGCATCTTTATTGTGGTTTATGTTCTTGCTCGAGATAAAATATTGATGTAAAAACAGCTGGATTCAAGATAAATTAACCATTTGCAAGTCTGAGCTACGGAGGTTATTAGATGTTTTACGTTTTTGCCTTCCTTTTCTAATTTATCGAACATAATTTGGAGAGAGTGAGCTATACGGAGCCAGACACACCGCAGCTAGTGATCATCTACCATTGCATAAATTCCATGAACGGAGAGATTAGGACAAATTTGCACATTTAAACACTTTCCTTTAAATTGGCAGTTTCGAATATTCACTTCAGTTTTAAATTTATTTTTTGAAGCTCCGTATCTATTTTGCTATGCCAAACCGAATAATAGGATTACAATATGGAGGTTTCAAGAGATTCATAGTCAATGAAACTCCTTTCCTAATTAGTTTTAATAACATTTCGAATATGCCTAGCGAATCGTCGCAAAGCGTCATTTTGAATTTGTCATGTCATAACCGCTCGTTTAGAACTGACTGGTTGGGTCTTTTATAAGTTATAATTCGTGAAAAAACCCACATTACCCTCCTCTTAGCTGCATACAGTAGAGCAGAAGCTTAGATTAGAGCAACTGAATCACCCAAGAGGCGAGAGTGAGAGATTCTCGGGTCGATTTTTCATTCCGACACGGTTTGCTTATAGGTACATGTGTCTCTTTTCCACTATCTGCGTTTACACTCGGCGCATTTTTCATCAACCGGCCCCCACCGTTGTGAGAGGAGAAGGCCTTTAGACTGTTTGGCTGATTTCCGAGCAGGAGTGAGTGATGGGTAGATTTTATGTGCTAGGGTGAAAGAGGTGGGCAGTGGTGGGCAAGGATAAACATCTCGTGGTCTAAGCCGGTTGGCAGTCGCCTGACGAGAAAGGAGACATCTCTCTCTCTGGCTTCCGAATGTGAATGGAGCGGGAGAGAAGGGGGCATCTTCCTAAACTGGGAGGTCCTGGAATGAAAGGACGCTGGTAAGCTTGGGGACGAATGTGGAGATGGGCGGCGGTCGGCAGAGGTGGATGCGGTCGGTTAAACCATTCGGAGGCGTTGACGGTTGAGTAGGCGGACGGTCTCACCTTTTAACCCTCATTCCCCGTCTCTGTAGAAGGGACTGTAAAATTTTGAACGGTGTTGGGGGACGCTGAAGAGGGTGGAGTGTGTGAGGAAGTTGGAATCCGAAATTTCAAAGAGGGGAGGGACAATTCTCACGCGTCCTAAGACACAGGCTAACCCGGGGTTTGTCAACGCTGTGGAGCCCGAATTTATTTTTCCTATTTTTCTGTTTTAATGTAATGAGCTGGATCGCATAACACTGCGGGACTGAATATAACTTTTCCAAGCATGTGGGACATTGGAGAGGAAGAATTTTTTTAAGATATCGGGTTCTTGAGATAAATAGTTTAAGCCTTTGCTTGGATATTGCAATAGCTTGATGGCAAATGTCATTAGGGTGTTAGAGCTAGAGGTGTAAGCACTAAAGGTCAATTGAACTAGGCGTTAGAGTGAGAGGTAGAAGCAATGTAGTTTTATTACTCATTTATACTATTCTTTTGGGATAGTTATCATTAATTTGATAGGAATGGTAAATAGACGCAAGTAGTAAATAAAGCACCCTGGAGGCTTTATTAGTTTCGGTTAAAGTTGAAATTAAATCTGAAAAAAATATTTGTAATAAACGCTCATTTATTTTACATGAAACGATAAACAACTTCCTGTATCCCTCCATCAAAGTGTTTTGAAGTTCTTTCAAGGTAAAAATACTATGAAGAATAATTACGAAACCGCTTCACTGATTGTGTGCTAACTGATTATAAATTATAATTTCTATGCTCTTTTGCAAAGTGTTAAGATTTGATTTGATTAATTTGCTGCAATTAATCGTTTTATCATGCTATGTAACAGAAAAAAAAACTTACCCGACGAAAGCACTTGTGTTAAGTTTTTACATCCGGACCCAAATTTAGAGAGAGGATGTTAATTGGCTATTTTTCATAGTTTCAGATTTTTTGCGTTTTTTTCCCTTTTCATTCTCTCTTGAATCCGCCGCTCTTGTCATGAAGGGGCAGATGAGGTGTGTTGTAAGGCATAAGGGACTTTTTGCTGGAGTAAAACAGACGAGGGGAACATGGCGGTTGATTGATTTCGGTTCCAGTTATTTTTTATTTGAAAACAAGGCGTCTTTCTAAGAGAGTAGGGCAGCGTAATAGGGAAGAAGTATGCTTGTGATGAAATTACTGTGACCTCCGTAAAGGGTTTTGACCGATATATGTTCTTTCTATGCAATCAAAAATATATTTTCTTAGTTATTTTGTAAAAATTCTAGTAATGTTGGCTATTGAAAGTCATAAAAAAATTTATCAAAGAGTAATTTTTGTCAAATTAAAAAAAAACAAATATAAATTCAAGAACATTATGCCGATTTATCATGTAGGAATGGTTCCATTGTATAGAAACTAAACACTTTAAAATAATCTAAATATGCATTTGTTTTATTTACTGACGATGGTATATATACGGATAAACAATTTATAGTGGAAAACAATTATAACAGCTGTTTTCCAATTTCTATAAATTTGACTATTATTACTCTTTGATAAATAACATGATGACTTTCAAAAGAACAAGAATTGTTGCTAAATAAATAATAAACATATCTTTCATTGCATAGAAAGAACATATATCGGTCTCAACCCTTTACATAGGTCACAATAATTTCTTTACCAGCCTCCTTCTTCCCTATTACGCTGCACGACTCTGTTGAAGCAATTTAAAATTAAGAAGGGAAATAATAGTTAACAATATTACTATTTCGGAGTGTTTCCGTTCCAATGAAGTTACATGTATCGTTTAGAGTTTTGATATTTTGATAAAAGTTGTATAGCAGTATTTATCTATTTCGGGACAGAATAATGTGAAAAATTCTGTCAAATAACTTTTACCACGTAAAAGAGTGAACTTGGCTAGTGAGGATAAGGGTTAAATGTAGATTACGGGAAAGTTAAGGCGTATGCGATGCGCATGTGGCCGTGTCAGTGTAGATGAGAAGGTGTGCGTCAAGGTGGAGAGAGAGGGAGGCGTGGAGGTTAGGAGAGGGATGGAGGGTGGACAGGGGGGGTATGGTGCTTTTCAATGGGACGAGGAGAGGGAAGACTGGGCCGTCGGAGGAAATTAAGCGAGAGGCCTGTGAACGTGATTAATTGGGTGGCAATTAGTCTTGTGCTGGTGTGTGTTTGGTAAAGGGAAGGAAAGGGAAGGGGAGGTGGGTTGGGAGCAGAAGTGTGCGGAAGAGGGAGGAAAGGAAAGGGTGGGAGGGGTGTGGTTGAGTGAGTGAAACAGGGAGGGTTAGCGAACGGGATAAGGAAACGGTCCAGGGTGAAGGTGGTGGGAAAGGGTTCGAGGATAGAGACGGCGGTATAAGGGTAGGGGGTGTGTGGTGGGGAGTGGAAAATAAAAAAAAGGTGCCGGGGGTTGACGTGTGAACGCGGGGGAGGTATCGCTGAAAGGGACAGGGCAGAAGGAAAGGGCGAGTGACATACGAGGCCGGTTATGGGTGGCGATTGGGTCGGGATGGGTGGTGAGTCAGAGAGCGGTGATCCCAGAGGGAAGGGATGGAGAATGGTTTTTCGCCGCGGATCTATACGGTAAAAGGTTGAATATGGGGTGGGGCTGTGATGGTGTGCGGGAGAATAGGGTCTGACAATCAAGGTGATGCTGCAGTTAGGTTTATAAATAACGATGGTTTCAATTTTGAACAAGTTTTTGAAGTGAAAGATCGATTTGAAGAACAAGGAGATGAATGCACCGTCCACTGCCATAATTCGCGATTTCCGAATGGTCCTCGCTCTTCGCGCGAAATTCATTGTAAATAAGTATTTTAAAATAATTTCATAAGATATTTGACGGATAATACAGGGAGAGATACCCTAGTTATGGAAGAAATATGCCCGGCCATTAAACACCCGACGCTTTTTACCTGTTTTAGGTTTCTCTAAAGAAGGTGGCGGCGATTCACCGAAATATTCAAAACCCGTGTGAGTGGCATTTTTTTCTGATCAAAATAATACATTTTGATCAAATGATAATTTTTGTTGATTTCTATTTGATTTGAAAGAATAGAATAATAAAATGATAGCTTTATAGCAAAACGGTGGCCGTTAGTTTGGGAGAATCCTTAGTAATTTAAACTGGCTGTGCTAAAGTATTTGGATGAATGCTTCCCGAATCTGTGTTTTTGCCAATGGTGCTTGGCGTAGGAAACTGAGGTGAGGAAGAGCTTAGTGGATCTGAGGAGTGGAGGAAAGATAGGGTGACTGGGGGCGTGCTATGGGTAGGGGTAGTGTCTGGCGTGAGTTGCGAGTCGTGGTGGAAGGTTAGCTAGACCAAAAGGGGCGTTTTGTTGTTGCCTGCTGTAACGACATTCTTTGAGGGGATGGAATGCAATGAAATGGGTCGCTAGAAGAGATAGGGAGAGAAGCTGATCGAAGTGGACGGATAAAAGTTGGTTTCGTTAGATGTTTAAAACCCCAGGGGAGGTAAAAGAAATGAGGGGGAGACAGGACGTGGAAGCTGAGCTCCCCTCTGTCTTACTCACTTTCCATTTTGCCGAGAGATTTTTTATCCCATGAGGAAAAATGGTGAACTTCGCATCTAATTGAGAATGTAATGCTTGCTGGTGAGCGACCAATCCATCACATTTATGTGGGAAATTAATTTCTTGATGAAACCTGATGGACTTACCTAACAATTGAATGGAAACTGGCACGATAAAACGATTCCAGTTTTGACCTTGGACCATAATCACGAGGGAAAATCCGAGGAGTACAGGACAAATTTCATAAACTGAAAAATATTTGAAACATAGCAGTTCTTATTTTTGAGAGGAAAAAGCTTTATAGTATACTAGAGGAAGGTACCCGTTGAAATTCAACGGGTGTGAAAAACATTGAACTTATCTGATAAGAAAACCACAAAGCCTGAAGGATACTGTCAGCGTGGTCATTTGAGGAGTTCGTCACCTATCTTGTACGTTGTGTTCAATGTAGTAGACACGCTGACCGTTTTCCAGGTGCACGGAAAGATGAGTAACTGTTGGTCCTCTTTCATGCACGGGAAACCCAAAAATGAGTGAATGTAAGTTAACTGCACGTTAACACTTTTAAACATATATAAATAACTCGTAACGTTTATGATGTGGGAATAACAGTTCGCAATCATAATGTGAGGCAGACGGTTCCACTACGTATCATACATCTTATTATTAAACGATAATAAACAACGCTGTTTGTTGTAGCAACAGAGGCATTATTACCATTGCTATTCGCTCCACGTAAGTATTCTTGCACATTTTATTCCGTGTGTAGCTTCTTTAATTCCTTTATATGTGTATCGTTTACTACGTAAGTGTACTATCATATATATGCAGTGCCCCTATGAGAGCTACTTTGAGAATTGATTGAAGAGTATACGTGTTTAAAATATGCATTGAATTTATCGATTACCCCCGAAGCAATCTACCATGAGGCCCTTGGGACTCTGGACCCTTGTTATACAGATTTTAATTCTACGTGCTATCATGGGCCTGCAGGAAAACGTGATATTTAAATGCTAGAGGCGTGAATATCCTTTGAAAATCAAATCTCTGGTAGTCAAGGAAATATGCTATTGTTGATTTCAGAGAAAAACGTGAGACTTTTTCAGCTAAAAACATGATTTTCAGACAAATACGAAGCGTCAAAGAAAATTGATTTAACCAATTGGAAACTTCATTTATTCAGCCATCCGATAAAAAAAATTATTAAATGAGTAAATAATTTTTATATGATGGCATTAATAAGGGAGCTGCCTACATATCCTACCGCGAATGAGAATAACGTGATGAGATCCCTTTAAGGATGTGAGGAGATTGTGGAGATGTGAGGAGTTATTTTCTTTTGTAGATTTCCTCATAGGAATGTTACTCAATTTCTGTGATTCATTACTGCAAAATGCAATTTTCACATCATTTATGCATTTTGCCTCTCAGATTTCATCAGATTCTTTATATTGTGAAATTGAGAAGTTTTAAAACATCCTTAATCATTGTCATTGAGTAAGTAGAATTCTGTTTTTACCCCACCCGTAAGTAAACTTAACCGACACGAATCGGTTAAATGACACCTTGAGTCTGGCTCCCCACAAATCTACACTGGACCCCTCCTGCATCCTCTCTCTCTTCTTTCTCTCCAGCATCCACGCCAGAATTGATCGCCTCCCACCCTTTTGCCAGCACCCGCCTTAGCCATCCTAACAAATAGGTTTTTACTCTCCACTCTTCCCGCCCATTCGTTTCGTTTATCCCAAACCAAATCCGTTTCGCCAACTTCGTTTTCCTCAGACTGTGGTCCGTTACGGGCCACAGGTTGAATACCTCGTAGGAGGTCTCGATATTCCGGGAGGAGACGTTTGCATGAAGAAGAGCAATGAAAATGTCGCGCCCGTTAATTTCTCGGGGTATCTGTTGAACATTCACTCCGTTTTTCAATAAATGGGATTAATGAAATGGATTATAGTGCTATTAAATTTCGCTTTTAGAAGATTGAGATGTTTTTCGTCTCAATAAATAGTAATATTCCCGCATGACTGAAGGATTAGTTGCAAATTGTGAACATATGTTGCATTAAAAATGTCGATCGAATTACAATTTTATAATTAACTTCCCCAGTAAATTTTCTTGCGCTATAGGTCTTATTGCTGGCCCAAAAATAGTTTTAATACCAAGCTGCACGTGAATAGTGCCAGGACAGTCATATCTTAGTTGATGTTTTGAGCATTAGATTAAAAATCGTCCATATTTGAGCTTAATTTAAGTTTAAATTACGGCTTGTTTATTTGCTAGTCACAATTTTTAACTAACGTATCTAGTTAGTTTGATATGGATACCTACAATCTGCACCAAAAGGGAATTGATAAAAACATTGGGTTAATGTAGTTACTCCCTAATAATATGCCTAGTTCATTTGACACAAGGTTGATTAGTTAAGTCATAATTATTTGTGGAAATACTCCTATCAGTTAGTCAGTTTCACATACTTATAAAATTTTATGCATCTAAGTTTGTCGACTTAGTAATTCAGATGTGTTAAAAATAATGCCTTTAACATTTTATGGTTATTTGATTTGATATATGCTGGGATAAAATCTCGCATATTTGCTGGCATTGATGATTATGGCAGGGAATTGTATTTCATTTGAGTTAATAAAATTAGTATCAGTGATTTATAGGTTACAGAGGATCAAATTTGGTTTTGTTTATTATCAAGCCTTGTGGAAATGTGAGCACTCGGTTTGACCGATAGTGGAACCAATTCGATTTTCATTTACATTGGAATCTTTTCAAACACCAATTTTGTTTTGAGTGACCTGATGTTTTTCATCAAGTTGTACAAAATGATTCAAATACTGCCGAAAGAGTGAGGAAATTGTCGTTTGTCCATAATCGAGAATGAAAAAATTGAAAAATGATAAATCGGGAATTTGAAATACAACATCGAGATGAGGAAACATTTTTCTGTTTTAGTGGTTCTTATACTCTGTTCTCTTGTCAGGGAATATTTCTTTGGTAAACCTATTCCTTTACTTACCCAGTTGACGGTTCAGCATAACAGTTTTTTTGCTCCTACCTGACATGTTAATGCTGCACAGTAAAAGGTTTGATCGAAAGTAAAACGAGGTTCATACGTTTGCTATTAGTTGAATCATGTATCACGTTTAGTAATACATCGAGTTTTCACGTCTCCAGGAGCTCTTCCATGTATATTTCTTTACAATTGAGTTGTGATTTGGTACTAATGTGAGAAATTTAAAAGCTGTATCCCCGATTCACGTCTTTGATGAGTTCATTTTTCACCCTGACCTAACGCAATCATTTGAAGCGACGTCTAGTCATGTGAACTCTTTGCATTACATCGAAATTTACAAGCGCATTATCCCATTATTCAAGCCTTCTCTGTTTCATGTTCATTCTCGTTCTTTTATCACCTCACTTTCCCTCTCTTTTGGGAAATAATGACGATATTTCTCCCCTCACCATTGGTGCTAGTCCCATCCAAAACATTGAAATTCCCTTCCTCCTCTCTATTCCAGCGTGCGGTCCTTGATGATCCAAAAAAAAACTCTCCCTCCTCTTCCCACGCACCGGCACACGTAAAATGGGAAAATATCCTTTGGCACTCTGCCCTCGTCCACGTTTATCCTTCTCCAACCTCCTCCTCGTTCAAGTCTCGCGCCTCCTAAGACGACGAATGGCACTCCTGGGAGCCAATCTCATCTCAAATGGGGACAAATATCCTTTGCCCACCTCTCCTTGGCTTTCCATTTCCCAATACCTATCTGAGCTCCATTCGTATATTCTTACTTTTTCCCATTCTTTCCCTCACTTATCCAGCTTCCACCCTCGCCTAGCGGTATAGCTGCTTGCTATCAACTCCCCCTTGCAGCATCCTTCCTTTCTATTCGAGCCGAGTTTGAAATATCACTGTGAACTCTGCTTGCCTCTTCTCTTAACCGCCTCAATTTATCCTCCTAAGTCCTGCTCCCACCTGACGAGTCCTGCGCGTCCACCTAGAATCCCTTGCTCTTTCTCATCTGCATCCGTTTGACCCTACGGCTTTTGTTATTGTTGAGTTTTAAATTATTTCTGAGCGTCATTCCGATGGGATTTAGCTGGTATTCTGAATTATAGAGTTTGTGAATAATTAAGAATCAACGATGTTAATTTTTTAATGACCGATTCAAACATAAAACACTTCGCGGGGAACTTGCAAAGGTATTTCGATATCTGAAGGGTCGGCGTACATATACCCACTCATGAAGCTATCATCAATCCCGAGACGAATTTCCTATACCTCTCCTCCATATTCTCATTTCGGCAAGCCAGTTTTTGCGTGAAACGTTTAGTAGATCTGTACTGGCGGGTACTCCCTATGCATAGCAATTGTGTACACCGATCAAATATTTGTTATGACTCGAAAAGTATATAGTATAAGATATATGCAAATGGACCATGTGCCATTCCAAAGAGGAAAGTTGTAAGAGAAAAAAAAGTACATTGGAATTGACATCGTCGTATAAAAATAAAATGTCCGCCAAGTATTAGTGGCTGCCAGCGCAAAATTAAGTACGAGAGTAGGTTCATTCAAATGCTCGTTCAGATCGTTCTGAGGGATAAAACCAATATAATAAATGAATTCCAGAAGGTTTTAAAAAATGTATGAGATGTGGTGGAATTAAAAATAACATTCCTCATTTCAGGGAACCCGTTTAAATACCTCTAAAATATGGCAGTGTATACTTTCAGAACGAGGTTGCCGGAAATAACGAACATAATATTTTGAATTTTAATGGCCCAGAATGTCTCAGCACATAGCGATAACTGAGTCAGTGCCTATTACAAGTGTGCAAGACGTTTCATGCAATGAATACCTGCGGTAGGGTTGCGAGCTCAAAGTTGTGGAATTCTTCCGTATATCCTTCTACCCTTTTACTTTGAAGTTACATTGTGTACTAATCTCACCCTCAAATTATTGGCCTTTAACTTATTTAACGGTTGTGATAATTTTTTCCTCCTGTCATCCTCCTCTCAGGGAGCGAGATACAATACTAACTTCCTATACCGAGGGCCTGGTTTTGAATCCCGATCGTGACGGAACTTATCGGTGGAATCCCGATCCCTAATTGGGTGACATTAGGTGAACACTTTCATGTGTAGCATGCCTTCCGTGGCATGGTTTGTTAAACTGGTGTCCCTATAGTACCTTTTGTTAAAAGAAGACTGACGTCGAGTACAATCGTACACAGTGCTGGCCCAAGGCGTGGGCAAATGCCGGGGGCGACCGGTCGTAGGGGCGGCCAGTCTGCTACAATTAACGAATGTGAAACGGAGAAAAAAACTTACGAAAATCGGAAAATATCACTAAATTCCAGCATATATTTTTATAAAAAATACTTTAGCATATTGTAAAAGTGAATCATAACTTACTTCAACAAAGAACATTGTAAAACCTACGGGATAACAATTCCCTTCAATGGAATTCTTGTCACCAGCCCGTTGAAAGGAACTGTGGCGGAAATTGCACTAAAATTTGCGGTTGAAATTACACCCATCGTCAAGAAGTAGGTATAATCTAAATGATCCCTATTAACAGTTTTACTCGTTCATCTCGATACTTGCAGACAACTAATAGATAGACAACCTAACAAGACTAAACAACCTAATAGATTAAAAATTGAGTCCCTGGCGGGGAAGGGAACTACATTGTTACGAGGATCGTTGTGAAACCCTCAGAGTATCCCTCAAGTTAACGTGGGGTTTAAGAAATGGCAATCGGCAGACACAATCTTTGTCAGGGTCGGAAAATAAAATTTTGCCCACGATTGTAAAACAGCTCGGACCGGCAATGGTCCTAAATGCCCTCAGTAGTCGGTCGCCTCCCTAAATAACAGTGCATAAAAACATTCTCCTCTCGATTCGAATGTAACCAGCTATGTCAAATAAACTTGTGGTTTCTAAATTAACTGTGCCTTAAAAGTTTTGTGGTTGACTAATTGTATCCAGATTCATCAGCGGAAGAGAACGTTATTGTCCCACTTTGTCCTTTGCAGTTTTCTCAGTTGTAATTGCTTCAGACAACGTCACTTCCGGTAAAGTCAGTTGTCTAATCACGGTTGTGATCAATCAATGTGAGGAACTTATCACGGTTCACAAGTAAAATATACGTGTATTTGAAAATCCATCATTTTATTGATGCATAAAGTATTTACTCTATGGTAGTTATTACTTCATATTGAACAATTTTACTTCGATAATTAAATTATAACAGGTAAATATTTTTGTTTTTCGTCTGACCTCAACTTTGTGTTATAGAATGGGAATGAACTCCGTCGTAATAATGTTGACTTTCTTCCTGGATGATTCTGTCGTGTTATCCTACTTAAAGGCGGTTATTTTAATTTTCTGGATCCAGTAAGTTATTATTTCATCTTTTCTTATCCGTGCAGAGACATTATAATTCCCGTAAAATTTGTATCTGCTTCTTCTTATAGTTTCTGTAAACTGCATAACTGAATTTCTGAAAATGTAAAATACAGATTTATTGTGACAAGCAGCCTAATGTCTTACCAGCAGTGAATATTTCACAGCATTAGGTGGAAAAATAAATTGCTTAAAAATGACTCAAAATTGGAAAGTAAATATAGTTTGGACTTCTTCGGAAAACTGGCGGCTCCCAAAAGATATATCTCTAGATGGCGTGATTTTGCGCATTCTACTCGGATATTGGGACGCGGTTGCATTAATATCTCCATGGTTAAACACCAAAAAACTTGTCATGAAAATAAGAAGACTAAGGTTCGATAATGGGAAGTCCATATCTCTGAGATGGGGCACTATAGCCTTTCCGTTTTTATTTTTCATATTTCGTGGTAGTTTGTTAGACATTTTCTTTTGTACTTGACCTTTATTTATTTAATAAATATTGGACTTAACACAAAACCTATTGTTAGGTGCTGGAAAAAGAACCATTAGAAACTAATGCCATTGAATAAAAGGTCTAAATACATAGGTTATCTCAAATATGGGAGACGTTATGCAGACTTCGTTTGCCTTTTTTGAGCTTGACGTTCTCTTCTAAAAGTATTCGGTCACTTATCTCTCAATGGGCATTGAGAAGAAGACATAATCTTATATGCGTTCACATATGTAAATATCGCTGCAGGAACCCTCAACTTTAAAGAATTGTTTTAAAAATAAACTCCTACTAGAAGTACCATTATTTATTAAAGTAGGTAGGGTATCTGATGATCATATAATAGTGGTGTCGAAACCCGAGTGGTAATTAACGTTCCCCTCAGTTGTTGAAAATTAATAAACTTTTATCCATCCTTAATCTTCAATTTCCCCGCAATTTTCATTGAATCTTCTGTTTGTTGTTAAATCACTGCTTTACGAGTTCACTTTAGTTTAATTTGTTCAAGTTCTGTTGTAATTTGAAAAAGAATAAATGCTATTAGAAAAGCAGAGGTATTTATTATTTGCTTAAAATATTTCACAATCTATATTCTTTAATTATCAGTGAGCAAGCTTATACATAAATACTAAATAGGCTATTAAAATTTCGTACATTTGTCATACATATAAGGTCCTCGGTTCACGGAATTTGGGACGCATAATAGCCTAATTTGGCCTATTATCGATCGAATCTGGATTTCGTAAGTTATTTATCTTCGCTTTCTTGGCTCCTCGGCGCTAATAATTCTCTTTGAGGTCCATTTCATCGAATCTTCAATAAAGAATGATCTGTAGAATGCTCTGCAAAGATTCCGGAACTATATAATGTGCATATTCCCATTCTTCTGTTTTACAATGAGGAAAGTAGGTATCTTGCCGTCTCTTTATTTTTATCTCCTTCCCTCCCTCTGCCGGGGAAAACTTGGGATCTGCGGTCTTCCTAAGCAAATAATTCCCGAAGACATCAAAGGTATTTGGGGTTCCCGAAAACCAGGCTCACCACAAAAGATTACTACTCATTAAGTGAACATAAAGCCGAAAACCGATGTCTCGAGGCTCACAAAGCAAACAACACCCTCTCCTCTTCTCTCTGCCAGTTCAGTTCGCTCCTATTCCCGTTCTATTACTCATCACCCCATTCCTTAAATCACATCCTTTCTCTTCTTTCCTCCTTAACTTTGTTTTCTTTTTTTACTTGGAAAGCTCCTTCCTTACCTCCCATTTCTATACCTACCTCTTCCTCCTCCTCTTCCAATAACCATATCCCCCGCCTTACCTTGGAAATACTGGAGCCTCTTACCTTCCATCGCCCACATACGCCGTGGTCTCCTGCTCGCTGCGTCGCTGCTTATCCTCCCCCTTCCCCTCAGTGGTGGAAATTCAACTCTTCTCCTTGGGCCTATCTTGAGAGGGAGAGATGGGGGTGGGAGAAAAGGATTTGTTTGGAAGGGGTGAGAGGCGTTCTCAGGACTCAAATTAGCGGGGACGGAGAAGAAAATTCGTTCCAAATCCCGGCGTCTCCTTCGATAGAGGGGGAGAGGAAAAGGGGTGGATGATAGGGATATGAGAAGACGAGAGGGGGAGAGAATAGAGAGAAGAGACTGGGGAGTGTTTGAGGATCACCGCAAGGTTCGTATATAAGGGATGTTTAAGAGGAAGAGAGGATAGTAAAAAGGGGCATATCCTGGCTAAAGGGGTGTGAAACGGAAGAGAGAGATAACGAAGGGAGAAAGGATAAGGAAGTGGGAAAATAAAGAGCAGGGGAAAGGGTAGAGAGCTGTTAAGAGTCTCTGGGAAATATGGCGGGAAGGAGAGAGTTCTGATGGAAGACTCGATGTGGTGGTAGAGAAATTCAGGTAGTGAATGCAAGCTTGCCTGCAGAATAAGATATGGGTTAGGGTTGGGGACAATGGATTCCGTAATTTCATATATATACTAATCTCCAAAGATTTACGGGACGTTTCAGCGGCCATGCCACCATCGTTGGCAACAAGTCTCCGTCGGTAATAATATTTCATGAAAGAGAGTGGAATGGAAAAAGTGCTTTTGTTAGAGAAACTCGCAGCTGTAATAGTTTAAAAGTTGTACGGTGAGGCAATTACTCGCGTTTCGTGGCGTGGTTTGAAGTTATGAGAGCGGAAAGAGGTTTTAATATTGTGGGGGAAAAAATATGTTACTCATGCGGAGATTTTCTTCGACTCATTGTCAGCCAGTCAGACAGATGAAAATGAGAAGTTGATCATCCCGGAGAAATACGGGTTGTGGGCGTTTTTTTTTATAAATCCGCTGAATATTTCCTTGCTCATTTATAGTATATTTTGCTCTGTTCCTATTTGGTTTTCATTGATATAATTCTTGGTTAAGGTGGGTTTATACTTCCAAGCCAACTCAAGTTAACGGTCGCCGCCTGTGGTTACCTACTGGGGTGGTAGAAACCCAACGGGAAACTGTGAAGGCAGCACTGACACAAATGGAGTGGGGAACGATTATCCTTGGGTGGGGATGGAAAAGATCTACTCCGTTGTCAATGCATGCTTGAACGCTTAACATTGATATAGCCTTAATACGAAAACAGCATCAATGGTTGTTGATTTTTTGCGTATATGAAAGATGATTCTTTGATTTAAGTGGACTGAAAATCCTCATTTTGGAATCTAGCCTTCGCAATGTGCCCCGGAATATTACCAAAACATTTCGTAAAAACCAAAGTTTTGCTATTGTTTATAAAAGCACACAACCACTTCATGATAAAGTTACTCCACTTAAATCAACAAATGACTCTTCATCTACCGAAGACAAAAATTGCAAGTCTCCAGCTGTCACGGCAAAGCCGTTACTGGGTTAGAGGGAAACGTCTGAAACGAGCTTCTTAGCCCCAGTATAGAGCCACCTTAAAGTAATTCAAATCCAGGGAAATATTTTATCCCCATAGAATATGAGAAATCTATGTTGAAAACACCAACCACACTGTTGTACAATTTAATGATATATCATATAGGTACGAAGTTAATGTGATCATTATGAAACAGTAGGCTCGTAGTTTTTCTGTGCAGGACTGAACTAGTTGGAATATCTTGGAAACTGTCAGGTTTTAGAAAATTATAGCTGCGGGAAATATTGGAATATGTTTAAAACTGGCAATCAGTACCACATTCTTGCATAAAATTATTTTTAGTAATACTACTAATAATTGTTTTGAGCAATAACTATTTTGACGTTTTTAGGAGCAAAGAGTTTGGAATTACAATTTATCATTTGCTCCAACTCTTGGTTTGGACTTGATATTCCTTAAATTCTTATCCTCATTACATCTGCTATTTTAATAAGTTATGTTAATTTATTTGTTGGTGAGTATATTTTACTCAAAAACGTTTTTTGCTCTGCAAACAGTATACCCTTTGATCAAACGAGTACAAGACTTCTGAATGCATGGAAAACCGTTTCTAGCCAAACCCATGCCTACCTTATTTGGTTTAATCTAGAAATGTGATGAGTAGGCACATAAAATGTGCGTTAACTCTCTGCATCTTGACGTTCCCGCGGCAAATCCAACTTGCCGCATCCTAGGTGCCCGCCCGAAATTACCGACATAGAACGTTAGGAAATCCCCTTTTAGGCTCCGTGACAGTGTAAATCGTTTGATTAAGGGCGCAAAATGCGGTGACATAATATCAGAAGACATCGGGATTTTCGTGGAGAACGCACTTTGGTGAGGGAGATACTGTACCGTGCGTTTCGGATGAATCGAAGGAGGAGAAAATGAGTGGGCTTATTACGAACGATAAGGTGTGCGAGTGAAATTATTTCGGAATCTAATCGCGGGGAGAGAGGGCGAGGCGGAGTAGGAGGAGGGGTGTGTACATAAGAGGGAGGGAATAAAACGCGGGGAAATGGGGAGAGGAGCGAGAATGAGGATGTGGGAGGGACGGTGGAAGAGCGAGCAAGTGAAACCAGAGAGAGAGGGAGACAGAGTTGGCGTAGCTAGGAGAAGGCAGAAGGTGCGGGATTCAAGGAAAGAGGATTACACCACGTGGTAAAGGAGGTGGTGAAGGGAGGGGGGAAGAAAGAGGCACAGGGTGGAAAAAGGGGTGGTGGAAGTTTTTCCAGGCAAGAAATGGAGGCGGTACAAAGTGTAAAATGGAAAATGAATGGATGGATTGCGGAAATGAGGGCTGAAGGAGATTTTCTGTGCGAGTGGAACGTGGAGAATTGACGTAGAGTGAAATTAGTTCGGAAGAAGAGAAATTGAAGATAGAGGTGGGCAGAGTAGTGTCTGGGAATGGTTGAGTAGAAACTTTAATGGCATCAAAGGTGGGAGTGGGGAATTTTAGATTGAGAGAAGAAGTGAGGATAATGGAATTGTGATTGAAATTCAACGGGACATAACAATATTTATCTTTAAAAACTTGCTTGGAGATGGTATGAGTAGTTAATAAATTCTTCTTCACACTTAAAGGACACTCCTCCACTCCATCGAAACCGCTTAAACTGTCGGTGAAAGTGAAAGTTTACATCGATGGAACGTTTTTCAAAGGTATTACCTTATAAAAATAATTATTTTTCTCGTTTGTTGACCGATAATAAAAATCAAGATGGCACTGAATTATTGTTTTTTTTCAGTATAATACAATACCTTTCGAACGGAAAGGAAAACGAAAGAGGAAGAATATAGTATAACGGGTGAGGAGAGTACATCTCTGGAGGAGGCAGAGTAGGTGGTTGGAGTAGGTGGTAGGTAATGAGGGAAAAACTATTGCTGAAGGCCGTTGTATAGATGAGGATATTGGTGAAGCTGGGAAAGGGAAAAAAGAGGAGAGACTTAACGGAGGGGATGGAGAGGGCAGAATGTATGCTGAGCATAGGTAATATATCTTGTTGGGAGACAGAGAGCCTGAACCTTTAGAGGTGCAAATTATTTGTAACCGTCTTCCGTAATAATAATAGAACTGCCAAAGCATTACATGTCACATTACGTGGCATGTTTGAGACTTCGTTTTATGAAGAGTGTATATTATCTTATCGCAGAATAATAATAATTATATTTGTTGAAATAATGATAGATTAATAAGCAGGAAGCGATCCAACCTGAATGTAATTAATGCCTCATTATTCAATAAAATCACGTCAATACAACTTCCAAAAGAAGGGCGTTAACAATGAGTAACTTCCATGACAAACACGATCCGAAAGATTGAAACCGGGAAATGTGTAAGTGAATTTCACCCATGAATGTATTCTTACAGAGACTTTTATGATGTCACAAAAACGATTTGAAAAGGCAATGAAATAATTTCTTCTCTGTCAACATAAATGGCCACTAAAATGAAATTAGTGCACATTTACATTTTATTGCATAAAATTTTCGTTGGTGATACAGAAATGTTAAATGATTGCTGTTATATCAGATTCGACTCTTTTAAAATTAAATTGAAAGGAAAATGGTACCAAAGAAGTTTAGTTCACTCTTTCTTATTTATTTAATAAAAAGTTTATTGCTTCCAGTTATTCGTTGGTGACAGCGAAATGTTTTGTGCATACGGTAATATCAGATTCGACTCTTCCGAAATTAAATGGATCGGAAAATGGTACTAAAGAAGTTAAGTTTATTCTTTATTATTTGTGAAATATTTATGCGTCTTTCACATATAGCAATATAAAAGCCTAATTAACACCAAGGATTGTTGGAGGCGACGCGTGGCCGCGGGCGTAAGGGTGCAAGGCGAGAGACGGCAGTGGGGATGGATAGGTGGAGACGACCTCGTCGGGTGACCCCAGCCTAGGATAATAACCTTAAGGTTACTCCGCCCCACCTTTTTTCCCTCTTCTATGCGTCAAAATTTCATTTGACGGAAAATCCACTAAGGATCCTGAAAAGCCTTTACCACTTTCACAGATCACCGGTTCGATCCCAGATGGTGGCTAAAAGTACGTAATTTTTTTCTTATTATTTTTCCCATTTTAAACGACTTTTGAAAGAGTACGAGGGCAAAAAATTTGAAAATTGAAGTTTTACTTTTGTTCAGCCATGATACTATGCGAAAAATGTGATACTCGGGATTTTATGAGCTGAAAACATTACTATTAACCAGAATTAATTTGCCTCGTCTGAATGTGAAAGGAATGCTGACATGGTTTCGACAATTGTTTTCAGCTCGATCACGGGCTTTATGCCCATTTTTTAATGAATAACACGTATTTCTGATAAAAAGTTTCAAACCTTGTAACGTTTTAATGCTGGTGAAGAGTTCAGATTGTCAGAGAAAAGAAGTTTAACGAAAACTCTGCGAAAAAAGAGAAACTAACTTATTAGACATATTTTGCGACACAGCATTTTAATAAAAATAATATTGGAAGGAGGAATAAATGCAAAGAATTACTGAGGAAGATCAAGAATGGAGTACATTAGGACAATTATGACGGACGTCAAAGTGAAGAACTGAAGCAGTTGGCAGAGAGGAGAGTTGAATCTACAGATGATGCAAACCAATCTTTGGATTGAAGACTAATGTTGATGACTCTTGGTAAAATATCAAACCGGAAAACTTCAAAAGGTTTTAGTAATGCGTTCTTTAGCAACAAGTATACAGTAGTAAGGTATACGTAGGGGTAAAAGAGATGGAAACTACACTTGAGATAAATAGAGATAAAATTAAAATTCCCCGACCGATGTAGGTTTGGTTCACTATTTCGAAATATCTCGCATTAACGTTTCAACCCCTCCATTTTATTGATTATGCAATGGCAAATTATTAAAATTTCATGGAATACTTGAGCATTGTAAGGCGCTGACATTGTAATATTTTCTTAATCGCCTGTTTACCTTATTTAACTTGCCTTGCTATACTGCTGCACGCAATACTTGACTCCTTTGCCTTTCCCTGGCTAGTTTAGTGGTAGAAGTATTTGTTAAATATAAATTTCCTTTTATATTATTGTTTCCTATCAACCAATATGTTAGCATTTGCACACATTTCTTTTCTTTACATAATAATCACTGGGAGTTCTCAAAATATCGACTTATTTTCTATAGCAGGGTCTCCATCCTTATCGTAACGAGGGTCACAATGGGTACTTGACCACTTTTCAGCCGGGCCAGAGGGCCGTAGTAAAAAATATAAATTGGAAATGAGTTTTATCGAAATGAAAAAAAAAATTATTAACTAAATACAGAGTATGTGAAATTAAATCATCGTATATTGATGACGACGAACACTACCAGCAAATACACTTTTTTATCAAAAAACCATTAATATGAATTATGTTACTGTGTTTATACTTTTAAAATCTTAATAAACTGAGTTTTTAATTTTGAAACGCTAAATACGTACAAGTAGCGTCCATCCCAGTAAAACTCATGCGGCGCATTTCCGTATAATTCTTCTGCGGGCCGGATAAAATCATCTTGCGGGTGCAGATGTGGCCCGCGGGCCGTACTTTGGAGACCCCTGCCCTGAGCCCTCCTGGGACAACTTATAAGGCACTGAAAGTTAGTTATCGGAAACAGAGGTTTAATTGACTCTGTCCTTCTAGGCACTATACTATCTTGGTGACCTGGTTACTGAAATACGTATTGTGAATGATTTAGAAGGAATCCACGAAGGAAGACTTTGAAAAAGATTTTTTTTCAATAAGAACAGAATTATATTCCCTTACCTTTGATGATCTGCATTAAAGCTCTGGTTATGGTATTACACGGGTTTGACAATCTTATAGATAAAGCTAAAGGTTTTACGATTGTATTAAATAAAATGTAAAATATTAAATAATATTGTGTATAAAATTACGAATTTTATCAGTCCTTGGCTATGCACCTATAAAAGGTATGTTTTCAAAGCTACAGGTATGCTGAAACGAGAAATTATTTGGAAAATCTAAAGGTCAAAAAATAAATATGAGCTCAACTTTCTAGAATTATTGTGGTCATATTGTTTGCTGCAAAAGCCTCGTGGCATTTCAATAAGATAGTTAAATAATTCGTTTTGGCTGCATAAGTTTCCTTGAATGTAGTAGAATACTTTCGTACATTTTGTTAATGTAATTTAGTTACTTGAGCTGTCGTTTCTATCATCAATTTCGTAAATTTTATGAGGATTTTCCATAGCAGTAATGTCATCTAAATGCTGGCAGTATAAAGCTGTGTGACTCTAATCGTCTCTGAACCTTGAGAAGAAATTTCGTTTAGTTTCGGAATATTTCGTTGTTCACCGTATAGCAAAGGTTAGCTTCTTCTGAATCTCCGTATTCTTATGTGTGTTTAAGAATCAATACTGCTTTTGTGATCAAATTTAAAAAATAATACATTTATGGGCACTTTTTGTATTTGTTTTTGCTCCAGTTTATTTCTTTTAGAGATATACCTACTCCCGCCATTTCCACTTTCCGTCATCGTCATTGACTCTTTCGTATCCCTATAAGGTATTCCCACTGAGATGGAGTGTTGCGCAGTTTGTCTTAGCTCACGACGATGTAACGCAGTGGAATTCAATGAATGGATGAGTAAAATAACTTTTCTAGGTTGAGCAGAAATAGGGAAAAGATAAAACATGGGTAAAAAATAAAGATTGAATAAAAGTGTAAGGGTTTGAATTAAGAATGTAACGCAGTACAGTTAACGCAGTACGATAGCTACTTAACTAACGTATAGAAAAAAAGTTGAGCTAATTTGCCCCATCCGATGTATAAATTGGTTGTTGAACGTTGGGGGCTGAGTGAAGGATGTAGTCGAGGGGAGGGAAGAAAGGAGAGTGGAGGGGAAGAGAAGGCCACGGGAGAATATAAATCGAGAGAATTAGGGAGGGAGAGCGAGAGAGAGAGAGATGGCAATAAAGAAAGAACGAGATAAGTATGGGAGAAAAGCAGTCTTGCGGGTTGTCGTGTGTGTTTTTGTGCGGTTGGCGGCGGTGCGTGGGGCCGTTCTGGGTGTCGAAAAAGGGATAGGGGCGGAGGACTTTTAAAAAGGGTATAAAAAAGTCTTGGCGAGGATCTTTGGCGGTCGGGCTGGTAGGGGTAGGAGTAGGAGAGACAGGCGGTGTGCGCTCGAGGGGAAGGAGAAGACTACAAGAATGGAGAGAGAGGAACAGGTGATAAAAGACGGTTAAAAGGGAGAAGAGACCGATTGTCGAACGCGAGAGGAAAAGTTAGAGGAGAAGGAAGTGGCCGGGGAGGTGGGGATATCTCTGGCGGGATTGGATTCTCCCTTGTAGGTGAGCATAGGGGGTGAGACCGACCGAAAATTGGTGTGGGTTAAAGGTGCGGTAAGGGATGGGACAGGAATAGGGAGGGAGAAGAGGAAGAAGGAAAAAATAAACGGACAAGTGTGTGGGGGTGGGGAAGTAAGGGGCAACTTTTTTGGCTGGAGGATGGGGAAGAGATGGATTGACATGGAGGAAGGAGAGATTTGGTGGGAGGGGCCGATGGCCTGGAGATGGAGGTAGGCAGGGATGGAGGCTGGGGCAGGAGACGTGAGTGGAAAGGAGTATTGAAAGCGGAGGTATGGGCTCGTGGGCGCGGGAGAGGTAGGTTCGTTCGGTGGGACGTGGCCTGTGGTGGCAGGAGGGTTATTCTAGGGAGGTTGGGGAAGGGGTCGAATTCCGGGAATTGGTGAGTCGAGGGAATTCCTCGGGTAACCCCGGAGAGGAAAATACGAGGATCGTGGGGAAGGCCGACAGGTGAGTTTTCGGTACGGCGCGGGGGAGTCGGGGGAAAAAGGACGAAATGGAACGGGATGGAGGGTGCAGGTATAAGGAGTGCTTTCCGTTGGTGTGTGTGTGTGCTTGTGTTCTCCAGCTTTTGGTAGCCGGGAAGTGATATAGTGAGAGGCGAAAAGAGAAGGAGAGGGGCAAAGGCCATGTCTCGCGGCTCAAATTTCTCTGAGATTTTCCGTTACGCTACGATCTTTTAATTTTGTACCGTGCGGCGTAGGAATTGCACGATTTCTAGCACGCATTACTGTGTTAGTTCGATTTCAGCAGTTATATTTATTCTTAAGAGGGTTTGTGCATACAATCATTGTCCCCTCCTTAAACTCCTGATACTAGAATCCTCCTTTCTCTTCTATCTTTTCCCCTCTTGTCAACGGTCTCCACTTCATTATTGGCTTATATCACCTGTTATCTCTCATTACACCGTAAAACAATTTCTTCTGTTTTCCTTAAATCTCCCCCACCTCATTTTCTCTTACCACATTTTACACCTCATCGTTCGTCTTTACGCAATCTAGCTTTACCCCTCTAGTATTCTCCTGCTTAGCCACATCTTAAAAGCCTCCTGCCTAGGCTCATCCGCGGTCCTCATAGACCTAGTTTCGCCACTGCACAGTGCTGCACTTCATTTGTCTTCATCATTCTTTTCTTCAAAGTTTCAATTATACAACTATCATTCATATGTAGGGGGATGATGGGAAAGAAGGAAAAGGAGAGGAAAAAATTGGCTTTCTGGGTTAGATGAAGGGAGTTATAAGTGTGCCAAGCTGAAGTAGATCGTATAAAGAAGCAGATGATTCCTTTTTATCGAGAATGAAGTGAGTAGTAACTTAGTTTTCATCCAAGTTGACATCTGTTTGTCTCCTCTGATTTTAACCACAAAAGTGGTCAGCCAGTTTATTAGGGATATGGCCACCATCTGAGGCCATTTGCGCTATTGAAGAGAAATGGGTCGAACGGTTTAAGTAATGGGTTTGAGGAAGGGTGGAGAGAAACCTGGCGTAGAACTTAAAAAATGGCGGCGTAAAGTCCGCCGTTTTACGTCCTATCCGACGCCCAGAGTACTACATCTGAAGTGTGCTCCTCGTTGCACTCAAGCAGGGATCGCTATTTTAAGTGACAAATCTCCGCCTTTGGCGAAATCGAACCCATCCCTTGGGATGGGATGACATTACTCTATCTTATCCACCAAATCCCTCGCAGTGAGAGGAATTTGTAGCATGGGGCAGGGCCTTAGTATTAAACTGAAGGAACGTGCAGAGAGGGTGGGGAGCTGGATGGAGGGCGTATGCTGTCGGGATGAGTTTAGCCCTGCCTTGTGAGACAGGAAAAGGGAATTAAAAAAAGGAGTTTTGGGAAGGAAGGTAGGAGGTGTAGAAGTCTAGGGGGAGGCGGTTGGTTAGAGGTGAGAAAACATTTTATACGGAGACGGGGTGGCTTTTGGTGTGCAATGGGGGGACGGCGAAGGTTGGTCTTTGAGGGTATCGAAGTCGCGGTTTCATTGGCGTAAAAGGGTGGGTGAGGGGATCAGGGATATTAGGAGTTTGGGAGAGATGTTACGGTAGAAGGGGAAGGTAGAAGGGATATATAAGGGGAGGTGAAGGAAGAAAATGCCTAATGGAGGGGTGGGATGAAGATGGAATTTCTTGGATTAGGATATTGAGATGGGGTGAGCTGAGCAAGAGTCGGGTCGACGTTGCTGGAAGTGGCATTCTGAGGATATCCTCAGACGGTGATCCACAATGAAGATACTATTTTTGAGACAAAAAAGCAGGACCGAAAAACGTGGCATTTCGATTATAGTGACTTTCCAGACGAAGAAGTTTGCCGTTTCATTTATAATCGGATGTAATTGGTATCTCACCTTCTTTTGTGGAGTGAGAAGCAGTCTGCATCCTTAATGACATCTTAAGTTATTCTCCGTGACCTTTGTTTTTGCTCTCGTGCTTTAACTAGGGATTTGTGAGGTCACGGGTATTTGCTACAAACAGTTTTATTTGTCATGCCGCGTTGTATTATTTGCTGCGATTTTAAAAAGCTTTCATATCGTTTAGAAATCTAAAAATACTTCACAATTGCATTGAAATAAATTTACCTCGTGTAGGATATGTCCGCAAAGAGAACCTCGTTGCTCGGTCTTACGGTCCTGAGTGCGTAAATAAACTTAACCTGTGCATTTTTTCTCTGAGATCGTCACACTTTAATTGCGTTTTGATATGTAATCCGTACTAATGGAGTCACCCTTTAAATTTGTTATGCACTGCTCAAATGATTTATTCTCCTTCGCGTTATTTTTTGCTTTCGAGAAGGGAGTCCAAATTGAAGGCAGTGGCATTTGCATTGAATGAGACAGAGAAAACGCAGATCTATTGATGGAGTAATTTTTTAATGATATTTGTTTGCTGTTAGCATCTCAGACTTTCATTCTGGTTGGCGCTCTTGTTTGACTGCACTTTATCTTGATCGATTATTGCATTCTGAGCTTTTTTTACCGGGAATGGTAAAACTTCTGTTATAATGATAAAATCAAATGTCTTTTGTCAATACTGTAGATTACAATAAGTGTTCTCTCATCAGTTCACGTTAACTAATTATCTTTTTGCGTAAAGAGGTCAGTACGACAGTCACTTTTTTGCATTCGATTGTATCTGATTGAGTCTGGTGTGAATTGATGAGTTGAAGACCATCTTTATACCCTATGTGTTTCCCTCGTTAGAACAGCAAAATGAATTCATGAGAGAATATTTAATGTCTAGCTGATACATACTCTTCCCCAGTATTTCGTGTTAAACACACGTTGTCTTTATTTATGGAGACCAAGAAGGTATTTCTGTCGCTGTGTGAAGAATACATTCAGCCTATTTCATGGATAGGAGTCTTCTCGCTTGATAAGCTTAAGACTACTGTTTACTAGAACTCCATCAAACGAAAGAATAGAATATTCTTAGATGTTTATTTCGTTGAAAATTCACTGAATAAAGACAAAATACTTTTTCCGGATATTTTTATTGTTGCTCCGCACTTAATGCGATTTTGGATTAAGGTGGTTTGAGCGAGATAGTTCCCTAGTCAAAATGGAGACCATATTCAAATTTTATGTTTTGATTTCAGCGTCCGTAAGAAGTATGAAATAAATATTGTAATATTAATGGCGCAATAATATAGTTATACATGACGAAAAATCTCTGTAATTACATAAATAAAGCTACACAAGTCTCTAACTTGACTCATTTTTTCCCGCCGTACGGCTGAAAACCCTTCAAAACGACAGGTTTTTTTTGCGATTCTGTAAAAATTACTGTCGTGAGTAATAGATTATTTTTTTATAAATAGTTGAGAAAACGTGCAAACTACACACTGTTAGTTTTTTTGACGAAATCTAGTTAATAAAAGTTCCTATTTCTTAAAAAATATTCTCCCTCTGGAGCGCACAGCCGTAATCTATCCCATGTAAAACAGCTTACATTTTCAGGCCAATTTCTTGAAAAGTAATTCGACAAGGGGTTAATATTTTGATATAATTGGAAAGATGGAAGTTTTATCTTTAAAATGAAGTCAAATTCATCAAATTCTAGGTGAAGTGATTTTTCGCTCAAACTACCTTAAGGAGGAGAAAATAATCCATTCGTATTAAAATCCTTTCTTTGAGGTTGAACTTATAATAAATAATGCGAGGATGCTTCAAATGCTATATGCCGGTAGTTGGGTAAATGGACTGAGATTTTTTTGAAGAGACTATGGAAACCTAGTTTAGACTATACTAAGATCCATTCAAAGTAGTTATTTATTTCTTGCTAAACAGTTTCTATTCGTTTCTCACTAACACGTTTCGTGAAAAAAACCTCGACTTCAGCAAAAAATTGTTGTGGCGTCCATTTGTTAGTTAAACTGTAATTATAATCAACGTTGCCAATTTCCATCGCAAATTGCTTTTTCTTATGCAAACACCTAATATGTACAAAAATCGTGCTGTTAAGATTTCATTCGTGTTACTTAGATGGATCTGAAATCAACGTAAAAAGTTTTTCATTTAAGTAAGACTGAGAGAGAGACAAGGATAGGGAATTATGAGGGAAATATACATATTGGAAATCACATGTTGCGATCTGAGAAGAGAACTGAGTTTACTTTGGTGAGAACCGAGCTGCAGCTGAGAAATTGTGGAGTTTTTGACATTTGATATTTTTTATGACGTTTGAGTAATAGTTTTGAGACTTATAACTATATACTCAATTGCTTCTGAATTTCAACTCATAGTGTAATATTCAGATTTTAAATTTCCTATGTCATTAGATAATTTTAAGATGGCAGAGGAAGTAATGTGAATGAAAGCGTAGCTCTATGTTTTCAAAGGCTGTGGCACATAGGCTTATGTCTGGGTAACAAGTAGGGAGGATGATATTAAGAATTAGGACATAAAGATTGAAGAAGTTGATCATGTAACCTGGACATTAGTGAGATAGGTGTGTTATGTTATTATGGCTGCGGAGAGTTTCAGACTCAGTCGCGATTACCATCCCAATACCACTATTATTTTCACTTTATCATTCTACTTTGTTAAGCCTGACCAGAGCTCTCTCCCATTTTTTATGATATTGTGTGTTAAATACCCATGTTGGAGTTAAATATAGAATACATTATTTATTACACATGTGAAGAATATTTTCAAATATGATCAAATAAAAAAAAAATATAACATTTTTTAAAATATTTAAAAGTAATATGATCTCATTCTGAATATTAGCATCTATTTAGGATATGATTTCTCTTTAATTATACCCTCCTGTGCACCACGTACCGAAGTTGGCTTACTATCGTTCACGCACTGATTATAAATAATTAATAGTGAAATATCACTAAGCTGTCTCCAATGAGCCCATAATTGTGTAGCATTAGGAGTTAAATGAAACCTTAGAAACCAGGTGCTACACGATTGGAGAAACAGGGAAAAGTTGTGTGCTTGAATATTTGTGGATTTACAACTTGTGGAACGGCGTAACGCAAGCCGAAGTGTGTCGTCAGAAATAAAAATCGTGAGGGAAGTTGTGAAAGAAGAGAAATGTGAGATGAGATCCTCCTGACAGTAAAGTTTATTAAGGGTAGATGAAAAGAGAAGAAGTGAAGAGCATGAGACAGCGCGGAGAGGAAGACGGAGGCGTGAGAGTAGACATGTGACGCTTTGGTAAGAAATAGGGATGGCACGGTTAGGGGTAGTACACATTTTATGTAAGCCTGGAGGAAAATGGCATGAGATGGAACGTAAAAAAACGTAGAGAACGAAACCGAGTGAAGAAGGGGTAGTGCGGAGAATGACAAAGTTTTTGGAAAGTCAAGGGGGGAAGAGAGAAGCTAGGGGTTTATAATGAAGGATTTTCGCAGATGCAAAGGAGATTGCAGCACGCGTTGAAGGAGGACAAAAGCCAATGCGAGAGTGAGGGAGTGGTGACGTAGGGGGTGGATAAAAAAAGAAGTTGCAGGGTGGGGTGGAATGAATGATCAAAGGCATTGTGTATAGGAGGTTGGACGGGGAATCGGTTGGGGGGGAGGAGAGGAGGGTGGTTTGAAACAATGGAGTGGTAGGGTGAGGGGATGGCAATGGAAACATGGATCGCGAGCTGAGAACTGAGGAGAAGATGGGTGAATACGAGAAACAGAAAGGAGCCCAAGCCTTAGGAACGGAATGAAAGAGAAATTTGGCACCTCTTGTTATTTATTTATCCTGCAAAGGACGTGCTCCTGGTCGATGGGAGGGGGGGGGGCATAATTTTAAGAACTGAAAAATAAAATAAACGTGAATCGACTCCTATCTATTCGTGACCGAGTGAAAATTCAGATAATTATCCAGGTCTGCAGAGGATATCGATATTAGAAGCTGGGTATTAAGTAAAGCTCCACAAAATAAGTCAATTACGGTGCTCCAGGGATAGGGTCATGGAATTGGTTTAAAAATAATTCGAGAAATGCTCTACAAAAAACAATGCTGATTTGATTTAACGAATATTCTTTCATGTTCATTATTTCACCATGCTCCCTAAAGTGCCATTGCTTCACATTCAGGGGAGGATCCGTAATCGCATATAGTGACGAAGTGCTCAATATTGTTTTGACAGTTTTGTTAAAGAAACATTCTTTCGACGGTGACTTCCATAAATTTGGCCTTGAGAATGATCGAGTCTTGCGAGGGATTTTGAAATAGCTTCATCGGTTGTTTCTCCTGTTATTTTACGATTCTTTAGGATGACATCCCATTCAGACTGAGATTTTTAGAAAACTCTTCTTGAGAACTTTTAAGGGGGTGGAAAAAGAATCGAGAAAGATTTTTTTTCCGCCAAGTCCTTGCTACACTGTCTCTACCGAAGTACGGGAAAGAGAGACAATTGTCTCAATATTGCGATATCATTCTTCCTATATTCCACCCTTCTCCCTTGCTCCCCCCACACCATTTTTCTTTCTTATCTCTTGCCTGCCCACCCTCCTCATCTCACCATCCTCCCTCTCCTTCTCGTTGTGCCTCGTTCTTTATATTATGCCTCTCTATTTTCCCCACCTGCTACCCTCTATCGCGTCTCCGTTGCCGTTGTAGTCTCCTACTCCTTCGCTGCCCGACCATTCCCGCACCACCCCTTTCTCGCTTCCTCCTCTCCTTGCGTCTATATCCACCCACTTCCCTCTTACGCGGCACAGGGGAGGATTCGATGGAAAATAAGAAAGCTGTAGGGAAGGCGGAAGAGGAGGGCTTATGGCGCCTCCTTCCTTATTTTACCCATTTATCTGGGTGTGATATGTTCATTATTGCCGAAATCCTGAAATTGTTGGAACTTTGAAAAAGTAAGGGAAATGAAATATTGGTACCGAAAATCGAAACCTTTAGTTAGCTATTCCGAAGAATTTTTTCTTGTGCACATTTTATGACTAACATGCACTACATGCTCAATAACGATCTAGCCTTTTGATGCAGTATCTAATGAAAAGTCTCAACTCTTGAATTTGAACCCGGGATTTTACTTATCTTTGTATTTATTTTACGCTTCCCTATTATTGCAAATTTTAGACCTTTATTGGATTCAAGCATTGATTGACTGTCACACTTCTGTTTAGATATTTGTAATTATGCTAAGAAATGTTATTCACCTTTGATTCCTTTCACTCCCTCGCAGCTTCACAACATTCGTCTATTTTGAATTGTTGTACTCATTATTCTCATCATTTCTCTCAGCATTAGCAATCAAAACACACCACATCCCCTCTTTCCCGCTAATTGGATCTATGTGTACACATTCATGCGTGAACCACTCCTTATATGCCTTTTAAATTTCGGTTTTTCGATAAATGTCTATCTTATTTTAATTGTGCAGGCCGGCATTTTCTCTCAAATAAAAAGGAATAAATAATTTTTTAATATCGAAAAGTATTATATTTGGAGGCTACACTTGACTAATTAAAATTAAAATAAAGATTTAAAACGTATTTCGTTTTCCTGTCAGCACGTATGTGCCCGTCCGCCGATCCTGATTCTCTTTTGGCTCTAATAATGTCTTCATAGGTTAGTATTGTGCTGCTGAGAGCATTGACCTCGAGAATAAGTTGGAAGGACGCACTTGAGGTTCGCTGAATGTTAAATAATATGATCTCCAAATTGGTGGAGTAGGCAATATATTTTTGCTTTCTTCAGGAAATGGCATGACATTAAATTAACTAAAATGCCTTCATTTTTCAGACTGAGGTTGGTAGAATTCCCCTAGGAATGAATTTCTGATACTAAATTCGTTTATCTTATCTTTTTAAATATGTACTTCATTTGCGTTTGCTTCTCTTTTTTTAAATTCAGTGATACACTTACAGGATGCATTTTCATTATTTTCTCTCGTCTTAGTTTAGCCCATCCCATATTCCACCTCTGTTGGAAATCGGATATATTCCTCCAGTTAATCAGATTTCCCCGAAATGGAAAATAACTCGTCATTAAAAGCTTATGCAAGGGAGACATGAATGGCCAACATTATAATCTGTGCATGGAAATACTTAAATACTGTGTATTCCATTTGTTTGAGTAATCGTAGCATTTTAAACTTTTCCTGTGCGCGCTGTCTATATACGGTGCTTATATTCAGCTTTATACAGTGATGAATCTACTATGTGGCTATCATCGTTCATGAAAAATATAGGATGGCTTTGTAAAATGCGTTTATTTATGAATAAAAGTGTTTTTTATTTAAATAGTATTTTTATTAAAAAAAGTTTTTTATTTAATCATGTAGTTGTCAGTTTAATATTTTTAAATCTCTGTTGAAAGAGGCATAGAGAACACTAGAGATATAAATGTAGGGGTCAAAGTAACCGCTCTGGGGATTCTGATGTATCAGGTAATATTTCGTCAAATACTTGACCAATGAAAAAAAATTAATTGGAAGCAAAATAATTAGCTATTCCATCCAATAATAAATCCGCGGATGCATAACTTACAATCAGTACCGTTCCTATAGTTATATCTAATCATAATGTGACGGAATTTGATTAATTTTGTTTTTCTAGGATTTTGCTCTACGATCTATAGTTGAGGGATCTTCGGCATTATCCAGTTGAAAATGTGCGATTGGCTCATTGTAGCTCATTTGATGTGAAAATGTGGTTTTCCATGTATTTCCTTTATTTTTAACTGCCTTCTGTGTTTGTTGGTGAGTCGGAGTGATGGCACACATTTCTCTTTCAAATGGCGAGTTTCTCTTCTTAGGTTTCGTCGAATATTTTTTGCTGTTATGTACTGTCTTTTCCGGGAACCTCACGCGTCATTTTTAATTTATTTTTTCTTCTTGAAAAAATGAGTGGAATCTTTTACACTTTGAAAGAACCTTTTCTATAAAGGCCTTTATGAGCTCATTTACTTTTGAAAAACGTTCATTCTTTAAAAACATGGTATTTCCACTTTCTTAAGAGCGTTTCTGTAGCCAAAAGAAAATATTTAAGGACTGATGCCAAGATAAAACATTCTTCACTCACTTAGGACTATTAATTATCCAAAAATACCAATATTTCTAGTTGCTATTTTAATTATTAAGGGCTCCCATATATAGGCCTTACCCGCTATTAATATCTCTCGAGGGTTAATTGGCCTGTCGTTAAATGATCTGTCGCCTCTTTCGAATTCCCTGCCACATCAATCCACACCTATCTTATTATCCTATTATCAATGTAATCTTTATGATTAATTCCTTTTTTTACAGATATAACATATTTGAGTGAATGAGAATTTTGTCACTTTTTTGATAGTGGAATTGCTATTTTTCTGGCAGTTGAGTAATAAATTGAGTCAGTTTTACTCCAAGGTGGTACTGAAATTGCTAGTGTAGCATCCTAGATTCTTAAAACTTTTATTCGTATATTATTCAGTTTCAGGCTTATACAGTGCTGAAACCTGCGAGTAAAGTATTCACTAGTTTAATGGAAGCTACTTACAACGCTCTGCGTTAATAATTCTGTGAATTAAGTTCGGTGATTCAGATTTTCCTGGATTTTAACAGTTTTCTTGCGCTTGGATTCCTGACCGAGCACGAATGTCAGAAAATGATCACTCTTAAGAGTAATTATCCTTCTGCCGAAGCCTCTATAATTCCTTGGTTGTGAAACATATGAAACGATGGTAAGTCGAAGTATTTTAAAGAAACATATCTGTGTGAGTGAAAATTTAAAGTAGGCTAAAAATAAAATGTTTTTTTTTTGCGCTTCCAAGCTAAAATACTGGGAAAATTGTCCCCGGGCTCTGAAATAAAGCCTATTTGGTGTTTTGTGGGCTAAGCTTTGAAAAAATGCCTGAATTTCTAAATTGCTCATGTTATGCCTAAAAGTTTCCAATTTGGTCGTAAGAGGCCTGGAGATTTATAAAAATAATTAGCGATAGTTACAAATAATTCATTTGCTTCCATTAAGACAAATTGAGCTTTCATACAAACGCTTTGGATAGGATAAACCCAAATTTTTTCATTATTGTATTCACAACAATTTTGTTCTATCTTGGCTGCATCGAGCACAAAATTGAGGATGGTCATAATTTGTATGGCATTGCATGGAAAAACTTTGCGTTAAAAAAATAATTTTGTGCGTTATACTGCTGAATATATACATAGTTTTATAATGTATGTTGGTCAAATATTTTGTGTTTCTTTTTTTATAAATTTATTCAGGACTCGGCTTGGGATTCCATTCCTTCCCCATTGGAGAACTCGGTTCCAGTACCTTTCCCATCTCTGGAAATAAGGAAAATTTGCCCTCTTTCCTCCTCCACTAAATTCACAGCTTTTTCTTTTCGTATATTCCATCTCCACTCTTCTCATTCATCGCCCTTCTTCAACTTCTCTGCTTTTCCTATCCTTTCCACATGACCTCGATCCAAATCATAGGATATACCACGACGTGAACTCATCACCACATCCGGATGCCTTTAGCGCCCAAAGCAGTGGTCGTGGATTAGGTTTTTATGCGCTTTTTATTGTACTCTTCGAATCTCCGAGTCTCGCAACGCTCTCTCTCCTGCCAGTGCTCTCTCATGCTTTCCTGCACCAGTCATTCCACAAAATGGCCCCAGCGCCGACGCACACATTCTCACGGTTGGACAAGAGGAGAAGGGGAACCTGTGGCAGGCCTTTAAGGGACTAGGGGTTGGGGAGAAGGTGATGGGACGAGGGGGAGGGAAGAGAGGGGAAACTGGGTGCTAGTGTACGTGTCGGGAATCACAACAGCGGGGGAGATGCGTCTAGCAAATGGAAGTCTTCCCGCACACCCCATCTCACCATCACTGTTGCCCTGCTCAGCTGTTTTTTATTCTTCTCTCTCTCCTCATTTTCCCTTTTAAACCTCCTCCTTTCTTCCTCTGCACTTCCTCGAGTCTTGATCTAAAACTTTCCCTAGTCGTGGGTGGCGGCGGCGTTACCTAGAAGAGATTGCCGTGGTCTAGGACGTTGTCGGGTCGGGAGGATGTGGAAGAGTGGGATAAGTAGTGTTGGTTTGCTGGGGGTGGGCTGCGGGAGAAAAGGATGAATTTGCCGCCTTCTTGCGGAAGGGAAGCTGAATCATTACCTTGATTGCCGGGGAATAGAGGGTGAGTGAAGGAAGGAGATGAAAAAGGAATAGAAAAAAGGAAGGAATTTTTCTCTAGTGGTCAACTTCACAATTCCTCGTCTTGCCCACGCCGGAAGCGATTCGCGTATTTAATGCGTCTGCAGTTTAGTACTGCCAGGCTGCTCACGAAGCAAGTTCTTGGTTTGTTTCTTCGCTTTATGTTGGTTTTACACCCCTACTTACACTTTGATGCTTCAGCTTCTTCTGTAGTGGTACCGATAAAAAGCAAGAGCTCTTTTCAATTTTGATCCTGTCCTCTACTACCGAATTTTAACTGTGTTACTATTGTTTGCGCAGTGAAATTATGTTAAAATGTTTTTTTTTTCGAATACCGTTTTCCCTTAATTTGATTGTTTAGTCATAAAACACCCTGGTAACGAAAATGTTCGTCACATTTCAGGATTGCTAAGAGCGTTCATCATTACAAGGAAGTCATTGTAATTTCAGCGTGGTCTCCCAGACTTCATGTAATTGAAGCTGCCCTCAAAAGAAGCGGGAATCCTGTGGGGATGAGGGCTTTCATAGAAAAGGTATGTAATGCACTTATTTATATTGTCACAGCAATTATGTAACTCAGCGAAAACAACCAGTAGCTTGGACTACGAAACTTTGGCGACTCTGTTACCATGATCTGGGGTGGTATAACGGCACCTCTCTCGTTGTCGTTATAGTTATCCAAATTGCAAACATTTCAAAAAGGGCAATTTTTACAGTTAATGTCCTAAAAGACTCCATCAATTAAAACTAGTGAATTAAAGCACCTGGCAAAGTTTGAAGAATGATAATGTTTTTTCTCTCATGAGCGCAATTGAAGAATAACGATAGCGCGAGCGCACGCGTTATGGTCTGTATTGTTGCGTGTTGCTGTGTATCGTGAATGTTATGTACATAAGCTCTTTTCCTATTATAGAGTTTAGTATAAGATTGTAATTTAGTTTCTGGTTTTGGTAAATAAAATTAATTTAATTGTAAAATAACCATTTTGCCCATCATGCGACCATTTTCACCTTGGGAGGCCAAGCCTTTAGTTTATTTGGTTTTGATTTCCGGTGGTATTTTCTGGTGGTATTTTCCGGTCTATGGTGGTAAATGCTAAAAGTTTCCAATTGATTTTAAAGTGTACATGATTTTTTTATACCGTTATAATTCTCAACCGTTCTCAACCCTTATAATACAACTTTGTTTTTAATTCTACAGAATTAAATATCTTCTCATGGTTACTCCATGTATTCTAGCAATAAATAGTTGTCTTGAAATTATAAGAACAAAATGCACCAACAATCTATCGGGAATTATCTACTTTCGGTTTTTAAAAATCACTCTTTTAAAAATTATAATGCCTGATACAGAATTGTGGTATTAAGGTGTAATTAATTTTTTAAAATTAATAGTGGTTAGACGTAATAAAGAAACTATACCTTACGCCGATTCCATTTCCAGAAAAAATAGCTTGCGTTTAGATAGGCTGAGGAGATTAAACATGTAAAATTGAACCCTGTGGATGCTTCGTGGAGGAGCACGGGAAAGAGGGAGTGTTTGTGGAAGGGACAGACTCAGATAATTGTTCAAACTAAGAGCAAAGTTGACTCGGTGGGGTCAAAGAAGATGGAATCTGATATGTATGGAAGTAGACGGAAAAGTGAGAAACACGGGACCCGGAAAGGTAAGGCTGAAAGATAATGAAGAAAAGTTCTCATTTACCCGCTGCTCCGTAAAACAATCACAGTCTCAGAGTCTACCTTCCCGGCCATCGGATTCTCCTCCCATTTCTTACTTTCGCCGCCGCTCGGCGAGAGGGATACTTTTTCTCATGGTCCTGGTTCCCTTTCTAGGTTTTTGCCTCGCCTCTCTCAGGCTCATACGTGGCATTAAATGTGCATGACGTTAAGTGCTTGTCTGCTGAATTTACTTAGCTTTAATCTTATCCGAAGAACGGACAACTTTTAATGATTCATCAATTTTAATATAAACCACTCGCATTAAATCACCGCTCACATAGACATACATTTGTAAAGAATAGGGGTAGGATGAGTGTAGTATAGCCATGCTTCTTCACAATTCTTTTAATTTCACTTCCATTACATATTATTCGAATCCAGAATATTTATTTTATGTAGAGTCAAGCAAGGCGTTTGATCTCACAAATTAGCATTTGAGAAAGGTAGAGAAAAGTTATTCAAGGTAAGTTTATATTGGAATTTTAGATATTTCTCATGTTTCAATTTGAGCGGAGGCTTTAGTGGCCTGAAGAACTGGATCCCATATTTTCAACCTCAAATGCATGCGTAATTGTTAAGATGACAACAGTTTCTCCTCCGTTACAGCAGGCGTCTCCTGTAACGGAGGAGAAACTGTTGTCATCTTAACGCCTACGCACGCAGGTGAACCTGAAAACATGGGATCCAGTTTCTCATGTTTCAATACCTAGTTTCATTTTAGTGATATTTTCAACAATCTGATGGTATTATTACGTATGTGGGTGTAAAAATAACTATTCTTATTTCCCGAATATTTTAAACACATTTATTTCCATAAAAATGTTCACACAGTGGCATTAAAGTTCTTCACAAACACACTATTTCCCGAATCCTTCCTTGTTGATTCCTCTCTACCGTCAATAACCACCGTTGCCAAGGCTCTGAATGATTCCTCCGCTACACTGCCCCCTCTTTAAGGCTGTTTCGTCCCGGAACAGTTCTTACCCAGGTCTTAGCCATATTGATCGCCACCAAACTCGCGTCCACCTCTTGGTCTTCCTCGACTCTTGCGTTCCCACCTGCTAAGGTGCCAGTCGATTATAATGGACCACTTTCGGTTTTCCTCGAGGGAGCTTGCGAATGCGATAAATGACATCGTTTATTCGCTTCAGGACTGCATACGGACCTTCCCACGCTCGTTGGAGTTTAGGTGACAGGCCACGCCGCCTATGGGGAATGTAGAACCATACTTGGTCTTTAGCCTGGAAACCTCCCTCTTACGCTCGAGAATCGTAGTTCTACTTCATTCTGTAATTGGGTTCCTCCATATTTCTACGGACGAGATCATGGATTTGGTCTATCTTCTCCTTCAAACGGCTGACATAATCCTCTCCCGCTAAAAGCTCTTTGGCGGGTTTGCTGCCAAACCTCAGGTCACGTGGCAGGCGTAATTCTCTCCCGAAGAGGATGCAAGCTGGGGTCTGTCCTGTAGTTTCATGAACCGAAGATCTATATGCCAGAAGGAATAGCAGATATTCATCCCAATCGCGCTGGTTCTCCGAGACCACCTTGGAGAGATGTCGGCCGATCGTCCTGTTCATACGCTCGACCATGCCATCCAATTTGGGGGTGCAGCGGCGTAGTTCATGTTTTTCTTACCCCCATGAGCAAACAGACTTGTTGAAATACGATAGACTTGAAGTTCCTGCCTTGGCCTGAGTGTAGTTCCAAAGGTGAACCGAAGCGTGAAAATAATTCCCTCATCAGGACAGTCGCGATAGTAGTAGCTTCCTGATTCGGTATTGGATACGCTTCAACCCATTTCGAGAAGTAATTTGCGGCTACCAGGATGTATTTATTTCCCGAGTCTGTTTCTGGAAAGGGGCCCGCTACGTCGATGGCTAACATCTCAAACGGGCTCTCCACGTTGTACTGGCGCATGGGTGCCGTTGTTCTTCCTCTCGGCCCGTTCGCGGTGGCACAAACCTCGCACCTTCTGCAACAATTTTTGACATCCTCCCTGCAGTTAACCCAGTAGAATCTCTCTCTGACCTTGGCTAGTGTTTTTCTGATGCCAAAATGACCTCCGGAGCTCCCGTCGTGCAGATTCTGTAGAATTTCAGGTACCAATTTCTGGGGAACGTCGATCTGTGTCTTCTAAGACGTCCCATCGATGCTCTCGACCACTCACTTCAAAACTCCGTCGTCTAACTTCAAGCTGTCTCATTGTGCCCAATACGACTTTACTTTTTGACTCGAAGGAGCGACCTCTTCCCACCTAGGTTGGCGTCCCGCTTCTTTTCAAAGGATTATCTTACCAATTTCCGGATCTTCAGATTGTTTGGGACGAAGCGCGGTGGGTAACCAACCGTCGTCGACCACAGTCACTCGTCTTGCCTGACTAATTCTTCCTTCTTGTCGCAAGCAATGGCCACATTCCGCCGGACAAGGCCTCCTGGACAAGGCATCAGCATTCATGTGAATGACTCCAGCCCGTTGTTTAATCTCGAACTCATACTTTTGCAGACGCTCTAGTCAGCGGGCGATATGTCCTTCTGGGTTCTTGAATTGCATCAGCCATCTCAACGCGTCTTGGTCCGTCCTAAGTAGAAATTTCCTCCCGTACAGATACTTGTGGAAGTGTTCAACTGACCTCACTACAGCCAAAAATTCTCGCCTGGTCACGCAATAATTCCTTTCAGGTTTTAACACACTATTTACCGAATCCTTCCTTGTTATCTCCTCTCTCCCGTCAATATGTCTCCCGTCCACCGTTGCCAAGGCTCTAGATGATTCCTCCGCTACAGTATAAATGTGATTTAGTAGTTCATATTTGCCGAAAAAAATAGATAGAAGTGAAATTAAATTTTCATGCTTTGGAGTAGACGAAACGGTTTACTCATTTTGGTTGGCTCTAATGTGGCCAATAGTGGCCTAATTTTAGAAAGTAATGTTAGGGGGTGAAATTAATTAGCAAAACAAGTTTTCACTGACTGGAATAAAATTAAGAGATAAACCTTAAGTTACGAAGTGTGGAAAATATATTACGCAGACACTTTGATTCGATGCGTGGCGTTTAATGGCCTAAGGAGTTGATTGGAGAGCATTTTAACTGTTTTGAATAGTTTAATATTAAAATGATGAAGATAAAACCAAATGGACGAAAAGGGAACGGTGCTATTTTGATTGGATAAGAAAGGTAGTAGATGGAATTAGATGTTTTAGTAGGTACTGACAAGCAGAAAGATTTTGATGGGAGGAATGGAAATGAAATAAATAGTCAAGCCATTCTGAAAGAGCTAAACTGGCCCGCGTGGGTTACGTAGTAAGAAACATTTTAAATGATGTGAACTGAGGAGGAAAAACAGGTTAAGTAAGGTGAAACGGAAAACAAGGGATATCTTAAAATGGAATGATGGGAGGAAGGAATATATGCTAGGGTTAAGGATGAAACAAATATATGCCTTTTTAAATATATAGGTACTATGCCTTTTTAAATATACAGGAAAAAGAAGCGATATACACAGCATTTTTGTGGGTATTACGTAAAAAATAATATAACTGTTCCTTAAAAATATTTATGGATAATGATTCAGTGTAACTTAGGTTGAGGAGTAACAGATTTACCGCGCGAAAAACCATGTAAGTAAACGGTTTATACAGTGGGTTGTCCTTACGAAAATCACAAAAGAACCATCAATAGCACTTTTGGTATAATCTATGTTGCACATCCGTCACGATTTTAGGGTCGTGAATGTAATTCAAGATCAACCAGCCCCCGTACTGCCCTTCAGCATCTCCTTCCTTCCTCCTTCTCTCACTCAGTCGTCCTCCTTCATCGCAGCAGCCGTCAGTAGATGAAGCCTCCCTTTAGCACTCCTCCCTCCCCCCTCTGCCGCTCTCTCGGGGACTTGTTGCTGCGCGAAAGTTGGGGGCGGGAGATGAGGGAAGGGAGAGAGGGTCCGCGCTGAGGGGGACAGAGTTAAGGGTTTGAATGGATGATGGAGGAGGGGATGCAAAGGGAGATGGATGGTAGAAGGCCAGCAAGAGAGGGTGAGAGTCAAAGAGGGAAACTAAAGATTCAGAGCCGGGGATGGACCTCTAGAGTGGGACAGGAACTCCTAATGCAGGGGCGGACGAAATGTTTGACTTCTGGTTTTTGCGAGTCAGTACATTTTGTGTTCTTTTTATATCTTACGGAGAATGTTGGAAATTCTACATGTAGCATTATTAAATTTTCGATTGAGAAAAATTAATTAATTATCTATCTTGAAGTTTCCTGGCTTAAACTCTGCAAATGGTTTCGGTGATTGCTTTGCATATTCTTATTGCATTAAAAATATGAGGTTTCCAGTGATGTTTATGAGAAATGATTTTTGTTTAATTGCTGACGTAGTGTAGAAAAAGGATATTCTCTTAGTTCCCTGTAAAATTTCTCAGGCATCTTAAGGCCAACTAACAAAATGCTAATGGTAACGCAGGTAATTTTATCCTCATGTGCATATTGCAATGGGGTGTTATGGCACTAGCTATCATTTACAAGCAATTAACAAGAGTAAATGCCAACATTATCATTTAACTACCTCGGCAAACATGAGAAATCAGGTTGATTTAACTCTCAGAAGAAGATGTAATTTCAACTAGGGTGGCTGACACAGGCTTAAGGTTTCAATCATTGCACGTATCGGAAAATACTCAAGAAGATATGCTGAAAAATCTCTAATTTGTCATAATGGCATAAGAAAAGAAGTACTTTGGTATATTAAAAAGAGTTGCTTTACCTGGCTATTAACCCAACATTAGCTTGTTAGGGTCCCGAGTCATCTACTCGCCGTCACAACAACGCTGCAGCGTTGTTGTGACGGCGTTCGGGCTGGATTCTAACTAGAATCATCAACGCTTCAGCGTTGATGATTCTAGTTAGAATCCAGCCCGTTCTGTCTATAATTTTGAAATAATTTTATATAACCTCAGGATTTACTTAACTTAATTCGTATTAAGTAGTAGATTTTGGTATTGTGGCCTTTCTTCGTATGAAATTCTTTTTTATTGCTTTATAATCAGATTTTTATGAATTTAGATTGAGAATTCTCTTTTTATAATAAAATTGGGAATATTTTTATCATGAGGCAGAGAAACCGGATTAACCCTATCCATTTAACTTTCCTCTCAGACGGTCATGCAATACTGGGACCTCAGCTCTCTTATTTGTGAATGGTTGTACATATACCTATGCATTCGTGTGTTATATGTATTGTGTTTAGCAAATAAAAAATGAGAGAACCTATAAATAATTTTTCACTATCGTAATCACAATGAAAGGTTTTCTACTCGTTGAATATTTCTCGTAGTTCCTACCTGTCATTTTCCCCACCACTGGGGATCGTCGTCAGCCTTCCCTCATCAAAACTACTCCCATTGACAGTATTATATCTCATATAAACGCGTCGTACCTTTTTGGGTGACTTTGTATCCAGCATTCCGTATAACATTAACATTTGTCACCTCCATATTCTGCGTATACCCAACTTTTCTTCTTCTATCATTTTCTTCACCAACGTATCAGTTTTTCCTCTATCCACTTTTATTGCCTCCTTCGAAATTTTTAAGTCAAATTTTTTAGTTTCCTTAAAACGTCCAACACTTCTCTGCTTCCTTTTCTTCTCTATTTAGCTTGCTCAATTATCAACACATATTGTTATCAAGTTATACCAACAACTCAATACCCTTCAGCCCATACTCATTCCGCCTTGGCAGGGGCAAAGTTTCTGACTGAAACATACAACGCAATGCTACTCGTGAACTTACCACTGATTTAAAATCATGTTTATGCTGCTTTTCAAATCAACTCTCATCTCCGTAAACACATCCTTTGTTGATGCAAACCTTTTATATGCGTCCATTCTGCTCTTTTTTCTTAACTTAATGCTTAGACTCTCGGAAGAAAAGAAGTTGAGCTGTCTGATGAAATGATTGGATTCTGACCGACCGGTGTGGGATCAAAAACGGGAAAGCCGCCTTGGACTTTCTCCAATGAACATAAGCTGTATACCTTTCTAAGCTCTATTTTGGCATCTTAAACCGCAGTTAACCCAGAAAAATGTAACCTTGACCTCTGAATAACAAGATCCATAGTGCTTGATATATGGCGTAACTTACCCCCATTTAGAGCCTCTTAGTTTATATTTTTATTGCATTAATTTTCGTTACTAAACGCAAATTCTCCCTTTCTAGATTAAATTCAAATAATGGTCTACAGATGACTTTAAAAATATTTATTAGAAATTTATAATTGCTTTGTAAATGTATGGATTTCGAAAACTTTGACTAATGTCGGAGAATTAATCAGGTGTCGTTCAAATTCACACCTCTTAACTCTGCCCTTTCATGAGTTTTGTGCTCCACTTAGGTCTTGGAAAGACTTTGAAAATAGTGTTTCAGATGTAAATAAAAGAAAAAATCGGGTCCCTACGTAAGATAGATTCTGCATTCCGAAACACCCTCTGTTAATCCACTCAAGGAAAGAAGAAAGGGGTGTTGACGCCTTGGAAAAAAGTGATAATGTTCGGCAGGGGAAATATGCGTATATGTTCTGTAGGGCGGCGTGGGTGGGTTTTGGCGAAAGGGTCTCGGACGGGGATCCGGCTTCTGGGGTGATGGTAGGGATTGTTCGGGGATGAAGCGTGGGAATCCTTGCGCGCCGCCGAAGGGCATATGATCGCGCGAGGTATGGTTTGCATGGGGCCTGGGAGAGGGACATGACAATAAGGGAAGGATGGGTGGAACGAGAGCTGTTTCCAGTTGGGGTTGCAGTGCTCGCGCGAGTGTGTGAATCATTCCAAGTGAAAGTCAACGCGACGTTGCAAAATAGAGACAAATATAAAAAAATGAAAGGCTGAATCGCTTTGAGAAATAATTAAAATTCTTCGTCCTAAGAATTATCATTATTATCATCATCGCTAATATATTTTTATTCGCGCGGAAAATAAAACGTCTGACCCAAATAAGTTTAAGGGCATGGAGAAAAAATTTAGCAAAATCCATGGGCTGTTTTGTGCTCTGCGAAATTTTTCTTTGTTTTCGTGTTTTCTGAATTTGTTGCTGCTCACACGATCATCTCCAACGGTGGCTTTTGTTAAATTTTGTTGGCTTATTCTACTCCTGCCTCCGTGGTCTTTCTTCGTCTCAGTCCACCCCGCCCCCACTCCTCACCCTCTCCTCATTCTTCGCCTCCTTATCCTCCTCCGAGTAAAACCTTACTCATTTCGTTATACCTCTCTTCCCACCTACCCAGTCTGTCAGAATCTCTCGTCACCAGCGTTTACCCCCGCTTCCCCACACCCTCTCCTCCCGCAATGCTAGCTGTGAAAAAAATAAACACCTCTGTCATTTGTTCCCGGCTATCCATTCCTCGAACCGAAGGTAGGGACGATTATTCTGAATATATTTTTTTCAATTGTTGTCAGTGAACTTTGCATGTGGTGAAGATCATAATTCTACACTGAATACTTACATGTCGGATGATTTAGTTACATTCCGCATTTCAGTCGCAGTTATAATTATAACTTCTTTTTTGACTAAGTCATTGGTTGTAGGCCAGAGTTTTGAATTATTCAGGCAGCTGTGAGATTATTGCAAAAGAGTTTTGTATGTTGCCTCGCTCGTTTGGTCCTACGTTTTCGATCAGCAAAGGGCTTATAGATGCAACGTGGAAACTAAAATTTTGAAAATTATTTATAAACCTGGAAAGCTTATCGATGTTCTTTTGGATTTTAATTTCCTTGTCGGCCTTATTGGTGGCTGCTTATCCTGGGGTCGTGGGTTCAAGTCCGGCATGGGTTAGTTTTTATATTCCATGTAGCTTCTAGTTGTGTTTTGACAGTGGATGGAAATGGCTTTTGGGGATGTTTTCGCTTAATTTGAAAATATATGATATATTTGAAGGTACTCTTTGGTAGAAGAAACAATTAGACCCGTTGTTAACGAAAGGAGGAGGAGAGACGCATGGTTCATGAAAATATTATGCAACAATTTTCAATGAGAATATCCTTACCATCATTGTCTCATCTAATTGCGTCATTGGATATCGGAAAATCATGCTTTAGTCTGTATATCACCTATCACTGGTACCTACTTGGTGAATCAATCGAATGAATAATATTTATTGCAATGGATGCTCTCCTGAATAAATATAGGCTCAGTGGACACTTTTTCAACGTGCGTTTAATTAGTAGAATTGGTGTACATACTCGGTTACTTCACTGATAAGGGCCACTAGAATCTGTAGAATTCCCTTCATAAATCGGGAAAATGTTTTTGCAACCCTTCCGCTGAATAAAATTTCATTCTATCATTACCTCGAGCATCTACTTATTTCTTATGCCTCCTAAGTTTATCTTTTCTTACCTTTGTATGGCTAGCACTTAGTATTCATGCTTCCTCGCTGTCAATTTGTGTCTTGTTGTGTGTCAAACTCTAAAATGGTGTGAACTTTCTATTCTCAATGTTTTCTTAAACATAGATGCTATAGTCGCCCATTCCCCTTCCATTTCTTTCAGTTTTGGCATCGGAACCATGGCTGAAATCTTTTGCGCCATGCTTGCAATCTCGCTCTCCGAACTTGTTATCTAGTTTTAATGAAATACTTTGTCATTACTTCCTCCTCGAGCTTTCGATCGCAGTTTTTCTCCTCTGATTCTTGTACGCTAATCGCATCTGTAAAATTGATAAAAGCCAAATAGCATTAAGGTAAGGTATTTTACCTCTTTTTCCTTATGCCCTATACTTCTGGAGAATTCTAATAGAGTGAGTGATATATTAAATTTTTTAATGTTTGGGTTATTTAGAGAATATCTATTGTAGCGTGTAGCCTTTTTCACTTAATGCTTGCTTTAAAATCTGATGACTGAAGCAAGACCTCAACAAACATTTGGTAATTTTGGTTTTCTAAGGACCGACTAAATAATTTTCGTATGGGAATTACTCAATAGCCGTTACCTAAAAATTACCTTGAAAAATTTCCCTGCCAAACAATTTATTTGTCGTAATATGAATTTGTCTTTCAGGTATTATAGCATTCCATTCTTGGTAGGAATTCAGTGAGTGAGAAATATCATGAATCCAAAACAAACTTACAAATTACCCTTACCTTATTTCAATTAAAAATGTCTTTAAAAGCTTGAATAATAAGACAATGCATTTATCATTTCCCAGATATGTTTTTGTCATGGATTCTACATTATATATTTTTTTATTTTCTCTTATTTCACTTATAATAATATTTTTTTCATCACAATTTGTTTTACTAATATACTTTTCGGTAAATGGGTGATATTAGAAACATTTTTATTGGAAATAGCGCTTTTTTACTATAAAAGTAGTAATACATAGAAGTTACAATACAATAACCGTTATTATTAGTATGTATAGAAGTTATTTATAGGACATATTACGCAATGTGCGTGATATTTAATAAAAGACTTCAAAGTCAAATATACAGAAAAAATAAGCTTCTCGCATTGTGGCATGCGTGGCGAAGCGTTTCAAGTCATTGCATCAAGCGCCGGTAATCTCGCGCCAATTCTTCAGTGATTCTAACGTGCTAGGTTTTAGAGAAGTGGGTTGGTGGAATTGGATGAGCTGAATTCTTGCAGGAAATCCATTACCAGGCGCATGATTGGAAAATTCTTCGAATTTTACTGCGTGACCCTAAAGTGATCAGCGGCAGGGTAACCTTCGAGCGAAAACATACGCATCGTCGTATACTTCGTCTACTCCTTTGAACTTTTCGTGTCGTCTTTCTTCCTCCTTATCCTTCAAAACTCCTCCCTCCATTCCATCCTAGCATCTAACAGCATTCAGTATTCATAACTAGCATCCTATTATTATTCTGCCTTAAATGTCATTGTTTGCATTCGAAATTCGCGAGGCCACTAATGTCTCGGAATATTTTTGGCTCGTAGCCGCTCGTTTCTGTCTACAATTGTTTATTTGATGTTAACGCCTTGCATAATAAATTGATTATAGTTAAAAAAATATTTTATTAACATATATTCAATTTTAATTTGTTTTTAATGTTAATTATACATTTTCATGTGAGCCATAGGAACTTCTCTGCATTAAACGTAAACTTTAGAACGGCACTATAATAAATTTCTAAATTACGCAGTAATTTATTCGTGAAATAATGAGGTAGTAAACCTCATTATTGAAGCTCCTCTTTGCACGTAGAACAATCTTTATAAATCTTCGTAAATAAAAAATAATTGAATGTGAATATAATTACCATGAAAGTATCGGGAAATCATAATTTATTTTCTATTTAGCTGCGAACTTTTTAGTGTTGATACGTAAGTTTTAATGGTCAATGTCTATATCTTTTCGGAGGAATAATACTTCACTGTAGATCATGTCATATAAAATACTTTCTTTCATTATGTAGAAGGTTTGATTATACGGAGGGGAAATTCATGAAAAATATGATTTTCTGCAAACCTAAATGTTAACTTTATTTTGATAAATGGCTTTTCCGGTATTATATTAGGCGTCTTTTTTTTGGGGGGGGGGATTAAACTCTTTTCTCCTGTACTTGCGTATTGGAGGCTAGATTTCTATTTATTTAAGATTTAAGGTACTTGCTAATTCGAAGTTCTATAATATTTTAATTATGATCATCAGTCGAAAATTCGTATTTTATAGCACTGAAAATAGCGCGTATTTTTCCTCCTTAGCATTGCCCTCAAGACGTGATGTTGTATAATATATGTTTGTCTGAGCACGAATAATAAACGATATATACGATTTAATAACTGTCTTAGAGTCTAAATATATTGTTATTGCATACTTGCCTTAATAAGAAATTTAGATATTTAAAAACGAGTGGCATTTTCCGGTTTAGTTTTTCTAACTGTTCCAAAGATCAAATTCTGCATCCAATAGTAACATGAATTGATCTGCGCACTCTCAGCTGTCGAATCGTTACATGTCAGTAGACGGATAACTTACGCTCCATTGACGCACAACTCTGACAAAAACCTTTAAAGCCTTGTCCCGTTTAAAGTACTCCCATGGATTGTCGAAATATTTCTAACCATAGGTAATGGAAAAGTTCACCCTTGCGCCTGCTTTTAAAACTCCTTGGATGCGATGCAAGAGTTTTTATTTATCTTTCATGAGTTTTTGCTCTTTAAACATGTATGATGAATGAATTCTCTGTAAACGTTTATTTTGAGTCTTTAGTTCTCTTTTATTCTAATATATATTGCGTATGCATATTTTATTCTAAATCACAGGTACGTGAACTATTCCATTGCTCCAGTTAAGTTGTAATTAAAATATATAATTTTTGTGGATATCTACTGACACCAAACACCGTGGACACCAAATATGTAATGAGGAGAGAACAGGGGAAGGGATGTTTGATCGAAGGTGAATTACATGTTAATAGAGCTCTGCCACTATTAATAGGTAGAAGGAATGTCTGTACCTATTTTTGTACACATTTGAAGGTTTATAATACCCGATGAACATAAAACACTCTTCCTTCCACCATCGGATGTCAATATCACCTGACAAAGTGTCACAAGCGTAGCCTTGTGGTCGTCAGCCGGCAATCACGGCGCCAATCGTGAAGACACTTTACAGATTTTCAGGTGCACTTTTATCTGTGCATTCATTAATGCACAAGTGTTATGGAAATATCCGCTTTGGCGACGACATCCCTCATACCTACATAATCAGCGGTCATCGATAAGAATTTGCTTAATTCCCACGACTATGTATTCAGTCTGGCTGGTTCGTGGCCACGGATGCTTTCGTTTGTTGTCACATGACGTTAGGTCTTCTTTGAACTATCGCACCCGTAAATGCACATTCTGAAAACCATTACCTAATGCCTCGCTCGATATTCGCTGAATTTCTACGGTTGTTGCACCATCTAAGAGAAGAAAACGGAAGGAGATTACACGCTGATCTTCTACACTAAACGTCGCCATGATAAGTAGTTTACACGTTTTGCACTATAACGGCAGCTGCAAGAATTCTATTCGCTAAACGGTGCTGCCATTTCGTTCCGTTCATTCATGCACGAAGAGAACCCTCGTATTGTTTGCTGAAATGCATGCTTATTTGTGCATACAATCCTCAGAAAAAGTTAGGTTAGGCTTCTCTGTCTGTGGGACAATATGAAGCTCAGTATATTTCAACACTGGGAGTAGTTTCGTTACCACCTATAACTGTGTTCCTTCGTCAACATATTACCATTAACCGTGTTTCAAAAATTTCTGTAGACAGTGTTTTTAAATCTAGGGTAGAGGAAAGTTACTGATATTCATAAAAGAAAATATTTCATTTTTGTTTTCTTTCATTCACCAAGGGAGTCTTCTCTTCTCTCACACAGGGCATAAAAAGAGTCACTGTAGACGTCATAACTAAGCGTCTAAATCATTGGGTCAAAATGAAATTATTGAATAACGTTTGAACGGTGAAACTTCTGTATGAATTATAAAAACTATTTTTCATTCTTTGTGAAGTGCTTTGCAGTGCAATGCTGAATTTTCTGTTATAATATCCCAGAAAATGGACTACCGCGGAAGACATCCTCGGAATCATAATTTGCTTTCTAAAGGTTGTTTACCATGTCGTTATCTCTCGAGCGATTATGCTTAAATGCTGTGAGAACTATACAGATGAAGGGAAATCATATTCCATCGACCTTGGTCCTTATTTTAGATTGTCATTGTTTCCTTTGCGCTCGAATTCCCATTTCTCAGTATAAGGAGTTAACCAGTGTATATAGGTGGATTTCAGATAACATTGATTAAAATGAATGCATCGGAGAGGGAGGGAAAGATGCCATTGTCTGCTCTTGGTACAACTGCTCCAAAATGTAAAGGCGATTATAGCATTAATTTTGGTTGCATATGTTATGTATTTTCTTGTTCTTATGCGGCCCTATTTATTTCGGCAATTGTCTCGACTCGGACTTCTGCCTTCATAGTTGGATGTGGACCTGTTTTTTCCACAAATGCTTTTGTTGCTGTAAATCAAGAGAGATATACCGCAGTGTCGCTTCCTCAAGTCCCTAAACTATCCCAACCATCTCCCGATTCCCTAGGTGCCTAATAAATCATTCATTATACCCATTCAATTAGTTAGATATTGCTCGTTATCATGTCCCCCAAGGAAAAGATTTCACGTTTCTCAACCTCGGTGGGTACCGATGTAGTGAGTTTTGCCAAATATGGATATAGACCGAAGAAGTGGGAAAAAGAGTGGAGGAGAGGTGATAGCGATGAGAGTATGGGGCGGTGCTGAAGCGATAGAAGCGGTTCGTTGTCGGAGAGTACCCCGAGATCTCGCCCGCATCGTATGCAACCCGCATCTCGTGTATGTACCGCACGAAGGCCTAGGGGCAAGACGTCGAGTATATGTTGGATGTTGAGAGAGGGATGTGGAGGCGGGTGGTGGGAAAAGAGAGAACGGGAAAACTGTCCGTCGGGTGAGGGAGGGGAGAACGTCAGTTTTCGGCGCAGACGGAGGAGGGGGGATGAGTGGGGAAACGTGTAGAAAGGAGGAGGGGGGGCAGTAAATAGAAGCAGGGAGGGGGTGGAAAGGGGGGGTGGGTTAAAGCAGCGTGCAGAAGGGGAAGTGAGTGAGACTCGTGGAAGGGGTTCGTGAAGCGTGTTCCGTAGAGGGTGGGGGGTCGCCGAATGGAGGTGGAGGGGGGCGTATTCGTCGCTCCGTCGGGTGGAGCCACGGAGAGACCCGAAGGGTGATAGGGGAGAGCATGGAGAGGGGGGAGGGGCTAAAGAGAAAGAGAGGGGTGTGGGGTGGTAGAGTGGTAGTAGGGGGCGCTTATCCCGCCACCACCACCTCTCGCTCGAAAACGGCCGCCTCCCTTCAGTCTGCTGCGTGCTTCTGAACGTGTGCCGTCTACCGCGGAGGAGATAGCTGCGGCGTTATAAAAACACATTCACAAAACCTCGCATACATTATCATACACAACTAACGGGACACACCTGGTACAAAAGAATATCCATCTGGAGAGATTGGAGGGAAAAAGAAGAGAGCGGGAGAGAGATTTTACCACTCGCCGGGGGAAGAGGGTCTCGTTTCTTTTCTCCCCGTTTTCAACTTTTAAACATCTTGCCGTTAAGGAGGGATAACGAGGAAAAGTCTGGAAAGAAAAGGTGGAAAAAAAGAAGACCAAGAAGGAAGAAAATTGTATCTTCGCTCGTTACTTTGGGAGGGAAAGGAAGTTCTCCCTCTGGCGAAGCGCGTCTATAAGAGGGACGTTTCATAGTAACCTTAGTTTTTCGGTGGTGATTTGTTTGCTTGGTGGTTTTCCCTACCCATCTCAACCTCTCATCGAGGAAGGAGGAGGAAGAAGAAGAACCGGTTGGAGTGACCAGGAGGAGGAGGACCTTTTGGTTTGCTGGTGGAAGAGATCTAGAGAGAGTCCTCCGCTCCCTACCAAGGGCGGTGGCGGAAGGCGCAGAGGGGACAGAGCTGGCGGCCGGGAAGGGCTCAGCCGCGAGGGGGTCACCCCGTTCCTCTACGGCGCGGCGACGCAGCAGGAAGGTCAGTAGAGCACCGGGAGTCAAGACGGTTGGCACGGCAAGCGCGCTTGGCCGCATGTGCCTCGGGACAGAATGAGAAATACGTGCTTCGGGGAGAGGAGTCAAAAAGGGGAACTTTGTGTACTTGGTAGCTGTATTTTCTGTTAACGCTCTTGGACAGCATGGCCATTTCGGATTTTGAGTTGTTTTAGATGGTGTTTTTTTATACAGTCGACGTAACTTCAGAGTTTTCCAGGGGTGTGTCATCGGCCCACCTTTATTCCTTTTTTACGCTAATGAATAAAATACCGTAGCTTCCTGCAATATTATTTTGGCAAAAAACGCACTCTACCAATATTTGCAGCTATTGTGAAAAAAAAACATTTAAAATAGGCGCAGATGGTCGAGGCTTACAGCGAAAGTCTTTTCACCCCGTCTTTCTCTTGTAGAAAGGGGCAACAGCACCTGGGACCTATTTGGACGGAATACGGTTAGGTATGTTGGCTCGAGTAACGGCTTCTTGCTCAAATTCCTTGGTTTTAGAACTAACAGTGGTCGTTATTTTTCTGTGGAGTTACGATCCGAAGTTAAATGCTATGAGTAGAATATTACAAGTGCATTACTCTGTCCGTCAGATGGGACGTAAAAAAGTGGAGTCCTCGATGCTGTCTGGTTCCTCTCCTGCGTTTTTCCTTTCGCCAAATTATCCTACCCTTACGAAAATACCCTCCTGCCCAATGGCAAAAATTACCTCAGTTGTCTATCACCTCCCCAAAATTACCAAAAAAAGAACTGTACAATGATCCATTCGATTTCAACCGGGTTCTACAATGCTTCACCTCGGTATTCGCGCGGGAATTGGTGTTCTCCTTTGTATCAGGCCTTTGCTTTTTTTGTCTTTGCGACCTGATTTTTCCTCTCTTACTCATAGGAGCACATCTTTGAGACCACCATGCTAGAAATTCAGGAGGCCACTCGTTGGATGGTGCGAGTAATATGGCTAAAGGAGATGTTGTGATTTCGGATCCGATGATTGAGAATTTTGAGTGAAACTACCCTTGCTCCAGTGAGCTACTCTAGTGCATAAAGGTCGTGAAGATTTGCAAGGAAATATCATAATTTCCCAATTGTTAAAGTGTAATACTTATTAGGTATTGGGAAAAAATTTAATGGGGGTCTCATCCTTATCATCTTCATCTGTAGTCAAAACTTAAAAAATAGGTTTACTGCATCCACTCAATTCATTTGTCAGATAACAGATGCATCTAACAGCTTTATTCATTCATAATTCATTGAGCTATGTTTTCACTCTTTGCCTTGTTTATTTATTGAGCCTCTTTGGTAGTACATTCCATTATTGGCTTCTATTATTCTGGTCTTCACGAAGCTATTATGGTTTGCCAGGAGCAATTTAAAATATTTATGTAGTATCTTATGAAATTGAAATTATTCCTCAGTAGCAATGCTTATGAAATAAATATCTTATGAAATTAATGCTCAGCAGCAAATTCACACTGCTACCGTAGAGAGTAAAATGTAGAGTTTATGATTAACTGTGTTTACGCAAGTCAAATCAGAAAAAAATACTTGAAAAATCCGTAACCTTATAATCTTATATAATCTTCAATTTTTAAAAGGCAATATGGTAAGTATGACGTTGTAAAGAAGCAAAATTGAGAATATTTTGAGATAACATTATTCAATGCCTCGTAAGTTTCGGACAATGGGCTGATTAGGATAATTTTAAGGTGTATTTTCAGGACTGCCGGTTGCCGACGAAATAATAGAGATTTAGAGTAATTTTAACTTGTGCCTCTTAACAAATGTGAATAAGTGAAACATTAATGCGTCAAACTCCATACGTTACAACTTAGTTCAATAAACATAAGCTGTGGGAAGTATTTTATGGCATACTTAAACATTTTGTTATATTCACTTGTCATTGTTCTAAGTGAATTATTCACTGGCTTTCATTATCTCTCATACATACATTGGTGATACTTATTTAAGTCTTCTTCTATCTCTTTTATGGTGATAAAGTTACCTCCTGCTATAATTGCGCAGATGCTCACTTTATCCGATCTGTTTTACTCACTAAGCGGAGGAATATATATTTGTCGTCCTCTATAGTCTGGTTTAGCCTTATAAATAAAATCTTGATGGTGAAAATAGGTGATTTAACGCTTCAATTTTGCGGTAATTATGGCATTGTGACAATTTTATCTCTAATGGAAATTTTTTCGACCTGCGAGAAGATTGGAAAAGACTTGGTTTCTGTTGTTCATTAGTCTTATCAAGAGTAATATTGCCAGAAATCTATCAATGGCGTGATAGTTATTCATTAGAATAATGCTCGTGAAGAATGGCGATATATATAAATATATGAAGAGGGTAAAGTTAACCTCCTGGATCATAATATAATATACTCTCTAATGATGCATTAACATTGTCAAAACTTCGTTTTTTCACTCTAAATTTTGATTAAATTATTTTGGTAATGCTATAGCATTTCTTGACTTGTGTCTAAAGATTTTATAGTTATTATTCCACAAGGGAAACGTGACTTGGATTTAGTGGTTTACTTGTAATGCAATTTAATTGCTCTATAATTGCCGGTGATATTCAGTATAGAGCATTGAGGCGCATGGTCAGATAATCATAAACGGTAATCGTTATGCTGAATATATTGTTTTGCATTGCACATGTATATTATTATGTGTTGAATATTATTTTATTCAGGGTAACTATTCATGCACTCGAAATGCAGTCACCTCTATTTGGTTAATCATCTTGTTGCCTTCTCTACTCTATTTAGCGTAAATGGTTGCACTGGATCCATAACATAGATAGTGTATTCAGTGAAAATCTGTGAAAAATTAGCGTAAGGTTCAGATACTCTTTCTTTGTGAATCTTTTTGCAAGTCCCTTTTTTGCAAGCATCTTTGTGAATCTTTTTCTAAGTGAATCTTTTTTCAAGCGGATCCGAATGTTTCAAATTCATAATGTTTTTACTCGCGACTCTTGGAATTTCACCATGGTAATGTGTCCTCCTCTGCCTATGACATGCCAAGAGATGTCGGGTAGTGGAGATAATAAAGTCTCAAATCCCTATTGCGGAAGTAAGGGGAACAGTGAGTGGCGAAAATATCTATCATCTTGACAGCATATCTCTCATTCTTCTCCGAATTGAACACGCCTCATTTCAAAAGCAGAAATTTAGTGGCAACGATTGCACGAGAGCAATCTATACATATGTACATCTGTATTTGAAAATCAAGTATGCGTGTGAACACATCTGAGGCTGATAGAAGCGCACATTTGCTACGGAGCGAGGAATTAGTCACTCGGCTACTGTAAAATGAATTTTGCCGAATTTGAGGTTGTGGTAAAGATCAGGAACAAAGGAATTCCCTCGGAAGTCCGGTATTTTTGCATTGCTATTCCACTGCGTGTTATTAGGGTTTGCATTTTGAATGCACCTTTCAAAATTCCATGAAATATGAGTCAATTAAGTGCTCCGTATATTTGCATCTCGATTATTTTTATTCTGCTAATACGCAATGGCCCTTTAAGCCAGTATTTTGGTTATATTTCCATTGAGAACGAGCAAAAATCTTTGAATCTTTTGCGTTTGCTTTTATTTGGGCAATATCTTTTTCTATCTATGTGTAAAAATTCTATATATGCTTGTTTTCTGATCTTATGAATAGACTTTATACATTGACACAGATTTGACAAAAGAACGATTTTATAAATGCTCTCATGTTAATACTTTCCCCAATGGCAACGTTTTCTAATGGAGTTGGCAAGTCTTGAATCATCTACCCTGCAATACTTATACCTAAATTCACTATTTTGAGTTGAATAAATGAACGTTGAGAAGAGAAAGACGTGAAATTCGCTGGATCTATAATTCGTTTATAGTAATTAGTTTTATATGTAATGAAGTGTTTCACCGTAAAACCCTTCGGAAAAATGAAGGTTAGCTGTATCTATAGCCATTTTAAATAATAATATATTTTTTGAAGGAAAAATCTTTTAGTCTATCTCTCATTGGGTTCTCACGATTGGAGATACTAAAACAAATGTGTAGTTGTGTGTGTTAGACGACAGCCATCACTATAGTCGTATACGTTTTACTTAAGGCGTGTCATGTCAATGAGAGAACATTATTTGTCCGATATTATTTGTGCGTTTTAGTTGATTATGACTTAAATTTACACATCCCATTTTTTTTTAAATGCTTTGCAGGTAGATGTGGCAAGGATGATTGGCAAGTACAACAAGGAGTGTGATCGTTCTCATGTTTCAATTGTTCATGATACTCGGAGGACATTTTGTGAAATTGCCTATTTTTGATGTACCCAATGTGGTACTGTTAATTATTTTTATTTAGTTTTTAGAAACCTACAGTGAATAATTATTCAAGTTTAATCATATTTTTCGTGCAAATTTTCATCTTGGGCAAGACTGTTTTTTCAAGCATATTTTTATCAGTCTAAATAAACTAAGTCCCTTAAATATGGTAAAACGCCCAATGGTATGAATTTAACTATTCTTCACGAAGCCCTAGTTGTGTCTGTTGTTTGGTTGTCAAATAAGGATTTTTTTTACATATTGACATTTTAACATAAGGTTTTGTATATTGTTGTTGAAGCATAAATAGCCATGAATTAAACATGCGAGAATAGAATAAAGTGGTGGACATAAATTCAGACAATCAGAGGATATAAATTTACATTTACCTAAGTAAATGTCGTGCGTGAGTTTGAGTCCTTAAGAAGTGTTTCTTATCCTTTCTAAACCCTTATTCTCAACTACTTTCTGATTTCTCAATACTATTAAAGTTTAGGTAAAATATGACATACTTAGATAATTTTGATTTTGGGCATTCTACCAAATGCTTTCCGCTAGAAATGTACCGAAAAATCTGTTTCAAGATTTGTCTGCTATAAATTTTGATGGTATTTTCCTATTTCCTGTAAATATTTGAGTGATCACTTTACGCAATTTCCTTGAATTTGACTTTCCATGAATTTTTTATCTCACTTGCATTGGTTATAAAATTCTAATTCTCTTACTATACTTATGCATAATTATGTACTTTGAGCATTTGATATGGATTAGTACAAGGATTAAGATACTTTAAGACAAGGGGCTACATTATATATTAGTAGTGCGTGCATTTCGTAGCCAGCATGTAGGTCATGCTTTAGTACAATGAAAATTGAAGTTTAAGAGAATTCTTGAGAAAGAATTATTAGCTTAGCGTCAATTTTGAGTAAGTAAATAAGATAAGTAAAAGAAGGTACACGCTGTCATCCCGTAAAAAGGAATAATAGTGAAGAGCCAGGCGGATGTTTAGTATAAGTTACTACAAGTTTTATGTAGACTATTTGAAAATCATAAGAGGCTGGAATATTTCCTTGCTCTGGTTAAAAATAGTGAATGAGGCTTAAGGCCAAATGAGAGGACAAAGCTAATTGTGGAAAGCCTATCTCAAGGTGTTTTGAAGTTAAGGGCTTGCTAGCTGTAACTTTGATTTAAAATTTGATTTTTGTACACAAATTATATACATTTAGATTCCGATTTACTTGGTAGATGAGATTTACCGTGGACATATGCTAGGGAAAATAAGGAAAGAAAATGGACTTGTTAAAGAAGGAACAACAATAGAAGAAATAAAGAACGTTTTTAATATACTTTCATCAAAATAATACGAAAAGTTATTTTGTGGAGTGTGGAAAATGGAAATTAAACTTTCATTATTTACAGCTACTTCTTTTCATCAATTAGCACAAATGAAACTTGTGCATTGGCGGTTGCAGTTAAAGTTGAAACAAGCAAACACGCGTTGCCGTTAATAACAATATTTAGGGTTTGCATCCTAGTTTGGTTATGATTTTCTTGGTTAAAGTTTTTTCCCAAAGATTCAGATTGTAAATGCAATCGTGAGAAATTAAAAATGAGAGGTCTTCTGAATGACGTATATTTTATGCTAAAATTACAAAACCTCATTCGATACCTCACATGGTGATTTGTGACATACATATTATAATCAACAAATCTAGTTTGAATTATACAATTAAAATAGATAAATGTCTATCAGTAGTCTAATTCCTAAACTTTTTTATCGATTCAAATGCCCCATCTATCCGGTTTTATGTAGTGATCATATTTGTAATAGGAAAAATCGTGTGTTCATCTTTTGCCTGGCAATTTTGACATATTATTGTGTCAAAATATGTTTTACTGCTATTATACGTCTTAATTTTTCCTCTTTATAAAAATATATTTCCCTATCATTCATGTTTTATCATTGATTTTCACAGATAAAATTGGTTCTAAGTAGCTTTCCGAATAGGTTACAACAAGTCTAAACGTTCATAGTAGGTAATTAGCGCTGGTGGCTGTTGTTGTATGTATCTAGTAATTATTTCTTGGCCTCCCTACGTTTTATTTCTCTACTCTGTCTTTGATGGTCTTAGCTCTCCTATTATCTCCCATGATGATATCTACCTTTATCATAGTATTACATTTGATACATCTTTCCTTACTCATCCTCAGAAATTCTTCAGCTATCCTGAAGTCGCTGCATTATATTTTTACCAAACTTTAAAGGAATCATATTTCCATAATTAACAGCATTTTCCTATTACACTGCTTTGGTTTCGTATTTAAGCCACACTGAGGTACACTGCGTCACTGAAAATCGTTCTCCTTTCATTGGCCACTTCACCGAGTCTCGGTCTATCATTTGCTTATTATGAGGATTTTTTTTCTTACATATACTTTGCATCCTAGTGTCGTTATGGGGATGTATTTCTACTCTGAAATGACAGCTATGACATATTTAAACTGCCGCACGTTACTTCCTATGCTATCTTATTCATACATTTAAAGTTTGATGGTGGTATAAAAATGTTGATGCCGTTACTCCTCATTTTTTATTATCATCTTTTACTTTGAATTTTATAGATCCAAGTTCCGTCTTTTAATCTTATTAATCTAATTTCCTTCAATATTACTTAAGTAGTGATACTTTACATATTATCAAAAACATTTACCAATTATTTGAAATAAATGAGTTAAATTTTGTTACCCTGATATTCGTTCTTTATTTCAAACTTCAACTCATTTCATTTAGAACTTGATTCATTCCTACATGTAGGTAATACGCCTTTCCATTACCAATGCTGATTTGATCACGCACTTCAGTGACATACTCTCTCCATCACCCCGCGTCAATTGCTATAAATTATGGCGTAGTTCACCTCCTGAAAGATGCAATAAATGGATTCTATTTTATATTATTAACATCATGATTAATCCGAAGATTGGTTTACAGCAGCTCTCCATTCCACTCTCATCTCTTCCATTCACTTAATTCCTACATAATTATTTTCTTTTATGTCCTTCATGAGTTGCTTTAAATATTCCATTCTTGGCCTTCCTCTATAATTTTTAGTTTATTTCTCCTTCAAATATTGCTTTCATTAGGCTATTTTGTCGCTAAATGTGTCGAGAAAGTTTGTCTCTCCTTCTTCGCGGAGTGTTCATTATGCTTCTTTCCTCTCCAACTCTTCCGACTTCTTCGTTTGTGATTCTCTCCGTCGATTCTTCATTATTCTTCAGTAATGACACATCTCCATTGCTTCAAATCTCCTTTGCTCTCTTGGTTTTATTGCCCCAGGCTCCATTGCCGTATAAGATCATGATCCAAATATATGTTGTAATTAAGTGCTTCCTAACTTCAGGCTTTTGTTAACAGCTGTTGACGGACTCCTCTTCTGGTAGAATACCATCTTTGCGTGGGCTATGCCGCTCACAATGTTTTTCTTGCTCTTTCCGTCGCTAGTGATTCTGCTTCCCAGATGACAAATTTGTCCACTTGCACGAGGTTTGCAGCCCAAGTTTAACGGTGATTCTGTCTACTTGATTTCTTCCAAAAACCATAACCTTGGTTTTCTTAACATTAATCTTCAAGTTATATTTATTCTGAGTTTTGTACATGCAGTTCAGTATTCTCGTCAGATCTTCTTTGACGAGATTATTTATCAAACAAGATGTGGACAAAACTCTGAAGAACTGCGTGGACAAAACTCTGAAGAAATAGAACTTGATGATTAATTTTAAGAAAACCAACTGGCAGCAAAATCTCGCGCAAGTGGAAGAATTTTGTTTGAATGGGAATATCCTTAAAGAATAATGAACCTGATTTTTTGAATAAAAGCCAACAACGGTAATATCTAACAGCGCAATCTATTCCAAGTAGAATTACATTGAAAAATATGCTCTTCTTATCTTCCCATCGCTCTAAATTCATTCGCTGAACGTACCTGCTGAGCGAAGAGGCTATCTTAATTCTCCGTTCCACTCGGTCCCAAGAATTCATGATGTAATCACGCATTAAAACATGTATTTCGACGTGGAAACTATTAAGAAATATTTGAGCGTGGATCAAGAGGGAGATGGGAGTATACCTCCAAAATTTAGAACGACTTCGTGCTACCTTTCTCTCGACCCGAGCCGCGTGGAGCTAATTTTCAAAAGGCCATCTGCCCTGAATAGAAACTCGAAAGGGAAGAGAGCAATCAGGCTGAAATAAAAACCATCCCCTTTCGGAAATCAGCCCATCTCCTCTCTCAGCTTACCCCATTCCCCCCTAACCCTTCACGTCCACGCACGAAAGTTCGACCTTCATCCCCCACTCCCAGGGTCCCCCAGAGCCAAACCAAATCCCTTCCCTTCTCTCATGCTTGCCCCCGCCTACTCTTCTTCCTCCTCTTCTCCCCAACCACCTTCCCCAGTCAAGCATCCAAAACCTCACCCCCAGTAAACAGAAAAAAACATTACGGAATACCTTACGATGCCCTGGAAGCAAAACAAAAATGCCTTTCCCTCTTCTCTTTCGTCGCGAAAGCAGTTGATTTCTTTTTGTGGAAACGTTCCATTTTTTTCTCCTATTCTGTTTCCCTTTTGCCGGTCTGCTCCCACCTCTTGTCTTCTTCTCGCCATCACGTTGTACGTTTGTTTGGAAGGAAGGGGGTGGTGGGAGAAAGATGGGAAGGGGAGCATTTTCTTCTCGGCCAACCTCTTACTCCTTTCGCTCACGTGATCCACGGAGCCAACGTCAGCGAAGGAAAGAGGCGCACGAACCGTGGCTAGTACGCCTGGGAAAATAAAACCACCCCACCCATCCGTCTCGCTCATGTGGTCCCTCCTCCCCCATTCCTATCCGTTTCCGACCAATCCCCTGCCGTTTTAGCCGTGGACCTATTCTTTTTCTCCCTCGTTTCTCCTCCCCCAAACAATATCCTCCAGTGAGGCCACCCCTCCTTGGAATCCGTGAAAACCGGGGAAAATTCTTGAATTACCCATATTCATGAAATATCCTCCACGTTTTTGGCATAATTTAGGAATATACTATTCGCTTCTGGATCCAGTGGAGGATTGGCTAGGAGTAAATACTGGGAAATTAAGGAAATTTTCAAAGAAAACTTTACGATTCCACTGTATGTATTTTTTTTTATTTCCACTGGTTTTGCTACCTTGTAGCTTCTTCAGGAAACAACTATGCATACAGGTTTTTCCTGAAGATACTACAGTCTAGCAAAACTAGTTGAAATAAAAATAATTATATTCATTGGAATTACAATGTTTTCATTTGAAGCTCTCTTAATTTTGCTATGATATTAATCAAAGCTTCGATCTCAAACATCGCTCAAATTACCTAGGAATATTTGGAAAATCATGAACTTATGCCTGTAAAATTTTATCCTCCTGGAATACAATACGCACCTTCACACATCGATTATGATTAATGGAAAAAGAAAATTAAGTTCAATGCCACCAATTTATTTTCTGGTACGACAAGTTTCGATGCATCAGCGTCATCTTCATGTACCCGTACCTGAAGATGTCGCCGATGCGATGCATTGCTGCTCTAGTCCCAACAAGGCCAAGTGTAATGCCTAATGACCCGTTCCAGGCAGATCTAAAAAATATATACATACCTGGTATACTCCTTCATTTATAAAATCGACCGACCGATCACCCTATCGTCTGTTTTGCTATTAGCTCCCTTCTTAACTCACAGTGCACTTCGCAAAATCACCTTGACTTCAGTAATGCTTTCAGGCTTAACTTTGTGCTAGTTGGTAACATCTATGTTAGAAAACATCCATGATAGAAAACATCCATGACATTATTATTGGATTAAAACTGCGTTGTTTTCTATTATGGTTTAGAACTTCACTCTGCCGCTTAATTTTTACCAGACTTCACGACATTCCCATATCTCCTCTCCCTCTCCATTCCTCCTCCCTCCCTCAATCCTACTTCTCCCACCCTCACTGTTAGGAAGAATAATTGGCCACTTTGCGCTTATCTTGTACTACATTATTTCTGGTTTTTTTTTCTCACCGGTAGGGATTTTTTATCCTGATTTTGGTCCGTGGGTTGACACATAATGGGTTGCTAAAGGAATTAATCATCCCAAGGAGATTCAGAGCATCACAAAATATTATCGCTCTTATGGAGTGATTGAATTTACGCTACAATATTTGATATTTATTCTATGTTTTTTAAACCGATATCAGTATCCTCTAATCGGTTGTGAAAATGTGAGGGTGGAATGGTCTCTTTGGAGAGAAAGCTGTTTCTGATGAATGACTATAAAACCGATTTTGTGAATCTCCTTTACTGAATAGTATTTCCTTTTCATCTCCATTCACCTCCTGTTAGAACCCCTGCGTCCAGAATTTAATTGCTATGGTTATAATGCCAGTGAGAAAGTAATATACTTAATAGGATTTGTCGTGATTTATCGCATTTATTTATTTATTTATTTATCTTTAATTCTTAAAGTGATTTATCGCACCCTCAAATGGGTTATTCGAAGAAGAAGAAGAAGAATAGGATTTGCTTACTTGCAAATTGCAACCCTTTGGAAGTAAGCCTACAACGTCTCTGTTGTGGGAGAATGGTTCAACAGTAGAATGAGAAAGTGGACTAGAAGGAGATTTATGCATACCTGTACCGTAGGACTAGGTACTCACTAGTGAAGAGCGTGAGATCAGTGGGGTAGAAAGAGCAAGGAAGAGCGAGCAGGCAGAGAAAACGATGGTCTCCTGAGGGGATCTCTAGAAGGGCACCCTGCCTTTTCGGATTACACCACAAGTGGTTTCCTTTACATGGCGGAAAACTCAACGCAACGCCATGTCTACTTCTACGATAACTTTACTTTGGGAGTGTCGTGGTTGGCTACCAAAATAAGCCGTATGAAAGGATCAGCAGGGTACTTAGATGCTGATTTGAGTCAGGGGGGTGGACTCTGAGGGGGCAGTAACGGGGAATAAAATTAAAAAATGGGGAAATGAAGATAAGACAAGGGAGGAAGTAGTATTAGAAAGGGGAGTGGTTTTTCATAAGGACTTGGTCGGTGGAAATAGTTAGAGAGAAGGGAGAGTATGAGAGTGAAAGAAGCGGGGGAGAGAGTGGTATCACGCCACGGAATGGCGTGCAGCAGCAGCCACGGCGGACTGGGAGAGACATCTCCGGGCGGCACGTCCCGCCTGGGCGGGAAGTTTCAAGGGGTGTGTGGTGGTGGTGAGACCGGAGGGAGGAAAGGCAGGAAAAGTGGTAGGGATGAAGGGGAAGGGGCTGTTGGGAAAAGAGTTGGACGGAACGAATGGTAAGGAAAGGCATAACGTCTAATGTTCGTAAAATTTGGAAGTATGGGAGAGTGAACGAAGACAGGTAACGGAGAGAAGGTCCCCCATGATTGATTTTGGTGATACGTTTGCATTTGTTGGCCGTAATATCGTGATGATTAGGTATTTGGAGCTTCTTCGTCTATCAAATCAATGTTCCTTGTTTTTATTTGCATTTTTTCTCATGGAATATCTCATCGTAGTACTTTTGCTGAAAGCGTACCAAATAGTTTTTCTAATTTACGTTACGAAATAGTTTTGAGTAGTTCAAGGTACAGGAATTTAACCTTTGCTCTAAAAACAACATTATTTCTACACCTTCCTTCGTTTATCTAATGAAACAGTCATCCAGCAATGAATTTTTATGTTTACAGTCATGTTTTTGGGTGAAACTTTATTTCAAAATTTAAGTGTATACGTAGTTAGTTCCTAATCCTGAGCAGAAGTTCATTGTGAGTCCCCATATAAAGTTTTGCTTTTGCTTTTAGACAATGTATGAATTTTGCAGCATAACCCTTATGGTTATCTATGTTTGTCATCAACATTGAAATGTACGCACATAGCCACGCATTGAAGGTTTTAATTTAACGGTTTTATTAAAATATAAAATGAATAAAAACTCCATCTTGTAGCCCTCTCCATTTTCAATTTTTTGGCACAATTTTCAAGGCAACAATCTTATCCTACGGTACTGTGGAAAATATTCTCATACATCCTTATGGCAATAACCAAAATTGACTTATTATTCCTATATCTCCTCTCCCTCTCATTCCTCCTCCCTCCCTCAATCCTACTTCTCCCACCCTCACAGTTAGGAAGAATAATTGGCCACTTTGCGCTTATCTTGTACTAAATTATTTCGTTTTTTTTTTCTCATTGGTAGGGATTTTTATTCTGATTTTGGTCCGTGGGTTGACACATAATGGGTTGCTAAAGGAAATTATCATCTATAGGAGGTTCAGAGCATCACAAAATATTATCGCTCTTATGGAGTAAATTGAATTTACGCTGCAAGATTTGGTATTTATTCTATGTTTTGTTTTTCAAACCGATATCAGTATCCCTCTAATCGGTTGTGAAAATGTATAATTTTCTAAAATGATGATAATGTGAGTTGAACTATCTCCTTCCGTGCAAAATGAGGATATTTGTAATTCGAAGTGGATGCAGAAATAGAGCATTGACGTAGGAGCACAAATAAATCCTACGTAATATTGTTTGGAGTTATATCATTCTCAGGGATACAGTTAAGGGGTTTATTTGCAATGGGTTGGTATACGAAAATAATTATGTAAGGAGATCAGTAAAATGGAAGTGAAATTAATGTTCTCAGAATTATTGTCATTAGTCTTTTTTATCGCTAATTCCGTATTCGCTCATGGGAATGCAACTCGGCTTATTACTGTTATAAATGGTGTTGTATAATTGTACTAATGTTATCAGATAAGCAAACGCCCTCAAGGGTGGGCCTTGAACCCGCGAAATATGGTTTAGCGGGTAGCCGGCATATAACCTACAAAATATCTTGGCTGTCTCTCTATCTTGAGAGAGTAGTGTTGGAAGGCTTATTCATTCACCTGGACGGTTAATCAAATATATTTGAAGACACAGCAGAAATTAATTGGTTGCTTAGCTTATTTAGCATCAAAATTCTCTTAAAGAAGATAACTGGGAGTGGGAGCGTCTTTTGACGATCGGAGAAAGACTGGGAGATACGTGCATTCACGCATCATCCAGTCAGCCATTTTAATCGATGCACCGTAGCAAAACAGTGAGGACAGTTATTTTGGAACGATAGGAAATGCCCCCCGGGCACGCGACAAAAAGGTGAACATGAACATTCCCAAACGATATGGAAGGATACGCTGAGAATAGACCGTAATTGCTGTTCTCCCAGCACTTTCAATTCCATGTGTCCGATGGAATATGAATATTAATGCGAAGTATTCCAGTGTGGGATATTGAATTGCGGATCTGGGAACCTATGTCATCATTTTAAATGTCAGCCCTGCAGTTGAATATTTTACCGTTCACAAATCTGGCCGGGATGCGAGCTTTTTCTTGGTTGTAATGTGCCATTTTGTGATAGTGAAGTGATAGGGTCAAAAATTGGTAACCTGCATAGAGATTTTACATGGTAAAGGAAATTGATTCGAAGCAATTTGTAAGCGAAAATGGCAAGTGAAGTCGGAGACTGGTTCAGGAGGCTCGAGTAAGGTTCATGTATATGCAGGGAATGAGGGATAGTGAAATTTGGAGAGAAATGTAATTAATGATAACGGTTTGCTGTTGACAATGAGGCTTGGTTGAAGAAACAGAATTGTTTGCGTTCTAATTCTCAGACTATGTATTTTTTCTTGTCAGGTTAAAATTAATAAGATTTTTTGGTTTCGGTTCACTTTCTTTGTCTTTTAAATTTCTTGCCGATTTATATTTTTTCTACCAAATCGTAAATTGGTGGTTGTTTGGACAGGTGTCATCGGTGTCTTGACCAGCTTATAGGCGAAAAGTTGGGAAAAGTTGAATACCATGAGATCAATTAGCCCAACGATTTGAGGTTTGCAAAAAAATGGGCATTATTTGTTTTCGATGAATTTCTCTTGAAGATCTCACCTTCAAGCTGTTTGGCTTACTTTTGTATTTGGCCTTAATCTTGGAATTCTATTTTTACTCTTCTGTGGCTCTATATTTCCTTTGACTTTGACAGTTACCAGACTTGGTGCGTAAATAAATGTGTAAAATATTTGTTTACGAAACGGCGGGAGCCTATTATCCCTTTTATAAATAGTAAAGGATGAAGACTTAAAACACGGCTAGGGCGTAGTCCTTAATTGAAATAAGTTTTTTAAAGTTGAAAAGATTATAAAAAGATTATTGCGTAGAGCAGTTTCTTATTCAGTCTGTCGGAAATTTTGAAGACACTACCAGTTATTAATATTTTGGTACATTCAGTAGCAGATGGAAGTGTGAAACTTTCGTGCAGTCCATATTATTCTAACTTTGCGTGTTAACTTCAGCAACTTTCTCCTAAGCATATCAGATTGTGGTAATTCGCAATATACAATCCTATGAATACCATTATAGTTTAAATCACTGAAGTCACATTGCACTCACTTTTTCTATGTATGACCGGTATAGGCCAAATACCTGTGTATTAAATTTCATTATGTGACAGAATTTGTTTAATTTTTAGAAGCCTAAATAATGATTATAATTAATAAAGCTATTCGTATCCTTTTATAAAATTTTTATATTTTAAAATGAAATGGTTTTGGCGTATTATTAGTATATCAACGCAAATGATATCGTGCTTAAAGGATTAGGTAATTATAACATTACATTCATTGACTAATTAGTAGATTACTCCCGATTTCTGTTTACACTAAAAAAATTATATATATAAATATAGCTGTGTGCAGTATAAACCTGAAATATTAGGTGCACTTTAAGTTTATATCAACTTGATTGCCTTTGTCATTTTGCTCCTTCGAAATATTCCCTGCAAAATTAAAAAAAGGGACGAAATAAACATGAGAGATGCTGCCAGCGTGATAGCGATTTATGAATCGCGGTCAACGTGAAGCGTATGCACACTGGTTGAAGATTGAAGAAGGTAAAAATAATGAAATAAGCACGCCGGAGGGCTTCACGCTTTTGCGGGCAATTTTCAACCTGTGAGGAAAATGGCGAAGGGATGGAAAAAAAGAAAAAACAAAACAGGTTTCGAATTTCTGGAGGGGTCGAGGGTAAGATTGGATTTATATATGTGTAAACAAGGCCTCGAATGTGTTCGGGACACGTTTCATGCATACATGCCCGGCGCGAGTCGTAGGAGGGGAAAGAGAATTGCACTATTGCACTTGATTGAGCTAAAATATTCATAAGTCGGGTGGAAATGAATGCGGAGATGCGAAATGTGGGCATAGAGGGAGTAAAAGAGAGAGAAAGAAGCCTGAAAAGGGACGGAGGGACCTTACGAATAGAGGAGGGCTCCACTGGATAGAAACAAGGTGAAAGAAGGAGAGGGAAATGAATTGGAAACGAGACAATACACCGAGTTTGTTTTGGCGTTGCTATGCGACATGTATTCCACGATTTGAAGAGGTAACTCAGACCTTCATTTCTCCCCGGAGCATTTTTTTAATCATTCCTTGTCGTTGACTATTCTGATGCAGAAGAAGATACGTTAAGCATTCACGCGATTTTAATTAAAGGATTTTAATTTCCTCGCATAGTGTGGAGGAGAAATGTGGAGAGGGAGGGATAACGGACAGCTGGGGAAGGGGCTAGAGGCCAGGCTCACAGAGAGTTTGAAGCAAATTCTTTGCCAATATGAGAAACGGAATGTTTCTGCTAAAAAAGGAATCAAGTTAATTTCATCGAATCCACATAACAGAGAGCATGGAATGCTACTCTTTGATGAAAGAAGAAGATTTTGGAGAGGATTCTCTTCATTACCACTCTTCTCACTCTTGATTAAGCTTTAACCGTCACATATTCTAAATAACTCATGGCTATAATTAAATCTTATTGAGATAATCAAGTCTTTTAGGTGTAAATAAACAAATGAATTCGGAAGCGTTGAATATTCTCTGTTTTACTGTTAGCTTCGTGTTCAAGGAGCAATCACATTAATTTTTCATCGGATGACATTAGAAGGTTTAATTTTTTCTTATTACTTCATAGGGAGGCATCGGAAACTATCATTTTTACTTTATGGCAGTTCTTGCTGGTAAATGTCTATTTTCTATGTACTTAACGAAAAAATTGCGAAATATTTGCTTTTCCATTCATTCGTACATTTCCATTTTTAAGCAAAGAAAGCCTTGGAATAAAATAAGACGTTTATTGCATCGAAATTTTTTGTCGTTTATATATTGTTTGCAAACCTTTTGCCCTGAAACGCGTTTTTAACGCACAAATTATTTCAAGAGAGGGGAGGTGGGATCACAAAAACCGGGCCCCTCTGGACGTGCATCGGCCCAGGCCCCTGAGCACCCACGCTGCCCCTGTGTATGTGTATAAGGTTTTCTCTAAAAAAAAACTGAATTTCTTTCTGATGTATCTTATTCATTCTAAAAACTGAACGTTTCATTAAGTGGAAAAAATGCGTTCATACGTCATCCAATACGAATTTCTTTTATTCGGGTTTTTCCCGCGTTGATTCATTTTTATGGACAACAGTTTCGATTGCGTTACAGCTAGCGTCATCAGGTCCTGAAATAGCTGCAGAGATTCTCTTTCCGTTATACCTAAGAGAAAATGTCATCCAATACTTACATGCACTTCAGCAAATCTGAAAACAATTGGCTCCATGCAAGGTTCTGATCAATTAATTTTACCCATTTATTCTTAGATATTCCACAAAATCTGCTTTTACCACTTCTTTACCTTATTACATAACTATTATACTAAAATTAATTTCTTTTGGCTTTTGTCGGTACTTGAAACTTCAAAATCAGGTCAATCGGTTATAACGTAATAAAAATGTTCTCTAGTGTACATCATTGAACAAATATATACATTACACTAAGAGTTGCCTACTACATCTAGTTTCGTTGTAAACGTAATGCTATGGTAGTTTCAGGTGGTGTGAGGAATGAACAAATATATGCAATTCACTACTTCTAGTTTACTGGTGAATTTTATGCTATGATTGTTTTACGTAGTATGAGGTCAATTATCAGAACTTCAAGATGTTCAAAGGTTTCCTTGCGAAAATTCACTCATTTTAGTTTTGGCTAATGCTGGAAACGTTGAGTAAAATATTTTTTTATAAAAATTATGTAAATAGTTTTTCTGGAAATTTTATTCGATCCCAAATAACTAAAATGCATCTGTCGAGAACGAAATGTGACCCATTTACAAGGCAATCCATCAATCCATCATTGTGACATTGAGAACATGAGACGTTGAAGTTGAACTTAGAGAACTAATCTGTGTAGTGGAAACCCTGTTACTTTTGAAACATTTGTGTTTGATGGGGAGTGAGAAGCGTGGCCCGTGAGGTTTCAACTTTTGTATTTATCTTCTTATTGAAATTCAAATGGCACGGGAAGTTGAGATAAAAATCTAATTGGTGGCGAGTGGATGTTATTGGTCCCTCAATAAATATAATTTCGGTGGCTTGTGGCCATTTCTTATAAGGAAGGCCAATTTTGTTTTGTTCTTACTATTAAATGAACTTGAAAAAAAGACGCTGGCAAATTAATAATTATTACACTTCAAACCAGCTGTAATTAAGATTGAAACTAGTATATATTTTAAATTATGTAATAAGAATGTTTGCTTTTCGATTAATTGTTTTAACTGCATTACAGTTTGTCAGTAGAAATAGCGTTCCTCTGCTTTGTTAAAATATTTAAGAGAAAGTTTATGATTCAATTTCTGTTTTATGATTCAATTCAGTATTTCTGTATATTTGATTTATAGGTACACAATTGGTGACTTGATTGAGGTGATTTTGCCTCCCGGCTTTGTTCATCAGTTCATGGATGTTATCTTTGAGGCGTTAAGTATGTTGTTCTCGCGCTATGCATGTTTATAATGCCGTTATCAGTTCGTAGAAATGGCGTTGACAAATTTGCATCCCTTTTCAGGAAATTCCGTCTCGTCACGGTTTTATTAACGGCTATAATGCCTAGCTGAATGTGGCTAGGTACAAAAAGCTTTTTACTTTCACCTGGTACGAACTTACTATCGCGTAAAATATTTTTCAGGAGGATATTCTAAGCCATCGGGATTCATTAAAATTGCTTCCTTCACGAGGTCTAAAGGATATTAAACCCAGTCATCTGATTTAGACTTATCATGCGCTCGCTTACGGACGAGAATTTTTGAATGGGCTTCAGGTGCATACTTTTTAATCCCTGTATCTTCTCTCAATGAAGCAATTTGAATTCTCAAAGTTTTCATTCGAAAGTCTTCTAATGGCCTTATTTTAGTGGATATTGCTTTATTAATTCAAAGACGTTGCCGTCGGTCATACTTATCCCGAATTTCATGAGATACTTTCGTCAGCTAGTTTTGAGATTATCTTCTCTCCAAGCTTTATTCCTTTTAAATTATGTGACGATGTAATGTATATTTTAAAATTAATCAATAAAAAATCTTAAATGTTATAAAGCATTAATATACCGTAGTCCATAGCACTTTTGTGTGAATTCTTCGTCTTATTTATAGCGGGAATTAAAAAAAATCCCTATCTCTATGAAATCCACTGTATGGAAATCCACTGTATGGAAATCCACTGTATGAAAATCCACATTTTAATGTGTGAAATGGTGCTTGTTTGTGAAATTTTAATTATTTTGCGTATTTCCATGTCATATAGAATTGAGATGGTCTTCTATACAGAGTTTCATTGACTACTTTTAGTTAGGTTTTTTATTTTAAAATTTTATGACTGAATAGGCTATGAGAAAACTGCTCTTGATGAATTGTGGGTAGGTAAGCATGATTGGGAGAAGACATCATGGGCATTGGTTTTCAGTTGCTCTGCTGATTATCCGGTATGTGCTGCCCATTCTTCTCCATAATTATCTCATAAGTTAAAATGTAAAGAAGTAAAGAGGCTACGCATGTCTATGAAAAAACTATCCGAGTGATTAACCATTGAGTCTGTATTTTTTATCGTTTTTCGTCTATTGAAATCATTGCCAATGACAGAGTCCCGATTATGCCCTCCGTTCCTGGTAATTTTTATCGTATATAGGTACTTTGTCTGAGCGTGTCGAATTATTTCCTGTCTCCATGATGCTATACAATGAAGTCTTGGTCTATGACGTACGTGTGTTTGATTTTTTTTCGGTTTCCTTTTCTTTGAGGTCGTTTTATGATCATTTATCGTTCGATCAGGACGTAGAAAAATAAAAAGAAGAGAACAAGCTTGGATGTTGTCTTTAGGTGGCAGAATTAGCCACTTACTGCGCAGTTTTTTTTAACGTTTAGGAAATATTCATTTTTGATGCACTAGACTTGATTTTACCAGATCTAGATATCCCGTTGCTTTTGTTTTCGAAGAATTAGGAATACAGAGTTTTATACCTCACGTCAGTTAAACACATTCTGCAAGTGCCACCTTATCGAATTTATCATATTTTTACCAGCTCTCTTTTACAAGACTGCGCATTATTTTTACAATAACTGCGTGTTTAATAGTCCATTCTACTTATGAATATTGATAATATCTTTTATGAGGACTTGATTTTGGGGTGTAACTCACATGTGTAGATCTAAGTTTATACTTAACCTTTGAAAAAGGGGATGAATAAATCGGGAATTAGGTCCATTTTTTGCGTAGAATGGTTCTTTATAAAAAGTGTTTCGATAAAATACTTGGACGAGGGAAATACATTAAAAAGAACGAGTGACCACTTCGATGACGGATTAAGATATAAAACGTAAGACTCCCGTGACTTAATGTTCTTTTTGCCAGAAAACATGTGTGATCGCTTCGATTCTATCGGAGGCTAAAAGAAAGTTTCCTCTAGCAGTACATATTTCCTTGTAGCTGGCGTGTTCCTTCTCCACTCACATGGAACTTGTGACTTATCGCCAGGTCGAGAGTCAACGCACAGCGCTCTCGCATATTTCTGCGTTCATGACTCCATTTGATTCCTCCCTCTTCGCGGCGCATGGGGTTGCTCCCAGGGTTCATATTTCCAATTACCCCTTTCGCAATTCATTAAGCTCTTGGAATTAAGCCATCGTGTCTTTCTAAAGTGCCCCGCCGAAAGGGCAGGTGGACCGAGACACAAATTTCTTTTCCAGGTCTGGTGGGAAAAGGTCAGGTAGCAGCAGGAAGTTGAGATCGCATTCAACTCTCCGTCCTCGTATTCCTTTATGCCACCTCTCCCGCCGATGTATCTCGAGGAGTAATGGATTTCCGCACTTCACTTATCATTTTCCTCCCGTGTGATTGGGGTCTCATAGTGACTCGCAGTCGAGGGTCGCTCAACCGGTTAAATTCACCCATGAAAGTGTCAGGAGCGCGGTTCAAAGCTTAGCACAGCTGGATACCGTTCAAAAGGGGACTATAAAAATGTCAGGTCACGATTCACGCTACAGGATAACTTCCTTGGGATAAACAGTCGCACTGGTACAAAATATAACGGTGAGTCTGTGAGCGTTTGTTAGGAGCTGAAAGTTTAATCTCAATGGGGAATGCAAATATGTATATTTAATTCACTTTATTTTATTCTTGAACTCGCTTTTTCTGATGGTTACTATTTTTAAATTAATTTATATTCAACTTTCGAATGGAAATCAACTGCTAAAATAACTATTTTTCTCGCTACTGTAGTATCCAATGCAGTATCTATTGTCGAAACAACAGTTAATTAGTATTCTTATTTGTTTGATTTTATATATGTTAAAAAAATAATTATCACGAAACTCAGCACTGAGATTCTCAGTGTGTAACCCAAAACTTCAGAAAATTTAATATACTGGTCCTACACATTGTTATTGTGTAGCTGATACCGAAAATTTGACTTAATCTTAATTATCTACGTCTGCATATGTGCGCAATGTTTAAATACTTCAGAACTTCGACATCGATTCTGTAACTTTAATTGTGTTCATAAGACTATGGCTGAGCCCCTGATGCTTGTCTCTCACTGATTGGAGAAATTGAAATGTTATTAAAATTAACTATATGCCACTCCTAATCCTCCTTATATCGGAATATTTCCATCCTTGTGGTTCTTAATTAGCATTTCTATATGTTCATTCGCAGGGTTATTATATTGCCGGGATTATTTTTGCGAGTTGATTCCGTTAGCGTTTCATGATTCACCATTAAGAGTTCGTGGGCAAAAACCAAGAATCTGCAAAGTGCTTATATTTCCATTTTTTCTTTGTATTATTAATATTCTAAGTCTTGGGATCTATGAGCTCCGATTGAAAATGTTATAACGCGCTGTCTAACGGACAACTTCAACCTTTAGGTAAAGACGACGTCCATATCTTAGACGAGTAGGAACCCGGGACCTCTGAGTTGCCTGGGTAGCATTTATATGCTATGCTAAGCTAGAATGCAGTTTCGTTTCATTTCTTTGGCATAATATTTTGAATGATTAGTGGTATTTCAAATACTTGAACGGTATCTGTTCTATGGTGCTAATATAATGTCACGAATGTTTGTTTTTTCGTTTAAAAGAGTTAGTAATTTGTGCTCAAATGCAATGTTGATAGAATGGGGTAAAAATACGATGACCTTCAGGTTTTGTCCCCGCTTGTGACAATAATATAAATATAAATTGGGCCCGGGACTTTTTCTTAACATTAGTGGCAGTAGTTTGTACTGGATTGCTTACATGGACACGGCTCGATATATTCTCCCTAGCATTTTCATAAAGCGCGCATTTTAATTTACATTTTGTATTCTACTAGCTGATTGGTAGGATTTTAGTCTGTACCTGCCCTGGTCCACTCTTTTAGGGGTAATCGTTACGCCTCCCACTAATTTTATGCCCGTTTGGCAAATATTGAGTCGGTAATAGTCCCCATGTAGGTATTGTTCGTTTTTTCCTACGTTGTTCTCTAACTGCTGAATAGCTGTCTATATTTCATTAAGTAATGCGAATTTCCCTTTAGAGAAATGCTCTACCTCATGACAGAAGCTAGAGATTTATCGCAAACTCCGAAAAGAAAATCTTCCCCCCCCCCCCCTCGCCGACATAAGCGCTGGACAAGCTACTTCTTGTGCTTGCTCGTCGTTCGGACCAGTATTTCTATTTTGAACCGATAGTACGTGCTGAGGCGGGCATCCTTGGCAGAGTTTCGTCGAAAGTTTCCGATCCGTCTTTCGGCACTTTAATTCAAGTTTTCACGACAGAAAAGAAGCCTTCCTGCCGTCCGACGCCACCTTTGCCCGTTGTATCCAAGCGATTGCGTGGAATTTGAACCGGGAAGAAGAGGTTTAGGGGTGGAGTAAACCCCTCCAAGTGATGTAGAAAGAGAGGGAGAGCTCTAGATGTAATGCTCTAGATGTGGCGCTGTGGCGGCGACTTAGGGTGTTTGTGGTGGGGGTGACTCAAGAAGAGAAGAAAAGGGCAGCCATCCTTTTCCCCGTGTTCCCTACCCTCATTCCCTTCGCACCCACTCCCCTCGCCACGTCTGCCGGCTCGTCGGCGACGCGTCCTTCGGGAGGGAAGAGGCGTCAGGTGCCGAAAGGTGCACGGCGGCGCTGCCATGGATACTGCCTGGCGGCGAAAGGACGAGGTGAAGGGGGGCCCAGACGTTGCGGAAAAAGAGTAGGCTTAGCGGAGTTGTGCTTGGGGCGAGTGTTGTGTTGCAAAAAAAGAAATGCTGGGTGATTCGGCGGGGAATGATGTTCTTCGTAATTGGCAGCAGACCGTCGTGGCCATTTCCTGTTTTTAAGGGCACGTGAGATACGAATTCGATGCATATGGGTGGCAAGCGAAAAGGTTATTCCAATGTTTTTGGAATGGACCCGTTTGAGAAGGGTGGTAGACCGTTTCTGGCGTTCTAGCTGTGTCTTGACCACATATGTCCTAATAGAGAAAAGTTTCTCTTCTCATATTTGATGGAGCTTGCCCTCCATTTCATCCGGACGGAACAAGCAGTGACTACTAAGGGTCATGAAAACATCTCTTTTGTCAATATGATTGTTAGAATCCTGGAGCCAATGCGGGGCAAGTATGAACAAGTAAAGACAATGTCGTCATTCAATGATATTTGCACGAATGGATCAATATGTTGTGTTTATAATCGCGTAACTCATAAGTGCTCTATTTAGGTTCTCCCGAAAACAGAATAATGTGAGGGAAGCGGAAATTTGTGGAAGAGGTTAATGGCTCAGCGAGGAAGCTTGAAGGACATTGTTGATACTCGAGAAGGATAAAGTAAATGTTTATCTGCAGCGAAAACATACCGATTGTTATTGTGACCAAAAGATCTATGAGACTTCATAATCAATTCCATATTATATTAAACATAACTTCTTATATTTCTTTATGGGCATTAAATTATACTTGTGCTTGTATCGTCAAAATCATTATTGCAACGTATCACCCGTGGAAAATGTAACAGCTGAATTACATGCCAATTTTATCCAGTCGTCTTATGATTCAGTTCATGATAATTATATTCATGTTGGGCAAGAAATGGTGTTATTCTGTAACGAAAGAGTTCATATCTAAGAATCATAAGCATTTCCCACAAATGAAAAGGACTTATTCTTATCAGTTGACGGTTAATGGTTTTTGTATCTATAACAGAAATACAATCAAGGTGAAATAGTATGCTAAACATTATGACGATATACAAGTCAGTCGTACCCTAAAATGCCCTTGTGTTAAGTCCGTGAGGAGGTCGGAAAATTCGACGTTCGGTCAATTAGCCCATGGCGAGAATGCCATTCATCTCATACTTCATTTGCATCGAAGCAATGGTTGACCCATGACTACCTGGAAATAAGAAACTGAATAAATTCTTTTGGAAATGTTACAAAGATTACTGCTTGTCCGCATTGGTGCAAGTTGAAACGTCAATGTTTGCTAATATTTCTCCTTTATCTTGCTAAAAAATCTTTTGATTACATGAGATTCCAGCCATAATCGCAAAAGTTGGCCAGGTGTATTAACAAAATATGTGAAATACGTAGTCTTTAGCTAAACGATGAAATTGGTTTATCATTAAGTGGCAAAGCAGGTTGTCATTAAATTAAAATATTTATTCCGCTATAATGCCATAGGTTTCGGATGAGGTGTGCTAATTACGTGTTTTATCGATTCCTAGGTCGTGCAAGTAAAATAAACATTTGTATGGAATAACAAACTGCTTTGAGTCATTTATGTGTAATGTATTAAACTAGTCAATCGTGGTGGGATGCCAGTCAACTTGTTTTAATGATACATTTTCAAACTCTAGCATTTCACTCTAAACGGCCTGACATTATTTATTTACCAAAAAAGTATAGGTACATCACCTTCTACATTTTGATCTTGTGATAGACTTGAGGTTAAAATATCAGTGTAGAAAGTGTATTGAATTTTTTATTATCCCCCTTAGGCACCTCTATCACTTATTATTGAGCTGAACTCGGGTCGTGAATTGGTAACGGAAGAAGTTTGATTTTCGAGGATGATTGGAGTGCGTATTTTCGTCGCAGTGTTAGTTAGTAGTTGATACGCTCATTTACCTACGTCGGTTGTAGGAACTCTAAATGGTTGGAGTTGACAAAAATAAATAGGTCGTGTACCATAAGACTTGAAAAACGTCTTGCGTTTTCCGGAGGGCAATGATGATTCCCAAGTAGACATAAGGAAGAAGAAGGATGGAGAGTGGAAGAAGGGCTGAGAGCTGAGGAAAAGGGGCTGAAAAAAGAGGGGAGGGGGGTAAGGACAGGCGAAGACGTCTTGTTGTCAAGGGAACGAAAGTGGACACCCGCAATGGCGCTTTGCCGACCCATCACCTCTCATCGCCGTCAACCCGGGGGTGGCGGGATGGTGTAGTATTGAGCTAAGGATCGTGTGTGAGGAGAAGTGCAGGAGAGGGATAAATTTGGAGGAAAGCGGAGAAGCCATCGGAAGAGAGGGAAGAGTGGAGAAGGGATGAGAAGGGAAGGTTACAACACGGAATACTACCACCGATGAAAGAAGGCAGGAATTTTGGATTAGTCGTAACAGAATGTTTCGGAAGCTAGAAATAATGTTGATTCTTTTTTGTTCAGCCTGGACAAGAAAGTCCCTTTATCATTTTCATTAATGAATAAGCATGTGAAAAGGAACCGCGGCGGCAACTTGATCGATGATCGTGGAATCAGGTAACTGCTCTGATGTTTATGTTTTTGCTAATGTCGTAATCCATTCAGTGGAATCAAACATCGAAAGTAGAGAAACTGCGTAATTTAAATGAACACTCGCATTACGTTTATAAGTGTAATTAATGAGCGTTATAGCGGAAAGTTTTTGAGAGTTTGTAATGTATATATTTCATACTTCCAAATTGGTGGCTAAATTCTCAACGAATAATTGACTTTTATCATCAGAAAATGTACCTATTCGTGGTAAATGTTTCATGTTGCATTATATTTATACATTATTTGATGGCACTTTGTCATCTAACAAGAGCTTTTAGGAAATACTGAGCAACTGGGATTAAACGAAACGGAAAAGCAAGTTTTTGATTTTTCTCAGGATCGGGTAAACGTGATTAATGATAAAAATGTCTAAAATTTATGTTGAAAGATTCGTCATATTTAGTGTCTTTTCTACTTCCTGACTACGAGTTACAGTTAATTATAAAATATATTAAATGAAGCGGATATCTAAGTAATGGCTTTCGCTACTGCATTAATTTGATCGAAGCATTTTAAACAAGTCTATTTGATCTATATGAACACAGTATTTCTGAAACTGTTCGTTGCTTTTTTTTGCGTTGAATGCATTCTGCCTTCTTGAAGTTTGGCTTTACTTTCTTTCGTTTCTTATACTACTGTCAAGTGTATCCTCATAAATATATCCTCATAAGTGTAGAATATAATTGCTCCGATGCTCAGGTCATTAGCACATCACAGTTGAAAGTTATAATTGGCTTTCCTTTCCTATGTTCATCATTAATTGGAATAATGTGTTCACGTCGTTGGTGTAGCAGTTGATTTTCAGTTATCAAAATATATATTTTTGATTTTATTTTCTCATATATTTAACAGCATGCTTTATAAAGCTTTCAAATGAGGCCAGCGTTTGTTAACGTTACCCTATCTGTTAAAGAAAATATATTTTAAATGCTTATTTAATCTTATAGTTTAAAGCGCGTAGTGAAATTATTCCTTTTGTTAGCGAAGGATATTCAACTTTGTCACCTTTCCTAAATTTCAAAGGGATGATTCGGTCTCGAAAGATTTATTTTCTATTCACGATGGCAAATTACTTTCGTAAAAAAGTGTTGACGCTGTAACGGATCGGAGAAAAAACCTACGGCCAAGTTGAAATGCATATATAAAAGGTTTGTGCACTGTTGCTGCGACAGTATCTACTTCATCTGCTGTAGTTTTGATATATAAACCTTTGAGGTAGAATTTTAGCTGTAGCGGGATGCAGCTTCATTCGGTAGAAGTTGAAGGAGAAAGTGATTGTGAAAACGGGTTGACTCAAGCAACAAGAATCTTCCGACTAATGGTATTAGAACAGAACCGCTGAAATGTCGAGGATTAAGTCATCAACACGCACTCTTTGTAGCTCACCCCACCTCCTGCTTCTCTCCCCATTCCCTTCTCCTGTACTTGTCTGTCGTTCCTCCCTTCCTCTCTTCCCTCCTCTCGCCCTCCCATCCTGCCCTCCCCTCAACGTTTGTCTGAGAGCGGGAATTTTAAGAGCCCTACGCTCACTATATAACCCTGCAGGATAGGGCGTGGGTGGATTTATTCCGAGCTCGCTTTATGGTACCCTCCCCGAACAAAGCTTGCCACTCGTCCAGGAAATTCTTAATTCGTGTCAGGTTTTGGCTATTAGAAAACTGCAGTCGTGCTTATATATTTTTGCCGGACAGAAGAAGGAGAACTTGGAAAAGGTTACTTCGTTTTTATGGATAAACCCTTAAAAAACTAGCGATTATTAAGAAAATAAGCGATTTTTACGAGGAAATATATTTATAACCCATGGTAGTCGGCTGACGATCTACCTACAGCACTCTGGAAAATATTTATTTTTAACATAGGTTATCCGGGTATTCCGCCGGGTCAATTCTTCCATTGGCAACTATGGAAGAATTGACCAGGCGGAATTCCCAAATAACCTATGTTAATTGCATTAGCCGAGAAAGCATTGGATCTTATTTAATACTTAGTTTTCTCACAAACTGACTCACTGTACATAATCCTAGGACATTTTTCCTGATACCATCATTGAAAACTCTCTTCTTAATGGTGTTCAATTGTGTTCATAATTACCTTTAGTTTCATTTAAAGTTTTAATTCGAGTACTTTGCGATCTGAATCGTGGTCTAATAAAATATTAATTCATTTTCATAATAGATGCTTGCTCAAATTTAGGCAGCGAGTAAATAAAAATTATGAACCATTTAAAAACGCGGTAGCTCAATGAGCTAATTTAATTCGGCTAATTTTGAACGTAGAATCTAAAATCATGTAAGTTAGTAAAAATACAAGTAAACATTTTCCCTCTTTTCAAGAATGGCATTAGTAATTATTTTTTACATTAAAATTGGGGTTGATTAATTGTAGTGTGTAGGAATATTTTTAGTATCATCTAGGTATCTTTTATTCGTGTGCTTACCTTTCAGTTGATCCCAATCATCCTCGTTTCAGCTATCATTCAACCGCCTATGCCTGTGTACTGTGTGTTCAGGTTTTTTTGCGTAAATATCTTCTACATTTGCTGTATTTCCAATGCCATTCCTTGTTCAGGATTACAACCATGAACTATTTTTTATTTGAATAAATTTAAATGCCGAAGCTTTAAGGCATTATTTTGTGTATAGCTGTATGGGCTTGCCAATGACTTACTAAGTCATCTTTAGTTTTAATTTCCGTAGACTAATATGCCTAAGTTTTAATTGAAATATTATTTTATGTTATTTGGTGACCAACACTGAAGCGGTTAAATTTATTGCAAGGTTTTATTTTCTTTATCAATATGCCCACCAAAGAATTTCCCCTCGATTGCCACTGAATGTTTTGGTTAGAGAATTACGGTACAAAGCTTTATTCGTACGCTCTGTTTAGCAGCTTTGAACATCAAACAGTAGCTTTCACTCATGAGGCATCTCAAAGATTCCTTTCATGGAATAAGCAGTACTTATACCAATGATTAACACAGCTTAGTACTTTTCTGAAATATTTTAGAAAAGTACTAAGCTGTGTTAATCATGGTTACTAGTAACTTTTACGAAGTGAAGCCTGCAACAGTCAAGTATTAGCAGTACTGAGTTTTAGCGGCTCAGCTCTTCTTAGTTAATTATATTTTCCTCGTTTTGTTGTAAATCTTGTCTTTATTAAGCTCGATTTTATGTGATTTAAAACAGGAAAATTGCATGGTGGTGTATTCAGCTCTATAAGTGACAGTTATTAATGTATGGATGGCGTTTTTTGTTGCTGGCGAGTACCTGTAGTTTGATAGTTCTCTTCTATTTCGTTTTTAAGTCGGGAGATTAAGATGAAAACATTTTTAAGCTCTCGTTCCAAAACGAAGAACGCGAATAGTAATTCACCACTCATAGTTCTTGTAATATTTGCATTATAGGATTTGCCACGATTATTTCCCTGTTAGTAATAAAAAATATTCTTTCATAATTACAGTGAAATTATGATTTCACCTTTAAGCCATGTGTCATCCATTAGAGTTCAATCTGACCTTATTAAACCACTAAATTGGTCACAATCTTTAGGCTGATGCTTCATTCCTATTTCCCTCGGTGTCCTATGGTGTCATGTAAAAAGCTGTTTGTAAAGATGGTAACTTATCTATAATCGAATGCCTATCAGTTTCTAAATATGCATTGTTTTGTCCACAGTTTCTGAATATGCATCGTTTAGTCCTATCAGCCAGCAAATGCATTTCCACTCCCTGGAAACTCACCCACATGGTGTCCATTAGATGCCTTCTACCTTTATCCTAAGGTTTAAAGGCCAGAGGTTCTGCATTATAGTGATTGGTTGGAAAATTAGCACTCTATGATGGAGGCACGGATACGATTTTACCTTGGGTTCAAGACGAATATATGCTCGAATACTTGTCTGAATAGTTGTGAAAATTGGTACATTCTTCATATTTTCAAACTACTGTGCTATAAGTACGCAGTAAAGGTTTATTCGACGAACTGTAAAGCGAACGTCGATGAATGTTATCAATTTTGAGTTCGTTTTAGTGAAAGTTACAATTGCAAAAGAAATCCATGGTTTGTATAGAATTTTCTTTGTAATTTTTCCTTGATATTCCCCGAATTTATCCCGTCTTCAATTTACAGTGTATACCGCTATAGCAATTACCCTCACTGAACTAATAGATTTTTTCTCTTTCATAAAATTTGGTAAAATGGCTCAAAAATGGCCCGCAGTGGAATGCTAAGCGAAATTGATAAATTTTTTTCAGGAATAAGTATGCTTATACATTATGTTCAACATTTGACTTCATGAAATATTTCCGGCAGCATTTGAGGTGGGAAATTGACATCATATAGTATTATTTTTCTTCCTTATTTGTGTTTCCTGCATAATCTTCTTCATAACCACACTAAAAATAGCAGCTGGATGTCAATGGACAGGTGGAAGCGATGCAATATACATTTCTGGGGTAGTTCATCAATCATTCAGCGTGAATAAAATCCTAGTCAACATCGTTTCTATAACGTCGTTAATAGCGTTTTGGAATCGTAGAGTGGTGGTGTCTCGTAGCGTTAGCAATTTCGTGCGCGACCACTAAATCATCGCCTTCTCTTGCTACACGCAACATTTAATGAAATCCTTCGTGAAATTTCCATTTCAAGTATGTATGATTTATTCCGCTTGCGTGGAAAGGACTTTGGATTTTCGATGCAAGGCCCATCAAACTTGTCACTTGGTCGCTGTGCGAATATTTTATCACTTTGGAGCTCGTGCATCGAGCGCCGTATTAATAGGTGGCAATCGAAAACCAAGCCCTCTCGACCGATTACCCTGCACCAATAACGCCAGCCACGAGGAAACCCCTCCAAAAGGTAAAAGCCGAGAAGGATTTAACATTTAAAGCCTCCCTCTCTACACACAGCACATGAAACCATTTTAGTTCCAACATTTCTCTCCTAACATGCCTCAAAACCCAGGCCACCCTCTTCACCCACCCTCAAGTTAAACCCCCCACCCTGTTGGTGGCTTGATACACACTTCTACACTTGCACACATCAACTCTCTCCTCTGTCCCCTGAATTCCTCCCTCTGTCCCTCCCCCTCCCTCCGCCTCTCTATATCCCCGAGACATTTAATTACCAAAGCCCGAAATATCGCGAAACGCGATCCGCCGAACAAAGCACTTGGTCCAGGGCATTCACTATAGTGACGGGACTCACCTTTCAAGCTGTCCGGTCCCATTGTTCCCCGCTCTGGTTCTTGCCCACGCCCCCTCACCCTCTTTCCATTTTCCACCTCTCATACTCCTCGTTCCCACCCTTCCCGAACGGCGTTCCAAACCATCCCCGCCTCCCGTTCGCTCGCTCGCCACCCCCAAAAACTCAACACTTTCGAACGCGCGTCGATATTTCCTCCCACATCCCTCCCGACCCTGCCATACTTCACCACCCGTCTCTCCTCTCGTGCACATAGCAATACTCGCCCCGTTATCCAACTCTCCGGTTTCTCTCCTCATCATCCGTCGTCCTCCCCAGTGGTCTTCCCCACCCCGCATTCCCCTACCTACTCTCCCCTTAAACTATATATCATAAGCTGCCTGCGCTATCACCAGAAGCAATTCCATCTCCGGGGTTCTATATATACCGATCTTACGAGCGAACCCTACTGGAGGGGTTGGAGGGAGGGATGGAGTGAGAGGGGTTAGTTTGTCGGTGTATGCAGAGGTGGGCGTGCGTGGGAGAGGTGGATTTGTTGAAAGGGGACAGATATCGTGGTCGGGCAGCTGGGGGCTGAGTGGGTAGGGGAAAGACCACAAACACAATAAGGGGGTCGTTTGAAGAAATACTGATTTGAAAGGCCCCCAAAGGGCGCATATTGGACTTTAAACGGTATAGAGTGAAATGGATAGTGTTATGAACTCCAGCTATGTAATCTATTGTGTGGGAAATATTGATCATTAGTTACGTGCCAGTTCCTTTCAGAAGTCAGGGATAACCGATGGTTTTGAAAGCAAAATTTTCTCCAAGCGTAATGGACTCTTCAGGTGTGGAAAACGCGGAAAGTAGTGGCAGTTATGATATAACTTAAAGAGTTTTGAAGCATTCAGTGTTATTTTTCACGCGTCCTGTGCGAAATAATTAATAGGGCGTTTTGTGAGCGTGACTTTGCGTCATGGAAATGGCATGATTAATGTATCTCCTATTGTATACAAGAATAAATGCAAACAGATTTATCAGCTTTTAGAAGACTTCATTGACTTCCTATACCTCACGTTTGATAAAATAATTTCTCTCATTTTTCAAACCTAATACAGGTGTTACTTGTAAAATGGGTACTTAAATAATCACTTTGCTCCCTTTTTTATTCACCGAAGGCTTTTAGAGTAGAGGAAGAGGAACTTAAAGCATAAGATCTTACCAAAATTCGTTGAATAACTGTGATATTAATTCCTTCCTTTTGTTATTTTAAGATTTATGGCCAGCTCACATAATTAAACACCGTGTCTTTTGATAAAAATGTTCCATGATTTGAAATAATAGCGTATTTTCTGAAATGATTTTTATAGGTAGCCGATCTTTACGTGGTACATATCAACCCAAATGAGAGTTATTGCATTTGTATTTGCAAGTGCATTGTGAAAGTTTTCCGCATTTACAATCTTAATGGTAGAGAGTTTACAGAGAAATACTTTAAGTTTCGACTTGCAGTGGTAGGGTTCAGATTGATGGAAAATCGGTTTTGCGCAGGAGAACGAATGGGATGCGGCAATGATAGACGAGGAGTGATAAAATGCGTGCTTTTGTTGGCACTTGGGTAAAGATTCCATTATCTTGCTGCTTATACTCGTTTTTTTTAGTTTGCACATTTTACGTAGACTCTTATCTCAGGCAATACTTCCTCCCATATAGCGGTTATTTGTGAGTAAAACTTAGCTTGATTGAGAGAACGGAATGGTGGATGATAGTGAGTTGCAATGCTAATAAATGGAGTAAAAGACCAAGTCCAGATTGTTGTCATAGGTGTGGATATGCTTGTAGTATTTCTTTCGGTCTGTCTATGAATCGGTGAGTTTTTATGAATTTCGCCGTGTTTGAGGAGTTAGTTGCGGGCAAATGGATTAAGGAACTCGGGGATTGGCTTGGTGTGATGACTAGAGTTCTGAGTGAATGTGAAAAATAGATACTAATTTTTTCTCATTGATTATTACCTAGGTGTTCTCTGGTAGAAATATTGGTTGCGACGCGATATAGTTTTTAATTCTATGCATGTATTATATACTAGTAGGTAGTGTTTGAACGAAAGATAGCCTCAACTCAATTTTTGATTATCTATTTCTACCTCTAGACTATCACTCTTAAAGAGTTATTTATCAGTTTATTTTTTGCGTTCTTTATGATCTTTGAACATATTTTTACAGGCTATTTAAATATACTGAGGATAAAATCACAGTTTAAAAATTAAAAAACAAATAAAACATCATCAAGAGTCCATATTCACCAAGGCATCGACTGAGCATGGAATCTGACCGACAAGGTACTCCTTTTGTGGTGATCGTTAGTTAAATCAATCGACGATATTGAAATCAAGTGATACCATCTCCCACATAGGAAAAATCATTCGCCTTAAATTTTCCTCTGTGGAATATCGCACTTATGTGCACTTGCGGGTGACTCCATCTCCTTGAGTATTCTATCGTTGAATTAATATTCTGTAGTACTTAGTATTATGGTGTGTAATAATTTACATACCTTTATGCAATATTTATCGAAACTATGATATAGTTCATTGCCAAGTAACTGCACGGTGAAAAACAACGTGCCTTACCTTTAAGTGTTCGAAAGAAATGTGGTGGAGCTACAAACATCTGTAATTAATTAATGGCTTAGCTTTCAGAGAAACAGCTCTGGAAGGGAATATATCTGGGAAAATGAATAGAAGGAATAAGAAGACGTCTTACGACAAGGAAAAGGAGTAAATGCGTGATAGTATGGGTGGTTGTGGGAGAAAAAACGTCCCATATTCTGTTAGTGGAAATTTGTTTAAATTTATTTTTCTGATGCAAATGCATTTAGGGTGAAAATTATGCGAAGAATGGGGAATGGACGCGGCTACTAATAAATAAGCGCGTAGTAGAATTAAATGGAGAAAATGGGATGGTTGGGGGGGGGGGGGAATGGGCTGAGATCGGGAATGGGATTGGTAAAAGTGGAAGGAAAGTCTTGGTCGGATCGAGAGGAAGAGAAAGAGAGTCGACAGGGGTGCGTTTTAGGCCCCGCTTCCTTCTCCACTTTGCTCTCTTGTGGAGTATATGCCGATAGGTTTGGGGAGGGGTAGGAGATGGGGGAGAAGATATGGCATTGGCGAGAGGGGGACGGTAGAGGGCCAGAAGCATAAAGGCTTCCCCAAAATTACGAATAATTCACAGTTGAACGCGCCGATATCTCACCCTCCCTCCCTGCCCCCATCTCCCAGGGCCAATACGCTCACACGCTCGACCTCGGCTCCTCTCAGAATCCCAACATTGCCGGCTGCCCTCCCTCTCCCCCATTCCCGAGGCAGTACCCTTCTCCCGTTCCCCTCCCCCTTCTCTCTTTACCCACCCGCACCCTGTGCCTTCGACCTTCGATTTCACACCCCTCCCCAGCGACGAGCCAATGAATGGGACCCAATTGATTCCACGGCGCCCCATCCACTCATTTCCTCACTCTGGGATTTCTTCCCCTTCCCTCCAACCCATTCCATCCACCATCGTCACCTCTGCAGCTCTTTATCCTGAATCCATTCTCCTTTCACTCAATGGAAACTAACAGTTCGTAGGACTTTTTCTCTTCGTACCTATCCATTCTCGCTGTTTTTTTGTCTATCTGTAGTATATTTATCCTATACTCTTCAGCATATGTTATCGGATATTTTTAGTGGTAGATACCATTTCGTGGTCATTTCACTCTGTTGCAATAGCCGATTTGAGGAGGGGCAGTTGTTACCTTAAAATATTGACTTCCTGGCTGCGTTAAGATTTTGCAGTAAATTGAGCATTTTTTGCGGCATAGGTATATACATATATATATATATTTTTTCTCCCCCTTTTACAAATTTAAAATTTTGCCTTTTTTAAACTCTTTTTTCTCAATAGCTGCTAAAAACGTTTTACGCTAAGCCTTTGAAAATGTTTGTTTGTTTATTCGATTTTAAATTTTTGCTATAGATTAATTGGACTACTATTGCTTTCTCAAGAAGGGAAAATTCTAGCTGTCTTTTCAGATGAATATAATTAATTACGTCTCTGGAGCAATTTTAAATTAATGATTCTAACCGTCCTGTGTTCTTATCTTAGCTATCTTTTACACGTTCCTCGAATGTTTTTCCTTTCTACTAGTTCAGTGGTTAATATGGACTTGAATGTGGTTACCTTTGCCTAAAATGTTTTAATGGATTAAAAGGTGCGTTGCCACTTCCTAATGGACCTATACACTCAGTCCAACTCCGCGAAATAATGTCGTTGCCATTTTGTATATTTAATCATAATATTGGTTCATTTGCAAACATTGGAGTATCTCCTTTTTATCTGGTTTTATTTTATCTTTCTGGCATTTTAACATATCTCTTGGAATTTATTTGCCCTACGAGCTACAAAACATTGATGAAATTGTGCTATGGTGACGGCATTATTTGGGACCATAGGATGGCATGCATTCCACTCTCAGTCTGGTAGCTCAAATTTTTTAAATTATACGTTTATATAATAATTAATTTGGCTACCTATTCATTCATGGTATTGTACGAATAATTTTTATTGAAATATTTTATTTCCCCCTCTAATATCCTGAAATATTATTAATATTCCATTTTCACTTATGCCTCCATTTATTATTATTCATTTGGTAAATCTATGGTTCATTCCTCGAGAATCGACCCAAATAATTTGCAGCATCTCACTTTTCAGCTTCTTTTTGTTTTTCATTTCCCATTGATGTCTCGAACTGCTTCCGTTCGTTTTTCCTCCAGGGCCCTTCACCATAAACCTCGCCTTTTTACCCTCGTTCTCCTCGTACTCGTTTCCTTTCAACCCCATAGCTAAACCGCCCTCCAGTGTGAAGTGACTAAATAAATAAATGTATTATTTCAACCCATTCCCTTTCATACTTTCCTCTTGCCTTCCGTTTCAATTCGTTCCTTGCTCCCTTGAGCCTTCCTTGCCCTCCTCTTTTCTTTTGCTCCCAGTCCCCTTTTTCACCCCCTTCCTTTCCCCGTTTTCGGTGCCGGTATGTTTCGGGGATTTTGGACAACTCCCCTCTATCCATTCGTCCTCGCAAGCAATGCTTCCTCACCCGCCAGCCACCCCTCATCGTTGCCACCCCCCTGCCCCCAAACAGGATCCCCTCCAATTTAAACGCTCAATAAATATTGCGAACCAGGGGATTGTTTAGACATTGCTCGGATATCTGAAACACCATGGTCCACTGTGCTGAATTCAATGGATGATTCGAACTCCGATTGTTTGTCAGGCGGCAACGATGGGTTTGGGGGAGAGTCTTTTGGAGGGCGGCATGATGTCGAGCGATATGGATTTATTATTCTCGGCTATGCCGCACCCCTCACGGCGAAGTGCGAGAGGGGGAGAGAAAAAAGCGGCGCCATTGTTATTGTTTGTAATTGGCCATGACCACCGTAAGCGAGGAATGAAAGGACTTTCACTTCGGTCGGAGGAGCAAGTGCATGAGGGGTAAAAAGTCTTTTAGTGCCCTTGTGACTCAATTTCTTTTTTGGGGTGTGGTATTGTGGCCGTAGTTTCAATAAACCCACCTTCCTTCCCCGTTTCTTCAATATTATTCGTATGTTGAGGCTTTAGAACGTTTATTCAGCAGATATTGAACATGCGAGCATATTAAAATATGATCCTAGATAGGCGGATTGCCGTTACTTTTTTTTTACCAATTGCGAATGATTATTATCATACAATGTTCTCAGTCCCCGGTTGGTGTAGTGAATAGTTCCTAAAAAGGGCTTTTTGGTACCATATTTTCTTGCTCCGCGTAGCAACGTTTATGTAGAAATGGGACGGATTTTTCGATTTTTTCTCTGATACTTTAACCACCCATTGATTGAACTAACATTAATTTGCCGATAAATGTTACCTTCAAGGCAAGAATTGTCTTCCAATCCTATTTGGCAGGATGCAATATTTGAAAATGTTTTACCGCCATATTGAGTAGTGATATTATAGTTTGGCTAACATCATAATATTACATTTGACATTACGGCATGCTGTTTTCCTTCAGTAGCTCTTTGTTGATCTCAGAAAGTTTATTTAGTTTCCAGCTCCTAAGAAAAATTTCAACCAGTGTTTTATGGTGCTAGTACCGTGACCACATTCCTGCTTTAATGAACCCAAAGGTAAGAAGAGAAAAGAATTACACAAGAAATAAGACTTCATTTCGAAATGTCGTACGTGAAAAGACTTACTTATGGATGTAGTTCCCGCCAGGTATTTCTTGGACAAATACGTGCTATTAAAGAAGGCATACGATGAAGATAAGCATACGGATTTAACCTCATATCTTTACAGCTTAGCTCTAATCGCGCCACACTAAGCGATTCACTTCTGATTTTCCCGCTTTAGTTTAGAGGGAAAAAGTTATTATTAGGTGAATGGGAAAGATAAAATGGTAAACGTACTAGAGTGATATTAAATTCACCTTACGTAATGAAGTTAATGTGCTGGTTAAATATCCTTGACATATCTTTGGTAAATATTTCAAGAATTGGACATTTTTTCACTAATATACATCATAGATAAGGAATCAAATGGTTATGTAAAAACATTCCACACGTACATATTATTCTCCCACTTCGTTTTATGCACTTATTATGTATAATTACTATTTATTTTGCACTTATTATGTACTTTTTTTAAATTAGCTTTACGTACAGCATCGTAGAAATTCTAGTGATCCGCTAGTAATGCGCTGAATATTAGTTTATTACTAATATTATCTCTTTTATCTTTTCTTAAGCATAAAAATAGTACCATACTGGAATAGCTGTAAATAACTTGTATCCACATAATTTTTATTTTTCACAGCCTAGATTCCGTTTTTGTACAACGCCATCAGGTGTACATAATGCAGAAAGGTCAGACGTACATTTAGGGACGTGCAGTGAGTGAAGGAGATTACTCAGTGAATCCTACCACCAATGCACGCCTATGTATAAACAAAAACCTATGTCGTGAAACAAAGTTACGTGGAAACAGTAATATATATATACATCGTTCTTTTATGATGAAGTCCACAAAGTCACGCTACAAACAACTGGTTGTAAAATAGCCGGGAAATGTATCCGGTGAAACCGTGGAAACAAAGGCATATAATATGTATCTGTAACCGAGTGGCCACACTATGTTAAGAATCCTCCATTTAAGTAGCCAAAAATTAACTAAATACATTCACGTCCACTCTGTTCAACTTGAGCGATTTAAGAGCACGTTTAAAAAAGGTTAACCCCACGAGGACGCTTTAGAACGGCATAGCAATTTACGCTCTAGCAAGCATATTTGACATATTCTTCGTGAATATATGTGCGTGCAAATAAAACTATGGCGTACGCACTCGCCCGGAATAAAAACTGTCCGGAATAATAGTCTCATCCAGAGAAAACCCCCTCTGGGGGACAGCACGAGGTCCAGCGACAACAGCACTCTGCGACACTCATGCGGAACAACTGCTCCCAAAACACCAGGGCATGCGGAATGTTCAAGCGTGCTCGGTTTCTACGTCCTCCCGGCCCCAATCCTATCTCCCCTCCACGCACCCACTCCAACCACCCCCCCCCCCCCTACCCATCCCCCGTACCCATCGTCTCCTTTTCTCTCGGTCCCACGCACTTCGTTCCACGGAGGTAATACACTCACTCCTCTCACTCCAACCTGTTTCCTCTTCAGAGAAACGCCAATGGCGAAGTAGCATTTGCGAATTGGAAAAAAAGGGCAAAGTATCGAGGATCGCCTCATGCGCCGGTGATTAAGAACCGATCGCGAATTTGGCCCAGCGCCGATGTATGCCCAACTGCCATGACGACACTTCACAGTCCTTATCGCCATAGGAATGTGTTTTTCTACCTCGAATTTTTAAATGTAAGTTCCATAGCATTCTCGTGCTGTATGGACACTGCTCACGGTTGAGGATGGGTCTGAGGGTTTCATTATCGGGTGCAATACATCAGCAGGAGTTTCGCATCCAACTGTGGATGTGATCTTGCCACGTGTCCGAACTCAATTCTTTTTTCTTGTAGACTCAAATTTGAGTCCAAGGTCAGGATAAAATATTATTTTGGACGAATCCAATAACCAAAGCCTTGTTTGTTTGCATTTTCATATTTCTCCATAATATCCATTTTGTCGGGTAAAACTTTTAGGAGTGCCCTTTTACATTTTCACGAATCTTCTGTTGCATCGAAGCTTTAAGTTTAAAATCGTTAATATGGGTTGCCGGCCTTGGTGGCGGCGTGGTATAGTCCTCGCCTGCCAAACCTAAGGTCGCGGGTTCGAATCCCACCTTGGGAGGAAATGTACACCAGGCTCCCAGGGCATGGTTGTGTGTGTTCGTCGATTTAATAAATATCTTGTAATTGGCTTTGGTTGTAAGGTATATAGAAATTATTATTATTAATGAAGTCCTTTTAACGCAGAAATGGAATCCATTTGACTGAATATCAGTGGTTCTTACCCAGTGATTCCAAAAAATTTAGTATAACATAAATTGCTTGTTCTTTCAATCAAATGATTGGTTCTTTCACTTTGAGAAGATAAAAACATCAAGTAACTATAATTTGGATGAACATTCTTTGGATCCTTTGGTTTATAGTGACAGCCTCAGACATTTTCAGGATGAAATACACTTTCTTAATTAGATCTAAGTTGTAGGTCTTTGCAAATGAATTACGGAATTACCGTTGTATTCAATGCCTGTGGATTTTTATGTAATTTTTAAAAGATCTAATGACGGAGACTTTTTGTAATTATGCTAAAAACAAGGCTGTAGAGCCATTCCTTGAGCGTCAAGCTGTGCGATGCTGGAACTAAAGGCTTGAAGAGTAGACATGAGTAGATTAGAGGCTTTTGAGATTTTGTAATGAAGGTGAATAGGGAATGCGCACTAGATTGAGAGAAAGACGTGCACGCTTGGCATGGTAGGTGAGGAGAGGAAGCTGCCAGAGGAAATTCGGAGGAAACAATGACAGAAAGATAATGTAGAATAGACAGAAAGAGAGACAAACGAAGACGTGCTAGGCATGTGCGGTGAGGAGAGGGAGGAAAATATGAGTCGGCATAGTAAGTGGATGGAGCAGATAGCAGGGGACAGTGAAATACCTGAGGCCGATATTGGAATGAGGATGTTGAATAATGGGGAAAATGAAAATAGAGAAAGAGATTTTTAGGTGATATGAGTCGATGTTAGTAATATGCCAAGCTAAATAAAGAAGTTGTGTGATGTAGTCGGAGTCTGCGTATTTAAAAGATCAGGTAGAAATACTTTTTATGTCCAAACAAGACTTTTTCATTCCCAGCACATAGCGTTTGATGCCAGCCCAGATGTTTTACATCCAATGGCCAACTTCAAAAAACACCAGCCCGCGGGCCTTTCTCTCTCCTGCGATCGCTTTAGTCCCCTTGAACGTCGTCCTGCACCCCACGCCAACTTCCACGGTGACAACGTAGGTCTCTCCTAACCCCCTCTTCTTCCCTCTCCTCCGCCATCCCCTATTCCTCTCTCTAATCCCGGAGCTAATTAGAGGGAGAATTATTGGTCTCGTGGGCGCTGGCCATCGGGGTGGTTGGCGTTGGGTCGAAGGACAGCGTTAAAGGAGGGTTCGGGGAGGGTGGGGATGGGTATGCGAAGGGTGGGGGGTTTGAGCTGCCGAGGAGCGCGGGAGAGAGTGTACAAGGGGAGGGAGGGACAGAGTAAGCGCGATTAGAACAAGGAAAGGCAGAATAAGGGGGAGAGATAAGTAATATATCGCAGGTGGACATTTTTCGGACTTGTAAAGAAAAGTAAAAGAATATAAGATGCCATGGAAATAAATTACTTTCAATAGTAATAATGCTTAAGGTGTACTATGGAAATGGAAAATACATCGCTGGAGCGGGAACTAATTCCTTAAATTTCTTTACAATGAATGAACTATATTTTTTCACCTCCATGATTTAGGAGAGAATATTAGCAGAGCATGTTTTTGGATGATATTCGGAAGCCTAGTAAACGATGGATGGAGGAGATAGAAAGAATCATTGCGGTGCTCACGGATATGATAAGAGGTCTGTTTGGCTTTTGTGAAAGCAATAGTTTTGGTTTTCAGTATCTTAAAGTTAGACATAAGTTATGCTGCGAGGAAGAATGGAAATTGTACGACTGCTGTTGTTAAAGCTTTTACCGGCGTTTATAAATGGCGTTCCACCCCAACCTGCGTTTAAATATAGGCAACTACTGAAAAATAGCAGAATGGAAGTATCGAGCTTAGAGTAATAGCTCAAGAAAGAAGTATTTTGTAGACGAATTTCGTCACATGGGGCTTGTGGTCTTAAGACAGAAGTAGTTGCGTGAAAAGAATCTTTATTGATGCTAACATGCAGTCTTTGGGGATGCGGTAAGATTTGGAGATTTGAGCAGACAAGCGTGGGAAAAACTTTGCTGTATTTAAATAGGAAAATATAAACTGGAGAATTTTCCCTCAGCCGGCGTGCTCAGCTCACATAATTTATACAGATCTCCGTGGAACTTTAATGGGCTCCTCCCTTGAAAGAGATAATTTGAATAGCTTTAGCGCAGAATTCTTTTAGGGTTGTGCGGAATTAAAGGAGAAAAAGAGCACCTGGAAAAGAGGGCAGTTGCCATAAGGGGTGAGAGGAAGAAAGCCCCGGGAAAAGTGGAGGGGAGACGAAATGCAAGGAACTCGTAGGTGGGGATGGTAAGACATCCAATGCAGGAAATAGAAAGAGAGGGTGAAATGGTAACAAAGCGGCCAAGTCCGTAAAGATGGAGGAGGATTCACTGGGATTAGACGGAAATTCGTGTGGCAATAGCATGTGGCTTCCTGTGGGAGTTGTTGTGCTTTCGACTCTGAGGCTCAATGTTAGCTTGTGTGTGTTCGCGTGGAATTGGTCAGGCTTGGGATATCTTCCTCACACTTTCCCCCTTTGCCTTCGCCTTAACATCTTCTTCCCTCGGCTACAATATCCGAACCGTCACGCGCCGTCTATCCCCGAGTACCGACGCCGACGGCATTACATATTTGAAGCGGTCGCCCTCTCCCATCACCTGATCTTCCCCTCGCATCTTCGTGCTGTGACCTGCGATTTAGACTGCGCTGTTACGCCCCTTTACTGCCGGTAGGGCGCGTACCCTTCCCTCGTGTCGTCTCACCCGGAATCCCGTCTCTGCTGTCGTGTTGCTCCTATTGCCTCTCCTGTTTGCCGTTACTTTTATGTGAATCGAAAGAAATCCTTAAATTGCAGATGCGTGGTTAGATTCCTTTTAATGCTTTATTATTGGTCATCTTGGTGATTGATTGTAGTCGACTGGTTTACCGTAATCGACATTACGATTGATTTGAAAAATGACTTATTTCGTACCATTTAAGTGATAGTCATAAATTTAAGCTATAAAAAATATTTATGGAGAGTGGGTTCCGGGCTTCTTAGTTTTCATGGATGCCTGCCTCTGACCAATAAAAAATGAAGCAACTAGCTATAATCTAGTTGGTGATGTAGCTATATTAGACTTCATGGACTCAATTCCCGCAATAGCGTTTTTAAAGGTTATTATAGTTTTTATTTACGAAGTGCTTCACGCCAAAATGTTATGAAATTGTGAATATCAGTTACGATTACGGTGCTTTTAAGTCAACAAAATATCAGTTGCCCTTAAAAAGTTGAAAGGATTTTTATAGCCATATATGAACACAAAGGGCTTTTCCAAAATCCTAAGACCGTATATAAATTTTAAGGTTTCCGTTTAAGTGATTCTAACGAATATATTTTTGTGGATAATTCATGGCCTTCATGTAGAAGGAATATAAATAAATCTAAAAGCTAGCTCGGCTCTCGTAATGATTTTAATTATTTTTATTAAAATAATAATGGCTTCTGCTCTTCACTCCATATTATTTGGGCATTTTTATTGCGGAATCGAGCTGTTTTCTCGTGTACTTAAGACCATTGCCTGTGCTCCGAGTGATGAAAGCGCAGTAGCCACTTTTTTCTCTCAGCCGTAACGATGATGTCATCGCAAACTATTCTTCGGAGATGAGTGAATGTAACGGAGCCATTAGCGTCCATTTAGGCATGATTATAATTATCGTCGTGCTCCGTGTGAATGTCGAGCGAGAGCGGGCGCGCTCGCCTCCCAGCCTTCCCAACTCCTCCTACCAAACAAGGCATCGTAGTGAGAGGCGTCCTCTAATGGCGCGGCCCCGCGTGCGCCCCCGGGGAAATATATCCGCCAATGAGCGCACTAACTCCAACGACATGTAAACCTCCCCTCCTCAAGGTGACTTGTTAGTCCTTAAGCGACCAGATGTCGGGGGCAGCGGTTAATAGGGCGCTCGCGAGTTGCGTGTGCATTAGGAGAGAGCGGCGACAGGGGCAGTGGGAGGAGGGTGGGGGGTCGCGACCCCCTCCTCCCCCAGGGGTGGACATGTAGTTTGAGATGGAAGGATGAGGCAGGCGGGGGTGGCGATGGGGGGAAGGGGTTCGCGCCGCGTGTAATGCAGGGTGGAAAGGAAAGGGATCTGTAGGTTGTAGGGTGAGAGGTGTCCCTCGCACCGACACCCCTGGAGGGCACACACAACATTCTATCCGTGTTTCGTCGCGTACACGGTCATGTTCTCGAACGCACTCGCTCCCCGTACGCGGCGCGTGGGACACGCACGGCCTCCCTTGCTCTATGTGCCTCTCTGCCTCCCATGAGTTCTCATTCGTTTCTCTCTATCATATCTACCCTTCACCTCCCTCCCGGCTGTCGCTTTTCCTTTCCAATTGTGAACCCTGTTTTCGTGGAACCCGTGGACTTGTCCTGTGGACTGTCAAGGGCCATGCAAAATTGCGACTCAAAGATTTGATCCGTATGGCGATGCATTTGTGGCTAACAAAGTTGGCTAATTAAAAAAGATGGTGCGGAAAAGGATGAATGATATGGTTTCTCGCGTGAAAATTCGTCTTATTGGATAGAAATCGTACATAGCAATGAGTGACGATACTAAACGTGTCGCAGATGCCACTGTACTCCTCTTGATCTTCCTTCCACGAGCCCTTGTCTCTATATCACATCCTCCAACTCTTGTCGGTTTTGGCTTTTCCCTACCAATTGTCATCTCCCTTTCCTGGAACCTATAGAGCAACGATCCTTGCGTGTATGAAGGATAGATGTGGATTGATAAGGGCCGTGCGACATTGCGACCCTACTATTTCGAATTGCATAGCATGTTTGTGGCTCAGAATGCCGATCTATGGAAAATGGAGGAAGGTATCAATAATGTATGGTGGGATTTGTGAAAATAAATAAGGCGTGTTATTAGTTAAATTCTCATGTCCAATTTGCACCCTTATCATCCAAACCACGCTCTGTTTTCACTGTGTTCACCCTAGTTAATTACATTGGTAATTATCCCAAGTTTTGAAATTGAATCGGATTATAACCTGAATGGTTTTCCGAGTTAACTTTGTTGCATGAAGACATTGTTCAGCGAATGCACTTTTTAAATTCCACACTGTTACGTTGCCCAACATCTTGACCGGATTCAACGCCAACACGTTATTTCTAAGAGGATTTTCGGATTTAATGAAAATAGTTTGGAAATGGAGCAAAGTGAATTTAACTTTCAATAAAACTAAAATATAAAGATTGGGTGATAAAGGATATTCTGCAAGATGAGAATAATGAAAATGACACGGTGAACTTATCGTCCAGTAAAACAAAGTAATGGCCGCTAAAACTGAATTTTACGCAATTAAAACAGTACTAACATCTTGTATGGTATGGCTCCTAGCGTGAAACATACGTGAGAACGGGGAATGGTAGAATGCAGGGGTTCTGAAATTCAGGGAATTCTGGAAGACTCATGAAATTTGTACAGATTAACCTTATATCTTTTGCAGAACCAGCCTCATAATACTAGCACTATTCGATTGAACTCCGTGTCTAATTTATATTAGAATGGTTGGAATTATGGTTCTAGTGCAAATTACTTGCAATTACCGCTCGCAATAGGCAGGAAGTAGTTTAGGAGTGCGTATAGCAATTAAATAAAGATAGCCATAGCGTGTACTAAGGGTATCACAATCAGTGAAGTTTGGAGGTAAACGCTATCGGAGTAATACTAAAGAATTTTACTAGTGGTTTTTGTCCGCCACCATCGTTAATGAAATGACACGGCATCAATGGATACTCAATATAGTACGGTGTTGCAATATGAAATGCTATGCTATTAGATTGAAGGCTACCGCGAAGTTCATTGTTGGCGCTGTGTGGCGATAACAGTTTCTCTGGTACTCCTGTCAGCGAAACTGTTGTCGCTATACGACGCTGACGCGGGAGTATTCCTGGAAAATGAAGAGATTCAACGGCAACGAAATACAACTCCATTAACATTCATCGTCGCGTCGATGCAGCGATGTTTTCGTCGTACAACCTTCTCGGGCGCAGTGCGTTGTTTAAATTAAAAATATCTTATGACATGTCCTTAGATAGATCATGTCGAAGTAAACTTTACACTTCCTCTTTCTGATATCCCATAGCTTCTCGTCCCTTTTTTTCTCTCTCTCCCCCCTTCTCCCTTTCATTCCCTCGAGGGAGCAATTGGGCTGGTTGGTCGGCGGTGTCGTGCAGAGAAACGGGGGACTGAGAGAGGGAATGGAACTGTATGCACTCTTGAGATGCGATAGGCGTTATGAGTGATGGCGGGTGAGGAGGGAGTGGGGGCATTGCCTGCAAGAGGAGGAGGCGGAGAGAATCAGGCGGGAGAAGGGTATTTGGACATGCAAACTGGGTGGTTTGGAGTATCGGCGATATTGGCGGTATGTCTCAGGAGGGAGAGAGGATTATTAGAGGAGGAGAGGAGAGAGGATGGGAGAGGTCATCTCGAGAGAAAGTGTACGCGACAGCTGAATTACAGCAGTGTTCTTTAGCCATACTGTAATCCACGATATTGAATTTTTTATAACATAAGTAGCAAAATGTGAATTTGAAGAGTCATATGTATGAGCTATTTCCTTGTTAAATAGACGTTGATGAGGTGGCATCATCACCAAAAAAAGCTTCACCTACATCATATCGTTTTAGACTTAAATTTTAATGATTATAAATTATAAAGATTATAATAAATTACGTCCGCGACATTGTTTTATGGAAATCTTAACTGTTGATTATGTGTAACGCTGGAGAATAACTTATTATTTGATTAATATTTCTCTACATCGCAGTCGTGTACCCTAAAATAAGTGCCTTGCTTAGTAGTAATGGGCGATTATTAAAAAATAATCGATACTTTGTAAATCGATTAATCGCAAGCAGCCGATTAATCGCGCCCGATTAATTGTTTTTACTAATCGATACAGCGATTAATCGATTCGATTATGACAACATCCAAAACATACCTTTTAAGGTTATGGTCCCTCCATAAATAAATTAAAATAGTTTCATTTTCATTGTATAAGGTTAATGCTATCATAAGTACAAATTCTAAAATCTAGGTAAACTTCCAGGAGGCGTGTCAGGGAACGGAGTTATGAAAAATTTCTTAATTCAATTTAAATTTTGGACGATTGCCAAATGTTTACGGGAGCTGAAGCTAAAACTTGCGATTTTGATAAGTAGGTACTGTTAAGGCGGCTTCTCAGATCAGATTGTATTAGACTCATCTCCGAAAAGAGTCACACTGACAGAACTGATGTTGCCACTCCTGGCAGGTACTTCCTGGTTACCTGAAATAAGTGAGGGTGTCCCGTTTTCATTGATTCCCACACTGAAAAAGGATTCAAATGCCGGTCAACGACGGGTCGGTTGAGGAATTGCCGTAACTCAAATGGTGTCCCACCGGCGACATCTTCATTATGCAGGGTTTTCTGTGATGCTGCTTCAGTGTCATGAAAGCTCCAGAGGTCATCTGATGGTGCTGCATCACACTCAGCGGGTGAAAACATCTGTAGGACGTTCACCTGATCCTCCTCGTGAAACATCTCAACCATCACAGCGATGACGGTGCAAATGGCATTAGCTTCAGCGATCGGGCTCTTGAAGTTCAGTTTTTTAAACCGTGGGTCTAGCATCGTGGCGATTGTATAATGCTTTCTGGATTCAATAGGATGGAACCGACAGTCTAGCTCCGACAGAATCCGCCTGGATAATCTGGATCTACTCCTGATGGCTCTCTCTCTCCAGGTCAGGCTTGCCGCTGCTGAAGATGCCATGCCTCTTGAGGTGGCTCCAGAAAATAGATGTATTGCCACAGATGGCAATATTTCTAAAGCATTTCTTTCATTTGGCCTCTTTATTGCTCAGCCTCATGAAATGCTTCCACACCGGACTAGAAAACGACATTCACTGCAGAGAAAATAATGAACACAGCATATCAAGCGTTTAGGAAGTATGCACCACCAGTTTTTATATTTTCACTTTTCATCAGTTCACTTCCCACTAAGTCCGCGGACCGGGGAGAAGGGTAGGGCTGTGCTCGCCATGCCCAGTGTGACAAGATTGGGCGGTTTTCCACCATTTGGGTGGATCGTAAAGCTCAGTACGCAGTACAAAGTAACGTTTTGCGGGAAGCCGCCAATAGTGTGGAAAAAATATTTCTTTGTCGCGACCTTTGTAAAAGCATTTTTGATAGCATGGAGAAGGTACGAATAAACACATTCTCACCGATAAAAAGAAATAAATCCACATTGTAACTAATTTTATTATCAAAATAACAAGCGAACATAAGACAAGGCTTGGCGAAGCAACATCTGACACATGACACGTGAGTGGCCGGAAAAATGTGGTGCTGCGTAGAGTTACGTGGTTACGTCGTGCTCATTCTATTTTAATACCTTTACGGCGTCATCGCGCAGAGTTCAGCCACGGTCAAATTTTTGAACTGAAGACGAATGTGAACCGCTCTATCCATCACAGTTCACAAGATTGCATAATAATCGGTAATCGGTCAAATTAATCGGGTAAACATAATCGATATCATCGATATCGGCTGTTGTTCCAAAATTTCGATTAATTGACAAAAATAATCGATTATTCGATTAATCGCTATCGTAATCGCCCATCCCTATTGCTTAGACGAGAAAATACTGGACCTAGAGACTTCATGTGACCTAGAGACTTTTCAAATACCAAGGCTATTTCATTGTTACCATAGGTAATACTTGTTGAGTAAGTAGGCAGCAAGTATTGAAGTACATATGTTAATAAGATGCGTTGATTGATATTGGGAAGATTAGCGTCGTATCCTCGAAGCGAGGGAGGATGTGGTGAGGGGGCGGACGTGGAAAGCAGGACGAAATGTGGGGGCGGGAGTTGACGACACGGCAAAGCGCTTAATGTTGGGAGGAGGGCGGCCTGCCTGCGCGTGTACGAGTGAGTGGTACGGCCGTTTAACGAGAGGGGTCGGGTGCAGGCGATTGAAGGGACTGGGTAAATAAATAAACACGTGATTGTACGCGAGCGCGCATGCATATCGCAGTTCTGGCAGGGGACTGGGGGAGAGAACTTTGGAGGGAAGACTGTCGAGGCTGGAATTGAAACATCGAGGATTCCAACCAACCCGATGAGATTGGGCTGAAATCGTGAGGGGGCAAAAGCATATCGTGAGGGGGCAAAACTCCCCCTCCCCCCCACGGTTGGGTTAGAAGCGCTGGCGAGTGGGGGTAGGGAAACAGAAATTAAGTTAACAGCTTAAGATGCCGATGGGGAGGTTTTTTTTCCTGGAATGTATACCGATGGGTTTAAAGGATTACGGTTCCGCTGAGTCGAGGGACTTGGAAAGGGCCTCTTTGATTGTTAAAAAGAGTAAATGAAGATAAAAGACTGACGGAAAGAAATTTCAAGCTGGTAGATTCAGTTGCAGACCGAGAAGTACATAAAAGCTTCAGCTAAAGGCATGAATGAATGGCAAAATGTATTTTTAGAATAGTTGATATGCTCCATAGCTGGGGTTAATCTTTATTGCTGCTGTCATTTACACGCGAGGCATATGGAAGTCAATGTGAATAGAGGTGTTTGAATTAATCTCGCGTGAAATTTGACAAATTGCCCTGCTCCTATAAACCTCTTAGAAAAATTTTAAAGGATTTCATAAATTTGATAGACATAAAAGTTGATTTATATCTATTGCATGCTTCTGATTCGCCATGCTTCATCTCCAGATTTTAATAAAATATTTTCATGGAAACTACTTTTGCTTAGAGCGTACACGTCTGGCATCGTTTTAACGCCTCCATCCGGTTTTGAATAGCAATAATCACTCTTCCATGATGAAAAAATTATTTATCAAATTAAGGAATAATTATTCATGAAGTTTTTGATGCTATTTTGTTTTGATTTTTGAAAATTTTGATCTTTGAAAGTACCTAAACATTATTCAGAGTTATCGGAAAATTTAGTGGCCAAGATACTCATTTTCGGGATTGCAACTTGTAATGTCAGATTTTGTGATAACGTTGCATTTTTCAATCATTAATATTGCACAAATGATGTGGTACGCAGTCACGCGCACGGATGCAAAGATGTACACTAAAGAGGGTGAAATTCGTCATGAAAAAATAATTTTACTTGACCAGGATTCGACCCGGATCTTCCAATTGCCGGTCAGGTGTGTTAGACAATTAATATTTGCAACAGGCCTACACACCTGACCAGCGATTGGGAGATCTAGGTTCGAATCCCGGTGAAGTAAAATGACTTTTTCATGACGAATTTCATCCTCTTTGGTGTATAATGTGGAATATTATGTATGAGGTTGACAAATCAAGTCTACGAGGTAGTTATTGCATATTTTAACGTAGACTTCGCAAGCATTGTTAAAAAAACATCTTATATGACCGGTCGTTTTTGACAAATAATGAATCCACTCTAGGGTTTTAACCAAGCCATTCCAATTCCAGTGTTTATCATTAAGTTAAACAATAATTTATTTTCAGGTAAGGATATTAGTTTTTGTAGCTGCCATGCTCAAGCATCTCAGTCACACACAGGAATGCTAGCCAAAGTTTGCATACATATTCGGGGGAGACCGCTGAGATACGTTCAGGTGACCTCACAGCGTAAAAATAGAGGTCGTCTTTTTTTAATTATGTAATATTCTTGCTGTTAGTTGGTATTATGTATGAATGAAGTTAAAAGATATTGATGAAAATTGGTGTTGACACCTGTTCTTTTATATTCTAAATTATTTACTTGAGTCAGGTTAAAAATATTGTTTAATTTATAGTTACCTTCATAAACATCTCTTGAATTATCAAAAATAGGTATATAAATTGAGTTAATGAATATATACCGTGTTGGTGAAGTGATTTGATTTATATCGGTTAGTACGATACAAAATCAAGCCTTCATCAGCGTCCACTTACACCGTGGGTGTGCGTTAGTGTAGGGGATGTGTCGTACCTGGGGTTATGGGAAACTCGCTTCTGGCCTAGACGTTGACATTGTGATTTCAGCCCAAGCTGGTGGGTAATTGTACAGTGCTAGAAATGCCTGAGGCTGAAGACACTGAGATTGTATTCTGAACAGTATTACTCCTGTAGGAACGGCAGAAATCAAGTCTAAGATGTTATAAATTTTCTCTTTCTATAAAGAAATTACCTATGAGGAGACAAATAAATATATTCCTAGTTTTATTTTTACATTACATAAGGTCTTTGTAAAAATTTATTATTTAAAAACTTGTGTACGAGGTCTTTGTAAAAGTCTAAAATTAAGACTAAAAATGCGTATAAAGTTCATATGAAGGCCTGAAAAAGATGTTTTTTGGGATTCATTATCAAATATATATTATGCTATTGTAATTTTTGTTTTAATATTTAAAGTTGTATGTACTCCTTTTCACTGCTAAGCTTCATCCCAGAGAGTGCTCACCGTAGCGTGCAACACTGCTGGACATTTAAATACCCGCAGCGCGCATATTTTTTCGGTATTTAAACTTGTTTGCACGTAAAACGCATATAAGCGTGCTCAGCGCTGATGGTACTGCTCCGCTGAAACGCATGTATGCGTATGTAGCGCTGACGGCACTGCTCCGACTGAACGCATATTCGAAGGAAAAGCGTATATGCGTGTAGTAGTGAAAGGGTTAAAAAATCAGTTCATGGTGGATGACCACTGCTCTGCTTTGGAGTTTTTATAATGTGGTCCAAAGTATTAGCGTCCCTTTTTATTGAGGTTCTCCGATTTGTATTCACCATAGTGTTTATTTTTATCGAGATGTCAGTATTTTGTAAAATGCATCCATCCCTCCAACGTTCGCCAAAATCGCTCGCAGAAGAAGGGGAATATTAGCTTTGATCCGTATTGTCTAATATTTTCACTTTAACATTTTAATTTTTCATTCATTTCAATAATTCACATTAACATTTTAATTGTTTGATAATTCGCTCTACTCTTATGTTTTCTACAGAATTTCCTAATCTTCTCACTTAATTACTTGAATATCCCCTTCATCTACACATGTCCCCATGTTCTTGGCATTCAAACCTTATGCATGGTACTTTTATCCTTACTTTTAATCCACATATTTTCTGGTGTCCTGCTAATTTTATGTCTGAAACAATTAATTTTATTATATTTATTAAGCCTTGTCCAGTAATTTTGTTTTGCCTAATATTGGAGAGTACTTCTCTCCTCTTATAGAGAGAGGAGTATAACGGTCAAAGGTCACCCCTTCAGCGCTGTCGAACCCAAGGAGGCTAGAAAAAAATGGAGGCGACATTCTGCTTGATTCTTGAAGCCAATTCCGCCATTACAGTCGGCACAGTTGATACCTCACTCTCTGGCTTACATTTGTCCGTCGCGTTTGATATTCCTCAAATCTAAATTAAAAACCACAGGCAAGGTGATGTTTTGTGACTGGTTTGGCCACATCTACTCGACACAAAATCCTTCCCAAGCACCCCTATTGTTCCTTCACTTTCGCCCATGAGCGTTCACGGTCATGCCTCCTCCATTTCATTTTAACCTCCTTGGTCGCACCATAGGGGCAATAGCTGACTCAACATCGCCTGAATTGTACAAACGGGGAAAAAGAGAGTAGATAATACGTTAGCGAGCTTGATTACAATGAATTCGCTTCGAAAAAGAGAATATAATCGTACGATATGCGTTAAAATGTTTTTGTAGACTCTACAGTTAGTGGCGAATCACTTTTGATACATCAAGAACCTTTGTTAAAACGCGCCACTTGTAACATTCCTCTATATTTTTGCTGTTGAAAATTTTCTTCAAATCGTCTCTCTGGGCCTTGAAAGTATGGCCTCTAACGTGGTACCATAGCGTTTTAAGGTGTACTTCGGAAGCATTATTTCCTTAACTCCACTTCCCTTTTTTTTCTCTTATTCATTTGCCCCTTTTTCTCATGAGATTGATAATTGCATCTCTTATTGATTTTTGAGTGTTTCAGAAGATAAAATGGAATAGTGTTCTGATTTGAGCTATTGTTTACAAGATACAATTAATTTAACAATAGTTCAATTTTTTTATTCTGACTCCTAATTGATTTTGGCTGCTTCCTGCTGAAGATTTCTTCATCAAATAACACGTTAAAAAAAATATTACGATGGTATTCGGATTTCCAACCATAAATATGAGTTTAATGCACTCGAGAGTAAAAGAGCGTGAAACATTCGGTTAGTCGTTGTATAAATAAACATTTTATCGAAATTCTACCCTGAAGTTCTTTCCCTGAGGAAGCTTTGGACAAGTTTTTTTTGCAAAATTGGGAGAGAAGTGGATTGATGTGTATGATTATGTTTCACTAGCACACTTAACGAGTGAATGTTGTGATTTCTCAATTATTTCATGTTTAAAAAAATACAGAGGACTTTCGAGTTTATTGCATCCCCGGATATTTTAAAATGAATTAATTTACGCTATTTTGTCTTAGAACATTTTAATGCTTCATATCTATAATGAAAATTTGGCACATCAGCAAATTAATGAGAGTATTTTTGCCATCACTCCGTCCTTTCTCTGAATTGAAGTTTTGATATATCTGAAACGCAGTTATTTTTTCAACGACAGAGATTATAGAGATTTAGTTACGGGTCGAGTGAAACCAATCTATGTCCAATTGGCGACCTGTCAATCAATCACCGCTATTTTATCTCGAAATGTGAACGCTTCAATCACTAGACTTACGATTCTATAGAAAATAGGACAATATGAGGAAGATATAATGAAATAATAGCCACTTATTCGTGGGGCTCGTAATTTGAATTTTAAGCATCCTCAAATCGTTTAAAATTAATTGAGATCACACTATTTAAAACGCGCGTTTGACAGTTCAGTTGAGCGACGTGATTCGTGGTCGGACGCCGTCAATCCCGTCGCTATGGTGACGACGAACGATGGGAAAGTAACAGGAGATGGAAGGGGTTAGAGACAAAGGGATGAGCCACTGCATATTTTCTCCATCCTCCCCATGTTCCCGTATCCTTTTCCTACCCAGCAGAGGGAAAGTATGGGGAGTGAGGAGGGGTTGGTAGCCTGCTGCACTTTGGAATGCCAAAAAGCCCCTTACAACTCAGAATGCATGCACGCGCCGGCGGTCAACATTCATTTTGCTTGCTTTTATTATTTTTTTACTCGGAGACTCGCTTGTCCCCCACCTATATCTCCCCCAAAGTCCGACTCCCTCTCCATCCTCCTGTCTCAATTACCCTTTCCGGAGGGTTTTCAAAGGGAAAAAATACTCTCAGTATTTTTTGATTGCCTAATTGGGTAGTCGGTAGCGGTCGTTTATCATTTAAAACCCCGTGGGGATATCTCTAGTAGGTTAATCCGAGCTTCCTCTGACGTTCTCCTCGCCGTAATGGCTCCATCTTTGGTCCCGGACGATCCGCAGTGGGGATATCCTTCCCCTCGCTTTTGCGATCGTTTTCCACTTCATCGGATCGATTTGCAGAGTCCTAGATTGAGAACAAAAGAAAAGAATGAAACGAGTGCACAAATTAAAACAAATGAAGTGCCCTGCACCTGCGCTAAGCTGGCACATGATGCTGTTTGTTTGCGTGCGTCGGAATCCTGATGCGAATCATCGTTATGGTTCGGATGGGATTCAGGTGGGTGCAAAGCTATTGCGCAAGTGTTGGCTCTCAGAACTCTCTCTCACTCTACCTCTCTGAACAAAATTATTCCCAACGGAGGTAATGCAGAACTTGCGTCATTATCGACTGGGAATAAATACTTGAGGCATCATCTTTACTGCATTGTCAAGGGATCGTCGGCGCTTACAGCATCATTGCTAAAAATGTCGGCATCGCCGTACCTCTACGCGCAAGTCCGTAGTGAATTGGTGATATTCTTTATTCATATCTCTTTCGGCGTAATGATTTGTTAGCCGATTTGAGGAGAACTAAATGCTAGTATTTGTCCTGAATCGCTCACTGAATGTAATCATGTTCGGGCTGACTTCCAGATGTAAGGTATTTATTCATACTTAGTCCAACATCTGGAAAAAATAATTTCCGCGTGTAATGGATACATTTTCTGGTAATTAATGATTGGGTCTGGTAATTGTTTAAATATTTGGGTATCTTGAATGGCTGTTTAAGCGTGCCTCACTTCTTTTACTAGACGTTTCAATTACTTTCAGAATATAAGGTCCTGGTGTCTGAATTTCTTTTCCGTTCCTTCGACACTAAAGTGGAAGGCTGCTGAAATTAACTGGGTCTATTTTTCTCTTAGTTTCTACCATGTGTTATTTCGAAAAGTTTTAGGGCGTATTGGGGGAGCCGGCGAGTTGATAGAATTTATGAGGACGTAGAAAATTTCGTGGCGTGGGATGAATCCCGTCTCTACTTAGGCCCCACGGGCGTATTGCCAGCGTTGCGCAAACGTTGAAAGGCGGATGTTGTTACAAAAGATGAAAGATATATGAGAATAAGTGGGCTCTGCCGGACACCTTAAGTCAAAATCCTGAGGGAACAACTAGTGGACCACTTCTCAGAAGGTCATATCTTCAAAAGGCTCTTGTGTATCAGTGACATCTTGAATTCGATGCTTCATTGGTAGCCATGCGTTTCTTATTATGTTTTTACTGTCTACTGTTTGTTAGTTCTTGGTCAACCTCTGTACAGGGTTAGTAGTTGGATAATCTCCAAAAATAAGCTCTTATATATCATAAATGGTGGTGACTTGCTTGTCATTCTTGCCATTTATTTGGTAGTTCGCGTGAATAAGTGGGTGGTTTCCGACAATGATCAAGTAGATCAGGCAGCAGTCCACCACCTATAGATGCAATAAGGAGAATATATGGTCGCCGTTACAGTACACTTGTTTTGCTGCTTATTTAGTTGGCTCTTCACCCTGTCGACGTTGGTAATGCTCTAGCAAATGAAGTGAGCTGTCACATTAACTCAGTCACGTTCCTAGTCACATTAGCCCCTAAGTATGTAATTTCTTCAAAATTCAGGACGCGAAGTCTTAAAGAGAAAACTTGAACCAAAATGAATGCTCTGTAGATGCTGGAATTGATAATGTTTCAGGATTTTTATCATCACGATAATCTCTATGACATACAAAAGAGGCTAGCGGAAGACATCATCCCAATGAGATTACTCTTGCCACACAATCAACGTGACATGAACAAATCATGAAAGATCGAGCGTTGGTAAAATTGAAACCAAGAAAATACACAAAGCTGCTTTTATTTTTGAAAGTGTGTCGTTCCCTTTTTGCTTAAAAATGATATGGGAAGCGATCACCGCTTACTCCTTTAGCCGATTACCAAGGTGTGGCGCATAGGCGTAGGACGACGGTGAAAGGCAGTTTTTGAGAACCCGGAAATAATAGCAGTATTGGAAATAAAGCATATGAATGCAATTATGAAAGATCTAAGAATGGACTTGGAAACAAAAATATTAGTGAAAAAAGAGCGAAAACACTTTGGAAGACACAGGTCCTACTGAAGGGCTGGTTTCAGGCCAAAATGACCTTTTCCGTACTAAAGAGATTACGTGCTTGAAAATGGTTCTAGGTAGGGTTGGTCTATAATAAATGTAAAAGGTGGATATGATAGACAGTGTGTTAGGAACAAGCTGAAACATACTTTTTGCGACGGAGACGAAAGAAAAAGGTTGTAAAAGTAAGTATGTAAATTCTGAGAGAAAGAAAATGAAGAATATACTAGAGAAATTATTTTATTGTGTGAATAAAGTGACTCGGAGTGAGTTTTGATACTCTAAGGAAATAAAAAATGTAGAGCCGGAAAAATAACATTTTCTTGTGTTTCGTTTCCATCGACAGAGACAAAATTTTCGAGTGCCTTGTAAAATAAGGTAGATAATAAGAAAAGTGGGGATCGGGATGGGGATTGGATAAGTGTCCTTTTAACGGACATGTGTGATGTTAAATTTCAGGGATTCCAGTTATTTACCGTGATAACCAGCAACACCCTGCTCTACTATTTTGATAATTACTTTTTAAAAAATTCTCTGTCCTTTAAATATTGCGAAAACAGCACCATGCACGAAAATATCGTATTTAACGAAGCCTGAACTTGAATATCATATTGGATGAACCTATTGTCTAATGCATAGAGAAGATAATGTCTGAGAAAATATTAATAGCATATTCCAGAGTGTGGTAGTAAATAGGAAGTGAGGATATGGAAGACAGGATTGAGCAAACGTTTTCTGCAGAGGTGAGGAGAGAGGGGGTGTTCCTGTGTGTGGGATGGGTTGAGGTGACATAGGAAGGATACAGAGGGTTTCATATCGAGAGCCTCGCTTTCCCAATCCGCCTTAATGCCACCGTAGTTCACAAACACGAGAGGAGTCATTCACTGCAATCGATACTCAGTAAACACTCTCACGAACTCACACACACTGGAATGTGTATGCTCATCCCATCGACACCTTCCTCTAACTCCTTAAGCCGCACGCTGTACGTATCCTCATCCTTCCGGAGCATCGCCTAGTTTTTTCTGCTCTCAAAATTCCCTTCCCTTCAGTGCAGATACCTAAGCAAACGCCACCGTTCTGGGACAATCCTCTTTTTTCCGCCGTCTTATCTATAATGACGCTTATTTATTATCATTGTCATTCACAGAGTGGACTCAAATACTCGACCTTCTCATTCTACTCCTAGGTTCATATTCGTTTCAATACTTCTCTTGGAATTAGTATTCTCGGCCGTTGCCATTATTCATCAGCAATCAGTTCCTGTCTTTCAATACTTCATTTACTAATGTAAGGGGTTTGATATTATTTTTTCTATTGGTCATGTTCTATCTATATAAATAAAAGCCATGATTTTTATTTAAATCTCGCTATCCCGTACTAGTGAATTGAGATTTATTATCTGTAATACTCAGCGTAATGTTTCTTTCTGTTCCTTACTCTGAGCTACTGTCTGCGGTTGTAAGGTACTGCTGTGAATGAATAACTTTAAATCACTTCATGCATGCCGTGATACTGAAGCATGTCACCTTATTTTGCTTACGTCTACTCTATAGAAATCATTTAAAATATTGCTTTCTCTAAAATGAACTACTGTTGGCCAAGAAATTCCCACTCTCCTATAATGAAAAAAGCCGGTATATTATCACAATTTGTTTAATTTCCCTTTGGCTAGTGTATCCAGATTTTAGGTAAAAAAATTAAAAACTATTGTGCAGCGATAAATATCGGAAATGAATTAGCGTTATTCTATGAAAAAGTTGTTATTTATTTCGGAAAACTCCTGTAGTTTTCCTGTATTTCCTGCTTATTCGCTTTTTTATAAGAAATTCAGTCCATCTGCATTGGTCGGTGTTTTAGATTCCTCATACTAGAGAAATTATTCCCAAAAAAATTGAAATGGATCATTGTTCTGGTTACTTCCCATGTTGCATGAATGGAAAATGATTTTTATTACTAAGCTTTAATTTAATATTCCTAAATGAATGATGCCTTCTAATTTTTGTCACTTTTATGCTTTAAATCTCTAAAGCTAAACTAATTAGGAACTACGAGTACTTGCTCTCAATATGTTTAATAATTGTCCAACGTGATAAATCTGACGTGTCTTCTGATTGTCACCCGCTGTTGGCAGAAAAAAATAAGTTTTTAATATTTACGGCTTACCAGCGCTAAGTGTCCGTTGGTAAAAATGTTTTGCGTTATTAATCGTTTTCTGATGTCAAATAGCGTAAAATGGAGTGATTATGTATTGTTGATAATCGAAAGCTAGTTTTTCCGCAATTTTTTATTAGTATACTAGTACGCAAAAATACGTTTCATTTTATCTGTATATTCTGATTATTATTTTAATTTTTTGTATTTAAAGTTATGCCAAGTGTAATTTTTGCAATTGGAATGCTTTAAGATATTTCTAAAGTCTTCTTTGGTTCACTATCCGAGTCGGTATTATTCTATTCAAAGTCCGTGAGAGTATTAATGATTTTATTAATATAGAGATAATTTTTTCCATACTCCTTTGATTTTGAATCTTCTGGCCCGCTGCACTGCTTTGTTATACATGAACATGGTGTTATTTTTGCTCCTCACACCTTGCGTAGTTAGTTGTTTGATTATGCTTTGACTTTTTGGCCTTATGTAGCTGTGGAGTTTGATTAGGATGTTATTGCATTTTCTGTGGACTGATTCAAATTTCTCCAGTCTCATTTCCTTCCATATTTTTTTCACTTGTTTTCTCTAATGAGCAAGCTGTACTCAGCGTCATCGTCCCCTTACTCAGGCTACTTTTACATCCCACCCTCCAGACGCTATTTAAGCCACTTTACTGTATCAATATAGCCTATTGATAACTCTCCTAGTCATTTCAAGTTGCATAGCAAACAGCAATATTTGTCTTTATCCCGTCGCAACCGAATCCCATCGTGAATTCTCCTAGAATTTCTTCGCCGTTTTCACACTTGTTCAATTTACCAGCATAAGATCCACCGGAGTTAAATTTCCGTAGATTCAACCGAATGCATCTTTATCCTCGTAGTCACAATTGACGAGCTGTTGACCCTCCCGGAATGGTATCTGAGCTTCTTTAATCATTTATTTTTTTCACCTTTTTAAAAGGCCAATTGTGGTGTCCAAAAGCGTCTGAGAGTCAAAATTTGAAATAAATGCTGATATAATCTTTTTTTTCTGCAGTAACGATCTTATTAATAGGTAAATATGGATCAATTACTTACGTTTAGCTGATATTACTGGGATACTGTACTACGTATCGTGGTAAAATAATGTATAACAAGTGAGAATCGTGTTAACGATTGAGTAACTTTGGAAGTACAACATCATAATTGATCATTGCCTTTATTTAAGTGTTACATTTTTTGATGCACACACGCCTATTTAAACGTTCTAATTTATGAAAGCGTAGTTGTCTCCCGTTACATTCTGTCTTAAACGCGAGAGCACTGCTCCAGTGCTCAGTAAAAACGTTTTACTCTTCCAAGAGATATGTTTCTCTCGTTCAGTATTGCAATTTATTGTTCACTATGGTTGATAGTAACTTGAATTTCGGCCATCCGCATCGATTCGTATGCTTACAGTCATCGATTTATTTTCATTTCAAATGTATGCAGCATTTGGATTCTCTGCAGCTTCAGATCTCTTTTCCATTTGCGGTGGCTACCCTCTTCAAATTTCCGTAAAATCTATTACCGTGTCTCTCTGATATCAGGCAACCATCCCTAGGCCTCGCAGATTGACCATTGCTTCCTCTATAATCATTCTAGCTCCGCTCGCGCTGCTCTGCGGGCCGCGATTCTATTATCTTTCCGTGTAAATCAACACGTATCACAGCCCACCTGCCTCTCCCCCAACGTTCATTCCATTATCCCTCTCCATTACCAAATTTTTCAGCTCTCTTTTTATCTTCTTATCAACTTTGTTTTCCGGGTAGTCTCACCTCTGCTCCTCTGCCCCACGCGAATTACTGTCGAACTATCTTTTCCCATAAGCCATATCATAAAACGAGCCGCTAGTTCCGTTTTTCATTCTCCCTGGATAATATCGTGGGATCGCTATCTTCTCTCATTCAGCCGTCGCCGCTCCTAACAGGGCTTTTCCTTGTCACTGCCCCCCTTTGGGAAGGTTCCCTCGCTTTCGGTACAAGGCCAGTGGGTTATTTTTTAATTTTTGGGCTTCCTTTTCTTATGCAGAATTATTGCGCGGGGGGAGGGGGAAGAATAATTAGGCCTTTATGGGAATGTTTTTATATCCCCGTAAAGCTAAATATGCACATAACATACATTTTTGTTTTGGTATTTTATACCTGTTATTATTTACGTCGATGTGTGCCTCTAAGTAGGAGTACATGATGGGTCTTACGCATGAAACATCTTGCTGTTTCATGGCCGCCGATTTTTTACGTTACCTCATTCTAATTGGTGCCTTGAAAAACCAATTTATGTGGAGAAACATTAAGGTAATTAATTAACTTATTACACTTTATCCTCTTCGTTGTAATGCTGCATTAAGTGTGGATAGCATAAAAAGTTTACGAATATGGAATTTGTTTTGGGAAATCTCTTCGTTTATTCTGCTCAAGGCCAGCGTTGTTAGTCCTTTGGTTTTGAATTGCACATACCCATATGAAATACATGAGATATGTCTTAAAACGGGAACGAACGCCAGATTAAAATTGATTCAGATTGGATGAAGAGATTCAAAATGTTTTCTCAGGTAATATTTCTTGCCTACTTTGCTATAAAAGGGTGCACAATGAATGGATACAGTCAGATTACTTGAATGGATTGCGCTATGCGTCATTGCCTTATTTTTTATGCCATTTCCTAAGTAAAAATTCGAGGTTTATTTCAAATAAGTAATTTTTATTCGGAGCTGGTGTATTGAACTCTCTAATATTTGCTCTTCAATCTGCTTGCCTGCGATCGCCACTTGACTTCGATTATTTTACATTTAGGCGGTTGTTTAGGTGTTTGAGTGCCTCTCTTGACAGTTGTTCTACGTTGATTTCATTCTATAAACATATGTGCAAATGCTCACGTGTTTATAGCTAGTTTGTATGCTCTCTAGCGTATTATTAAAACACATGACAACAAACTTCTCATCAGTCCTGAGCATGCTAACCCCTTAACAGTAATAGCAATATACTCTCCGCTTCTTCGCACAGTGACATTACCTGTGCTTATCTTCATTATTTGTCGCTTTAGGCATTAGGGTGCGCATGGAAACAATAATTTGATGATCAAATCACGGACACACCGAAATCGATTACCAAACTCTTTTCATGGGGCATCCATCTACAATAACTTATGCATTCTACGTGGTGCTCCCCGTCCAATAGTCCTACATTCTGTTTCTTCTTCATCCACTGTATTTGCTCTTCACTCCCTATACATGTTATCTTTCTTCATTATTATTCTCCTTATCCTCCCATCCGAAAAACTTCTCTTTATGTCAGAGATTTTCCTGGAATCGTGTCCCTCTTATTTTTATTCCAATAAACTTCCATTCCACTTACTCTCCCCTAACCGTTTCATAAGTATATTTCTCTTTCCAAATGTGTATAACTGTTAAGTGTATGCGATCTCGAGAATAAAATGTATGTGTGTATGTATGAATAAAAAAGCGTCAACACTTACGTGACCCTATCAACCTCTCTCTCTACCCTCGTATTCTCTTTATAAACCTCTCAACTGTCACCATCTCTCTTCATCCACGTTGGTCCCCACCGCGACCTTTGCCTTCCCTCCAGCCTACGAAACGCGTGAGATCCCCAACCTTAAACACCCCCACCTGGCACGAAAACCTTGTATCATCCTGCTCATGCCCTTCCCCTTTCCATCTCTTTCTCTAAAGCACGCATACACTTTCACCTTTATATATATGTATAACCACTTCACTCTCCCTCTACGCACACATACGCGCTTTTGTGCCCCATCACGGCTATCCACTATGGTTCAACATATTCTCATTTTTTTCTCTCACTCCTCTCCCCACCTCACGATAGGCCTTGCTCTTCAGATATGAGTAACCCTTAGGGAAATCATCTCCCCTCCTCTGTTAATCCCTTGTCTGCCCCCCGCCCTGCCCCCGGCCAACGGCCCCCGCCCCATAGTTCCTGCCCGCTGCCCGCCGCCGTGGGGATGGAAAGTCACACTCATGGAGGCGGCAGTCGACCTTCATATTACCTCCTCCCTCTCTCCCCTTTTTTCCTCCGCACTCGGCCACGCCCCCCTCGCCCCTTGACCTCCTCCCATCACCGCTCACCCCCTTCTTCCTTCCCTCTCAACGCTCTGCGGACTCAGACCAAAGCGGCGGCTCGGTGCGTGTTCCACCCTTGGAGCAAGAAGGTTTGAGATCCCCTGCGTCTCGCGGCCCCACTCCGTCCCTCCTCTGTGTCCTTTTCCTCTCATGTAATCCTTTTCTCTCCCTTTTTATGCGATACTAATACTCAGAATAGGCTGTTTCACCAAAAGAACAGGTTTTAAGTATCGTTTTTTTCCACGGACGGTTAGAAACCATAATAGTTGATTTTGAAACTTAGGAATAATTTTTATGTACCGTCTACTATGCCTCTGATATTTTCTGGGTTAAAATTTATTTTAGAAACTCTTATATCCAAATGAATATATGTTGTTTGCTGTACCCATTGGCGCTCGATGTCACTTAAAATATTATATTTCGCAGTTTCATGTTTTGGAGAAAATTCTGCCGTCTGACGCACACCGTTGATATGGCGTGAACGGTATTGTACATACATGAATGTATAATAGTTGGTGATTACGAAAATGTGGCCGAAAATGTGAAAAAAAATTTCAAGTACGCCATAAGCATTTGGGACCCATCGCTCATCGAATGCGTGAAAGAAACAAAATACGAGGGAAAACCGCAAGCATTGTTCAAAATGTTATGTACGAAGAAAATGTGTAACAGAACCATTTGAAGGACTGTGTTGTGATTCAATACAGACCAGGAAGTTGCATGCAATGCGAAAATTACTGGAAAAATACAGATCACTCGAGATTAAGGTCGACTTGAAGATATTATTCTATCCCCACATATCTGCTAAATAGGTTAAATGAGCCAGGTACACGGTCAATTGGATAGGTTTTAAGAATTACTTTTTCTCACGCACTAATCACTAATATTACGGAAACAACGAGACACTAATACACCGAAACGAATATGAATTTTTATCCCTTCTCTTTCCCAGTTCCTTTTTCCCTTTCTCTTCCTTGTTCATGGCTGGTGCCCTAACACATCTCAAAACCCCCTGCCCTTGGAGCGAATCGTAGGGTAGCTTGTAGAAGAATTCTTTTTTCCCGATTACACGTGCTGCATTCCCCTCCGTTACACATCATCTCTCCGCTCCACCGCTCATTCTTTTCTCCACCTCTCTTCTCTCTCCTCTGATTCATTCCCTTTTGCTTCTCCCATCATCCTCTGGCGGCTCCCTTGTCTCCGCCGCAGTCCGCAGGCCGGTGGATCGGACTGTGTCGGGCGCTCACCTGAGCCATTGTTTTCAAGCGGGTCGGGGGACGAAATAAAAGAGGCAGGAGTGGAAGGGATGGGGTTTTCCGTTGATAGGACCCGCACTCCGGACCAGTCCCCCCATCCGTACGTCCCTGCATTGTGCGGTTGGCGTTCCTTATCGAGTCCCCAAACACCGAGGGGGCTTCCGTCGTATGTTCCGGAAAAATGTGATTTTTTTGGTGGGGGTGAAAGACAAAAGAGGGAAAGGGACAATGGAAACGCGACTACTTCCACCCTGTTTCTGTTTCCCTGTCATTCGCTGCGTGTTTATATATTTATGTTTTTATTTTACGCTACGTTTCACTGAAGACACGCAATTCCCTCCTCACACCACAACTATATCCCCATTTTTTCATGATTCTCACTCTTTATTTCACCTCGTATCTCCATTAAATTGCCCTCTTAACTGCTCGGAAATATTACCATTTACTCTTACCGCCTCGCATTCTCGTAACGTATCTCCCGCCTCATTGTATTATATTGCCTACTCTTTTGCCAAATTTTTTAAGGGGCCCTTCACTGGTGTTGTTCCTCTTTACTTATGTCTTAATTTTTCAAAGTAGAATGCGGAAATTGAGTATCATCCCCGTTATACGACTAACGGGGGTGGTACTTTTAATGAATAGATTGTTGTTTTTTTCCCGAAGACTATTTCGTCATTAAGTCTCTTAGTATTTTTTCCGTAATGATTCTATTTATATTCCCTCTGTGAAGTCTACCATGGTTTACCGCATACGAATGCTATATTTTAACAAATTTAATTGTTCATTTCATCTTTTAGTGATGGAATCACTAAAACTTCCTCTTCCTACTCTCATATATTTCTATGTCTAAAGGATTAATTTACACGTTACGAATTGCATAATCATTAATAATATGTTTAAGGTGCATGCGTGGAGATTTTATTGAAAACTAATTAACTCTTTTTTAAAGGTAGTGTATGGCGTCATGCATTTGACCAATATTTCGGCACAAATTGTTTAAGTAACCATTAGTAACTATGCCAGATATTAGCAGTTTTAGCTGACACATATGCTGGCTGTGGATTTAACGTAAACTTTGGATAGAATATAATTCATTATTTTTATGCATATGGCAACATCTAAAAAAGAAATACAATTTCGAAACAACCACGGCGAGTGGGAGATGAAAAAATAACACCATAAAATGTGCAATTTCCTGAAATAGTTTGAGGGAGCCGAAATATGTTTGAATTGCTGAAAATCTCACAATCGAATTTTTTATGCACGCATTTCTATTAAAAGTTTTATGTGTAAGTTTCAATGATAACGCTAACATATATTTTTCACTTTTTTTCGGCCTACAAGTAACTGCAGAGGTTCCCAACAAACCTTAATTTTCGTCAATGGTATCTTATTATGTAGATAAAATTATGTTTATCGGCAGCATTTTATCTCAATAATTTGTGATAGTGTTTTCATTTTAAAAACACCATTTTTATCGCCTCGCCTATCATGTGACCCCGTCTTTTTAAATCAGGAATGACGTGCGTACACCACGTCTATATGAGACTGAGCAAATGCCCACTGGCTGCTGACCTATTTGCTTTGAAAGGAGATAACGTTGAGAGATTAAACCATTTTCGGAAAAAATGTTATACTTAATTATGGAGGTTCCCAGGTGACATCGCTTTCCTGAAAGGGCAGCGTACATGGCTATGATAGCGTATGAATTGCGCAGACCAAGACTCGGGCTGTTACCTAAGTCATCTGTGGAGTTTGTTTACCTTATTCTTTGCGTACAGAGAAATGTATCCATTTTGTTTCTAAAACTTTGGTGCTCTTCCTGGATATTAATGTCGCTTCCTGATATCACGCTATTTAACCACTAGAATTCTTCTTCTCGAGTCTCAGGTAAAATTTCATTTTTAGATGATACTTGCTAAATTCGTAAATTTTAATATTTGAAAACTTCTTTCGTACTTTATGTTTGTACCTTCCACGGAGAATGGTCAGGGTTTTTATTTTATTTTAAGATAGAAATAATACTTGCAGTACCGTAAACCTGTTTTCTGCGTAATCGCATCGTTACCATCGATCTTTGGTTGCAGATAATTATAATCGCTCTTTCATAATTGCAAGGGTCCACCGAAGAGTTTATGAACTTGCATGATTCAATTGCTTTAAACCTCATGGAAGTATAAATTTTCATTTGAGTTGCGCCAATCATCAAGGTAAAGCTTTCGTTTTTTAAACTTTTCGATGGTGAGAGTTAGCTCTTGAAACCTAGGTCAGTTTTATAGTACAGGTGTGTACATCTCCTAGTGCTTCATACTGATAGGGTAATTTAATTTTCAATACGAACGTCTGTAAAATATTTCAATAAATGAATCTCTTTTCCCTTCAATGTTGATATTTAACTAATTTGGCTGTATTAACATAGCTTAGTATTAAAAAAGTCTTGAAAAACTCAATAATTCACCTTGATCAATATTAAATAAAATTCTCCTTATCCCACACAGGTCCTATCTGAACTTGTCCTTTCGTCGAGTAAATTCCGTCAACGTTCACGCTAATAGACTAAATACAAAATGAAACTTCACGCCTCTGCCAACCTCAGTTTGCACACGGAGAAGCCATAAAATTTACATTATAATGGGGTTGATTTATGATTCTCAAAATATTACCAAAGATACCGCGGCCATGAATACAGGAAGAAACTCGCGGAACTACAAACGATGCTGTCAAGAATACTAAATGGGCGGCTGGAATAAGGGGCTCGGAAGTCCTCCTCGCGAGGATTTTTTCTAAAACGGAATTTTTCGACTCCTCGTGCCAGAGATATCCATCATATCGCGAGATAATTCACGCAATCCCTTTTGGTCTCTCGTCTCTTCTTCCATGAATACATAATATACATTTTCACATGAATGTTCACACACAAACACACCCGCACCAAGATACGAACTGTTTTCCCAATACCTCCGCAAAGTAGGGAAGGAAGCCGTCAACTCGCCTCCTTCCGACCTCGAACCCCTCCCCCGGCGGCGGCCCTTCCGCAGCGTAATCCGGCACGCCGAGGGCGAAAATTCCCCCCCCCCCCTTTAACACCCTCCCGTCCACCGCAGAGCGGGATACTAAACCACTCCTGCGAAGAGAGAAAAATTCCGAAACGAAAGGAGCTAGTCGGTTACTTACCCACTTAAAGGGGGAGGCTTAAGATCTTGAAAACTCTGTCCGTGGGAGGCTCTTCGGCGGCCCGTCATCCCGCAGCATCCCTTTTATCCTTAAATGATGGAGTGCCGAGAAGACTCGGGCTGGTGAGAAGTGTGGTGGATAAAAAAACGAAGAATCCGAGGGCTGGATTTCGGAATGGAGATGGAGATAAGAGGGGCACCACCCCTTTCATTATTTGCCTTCTTTCCACAAATACGGCGGGAACAGCGTTGTGTTTAAGAAAGACTTCATATATCCCTAGTTCTTTTATGCTTGAACCACCTTCCTTGCGATTTTCAAAACAGGAAAGGTGACTGATAGGTGCAAAGAAATACAAAAATGGGTCTGCCGCTAAGACCTAATATATGTAAGCGGGTAACAGTGAGATACAAAATTGATGGTAGCAGCGTGCGACAAGTGATGACATCTTATGGAAATATTGATACCATTGTATTAATGCGATGAAAAACATTTTAGGAAGTTGCGAGAAGAACGAGTCAGAGGGCGTGATTGATAGAATAACTTATCGCTACGAAGCCCGTTTTAGCTTTCATAAGAAGAATTTACTTTGTCGTGAGAATGGATTTAGCTCTGTAGTGAGATAAAAGAAAGTTGACGAGTAAGTCAGACGCGATTGCTGTTGGAAGGAGAAGAAGGCAAACTGTTCACACGCTATTCTAATATGCCGAGGGAAAGTCTCAAACTCTTTCTTTCTCTTCTTGCATTAAAATAAGACAAGGGTTAAAAGGTATATGATCCGCCAAGAATTATGCCAAGTTAACTTCCGTTCCACAGGGAAAGCGCCAGCATGGTTACAGTATTTCGTCGTAAAAAAGTTACGACAGTAACTTTTCTGCTGGGAGGTTAATTCACTTGCAGATAACTTTGTAGGCAATGGATAACTATTATTAATCAATAGCTTAGTGCTGATAATTATGAAAAGTCGGCTTTTTAAAAATGCATGCGAATTATGTTAAATAAATTCATTGCTTATGACGCAGCTAGGGATTATACGATAAATTTTAAAAGCTAGAGTTAAACAAAGATTTTTGGTCTCATTTACGCCTTTTCCCATGCATTGTTTTCCTCGACGTTTATATATTGCTTGTTGATGAATTTTTGCCAATCAACGCTGGATTGCAAGTGTAATATCATTTCGCGGAAGCGAAGAAAAGCGTTTACCTACTCTCGAGTCTTCGCGACTTTGTGATATTTCTTTTTATTAGCTTCTCTTAATTAACATTGGCTCTTGATATTCGCATTGTCTTTCATCCGTGGATCATTGATGGATCAACCATAAGCTGGAAAGATCGTGTTCGGATACGGTTATTGGTGTGGAGGGTGTTCCATGGTGGGGCGAGGCGGAAAGGGCTTGTGTCATCTGGTGAGTATGAGACAAGGAAGGCGAGGGATCTCAAAAGACTCGGTCGAGTGCGTGACATCACAGTTGGCGCAGAACAAAGCCTTTGAAGTACGCCGAAATATTTTCCACGCGCACCCCCCGTTCCTTCTCTCCTACCGTCACTCGAACATTCCGATCGAGGTTCTCTTCCTTTGCGCACCTCAAGCGTGTACACTCCCCCCGCACTTAACATGTTGTTCTTATAACATCATTCATTCTCCCTCGACTTCTTCTCCTCGTTCTTCACCTTTTATTTATCACTCTTTGTGAGTCATCCATGAGTAATGCGCAGGTCAAAATATTCGCATATTGACCGGGAATCATTGTCGTCTTTTGGTCGACAGTGTAAAACCAGGACATAGGCTTTTATGACGATATCTTTGTCCGCTATATTGATCACTTGATTTACATTTTTGTAGCATTTTTGACTAAGCGATTATTTTTATCTCAGGATGAAATTTAAGTTTAATTTCGTTTTTTTTACACCTAAGTCCTGAGACAAAAAAACCTCATTATACTTTATATGTTTTTCGTTTTATACATTTTGTCTCAAGTTTTATGTGTTTCCTGAAATTCATTTGCTCTATTTATACTGCCGTCTTCATAGAACCAACATTAATGTACCTACTCTTGTGAAAGGGACAAAGAGAGGAAGAGAAATCGTGGCTTATCGTGTTTTTCTCTGACTTATTATTTTCAGTTACTTCTTTTCGTTTTATTTTATACTCTTTGAACATTTTACTTAACGTGTACCTTGACCCTCTCCTCCCCAAATTGCTTTAGTAGGTACATACATTTTTTCATTGCATTATTCTTTCTTTTTTTTGCATAGCAAATTCCGGAAGAGAGACTTAAAAGAGAAATGAAGTATATCAGTATTTGCGTAGTAGTGGACGAATGCATCCTTGTGGGCAACTTGACTAACCGGGTTCGAGTTTACATACTTTTGCTGATTATACATTGCCACTATTAGATAATTTTTCGTGGATATTATCGCGCAATAGTCACAAAAATTGGTTTTTCTCCATGCTGGAATCCCAAAATGGGTCTTGGAAATCTCGCTGCTAAATTATAAGAACTTACGCTCTTTGATTTGCTATTATCGATTATAAGAAAGCATAGATATACTGTTGATTGGGTTTTATACTGAGGGAGTCAGGTGTATATTAAGCATTTTTTGGAGGATGAAGCGACTTATAAAATCGAGAAAAATACTCGAAATCCGGGACGCTTGGACACAAACAATGACAGTTGTCCTCAAGCCGCCACATTTATTCTCATATCACTCTGAGCCCTACCCGTGTCCCAACGCTGTAACCGTCTGCAGCCATGTTCTAACCATGACGGACTCTATAACCCCTCTTTCATCCAGTTCTTCCTCTTGGTCGCAGTTCCTCCTCCCTCTGTTGGGTTGAAAAAAATGAAAAAATCTCCTTTCGTCACTCGCTCCAACGTCCTCCGTCTTGCCAAAACTGTGAGGCAACGGAGCGCTTAAACCCTCCCACCCCTTCCCTTAATAACCCTCCCCCTCTCAGATCCTTTTTAAGCTGGACGGGAGGGAGGGGTTTTATTTTAAGATCATCCCCGCTATTCTCCCCCTCGCGCGACGCTCCTCAGTTTCGCAATTGTTTCCCTTTTGACCGCGTGGTTTTTGAAGTCTGCCTTTCCCTCCCTCCGCAACCCCCTTCCCCTCTAACCGTCTCTCCACGTCCACCTCTATCCCTTTTCTCTCCCGACTAACCCTCCAACTCCCTCCGTCCCCGAAACCATATCCATGCACCCCTCTTTGAAATATTTGCTCCCTTTCCACGCCACTACATTTTTCGACTCCCCTTCTCTCATTTTGGCCACCGCCGTGCGCGTGGCGTATAAAACGGCAGACAGACAGATGCACCGGCGGCGCCTTATCCTTGCCGGCCCATCTCACCTCTCCCGCGATTCCCGTGCATGCATGTATGCCTCTCTCCTTTCCTCCCGTCCACTCCCTTCTCCATCGCCCCGCTTTGAGCGGTGCTATAAGGCTCTCCTCCCTTCCTTTCTATCGTACCTCCTCCTACCCCTCCCTCCCCCCGTTGGTTGGTTTTAAAGGGGAGGGGACGGAGAAAAATGCTGGCCCAGGTGTGCGCGTTATAAATAACGATGGTGATGTTATCCTACCTCCTCATCTCTCCCCCCTTCCCTCCCATGCACCGCCTCATCCCCCCAAACTGCCTCCTTATCCTCCTCTACTTCCTCGTCTCCCTCCCCTGATACCTTTGCCTTCTCTTCTCTATATCATTTGCAGCCGTACGTGTGCATGCCAGCGGGGGATTTTTAAGTTTTTGGTCGAGCACTTGTGGGGAGGGATTCATTTCAACTGCTTTAATATAAAATATCGCCTTGAAAGTAGATAAAATTATAAGATATCTTATTGCATATGACATGGCTAATTAATATTCACGAAAACTGCTGCTTAACATTTATTTTGCTGGTTTACTTTTAGAAATTTTTGGGAAATGTGATTACGTGATGTTATCACTTTTTCCGAACTTCAGTTCTTGTTTCATGTACTAATGGTGCGTGGTAAGAAGGGATTTTTGTACCAATCAGTTTGACAGTGTATCTTTCTAATTTTTTCGATGCTGTCTGCCCTAGATATAAACTGTCAGGTGAAAATAATATTCTCCGTGTTTCACTGAAACTCGCGTGATCTGAAATTTTCAAGTTGTCTCAGCCTAGCGTGGCCTTCAATTCTCTGTGGCTCCAGGCCTAGTCCTTCCATCAGCTTAGTAACATTGTGTTCCTTTTAACAGTTTTTTATGAGTGTTTATTCATACATGCATTTACATTTATTTGTTTATACATACATTCGTTGCGGCTGAACAGTATTTGTTGAGACATGAAATATGATGACAGAATATGCACCATCGGAAACCACTCTTGACATCTCTTCTTCATGCGCGGCTGAGATTCAACGCGTGGAAGATGACGGGTTAAGGTGAAACGTGAGGAAAGAGCGGGGGGTTAAATTTTAAGCGCTTTTTGGCGCGCGCATGCGAGGAATACGAGCGCTCGCACAAAATTTCCATCGCGAATTATTTTTAATTATGTCTGTTTTTTTTGCTTCGGCGATGCTTTACGAGGGGTGTTAAAACTGAAAAAAATCTCGTCTTAAATGTATCTATTCAATGCGCTCATTTCCTCTCATGATAGCTGCTTGGGTTTCAGTCGATATCCCTTCACAAGGATTGGTTTGCTAACGGAATTGGCCATGTGATTCCTTAATCCCCATGTATGTGTTATGATATTCCATTTCAATCGGGGCATTTTAGCTGTAAATATTGCTATGCTAACCTTGTGTTTTGAAATTAACAACTGTGGTATTTTTTGTTTATCTTTACTCTGAAAATTAAAAAAAATAAATATACTGACCAATTTTAATTTAAAGGGCATGTGGTACAATTTTTCTTGATTATAATAAATCCTTTGAGACTTATTAGAATTACAAGAATTTGCCTTACATACTTACTTTATGAATGGTTAGTATTTGCGTACACTGCTGATTTTCATTTATTTTACTGCTTTACGCTCTAATTTACTTGCGAATAATGTTGACCGGTAGAAAGAGACCTATAATGACCAATAGCATTAATTAAATTTTTCCTATCATGCAACATTACCTTTTAGAATAAAATGAAGATGATGCGTTCGAAAAATTAGCCTTTGACTAAAGTTATTGTGGCCTCATATTCATTTCTCGTCACCTAAATATATTTGATTTTTATCCGCGAAAAGAATATTTATTCTTGCGCTCTTTTTATTTCAATGACATTAATTGATAGTCATTGTTTTATTGCGCTGGCTTCTTTTGTTTTCGAGCGAGTGGACGGATTTTGCAAGGGTAACATTAACCGACGCTGGTCGAAGGGGATGAGAGGAATGCGTTTGGCCTTCTGCCGGGTGTCTGTTGCATTTGGCCAAATGCTTCAAAACATTTTGGAAGGTCAGATAGAGCAGGTTTCACGCCGAAACCGAAGCAAATACGCTGAGCCGTTTTTAGGTGAACTTTAAGGATCTCGAATAGCGAAGGATCCCTTACGCGCAGCTCTTCAAGTCCCTAGTCAGCCCCTCTTTTATATCTGCTGCTTCTCTACCGTTTATCTTCTTTCCCAGCTTATATTTCTGCTTTTCCTCTCTGGCTCCGATTAGGTGATATTTCATTAATTGCAGCATAGCCAAACTTCTAAAAGGGCTACGACTAATATCCAGATGTCAAAAAGGCATGCATAGAGGAAGCGAAACACTAAATATCTTGGGCCATGTACCTGAAATTAAATGGAAAGCATATTTTAAAATGGAAACTTTATGTGAAACGTTTGATATTGAATTATAACACGATTTTGTTTCTCTTTAGTGTTACTTAAACAGAAAGCACTTTCGACTTGCATGAATTCCATATTAATGCTTGTGTTTACTGAAAAATACCAAAAAATAAAACTTGTCTGCCACAACGTTTCAAAACTTTGAAAAAAATAGTGCACACATTTTGATTGAATAAAATTTAAAATGTCATTCGGTGCGTGAATTAAAATATGGAGGTCGTTGACAAAACAAAGGAATGGGGTGAAAAGGATCTTGGAAACAATATTTTTAAATAATATTGTTAATTTCAACCTATATTTATAGATTCATCGGCAGTCGTCAATCCGAAGATTGGTTTGCTGCAGCCCTCCAATCTGCTCTCCTATTAGCCAACTGCTTCAGACCTTCATATTTTATTAAAATAGCACAATAAAACTGATAATGCTGTGTATTCATTATTTATTTTTACCATGGCTGCGGACGAAGGAGTTCGACTATGTTTGAATAACAAATTTAGAACGAATATCAAGAGTATTGGTCGATAAAAAGGCACCATTGTTGAAAATACCGTTGGAGATGGCGTTCCTGTTACGGTTTTTCATATATCATGCACTACTTTAGCGAGTGCAACACATTCACTGATTAACATTATTAGGTCCTTTTTTGACTACCATCATTTCTCCAAAGATCGTTACGCTATACGCTTCCTGGGGGTCTTGATTAATTGAAAAACGTGTAGGAGGAAGAGTTTTGGGCAATGTCGTTCGGAAAATATGTTTAAACCTAACGGATGCAATTTTACTTTAAGGACGTGCAGGGAGGAGATAATTTTCACGGTTCGAATGGGCCTAAATTTACTTCCCAACCTCCCTCCAACGCCGCAAGAACGTCTCAAAACGTGTTGATCGATGAGCACACACACAGGAAGTGGCTTGTATGAGAGGAGGGGATTGTGCATCCTTGCTCATTCGCAGCCGTCTGCCCGCATTTGTCCCAATAAACACTAGTTCCAGGAAGTCGTTTCAGTAGGATTCTATGGGATCCCGGGTCTCGTGACGCACGCTTACTCCCCCCTCCCCTCTCTCTCTCCTTTGCTTCCTTACGCGGACCTCTGTCTCATCTCTTGCCTGCCTCGGTCCACTGCTCCTCTTCTTTCACACCCCATTTCCCTCCCGGAACCCGTTGACTGGTAGACTGCGAAAACTTTTTTATGCCCTTCTGTAACGCTGGCTCCAAGCTCCCTTTCAATACTTCTTCCGCGCGTTCTTGGAGAATAATTGCAAGTCTCCACGTCTTTCCTTCTGCATCGAGAAATACTTGGGAATAGAATTTAGTTTCACTCGAACTCTGCTTAGAAAAAGTCACGGATTAGGGTGTTCCATCCTTTTATTATGAGACTAGATTGTCAAAAATTCACTATGACTAGAAGGTGTGCGAGAAATTGAGGCATTACCTATGTATGCCCTTGCTATCAATAGATTGTCCTGTTTTCAATTGCGTTGGAAATACCGAAGTCCATGGCTATGCTATCGTCTACATTCAGTTATGGGAGTATTAATTATTCTTTTTACTTTGAAGCTGTAAAGTCGCCATTTTTTAATACAAATAATATAAGAAAAAGCATGAAAAATAGGGCAAATGTTAAATTTTATCTGGTTTTGATGCTAAATGTTATTTAGTAATTGAAATAAATTTCCTTTTTATGCGTTTTTATAAAGGTAAAATTTCTTTGTATGTTTCTTGTAAATTGATTATATATCTGAGAACGTATAAATTAAAGAGGTGTCGTTGATTGCGACGGTGTCGATCGTCTAGGGTTAGGGGATAAAGAGTTTAGGTTGATGAGTGGTGAGAGTAGGTAGGTAGTCGATGAATAGAGAAGATGAAGCGCAGTTGAGAGTTGCTTGTCCCCCGAATCAACATCTCGGGTAGTGTTCTGACTCAGAAGTGGATATAATTCTGGTGGCGCGATGATTAGGAAAGGAGTGTATAAGGGGTGTATAGTCAAGGAGCTCGTTGATGATCTGATTTCAGTAACTTCTCCCCTGGTGATTGGTGCGTTATCCTCTTCTGTTTGTGGAAGTTTTCTTATCTTGTCATTTTGATGCTCTCACCATCCATATCAGGTTATTTTATGATGAATAATAATATGTATTAGGCATTTTGAAACTGATTTGCTTCTATAGTCATCTCGTTCTTGGAGAGTGAAAATGGATATAAATAAAATTAATGAAACCCTTCGAGGAGGGTTATAAATTCATCTTTATCTTTATCTGATATTTGGAAAGTAGAATGGAAGGATTTTTGTAAAGTCTCTGCAGTGATAAGATCATCCTTACAAGTATCTTTTATCTTTGTATGCATCCCTGTTCAGCTCTTCAATCCATTTGCTTCTTCAAAATTCCTGTTTGTTTCCCTCCTCTTCACACTTTCTTCAAAATTACAGGCATGCTAAGAAAAAAGAATAATAAGGCTAGAATGATTTTTTTCTTTTCCGAATAATATAAGTGGATTATGAGCATTTTCAGACCTTATTTCACTTTACTCAGAATCATCATTTGGTACTACAATTGTTGAGTGTTTGGTTTCAAGACAGCTCTTACTTAATTAACTCTGTCATGGGACCATCTCTTGTCTTTATCGCAGAAATATATATTTGCCTTGCATTGCCTTCCTGAGCTCCTGAAACATTCTGCCTCACTTTTCGTAGTATAAAATTCCTTATCCGATTCTTTCTCTTCCGCGCTTCATTAACATTATTTGCTTCATTAACCCCTCCAACATTCCTTCTCTATACTTTCCATCAGCTTGTGCTGACTTCTTTGTTATCTCCCATCCCAATTTTTTTACGTGCCCGTAACATCTCTGGATTATCTTCTTTACCATCTAGAATACATTCTCAATTCCTTTCAACGTACATACACATCTCAATATCCTCTACGCTTATCCTCTGTATAAATATCAGGTTTTTCAACCATATTAAGCCAGGATTTTACTAATCCTCTACTTATTCCTTGACTCACAGTTTCTGTCGATAATTCCTTCCCTTCCGTGTATGCTTCCTCATCCAGCGTAATTGTGAGCTTTAAAACCTTCGTACCATTTCCATCGAGAATACCTCAATGCCGATGACTTAACTGTTTAATCTGCTGTATTCTATTGCCTCAAAAGTTCATATTTATTAATACTTTACAGTCTTTCTATTTCTCTGGTATCTGATAATCTCTGTCTTCCCATGATTAATCTTATCCCACACCTTTCACACTGTGCCTTTGAGGAACTCGCTGTCAACTCTTTCCACGTATTCCTATTTCCTATCTCTTCCATTGTTTTCAAACCATTTTCGTCGAGCAAAAATATCTAACGGTGGACACTCCTATCTCTCCAATCGGTGGCCATTTCGATTGTTCTTTTCTTACCTGTTACGTGTGACGCATCTTAAGTTTTCTAATACATTTTCTCATTATTATTGTTCTCATGAGAAAAATATGAAATAAACAACACTATCACAAAAAATACGGAAAGTTTTGCCATTATCTTGGCAATGGCAACACTTGCCGAATTACAAAAGATATAAAGTATTTTTTGTATAATGTTGTCAGCCACTCATTTCCAAAAATTGTCGCCTGACACTTAAAAATTTTTATGAAATAAATAATTATTTATGGAAAACCCTCTGACTTTAGTTCTCTTGAATGAATTAAAACACTGTGTATGAAACCCTCTACATGAAATATTTTGACTGACTTTTTGGAATCACGATACTACCTTGAGGCTCCTCGCCATCAGAATTGTTTGGAACTATTCGTCTTTTTCGGCCTTTTCAACTGAAAAACTAACACGAGAAATTCCCTGCTACCTTCGCCAAGTCATTCAAGCACCTGCTCCTCATGCCGAGGTCTGAAAATCCTCCCCCTTCTCACCTTCCGGGTGACTGTGCCAAAGCATTCGAAGACGACTCTCTTCCTTTGCTCTTCGACTGCCGATCGGTTACGCGCTCAGCGGAATCATCCTCGCCTGCATCGTCTTTGACTGGCGCTTCATTCCCACCCGAGCTACATCTGTCCACCCCTGCTACTCAAATACCCTCTCCATTCACGCCCCCAACGTCTCACCGGCTCTTGCAGTTTTCTTTTTCGTTTCCGAGTTTAGTGTAAACCAAGGACCCCATCTTGTCGTTTACGTGAAGTTTTGTTTAGTAAATTCAGATTATAAGTATATCGCAGAAGCTGAATTAGTAAATTCCTAGTTATTACTGAGTTTTAAAAGAATTTACTCTGTCCTGGTGTCGGTATTGTTACCTACAAGTTTATATTCTGCTTTCAGATACGAGTTCAATCCACCATTAAATCAGCTTGCCATAGTTTAAACTTTTCTGGAGTAAATGGGTCGTTCATGAACAATGCATAAAGGTTCTTTTTTATTTTGGTTAAACTACGTCAATAAATGGTTTTGTTTAAAATTGTTTGGCTGCCGTAAAAGTGCATTTCATCCCATACTGAACACTTCCCTCCCCCTCTGTACCATTGATAACTAAGCTTTTAACATGTCTGTATGCGTTGGGTATATCTACATATAATATAAATGCGGGGCAAGTTTTATTGAGAAGGTAATGTAAAATTCAGCTGCTTTGATGGAAATATGTTGGTTTTGACCCGATTTATCAATATATCATGCATTTTTTAAAAGATAAATAGGTTTGAAAATAGTAAGACATTTGAAATATTTTATTTGAGAATTGAGCGGTTAAATTTGTTTTTATTTTATTTTATAGTTAGGATGATCCTGTTTTAATTTTATTGCAGCCAATTTCGGTCTAACTAACTTTTTCCACCTTATTCGTCCGTTTGCCACCTTATTCGACAATGTCCAGTTGGAGCGTGAAAGATCCAGATTGAGAGTTACAACTTACCTATAACTACCTATTACCCTGCAATGGAATAAATTTAATTTTATGAATTGAAGTGTCTTCCATGAAATTCAGTTTGCGTATTCGAGCTTTTTTTGGAATGTGGCCATTCATTTATACCCTTGTTCATTAGAAGGAAAGGGATTTCTGACTTAGTGTACGATAAAGAACGATAGGGTGGGACTACGTCAAGGCGAGTAAGTGTGCGAGGTTTCGTTAAATGTACGGTCACATTTCATCATAAAATCTATTCTAGCTTGAAGCGGCATAACGGCAAAGGAGCGTGAGGCGTCCCTTTCAAGTCATGTCTACGCTTGCGTGAGAGAGAATTATCGACCCGAAACTTGGACCTAAGTTTATTCGCAAATTATTTGGCCAGCGTACTAATTATACGAGAAGACTCCGTGAAATGGAAACAAAAGGGATGAGTGGTGCTGCATCATTTGTCGGCGAATGGAAGAATGATGTTGAGGGAAATTCCGTCGAATTATTGCTTTCGCTTCAATCTGCATGTACTATCAATCGTTTGTCTTCCAAGTAAGAATGGCAGTTGGCTTTTATGGGGGGCGAGTTGAGATAATCAATCTTCATTTCTCTGTGTGAGTGGAAACGTGAGAATCCTATGGAGGGAAGATCTTGATAAGGAGTCTTAAAAATCTCTATAGTCCACGCATCGTCTAAATATTTTGTAGAGGATGCCCCTTGCACCAAGAAACCGATGAAAAGCAAGTTCTTGAGAATTACTTGGATGCACAAAATAGCGTGAAAGCGTGGATCTAACTAACATAAAACGTGAACTCGTAGTGAAAAATGTTATATAATTTATTAGCGTAAAACAGGACACTTCTGATGTACGCATGCATTCTATTTCCTGTGAATCACCTATACCGTGATATCATGGTATCATGTCTCACTCAATTTTAAACTGCGCTTCATCTTCTCTACTCATTGACTACTTACCTACTCGCACCACTCATCAAATATGTCCTCATGTTTTGGTGGTCATAAAATATTGGAAAGAAGCAAAGCGTGCAATCTGTATATGCTTGCGCCTCACATATTGGAAATATTCACCAAATTATATAAGTTGGGATATATCTAGTTCTCAGAATTTTTGCAGATCGACACAATTTAGGGCCTTAGATCTTGAATACTGTCAACCACTTGAATGAGACACGTTAAGGCATTGGAGCTTACTTTTTATCCCGATTGGAAGGCACACGGTCTACTTACAAGTGAACATATTCTGCTGCACTTCCTTAGGTATTTATTGTATTAAATATTTGATGCGATTAGCGTAAGGTATATTTATAAATTCCCATATGTTATTGGAGAGTATTAATCTCTGTGAGACAAAGTTTTCAATCTGAGGCAGATCATATCGACTGAATTCCCTCCTGTCCGTCGCAAATATATCTGCAGGTGCTAATTTGTATGAAATATAGGAGGCTGTCTTATTTGGAGTTATTATATTTTGTAAATTGCTTCAATTACAGTGAAACTGTTTTATTTTTCGGAAAGTTGTAGGTGCTTGGATAGCGTGGGACTGATTTTACTTTTAAGATCTTCGCCGTGGCCGAAAAATATATGCACATGATTACAAGTTAAATCATTTAATGTTTTCTTCTCTCGTTTAAGCATCTTGGTAAACTCAAGATGCATTCTCAGTAATGCTCCTCTAATGATACCCGCCTCTGTAATGTGGATCATTAGACCTTCATTCGTCCGTAGATAAGAATCTGAATTTTGATGACAGGGCCCATAATTTAGATTCATGCATCAAAACTCTGAATCAACATATTTTCAGTGAATTACGATCAGGTTGACTGTAGTGAAGGTTGAGGAAAATGACCCATGCACTTGCTCTAATACGTTTGCCGTCTGAGTTCCTTGGGAGACACAAAGTGGAATGCAAAGTTAATACAAATCATCTCGCATTAAGAGGTTGACAAATTACCGTTTGTACCACTCTCGCTCCCAGACCCACTCCTCTTCCATCTCTCTTTCTTTATATATGTGCTAACCCCTCCCCTCCTCCCCAGACTTAAACATGCCCCCTCCTTCCTCTCTGGCCTGGCCTGCCTTCTCCGGGTAGGACTGTTGAGAGAGTCTAAAAGCGGAGAGGCCTGCAATGCCGTGAATACGGAGTCAACCACCACATAAATATCTGGCGGCGTAATCTTCCCGGCAGCAAGGCAATCCGGCGGCATGATGAATGGCAGGAGGGAGAGGAACAGAGGCGTAGGAGGGTCGGGGGAAGAAGGCGGAGACGTGGGTGGGGGATTTTGAGGAGGGAGGGAGGAGTCGGGGTAGTTTTGGCGAAGGAGAAGGGCAGGGTCGAGGGAATTAATGGAGGAAGTAAGGAAGGGTGAGATGTAGGCGGGGTGGGGTAGGGTTGGATATCGGAGTGCATGCGAGAGGGAATGCTGGGGTGGAGGGGTTGTGGAGACGACTGGGGGTGAGGGTAAGGGTGGGTGAGGTTTAAGGGTGTGGAGATGAGGGGTGGTTGAATATGGTTAGATGGCTGTAGACGGTAGCAAGTGGAGGGGTGAAGAAAGTGGTAAAGGAAGAAGAGGCGATGAAAGGAGTGGAAAAGGGGAGAGCGTGTTCGGTGACACGAAAGGGTGGGAATAAGTGGAAAGAGCAGAAAAACGTGGCACACACCTACTTATTGAGTGGCCATCGGATAAAATGCGGCATTTTCACCAAGAGTATCATGTAGATGAAAAGTCCTGCTTCCTATACTTAAGTTATTTAACTGCTTTACTAAAATAAATTATGTTGTAAGATAACATTCTAGTAAATATTGACAGTTGTTATCAGAATGATGATGATTGATGACAAAACACCATTCTTAGAAAGTTATTTCATTGAAGATTTTTTGTTCAGTTTTAGGTCTAGGTTTTAGGTATATATTCCCGATTTCAGCCAAGATAAAACCATTTCTGAAACGAAAAAAACATCTAGGGGAGCTATGAACTCGCAACCATTGAGTTACTATGCCCATGCGTGGAGCAACCCACTCGGCAACCGCGACCGGCTGTCTGTATATTGCTGTAGGATTTGAGACAATAGACGTCGCTGTTTCTGTATTATTCGTCGTATAGCATTAAATTCGAGGAAGCGGTATAAAATATGTCCTCATTTTCTAATTATATGGCCATTGGGAAAACATTGCTTAACCATCGACTACCTTCAAGTGTATCCTCAGTATGCAATTAAGATCAACGAATCGAAGAAAAATGTACTGCGGGAGGTTTTCGAGAAATCAAGAATTTTGATCAATGAATTTTACGAGATTATTCCATTGACGACGTGTTTTAGAATCAGAGTTTAGCATCTGTTCATTGTATATGGTCGACTTTATTTATTTTAGGAAGTAAATATTTGATATCAGTATTGCTTAAAATGTCCTCTTGTGCTTCAATAACCTGATATTATTTTTTACCATGTCTTCCTTACTGTCCATTTTATTTGGTGTCGTTTTTTGTTGTCTAATCAGCGTAACTAAAAAAAGAAAAACCTTGTGAAAAACACCTAAAATGACAGAAGAGACATGCTGAAATTAAAAATTGCTGAATTCGATCCTATTCATCGAGAGAATGAATGAACTATTAGAAATCACGAAAAGAAACTCCAGTGTGAGGCCAGATATATACAAGATGTATAATGTAGGCTTTGAAGGTTAACATAATATTCACACCAAGGTGAAGAATGATCATTAGTCACGAGAACTTTCGAATAGAACGAATTATTGGGAGTAGAGACTTAATATACTGTCGCAGTGTTGAAATGCATCTTAGAGACCTTGAGGATTGCAGAAAAAGTGGATAGTGTACTAAACCTTAATAAATGCAATTATATCGCTAGGTGAACCTAACAAAGAAAATAACTACTACTTATGGCTTGAGGATTGGATAATTATGCTTCCGTGGTAACTTTTCCGGCGTTCTTAATGGTGACCTCTACCAAGAGGTTTTCGTGAACACGATGCCTCCAGCTTTCATAAATCTTTTCCCCTTTATTTTAATTTAAACGAGTGATTTACAAAAGATCGCGCCCTTTAAAATCCAGGATTAAGAATCGCAATCCATCAAAATGATCTAGATGAGGAAATGCTGGACTATTTCTCTTCAAGACCTTTTATTATGTAATTATTTTTTTCAGTAGATATAGGTCCATTAATTTTTAAATTGGTGTATTTCTATTTACCGACGTTTCGCTCTTCTATATATGCTTCTTCAGGGCTCAGAGAGAGAGAGAGAGTTCCTTCTGAATTGATTAAAGGTATATTATATTTATTATTTTATGATGAGGAAATTATGGTACCAAGGGTGAAATTTCTAGTACAATGAGTGGCGCAGGACTAGTGTATTCCATTTGAGTGAATACTTCCTCGAACTACACCAGTATAACGTTCGTGAAAGAGAATTCAGGAAACACCCTAGTTAATCACTTGTAAAAAATAGTTCAATCAAAATGATATTAATGATAAATTCCTGCTTACTCATTACCTTTGTGTTAAAAGCCAAGTTAAATCAATATGGTTACACTTAAGGAGCCAACAGTTACGCAAATGAGCTAAACCATTTCCCAGAGGAGATAATCTTTACTAAAAATCTGCTTTTTACTCATAATCTGAGGTAGCATTAAATGACCAGAGGCTATATTTTGTGGATTTCAATATGTAATAAAGCAGGGTTTAAGTGTTTAATAGTTGAATTATTAGTTTGATACCGGTTTATGTTAATTACTAGCCGAACTCGAAACTGGACACGGTACATTTTAGAATTTTACATAGTTTCCCTGTTCTTGAGTCGCCTACATAAATCAATTCGTTTATGAAATCTCCAGTTCTAGGAACATTACATCTATAATAGGTAGATACCCAGCACGCTACACGTTATCTCGGCCAGGGCGCCCGTTAATCGTTCAGGTTGTCATTAGTAATTAATAAAATGAACGTAGAGAAGGCACTGAAAGAGCATAATCGTTTTGTTTGTAATGTCGTTAATGAAAGATCGTGACATGGGCCGTAGATGCTTCGTGTGCCCATTTTGCCAACTTGCCAAAATGCCGGACAGGGTAATATTAATAGATATCCTGCAGGCATTACTCAAGAGGACTGTAAATCAATTACGGATACGTGGAAGGATGGAGGAAGACAGGTAAGAAATTTACGCGGGCGCGGGAGAAAGATAAGTGGGAGTAGGGCCCTATAAAACGGAGGTGGAGATGGCGGAGATATGATGGTATAGGAGCACGAGTGAATAACTGATTGATTAATTATAACCCTTTATTAATTTTGGTGGTGTTTTAGATAAAGAATATTCGTGTTTCCCCAAACAAGAAGACCGAAAGGGGAGTGCATTGAAACCAGAAAGAGCAGAGTGCGGATGTTCAGATAAAGTGGAAGATAACGTAAGAATGGAAAGTTGAGGAAGGCTGATTGGATGAAAGGAGCAAGTTCTGATTCAGGGGGTGTGCGTGACGGAAAGGAGGTGACGGGGATTGCAGGGAAGTTAAAAAGAATATGTTTGTGGAAATCCACGGAGACTAACGGGTAGTAAAAGGGAGCAGAACTCAGACGTGTACCGACAGATTCTAAATTCGTAGACCTGAAGCGTGAATGTTTTTGAAATAGCTGGTGACTTTATCACCCGCTCTGTATTGAGCTTCTGAATCCATTGGCGGCATTGCACACATCCAGTCGATTCAATGAAGATACGCTGAAAAACGGAACGCGCAGAAAAGAAAAGTCGACATTCTCCTGGAAGTATGAACAATAATTTGCAACCATTACATTCCCCTAGAAGTATGAACAATATAATTCAACCATATCTTTTGCTCGTGGTTGTTTTTTATGATCAATCTAATTCAAATTTGGGTTTTTAACATAATATTCATTTTAACTCAGATCCTAGTGACTCCGCAAAAATTTAGTATTACTCATATTAAGTTTTAACTAACAATTGCCGTCGTATTTCTCTTGCAGCTCCGAATATTTTAACTTTTGCCTACTTTTATCCTCTTTCGCAAAATAAACCTTTTTTGAATTATTACCACAATTGAAATAACTCTACTAGTAAACAATATTTGGAATACTGTTTCGAGTCCTATCATGTTATAATTAAGTGCACCCTGCGATTTTTCCAGAATTTATAATAGAACTCTTGTTTATTACTTCAGCTGTAAAATAAATAATTAATAAATAAATAAAACTTTTATTGTCGTAGACCCTTATCGGTCTTTCAGACACCTTAGTACATTAATTATCATTTACACAAAACATAATTTTAAAAAAATATAATAATGCTTATAAGACAGTGTCTACACAAAATTTACATAGTAATAATAAATTTACACAAAAAAATTCAAGAAAGGGTTTTCACAAACAAATTAAAATTGATCACAGTGTTACAACAATCATTTCCATTTTCACTTTCTCCCTCAACATCTTTTCGTGATTATGGATTGAAATAATTTCCTTTTAAAGCAGGGTACAGAATTACATGTTTTTATATCTGTTGGGAGAGTATTCCAATTTCTTGCTACAGTGGCGATGTAAAATTTATGGTAAATTTCAGTTTTGTGCTGTGGGATCTGTAGGTCTAAATAATGGGATCTTGTTAACCGGTTTTGGATGTTTTTTTTTAAATAAAAGAGTTGAACAGGTATGGAGGACAGGTTGACTTGAAAATTTTGAAGGCGGAGAGAATAGATAAATAAAGCCGTCTTTCTCTAACTTTAAGCAATTTTAGTCTCTTGTATGAATCAGTAACATCATCCCACCGTTTCAGATCACATACAAATCTCACAGTAGCATTCATACTAATCTGGAGCTTATTATTTGTTTCTTCGTTAGTATTAATTAGTACACCGCAAAAGTAATCAAAATGTGGGAAAATAATCGCATTTACAATTGTTTTTTGTAAGTTTGTAGGCAACTGGTTTTTGGATTTGTACAATTGGTGAAGAGTTTTATAGCTTTTATCCTACTATTTAGGCAGTGTGCATTCGAATTTAAGTTCCTGTCCATTATTACCCCTAGATTTTTTACGTGTTCTTCATAGGGGACAGCTTTATTTTTGACTGTGATTGTTGGGATGTGGTGAAAATTTATCTTAGATGTAAGGTTCCTACTGCCGATAATAATAGCCTTAGCTTTATTTTCATTTAGTTTTAGACCATTGGTCTCAGCCCATGCGTTAATATGGACAATATCAGCATTTAAGCTAGCAATAGTCTGTTAGGCTTTCTAGAGTTGAATGTTGGTAAATTTGGAAGTCGTCTGCATATAGAAAATATTGGGAGTGAATTACGCATCTCGGTAGGTCGTTAATGAACAAAGAGAATAGTAATGGACTGAGGACAGATCCTTGCACCATTCCAGTGTCCACGTTTAGCCAGTTAGATGTATCTCCGGTCTTTCCAATTACTGCTTGCAATCGCCTGGTAAGATATGATCGGAACCATTTGATTACACTGTCCGAAAAATTATACCCTTTTAACTTCTGTAATAGAAGAGCGTGGTTCACGGAGTCGAATGCTTGAGAAAAATCAAACAGAACAAGCACAGTAAGTTGTCTATTATCCATTTCTTGTCTGATGTCTTCAGTTAGGCAAAGCAGTTTGGTTTGAGTTATATGTCCCTTCCTAAAACCTGGTTGTCTTGGGTCGAGCAGATCTCGTTCGGTGATGTATGTGTTAATGTGGTCGAATACTATTCGCTCGAGTATTTTTGCGGTGGAACATAGTAATCCCTTTGATCTATAATCACTCGGATTGGAAGGATTAGAGCATTTAGGAATTGGCCTTAGCAAGGTTCTTTTCCAAATAGTTGGTAAATGCCTAGTTGTAAGGAGGAGTGAAAGATATTTAAAAGCACGGGTAATATCGTTGGTTATAATTTTTTTATAAAATCTATAGGGATTTCATCATCAAATGTCAATCAAATAAAATCACCGTCGGAGGAAAATATCGCAGTAATTGTATTGTGTCAGAGTGGAAAAGGTTATTTTTTGAGATGATAATGAGGGAATACTTAGCCTAGAAGAGGCCTAGAACTTTGAGGATGTGTGTTACTGGAAATTCTTCACGGAAGAATTATTTTCGGGAATTTTAGTCATCTGCACTACAATACTAAACTTAAATGCTTCTTTCGTGCATAGACTTTCAAATGAAGGCTTCTGCATTATCAGAAATACTTGCTGAACTCTGAAAGACGTTATTTAAACGCTAATCGTCATTACATGTCTCATGTTTTTCGTTTCCCAAATTTCTAAAAAAATATGTATTCGTACAACTTTTTACTATTCTTCTGAAAAGGCATACATATGCGTTGCGAGTTGAATCGAAAAATATGGGTTTGAGAGGGTTTCCCTTTTTCATGAAAGGAAGCCGTCTCTCTTTCTCCTCCCTTCTACCTCTGAACCCCGTCGTATTATTATCGCCCATTTAGCTTTAATTACTCCTGTTTTCCATCCCAGTTCATCCAAGTCGGTCTCCTAATTCCTTTTTTATCTTTATACTGTTCCAAAAATAGCTCTCCAATGAAAACTTTCCCTGTTCGTCCCTCCACCTGTCCCGTTTTTTTCTGTTTTTGTTTCTAATCTTCTCCTTCCTATCACTTACCATCATATTTCTCCTCATTTATTTTTTATATTGGTAAATCTTAGAATAAATCTTCTAAAAAATACCGTATGGGTACTTTTTTACAGATCCAATTTTTCCCAACCTCCTACTTTCTAAATGAAGGAAGAAGTAGAATTTGATTTAATGATGAGTATAAGTAGCCTAGTCCGAAAAAAACGTGCTCTCTTTCAAATGTTCTTCATTTTTGATTAATCATAAATCTGGTGATTCATCGTCCATAGTTTTATAGTTGCTCTGTCTACTAAGGCATTATTTTTCATCGTCTTATTTGTATCTAACCTTAATACGAACACAACTTTCATGCCTAAAGGGAGATTCGAACTCGACACCTCTCATTCAGCACGAAGTTAATCAATGGTTTTGATTCCTCCTTTCCCTGGATTCATTTATGTCTTATGCTAACCGCACCTGGGTTGCTTTCAGGGCAGTGCGCAAATGAATATCCCCAATTTCCAGAGGTAGTGCAACCCGTCTTATCTCAGCTCCCTATCCTTCCTTCCCTTTTTCTCGTGTATATCTCTGTCCTGCCCGGAAATCCTTCCACCTCAGCTCACTCTCATCAAACGGATCCCCTCTCTCCTCACTCAACCCGCTTTGTTTATTCCCTTGTTATATTTCCACTACCCCTACCCTCCCCACTTAGTCTCTCGCTCTTTTTTCGTCTCCCCCTCCCTTAAACCCTTCCCACTTTTGTCTCTCGTCCCCCTACTCCTCTCCCCCGACCCCACCTCTCCTCTTCGTGTTGTCGTACCTTTCTCGTCAGCCCCCGTCGCCTGGCACCACTCACCGCCTCACACAGAGAATAGACGCGTACCGGTTCGGGTGGGAGGCCCCGTGGTCTTAACCCGAACAGTCTCGTGAGACTTTCAACTAAGCAAACACAGAAAGAGGAGACAGAGTGGGGGGCTGGAATGAGTCCTTGGCCATCCGTGCTTTTTGAGTCACTATGGGGAAGAGGCGGGATGTTGGAAGAGGATTTCGAAGAATTGAGGAGGAAGAAATGGGAATTATCTCTCAGTAAAGTATTTGTCGGGTTCACGGTTGACGTGTGCTTCTAGGTCGCATGACGTTTGAAATGTTCGCTGAACTGGATTTAGAATAATAAGTTCGTTTTGTTTATACATAATTCAGACGTCATTCTATTCCTCCTCGTCTATCGGATGGCATAAAATGAAACGAGCTTTAGTGCTGAATCATTGTATCTTTTTTAAAGGAATTCCTTCTTATCTTTACAACATGTAATTTGGAAATAACTATACTTCGCTTTTACACTATAAGTTGAAAATTTTTAATGTGGAAAGTGGCTTACATTCTTTCTGTTACAGTGTATGAATTGTGGTAGAAGTATTTTCCTTTGTTAACATCAAATTATCATTAAAACTCATCAAAATCAGTTTTTCAAATAAAATTATCCGTGTTAAAATAAATTATACACCTAAAATTAACCGTATTTTCTTATTCACTAAATTAATAAATTGAGTTATATGCTCATTACATGTTCATACGAAGTATTAATGGTTTTTGCATTTCATTTATAACCCATTATTCGCTTACAGTCCAACTATTAAAACTAGAACTGTTTGCATTATCGAAGGGCTCCAGAATAGTTTTCCCCCTTACCGTATTTTAATATGTATTATAATCCCATATACCGACTATGAGTCACGGATGCCATTATCAATTCTTTCAACTGTTTCCATAACCTTCATTGACTCTTCTCATAAAATCTCTGTGAATCATTTTAGCTATCATCCAAAGCTGCCATGTTTTACTATTTGAATGAAGTAGCACTTCAGTACGGCTTCTTATCCCTTTAAATTAGACGTTACCTCGATGTATCAATATTTAAACCGGTAATCAATCCAAAAGTCGTGAAAGTTATACATTAGAATTGACTGTACGCTTATTTATAATATATTGATTTAAGTATTTCCCCCTATAGTAAAAGCTGAAGTTGACATTGAATGATAGGACTAATAGCTTACTTTTATCTTTCTTTAATTTTACTTTATACTTTTATTATCTGTTAACCTTCAGATAAATATGAAGAACCAACCATCCATAGTTATTATACAAGAGGAAGGAAGCATAGGAATTTAATAAAACTCCCTTATATCACTCAGGAAAATCTCTGTAGTGTGGAGGATGGCGAAATAAGAGTGGAGAAATGCCTTCTCATCTGAGGCTTGTTCAGGTTAGCCAGTCAACTTTATTTTTTCAGTTCTAGTTTGCCTTTGTTTCAAGTTAGCCGACTTTATGCTGGTGCTGATATTACCGTTTTCTATTTTGTCTCACAAGGACCGAGTTAAGGTAACATAGTTCCAACACACCCTCAAAAGTTTCCACCTTTCTTTTGCTTGAAACTTCAATCTCATACTTCATTATGGCAAGCCTCACTGTTTGTTTTTTAATCTCATTAGCTCTATTTTTTGCAACAGAGTTGTTTTCCCTGTGCGTTTGCTCGAACGACAGCAATCTCTGTTTTCTCAACTTAAGAGCGTGGTCATGAGTTTGTCTTAGGAATTAAATGAAAAGGTATCTTATGGTTGTACAATTTTAATTACTTTTATAATATTGTTTTCCTAGATTTCTAGGTGTACTCCGTGTTGTGCATCAGTGCTGTACTTACCTCTAATTTTTCTTTCATACCTCTAATTATCATCTTAACAATAAGTGCTATATTCCACAGAGGAAAAATCATTCACCTTGACCTGGATGATTTTTTTTCCTCTGTGGAATATCGCACTTATGTGCTCTTGCGGGTGACTCCGTTAAGGTAACTACCGTGGGTAGTCCCGGTATCCTCAAAATTAATCTTAACAATATCTTATCTCATTAAGGTTTCGGACGTAGGTGCTAATAAGTAATTTATGATCCGAGTTTAATGTTGATTTCTTTATTGAATGTTTGATGATATCTCAACTACACATAGAAATATTTATTAATACTCTACATTAAAAAAAAGCAGTTTCATGTTCATTTCCCTTCCAATAATTTTCTTTTGAATTTGCCAAAATGTAACTTTGTCATTTGTCTCTTCATTACCTTATTACGTTTGACGCATCCTACGTTCATGACTTAGAAACTCCAATTGAGCTCAAATTTCATTCAAGTATTCTACCTGCTGATTGGTAGGTTCTTGGACAGTCCTCATTCTGCATCCCAATTTTATACACATTGTCTCGCTTTCCCTCCTAAGGATGTCCCGCCATTAGATCCCTCTTCAATTCTTCATATCTTATAACTCCTCCTATCTCGTCCATAATTCCTATCCTCTTCCTTTCTCTTCCACGCATCCCCAGTGTTCTCTCCTCTATCACTCTCTTCAACATGCCCTCTTCTCTCAAAACCTCCTCCATCAATCTCTTCTGCCTTCTCCGAACCTCCGCCACAAACCCTCTCTCCTCTCCAACCATATCCAATACCTCCTCGTTCGTCTTCCTCTCCATCCAGCTCACCTTCTCCATCCTTCTCCAAACCCACATCTCAAACGCTTCAAGTCTACGCACATCCTCCATTCGCAATGACGAAGTTTCCGACCCATATAGCGCCACGCTCCATACCAAAGTTTTCACCAGCCTTTTCTTTGCGTCTCATCTCAGACCCCCCCTCATCAATTCCCTTCTCTTCGAAAATGCTTCTTTAGATAACGCAATTCTGCATCTGATATCCCTACCACTAATGCCATTCTCCTCCAAAATGCTACCCAGATACGTAAACTGCTCGACCTGCTCTATCTTCTGCCCTCCCACCCTTATATTCAGCCCCGCCTTCTTACTTCTAGAAAATCTCATCACTTTCGTTTTATTGTGGTTGATCTTCATCCCATACCCTTCGCACTGCACCTCTAACGCATTCACCATTGACTGTAACCCCTTGGCAGACTGACTAACCAATGCTTGATCATCTGCAAATCTCACTGATTTTATCGGCTCCCCTCCTACCTTTATTCCTACCTCCTCCTCCCCCCATGTTTCCCTTACCATTTCTTCTGAATACACGTTAAAAAGCAACGGCGGTAATGGGCACCCCTGCCACACTCCCCGTTCTATCGTGGCCCAACCCGATACTCCATCGGCTACCCTAACCTGCACCGTCTGGTTCATAAACAAATTCCGAATCAGACGCTTGTCCCTCCAATCGAGCCCTAATTTCTTCAACACTCCCATTAATTTCGTCCAGTCCACCCAATCAAACACCTTCTCGAAATCTACGAAGCATGCAAAAACATCCTGCCCATACCCTAGGTTTCTTTCTACTAGCGTCCTCATCACCGCTATGGCGTCTCGCGTTCCCGTCCCTCTCCTAAACCTGAACTGGTCGTCACCCAGGTATTCATTTGCTTTCTTGTGTAGCCTTCTGTTTATAATTCTCAGAAATACTTAGGCCGCGTAGGATATTAAGCTTATTGTCCTATAATCTTCGCACGCCTTTGCCTTGCTCTTCTTTGGTGTAAGAATTAGTACAGTCTTCGCAAAGTCTTCCGGCCACACTCCATCGTCATAAATCCTACGAATAAGTTCAAAAAGTTTTCCTCTTCCGTTCTTCCCCATGCTCTTTAAAAACTTGCAGGTATGTCATCTATTCCCACCGCCTTATTCCTTTTCATGTTTCGTAGAGCTCTTTCGATTTCGCTATCTGGGATACCTGGTCCGATGACAATCTCTGTCGAGGTCGTCTTCCCTTTCTATATCTAACCTATTGAGCCTTATTTCTTTACCATACAGCTCTTCAACATACTCCTTCCACCTCTCCTGGTTCTCTTTCGGTTCTACGATCACCTTTCCCGTCTTGTCTGTTATCTTTGTAATTCCCCTTCCCTTATTACCACCCGTCAGTTCCTTTACATTCCTGTTTAATATATTTGCTCTTCCCTCTTTTTGGTATTTCTCTAACGAGTCGATCTGTTCTCTCCACCACGCCTCTCTTGCTTTCTTAGTTTCTCTTCTAAGCCTGTTATTTAACTCTCGGTATTTTCTCTTACCTAGCTCTGAGTTTACACTCTTCCAATTCCTTCTCTCCTCCATATCTCTTATCATCTCCTTCGTGATCCATGGTTTTCTAATTTTAGTTGCACTAACTACGCCTACCGTTGCTTTCGTCGCTTCTACAAGTCCATTTTTCAGACTTCCCCATTCATCATCCACTGATCTAACTCCATGATCCTCACCCATTATCTCATCCACCTTCTCTCGATACTTCGTCTTCATTGCCCCAGTTAATGCCTCCGTATTCCGCTTTCGTACCCTCCTTCTCAATCTAATCGTTTTCAGTTTTACCCGACATTTCATGAGTAATAAGTTATGATCTGTGTCTGCATCAGCTCCTGGATAAGTGTGCGAGTTTTTGACACTCTTCCTGTATCTGTGACGAACCATAATATAATCTATCTGAAACCTATCTGTGTCTGCCGGCTTCTTCCAAGTGTACATACGCCGAGGATGATGTCTGATCCATGTATGTGTAATCACTAGGTTATTTCTACGGCAAAACTCCACAGCTTTCTCGCCCCGGTCGTTTCTCCTTCCTAGCCCGTAATCGCCCACCTCCTGCCCATCTCTTCCTTCCCCCACCACCGCGTTCCAATCCCCCATTACCACTAAGTGCTTACTCCCAGGTATCCTTCCAATTATTTCCTCTAGCTGATCTTATATACCATCTACCTCCTCTTTATGATTAGAGGTAGGTATATGAACCTGGATTATAGCTAAATTCGTTGGATCTGCCTTTAGTTCCACGACTATTATCCTATCACTCACCTGTTCTGCATACACTACTTTTCTACCAAGTTTCCTATTCATCACGAATGCAACCCCGCGCTGACTTTCATTCCCTCCACTGTATATTACTCTATAGCCATCGCTCCAGTGATCCCCGTAATCCTTCCATCTTACTTCACCCAGACCCATGATGTCTACACCCACCCTCTCCATGTCTTGCTTTACATTCTCTTGCTTTCCAGCCCTCAGCATAGTCCTAACATTCCACGTGCCTACTCTGATTGTTTCGTGCCTCTTCTTTATCTTCTTTTCCTCTGCTGCTAATACGTCTAAGCAACGATTTCGTGTGATGACGACCGTAGGGGCCTTGCTCCTACCGCTGCCGGGCACGACACCCGGCCCACTGGACCGAGTCCCGTAGTTGCCAGGGTTCATTATCATTTGAGAACTATCCATAATTTCAAGGTTTATTTTTTAATTGAGATATTATTCCGTGGCCTTACTCAATAATTTTTTTACGTGACACCATCACTTCAGAGGCCGCCCCACTGGGTTCAGACGCCTTTTGCAGCCGCCTCACTGAGGTTCAGACGCTGATCGGACTACCATTCCTCTGTCTCCTAACCTTCGACCAATCTGGCATGGGTGACACTACCAGGAGCATTGTTCCCGCCAGTTCAGTTCTATGAGCTCAAGTATTGAGCCCTAATTTAAAATTTTTAATTTATCAATCGTAATTTAGTAACGTTTTGGTAGTAGAATTTTTGTTAAACGTGCTTCACGGATAAGTTCATGTTGATAACGTTTTGTTTCAGTCTTATAAACCAAAATGTAAAATTGGCTCACAATTCCTTGATTATTTCCCAAGAATTGTTTATGATTTACTGTTTTGGGTATTAAAATAGAGCTGGGTTACGAGCCATTTCGGTTGCATTTATATTTTTTCTCCGTGTCTCCTCTAGCATTTCTTGTGGTACTAGCTCTGCTATACGATATTTGATTTTAATTACATGCTCAACACTAATAACATGTCACTTGTTTGATAGCCAGAGTATGAGAGTTTTCTACTTGTTCTATTGGTTAAGGTTTTCTGTTGGTCAGACATTCTGCAAATTTGTGTCCAAGTCTTCTTCAAAGATTCTATTTTGGATACTTTGAATGGGCATTTTCCATATTAATTGAAGATTTTTTCGGATGTTTTTCCGGTTCTTGATCGCTAATATTGGTTCATTCTCTCAACAACATTTAAACACTGACGAAGCGAATTATTGAAAGAACCAAGAGCACTGTTCCAATTCGTTTGTAGGATGCCTATAGCAACATTAATTATAGCGTTCATTCGTGGACCGGTGATCGATTGTTCCTCGACACGGAACGTAAGGAAAGGGTCTGGGGAGGAAAGGGGCGAATGGTAGTGGGAGCGGGACTTGAGACAGCTCTGTAAAAACCGTGCGTGCTTCCTTTCAAGCGGAACGCTGTGTCGGGGGACCGTCTGTTTTGGCTTTAAGAAGTTTAACCCCCTTAAGCCTTCATTCACTCCCACCTGACACCCCGTTATTCCTCCCATTTTCTCACCATCCATTTCTCTACAATTTTTTTCGCGTTACTGCAAATAAATAAACTGCTCTTTTTTCAGTAGTTGGTCGTATGAAATGCACACAATGATGCATTCATGATAATGCTAACAAATTATGATGAGTCTTCTTCTGTGTTGAAGTTTACTTATCTTTATCGGTATCAAAAGGGTGTGTGAAATTCTATTTTCTTGGTATTACCTCATTCGCGCTTGATGTATCCTTGGCTGTCACTATATTGAATTCGTGCACTTCTAATGCAATAAAAGGCTAGAAAAAAATTCCTGATAAATTTGATTACTCAAATTTATGTACGATTAAAATGAATGTCTTTTTGTGGTGTTTAACAGTGTATTACAGAGGCTACATCAAATTCGACAAACGAACTTCTGGATCTTCTGGCGCTTTATATTTTAGCGTCGCTGCTATCCAATTCATGACATGTGCATTTAAGTTGAGGATTTACATGCATGAATGATGCATGCATTTAAGCGGATATGGCTCAGGAATTAACCCCTTCCACCTTTCCATTGATGCTAGGATGACGTCAGGAAGAGCACCGTCGACCGGAAGGCGCACTTAATCCGATTGACGTCTTATGGCTCTCCTTCAAGGGTATGGCGTCGTCTGAGGCGTCAGGGGACGCATCCTCAATCCTTTAACCGTTCCTTCGCAAGGCCTTTCATTCCTTCGGAGCGATCGCTTCCCTCTAGCGCAAAAACACTTTAACCACTGACAAGCGCGTAAACAGTTTAGTGCCATTACGGAAAGCATGGGATTCGATACGGAATGGTATGTCCTCATTTTTGCTTTGAAAATGCCTGGTAGTAAATTAGGATACGCTGTTGTTTGACATGGACTCGCATGCCGAAGTGCGCGTTGGTAGTCGCTCATCCGCTACATCCTGCCGAAACTCATTCAAATACATTTCCATTCTGCTTCCCTTAACGACCTTCCGGGATGCCAACGAAAATGTTGATTCGGGCCTCTCCTATGCAAACACACAGGGAGAGTGCAAGCCACCTCCGCTCCAATTCCTTGCAAAGTCTCGCACGTTGGGTGTTGTGTCTAAGTGTTACTGAGGTGATGAATGGTTCTTCGTGGCTTTTGGGGGAAGAACTCAGCAAAAATATTTGGGCGATTTGGGTAAGTCCTAGGCTTGGGAATTAGGGTGAGACCAACGGGAAGTATACGTCTTCCTTTTGAGTAGGAAGAAATGAATTAAGGGGACCTGGATAAGTCTTTTTGGCGCAAAGGGTATCATGTGTCGACCAATATCGCTTTTTCAATGGCCTTATGTGCCATGATTACGATACAAAAAGGAAAGGGAGAAAGTGGTTACTATAAATTTGTGGAAGTAAAGGTTTTCAGATTGCACCATGTACCAAGGTGAGATTATCGAACTTAATGAGCCCAATTCGACTGAGTGTATTTTTTCATTTTAGTGTTATCGATCATTTACGCGTTGGGTACAGCTCTTATAAAGTAGATAATATTATTTGGTTTAAAAGTTTCTATTGGTATTATAGAATCGATAGGTAAAAAAAGGCAGCATACTTGCTACTTCGTCCATAAAGAGCTTCTCCTTATTCTGGTTCACTTGCGTTGCACCGAAAGTAATGCATTAAATTATAAACAATATATTGGATAGTTTTTCATTTCAGCCATGTTGTGGATACCTTTTATGTGTCTTCAGTTTTATGTTCATTCAGAAAATATTCACTCTGCGGTTGAAACATTCGAAGACGTTGGTTCTATTACGGAAATTGGGAGTGGAAAACGTATAGCAAAGCTATCCAAAACTTTTAATTCATTAGCATAATTATTTTGAACCGTTATTACTGGACAAAGTAGTCTGGTGTCGTATCGTATTTTTCGTAAATATTTGGTGTCCTGTTAATTTTATTAGCTCATACAAGATAAAGGGGAGAAAATAAATTGCAGGGAAACGGATCGATTTGTCATGACACTGCTTTTATCTCCTTTTCCCACCGTCCTTTATCCCTAAACGGGTCCCCCCGTTCATTTCCGGTCCCTTTATATGAATACATTGTTAACTAGACGGGGAGGCAGAGAGAGACTCCTTAAACACAACCGTCCTCGCATGTATTTTAAAAATTGTAGAAAAACAAAGTCTTTTAGTTTCTTTTACTTGTTCAATTAGCATGTCACGAAATACTGTTGCCAACTCAGCTAGGGAATGCAAGTATTCGAAATGAAAATACTTTTAATAATACGACCATCCCTTAAGAGTGGAATTGTTCTTTTGCCGTCTAAAACACTGGGCAATGGCAGTGGTATGCAAACTTACACTGCGATTAAGGAGAATATACATGCATAGATCTCAGTCACGCCACTCCCTTTGGGGTTGGCAAAGTCAATGAAATTAGCTATTGCTTTTTGGCCTAGGAAACTGGTTGTCTTCCAATAATTTTTTCCGTGATGCTCTATCCTTACTTATCTCTTTTGGTTCTGTTGCATTCATTTATTTCATAAATTCTTTCATATTCTTAAGTTTCCTATTATTCCTCCTCTTAAGAGTCTTTTCCACCTCATTCACCCATGATTTTCTCGGTGTACCCCTCATAGAAGGGTGTCTTTATAATATAATGTCCTTTATAGGATACTTAATAGGAGAATATTATTATGAGTCTGTAAATATGGTAGAAGGACACTGAAAATGATATGTGATCACGTATGATTACATGCCGTTGAAGTGATATTCTGCGTGCTTTTGCAATATTTAGCTGTGTATATTCAACTCTTGTCTTTTTTACACCTTACTAAACATCTGTAATGAATATAAATTTTAAACACGTCCATACTTAGAGTTCTTCTATTTGAAATTAAATTTTATTTATTTTAAAAACTATAAGTACTTATGAAGGCCTCATGAAACATTTTATGACGGTGGGTGTTGCAATGTTAGCTAACCTATTGGATTTTGAATACATTCCATAGCAGGTATTTCATATTGCTCAAATTAAGATTTAGTTTGGCGTCCGCTATTGTTTGTTGCTAGCCCCGAAATCTATGCGTGCGACGTTGACTCAGATCGCATCTGGATAAGACTGGACGAATGTTAAGCGGACCACGTTTCGGGAATTAGCGGGAGCTATCATTTATTGACTCATTGTCCTTCATCGCGGTTGGCTAATACACCCCATCGTCTCTGATGCGAACAAATATTTGCAATTGCCGCAAGCGTTTCCTCAGCGTATTTTATGTTTATACAATATCCAGGAGTATTTTTATGCCTGTTTATTAATGTTTAATGATCTTAATTTAGAAAATATACAATGGAAGGTAAAAAACAATAATATGAGCGAGTTAAATAATTCAAGGATTAACGAGATCGAAAAGAATGTTTGTATAGAAAACTATTGTTTTTATCCTTTGTAATAAAATAGTCGTAGAAAAAATCCAACACCGTTGCATAGTTTAGAATTTTAGTTATGTTAGTTTCTATTTAATGATATTATGGAACATTTGTAGACTCGTTGTTTGGAGAATGCCAATTCTGTGACTATGTTGGTTGGAACTATTAAGTAAGCTTAGCCTTTTAAGCATGGTATAAATTCTTTGCATAAATAATACAGTTACGGGTTGTGCAGGGATAAAGAAAGTTAAATACCCCTACTTAATCGCACAGTTTACCAGTGTAAAAATATAAATATATCAGATGTTAATGATTTTTCTCATATCGCTCTGAGATGCCTTTGTGAAGGTGTTATGCTTGACTAAATTTAAATATAAAACAACCACTTGTTGTGTCTATAGGCTAACATTTTTAAGTATTCAAATTAAAGGGGACGTTTTCCGTCCATTTACTTTATTTTCAGTGCGAAATATGTTTCTTATAATAAAACATCCGTTACTCTGCAGTGTTTGAAAATAATTGCTATCTTAATTACCTGTAATACCTTGGTAAAATATTGCATTTTATATCTACAGTTTTGTTTTATATTTTTAAGAAGACATGAACTAAGAAGTTTGATTATTTACTAGGTTTGAATGTGCTAGATGTATTTACTAAATAGTCATGTGAAAGAATTACTTTTTACGCGATACCTTGAAAAGTCTCCTGCTGATCATATTTTTCGTGAGAGAATATCAGGTCCAAAACAAAACTGTAGAATATAGGATCTTTTACTCATCATAATTGATAGCACATTTTCTCCGACAAATTATTTTCGAGAGGGCTTTTCCTCATTCGAATAATCGGGCGAAGAAACAAACGACATTTCATCCCTTTTGCTGCTTCCTCCTCGTATAAAATATAAAACTTGTCCAAAATGATTTACAGCCCGGAGCTCTTGGGGACGGTGTTATACGCAGGACCCTAAAGTGGAAAGAACACGAATGAACAATGAGGTGAGGAGTGAAGGTTGGAAGGGAGCAGGGTGAATGGGGAGGACTTGAGTGGGGGTGGAGAAGTTCGTAGCGATAGGGGTTAAACGAGAGTGGAAGGAATAACGAGATTTTGAGGGAAGAAGAAGTGTTAAAAGTGAGAGAAAAGAAGCTTAAAGGTGAAAGTGGTTGTGTGTGAATTTGTATTATGACGTGATAAAACGATGGATATTAATCCAAAAATATGTTTGCGTCCAAATCCAAAAACATGTTTCTCTGCGACTGGCCTGAAGGAATATTTCAGTCTGTACCTCTCATTTTGTGACGCATATTAATATTTGCTTGTCTCGGTGACGTAAAAACTTAAAAGTGATTGCTGCTTTAATTATTCAGATTGTCATTCCGTTTAGCACAATATCCCTTTTCCCTTTTCATTTAATTTTCAATACCCAATGAGTCTTATCGGAAAGCTAAATTTTGAACAATGAGTGTAATAGATGTTATCGCTTGAAAAAAATATTTATTGACTATTTAACAAATTTACCAAAATAAAGAAGCTTTTGAGATATTATTAAACAAAAACTCTTTCTTTTTAAAATGTAATTTCAGCCTATTCATAATTTTTCCTTTTTTTCAGGTAAGTTCCCGAGTTCTCGACAGAGTATTCTTTGCGATGTGATTTATTGAATGGGAAGGCAGAAATAAGCTGTGTGGTATGTATTATGAAAGTATACATTACTTCGAAGAAATTATGTTGCACTAAATCAAATTTCCGGTTACCAGGAGTTTCTACAGTTTTATCTCTTTTCGTCTTGTTTTTGCGTTGCATTTCCAATCATAATATTTATGTAAGCATCAGACATCTATGCTAGAATGATATTTATTAATAATATTTTGCTATGTTGGATTCTAATAAGATATTTTCCCAATATGACGCATGGGAGTTTAAGTAAAAACATTTTTCTCTGTATCATAGCGGCGCTATAAAAATGTATCAGTACGTGATTACAGTTATTTCATGAATAGCAGAGCCAGCTTGTTTCCAGCGTGTTAAAAAAATATTTTTTATACTGCTCTAAATAGTTTCATGCTATTGCAAAGCCATGTGTACCCAAGATTGGTAGAATATACAAGTTGCCTCTATAGGAGTTGTTTACGAGTTGCCGAAATGAATGTTAGCGCCCCCGCTGCTGATGTGACGTCACTGACATCTTCCCTGACTAGCTCGCATAAAAGTGCAGATTATAAATTGTATTGCTCTTGATAAATCTTGTGATTTATCTTTAGTAATACAACTTTTCAATAATTGCAACGTTTTATTATATTCATAACTACATAAACTCGACTAAAACGACAGTCGGAATAAAAATATCATGTAAGAATAAAGAGGGTGTTTTGAAATATGAGGAAAAAGATTTTCATTGCCCAGTGGTTAGAGTTGTTTTTTTATGATGTTGGCATTTTAACCTCATCAAGTGGCAGTCTCTACAATCCAAACGCCTGTATATGTCAGGAATTACGTTAGGTACCTTTAAAAATGAACCAAAGACGAGGTATACCATGGTATTTGTGGATTTTGTACGATTATGTACGACTAGAGGCACTGGGGATTCATAAGTTTTATGGTTTCATAATTTTTGGCTGAGGGGAAGAAAAAGAAAATTTAAAGGTGATACACTTGGTCGAAAAATGAACGTGGCTACGAACGGACATATGTTGTAGGTCATCGCATACAACATTGGCATTTAGAAGCCACTGCTGGCTACTTCGATTGAAATTGCGTTCATGTAAATTTTAATTGAAGTTATACTACAATTCACGCTTAAGTAACTAAGACAAAAGGAAAATAAACCTGGGAAGAGGTGGATAGGCGGGTAGGGAGCTGTGAGGAATAACCGAAGCGGAGCCTGCGTCAATGAGCTCGGAGATGTCTTAGTAATCCCTATCTCCTCCGAAAATCATCTCCTCTCCTGCAGCATCCACTCCCTCCAATTCCTCCCCCTCCATCCAGTGTTCCTTAGACCCCTCAGCAAAATGCCCAACGATGCGTGATAGTCTTTCAGCACTCCCATGCTTCGTGTGACGTGTACGCTTAACGTTACCGAAGCTCCTCCACTCCATGCTCATCTGAAAAGTCTTCACTCACCCATATTCTCCTTTTTGACTCCATTCATGGTAAACATGCCAAACCTTTCTGTACATTTTATGATCAAGTTTGGATATAAACACAATAGTTTTCACAAGGTTGATTTACGAATAACTACGTCACCATACTTTTATGTCAGGCAAAAACAATGAATACGGCTGGATATTGATATCTTATTTTCAGGAACGTAAAATTGTGTAATGAAGGAATCAGTGACTTAATTTTACAATTCACTGTTCTCTTTTATTTTAATTTAAATTATGTTTGTACGCTGAAACCTATACTAATTTTTGTGCACTTAAAGTGCTTTTTATCTAAACTTTTCGAGATTCGTAATGTTTCATGGAGGATTTTAGCAATGCAATACGAGGGTCATTAACGTAAGAGCATACGCGCATCATATGCCTAGATATTGATGTTTAACTCAGAAATTTACGCTCTTGACAATGCGTTTTACGAGAATCTCACCAAACTGCATAGTGCGTATGCATTAAAATAGGTGTAATGTAAGAAGAAAAAGCAATAAACGGGTGAATATTTGCGATTTGAGATATATTCATTGGACATATTCAACCAATACCGTTCCTTATTAAATAAGACATCATCAAAGTATTGGCGTCAAATTTGAGACTAAGAGAAATGAGGCAGGTTTACCCTGAATGTAAATAAAGTTTCGGATATTTCACTCATATGTTCATGTCTCTGTCCATCTTTGTGCATGAAGCTAGCCAAATTACTCTCCTCTGCCTCCGTACCTGGTATATCTCCCTTTTGAGCTCACTGTAACCCTCACTACCAGCTGACTGACTCACTTCCGTCAACCCCTACCTCCCTTTATCTCACTTGCTCACTTCTCGCCCTCCTCTTATCCCTGTTTCTCACTCCGCTCAACGCTCGAACCTTGGTGCTGATTGAGAGATGTTTGCTTCTGCGGGGACATGAATGCCTGTGTGTGTATCGCGCGGGAACACAGATGCATAGCTGGGGGATTGGAAAGCAAGCGATGGAGTGGGGTGGGGGGACAGAGGACAGCGTCGTGTGTGTACAGGAATAGGGAAGGGAAAAGGGAGGAGTGTGTTCGGGACTAGTGCTGTGAAATTCTGCGATTAATTGAGTGAGATATGCGATATTAATAAAATATCGCTTGGTATGTCCAGAGAATGGAAAATTTAATTACCTTGTTATGTAATGCGATATGTAAAAATGTTTTCTATGTGAAACAAAGCGCTTACCTCTAATAGTTCAATGGTTAACGGGAAAAATTGGTAAGATTGCTCGCTTGAATGATATGATTTCCTAAAATGTTTACCTTATGTAAAAAATTCAATGGTGAGTGAGTTCGGACATAGACCTTGAGCGTGACTCAGCATCGAAGAATGGTCTGATGTTCATGAATAAATTTTTACATCACTAGAAGTTTAGGCTCAAGAGTTCAGAAAAGGAGCGACTAAGCATGAAAATAATTTCAGATTTTATATTAGTAAGGATTACGTAATGTGAAATTCAATCAATGTGATATTCCAATCAATATCGGTTGGCATAAAGACAGTTTCTACAAAACTCCAAATTCCTCAAATCATTGGCCATTTACGATCCATACAAGCGAAAGTTATTTTATATTTCCTATGCTATTTCCATCCTAAAATTGTTATACCTTCTTAAAAATTCACTCTTTTCTACACATAATTTCATGACTAATTTTATACGCGATATTAATTAAATATGATTTTGATTTCAGGATATCATGCAGTACTTTATTCTTTTCTACACATATAATTTCATGACTAATTTTATACGCGATATTAATTAAATATGATTTTGATTTCAGGATATCATGCAGTACTTTATGGCATGCCTAATTATTTCCTGCGATACTATGTGATGCATTGCATCTTTTGTCATGCAGTATAGGTATCACAATGCGATATAGGAGTTTGAGCATCACCCTAGTAGGAATAGTTTTGATGAACAGGGCGGAAAGGGGTGGTTAGGTTGGATTGTTAGGGATTGAAACCGACTGAATCCTCACGTAACCCGCTAATAATCTCGTAGCGCCCGAGCTATCGAACTCTCTCTCCCTTCCTGCCCGACGTTCAGTGTCACGTGAGCAAACCCACGAGGATCGAATCCAAGTAGTGGAGATCCGGACTGGACTCTCCCCCTTATATACTCTCTCTTCTGCAAACGGCTCTCCGTCCTTCTCCTTCACACACACTGCATGGCGAGGCAACGTATTCTCAAGTTGGAGATGGATATGTGGAGATGGAAACCCAGGAGCTGCAGTCGATACATTTTAAGGTCGACTGTGAGGAGCCGGATATCCGAACGATCGATTCATTTATTTGGGTGAAGTTCTTTCTCCCGGATATCTCCCTTGGAAATGTCGTAGAGACCAGATTCCGAGGCGCGCAAACATGGGCGTGCATTAATAACGCGGCTCAAATGCGCATTCGGATATACGTTTGCGCTCCTTCGTGTTTGCGATGCAAACGGTTGCTCTTGGTTAATGCTTGCGCCAATCCTGCAGTCAGGAATGAGAGTGGTTTCAAGATTCGTCGTACATCCGTGTAATCAAGGTTTTCCGGTGGCCGTTATTGCAAACGATTCCCATGTTCAAAAATGCGCTGAAAAGTTGGAGGTTAGGAGATGAAAAGGATTCCCCTTAAGAAATCTGTCTGAAGCAGAGATTTTATATTTTAGGAAATATTGTCCTAATTCAGTGATGTCATCTATCGAGAGAAAAGAAACTCTTTAGTTCGAAGCTTTTTACACCTCAAGTATGGAAAAGTGCTTACTCAGTATTCATCTTATTTATCCACCTATGACTTCACATTTTTTTGTAAAAAAATGGTAATATTTGAGTTTCGAAAATGATTTTTCATTGCCCCTCTTATAAGCATTCCCCTTGCTCTTCACTGCCCCTCTTACAAGAATTACTTTATCTGTTTCCCTTTTTGAGCGTTAATCGTTGGTCTATTCGGCTTGATGAATTACAATTCGTATGCTTACCGGAATTGGAGTTATTTTCCATTCCAAAATATTAATTTGCTCAGCCTTGCCTTGCAGTTTGTTACGTGATAAGAAAATTTTATTAAAGTGGAGCCATAAATTTATATTTGATTAAAATAATCTTCGTAGTATTTGCTCTAATGTTAAATACCCGGCGCGCATGCCTTTGTGATTCTCAGCTTTTTTTCATTACGATCAATCGTTCTTTCGAATCCTTAATCCTAGCCGAGAAAGTTCAATCTATAACTTGACATGGGAGGTCTCATGTCAAAAAATCATCCGCAATGGAATATTTTATAGCTGAAGCATCTGATGAGAGATGGGTACAAAATAAAATGATGTTACCGTCAAAGAGCCTAAAACATAGCCCAGCTGGTAAAATAAGGTGTATGCTTCTCTAACAATCTTTACTTTGCTTACATCAATGATTTTGTTTCATGTCATTATTGTCATTTATTTCCTCTTTTTGCAAATAAATGAGCCAATAAAATTTTTCATGTTAAAAACTAAACGCACCATAGAAAACTTAAATTTTCCTTCATTTGTTCCTCAATCACAGTGATTCCACTGCCTTTGCTTGTATCGCATTGTAACAAGACCCAGAGTAAAATATTAAATTTGTATGCTCTGAAATATGTTCGTAATTTTTATTTAAATCGGTATTAATCAGTAGAAGCAGGTAATGTAAAAGTATTGCTGCACGAAAAACGTATGCTTTTAGTTGAAAAGACTTGGGAATATTTTATGACTTATTCTGTCATAAACTTTCCATCGGTTATGAAAAGCTTCTGATATAAAAGAACACGTAAAACTCATTTCATGATATGTATTCTTGATATACTTTGTGGATATATGCTGCTTATGTTATTCGACCGTTAATGAAGTCGCCCACTGCACACAAGAAACCGCTTTTAAGCGGACTAGAATCAGGGCCGACTTAGGGCATGGGCAAACAAAAATTTGGGGCCCCGTTGGAAAGTAAAAAAAGTGAATGTCAAGAAAAAATATTTTTAAAATGATTTTATATTTATTATGCTTATGGCGCAGTTAATTAGTTTCACAAAATAGCTAATGATACGTACTTATTATGGTTAAAATGTTCACTGTTCACTCTTTGGAAAAAATTGAAAATCTGACGGTAATTTTAGCAGAAAACCGAAACAAATTGAGCTCCTTTTTCTCTAAGCAATTATATCGGCATTTCGAGGCCCCCGTGAGGTCGGGGCCCCGTGTGCCCCTATGGTAAATACGGTGTTGACTAGAATGTTTAAGCTAAGAAGGGGAATTAGAAAATGAATCGGCACCTGTGAAATGTGTATTATTTAGTAACAGCCAGTGCCAGTAACAGCCAGCCAATAAGGCCAGTTTTTAGGATTCATTATCTTAGAATGACAAGAAAATATTGTAGAACATGAAATATGCCTTTAAAAAATAGCTTCATACCTTGACGTAGGTTGTAAATTAAAAACAATTCATATTCTGCTCTATAGTGGACATGTGAGGGCTTCACGTTTTATTTTAATATTGATGGTGTATCGATGTTCAAACCAATTAAACCAACCAAAAGATGGAAGTTCAAACCAATACAACATATTGGTTTGAACTTCCAAATACCCCTATAATTCGATGTTGTTAATATTTTTACCGTTCTTTTCCATTGAGAATCACTGTTTTATCCTACATTGAACTTCAATCTGACACTTTTAGAGTACTAACCACATAAAAAATTTCAGAGGGTAAAAATAAAAAAAATATGCTTCAACTTCTTCAGAGTCTATATTTATTCAAGTTGTCTGACTTTCAACTACCCAAGAAACTCTTATTGGAATGTTTATAATAAATAAATTAGACTTTATTCATCCTGAGATTTAAATCACTGAACGATGGTGAAACATTATGTTAACAATGGAACTTAAGAGGCTGTGTATTCTTTCACCAGTTATTTGTTAGATAAATACATTCGTTTCGGACAAGAGTTGTGGCGGGCTGCGTCTCTATTTGCAAGTGAATTACAATTTTTATTTTCTATGGTTATCTATATGAGTGGAAGGCTCTGTTTTTCTTACTAATACAATTACGTAACTGACAATGAGTGTCTAGCTTGTACCTTACAAATGGTTCCTTTTATCATTTATTATTTCTCTCACTTTATTCCGTTTATTGGTACAACTTTTCTCTTTTTAACCCTTGACTACTACATTTATGTGGCGAACAAGTAGTAAGATCCATGTTTAATGTCTAGAATCCTACTACTTCATCTGTTTTCATGAAGCAAACCTATGAATTTTCGCGCTCCCCATTGATTGGGTAGCTAATGAACACAGACGCTTCTACAATTATCCACTTTAACTTCGGCGCGTCTAATTAAGAGTCTAATTGCACGCCTCCTTCGTTGAGCGACAATTAAGCGCGAAGTAACCTGGATTTCACTCTTTGAAAAACCTCTTTTCAGTTTTGGCCACCATAATTTAAATCCGCAAAGTTGTGGAGATTCGATTGGAACTCCGACTCCATAACTATATAGAATTATGCAATCTTTGGACTTCATTCTTTCTTTGATTTCCGAGATATTGGCGTTGATAATGGAGCTATTTTGTAGCACGACAAATTTCCTGTACAAATTTTGTTTCAACTCCATTTCACTGTTTTATCTAGTGATTATCTCTTTAAGCGTTCCTTTCCTAAACTCTGGACGTAATTTCTTATGGCTTAAATATTCGCGGGTTTTTGAGGCCTGAATACTCTCTAACTCGTCTGAGAAAAGGGAAATCACCATAGAGCATTAGGATGTGAATAAGGATCTCCGAATCTTAGATTATGAGAAAGCATTTTTATTTAGTCGGATAATTAATTGAACTGCATCCATATTTATCTTCTCCTCGAATATATGCTCCACTTTCACTCTTTCATCACCGTATTGTCACCGTTTCTTTCTGGATTCCACGCATGAATAGCCTATTTATGTTCCTTAAAATTTAATGTGCAAACAAGCTTCTCATCATTATCCAATTAACTTTCTCATTCTTGCTCTATTTAATGATTAAATGCATTTTGGGGTTAAATAAACTTCATTGTACATATTGGCGTTTGAAAACTAATTTTCTTCAGTAGCGGTCGTTGGAGTTAGTCTTTCCCAATGCTATTACCGGTTTCCTGGTTAGAAATTTATGTTTCTGTTCTACGTTGCGTATTCCATATGATAGGGCAGATTACTCCTGATAGATACAGAAATATTATTGATGGTGCACCCCATATGATAATAAGGTAAATGAAGTGTTCTAACGTTAAACTGTCGTCATTTTAACGCTTAAGTTGTGCGTCTTCATCTATAGGTAGCTTAGAGTGTTGAATTTGCCTTTAATGATAATTGAGATTAATTATTCCAGAGTTTACACAAGTATAGAGAATAAGCCAATGTGCATTTTAAAGATAAAGTCGTTGATTCAACCATCATCCAATTCGTTTTGCCATAAAATGAGTATCCGTCAATTTTACTCTAGGTGGCAAATTTTCTTTGGATATTATTTTAGGTTTTGCTTTAAAATTTTCAAGTAATCCATAACGCGAATGGATTGCTGGGCGTTGCTTTCTTTTCCATAGTCTAGTCAAATAGGACATCAAATCAATCTTGTGCGTGCTCGTATGGCTTATACCTTTAATGCATTCTCCTGGTAGTACAATGCCAATCCAAATTTTAAGCGAATTTGACGCACCTATGGAAGCTTTTTAGTTGTTTCCGCCTTTGTAAAAACAAATGCAACCCTTCGAAACGGATTTGGTTTCAGCGCTTGCTGAGATAAATGAACAACTCATGGCTCCGGCCTCTTCTGTGCTCGATTGTCGTGGAAGGTGAACTGCCGATCGCAGCGCTCCGTCCATTTATAATGTAAATCCATTTGAATGGCGTGAAGCTCGCCATCCCGTGGACACATTCGTTGCATTGCTCGTAACTCGCATTTGTACTGCCTGGATCTGTTTTTGATAGATTTTTTCAAAAAAGTTTGAGCTGAAGAATAAAACATGGGATGTGGTTCGTCCCTGAATCTTCCAATGATCCTTTCTCGTCTATCAAATCGACCATCTTTCAGCAGCTTTTGCGAAATTATTTTGAGAATTTGCGACAACGATGTTCTTCGAGTTCCGTCACCCATCAATTTTCCTTTGCACGAATCAAGCTCATTTATATTTGATTTGAAGTTCGACCCTTGACAGTTACCAAATATTGAAAATAACGTTTACGGAACGCATTATGGCGGTTTTCAAATAAAAGTATATTAGTAATTCATGCAGAAATTTCGCGTAGTAGACGGTGGACCTACGTTTCTCTATGCCTTCACCTTAGAGTTGTAATGGAAAAACGAAGTGATTCCTTTCACGTTAACTGTAACTTGTTTACAATTTCAAAGGATTACGTAATAATTTATCAAATGAGTGATGAATCGAAAAATCTAGGAGACATTAAACGGTGTAATTTGATTTTGTACAGCTAATCCTGCGTTCTCTTACATAAAGTGCCCGTTGTGTTTTATAATTTTTCCCTTTCCTTCATCGTAGATAATGATAGGAATTGTGTCCTGGATAGGGAAATTTATATCATAGATGGTAGGTACATATTTGAGATCCAAAAAAGTTAGTATTCAATAACATTTTATAGTGCGGTTAGTTCGCTAAAGATCCGTTACGGATGGTATTTCTCCATCTCACGTCCCTCTTCTCTCCAAGCTTTTGCTTCATCTACGATACACTTTGAAGAGGTTCTATGAATTTTGGTGCTTACCATTTATAGGCGGGAGGATAGAGAATTACCTGTCAGGAAATCCTAGTATTTCTTTTACAGCGTCTCTGGGGAGGTAGTTGGTGTTTGGAGCTTCCCATTTTAACATTTTCTCCGTTGTATTTTATATTTGTCTCTCGTTTCATCCATTTCTCTACTCCACCAACCGGCAACTTCTTTCGGACGATCTTCCTCATCACTTCGAGAGTCTTCCTCTCCGTAGCGTGGATAGTTGCATGGGGCAATGGAGCGCAAAGGCCTCGGCTCATTATTCTCCATCGTAGAACGCCTCCCTTTCCTAGATTCTGCCTCCTGGCGCGACCCAAGGGCACGATCATATCGGTCAGTTATATTCGCACACAAGTGCATCCCGTCGTCCGTTGAACTTGTGAGGTGGGAGGCATGGAAAGAGACGGGGGATGGGAAGCTGTAGGGGAGATATTTCGAAGTGGGAGATGGTTATGGAAAGAGATCTTACGGCGCCAGAGTGAATATACGTGGGGCTTGGGATAACTAACCGGCGCTCATCCTGCCAAACTGAGCAAGAATTTCCGAATGCCCTTGCTTCCTCGCGTTCGGAAGTGCAGAAGTGGATGAAGGCATGACCATTTGAATGCGCGTTGCCAATGGCATTTTAAGTCTTAACATATACGGAGAGAACGGTAGGAATGAGTACACGACGGCGCGTTCGCGCTCAAAACGCTCGTTTGGGATTCACGAAAGATGGTGTACGCGATCTCGAGTGCGGCGCATGATTGAATTGGGGAAAAAACTGCCCTTCGAACACGTAATTAGTTCGGATGGTGATATATTCGTAAGATGCTTCCTTGGATTTCAGAATCACTTGCAGACTCAATTTTGCTAATTGCATGCTCTATTTTGTCCGTTAAATCCTAAAAATGAAACTTTTCTTGATTTTATTTAACGATAATTTAGAATACAGTGTATTAAATAATGACAAGGCCAACTATGTTTAAATCCACAGAGTATTTTATTGGTACAACTAGTTTCAACGCTACGGCTTCATCATCAGGTACATCAGGTACGTAGCGTTGAAACTAGTTGTACCAATAAAATACTCTGTGGATTTAACATAGTTGGCCTTGTCATTATTTGAAAATGGACTTCCACAAAGTTACGTCAGAACGGATTGAATACATTGTATTATGTTACCATAATTATCCTCTCCTATCTTTCACGTAAAAATTTTACTTTATTTTGACCCCTTTCGCATCGCTTATGTACCATATCAAAATTTTTATTACGAAGCAGAATCAATGTATAAGATATCCGATTCTTTTAAAAGCATTTTAATTGATGAGCTTAATCAGACAATAGATCCAACCATTAACCTTTTTACAGTCAAATATACGTGTATCTTCTTGAAGATGAGATGATATGCAAATATACGTAGTCGTTTTCTGTTAGATGTTATTACATAAGTCAAAGTATTAATATCGCCAAAATAGTCCGCTGCGTTAAGAAAAGGCCGGATTAATACTTGGAACTTCCAATGCTGCAGAACACGTGTTCACCATCGCACAAAAAATCTAGGGTAGGTATATTAAATGTAATTATTTGGTCAGGGGACCGCGGCCGGGTTGCGTCACTTTTTCACTTTTCTCCGCGGTGTATCCCCTTCTCCCATCTCACTATGTAACCAATCGAACCATGCACAACGGGAAACACGCCATAAACTCCCGCCCGCGCCATTACCGAGATTGGACCCTAATATGCGTCACATAATTGAATGGAAGCAACCTGTCTCCCTCTCTGCTTCTGCTTCCTGGCTTCCATTCCTCTTCGTCCTAAGTAGTTGGCGACCATCTTCCAGTATTTTATTTACTCCCTCCTTCTCTTTTACTAAAAATAAATCCTCGTGTTTTACTCTTGCGCGTTTGTATGTACTTTATTTGTCGCTCGTACCTGGCTTTCTTGGGAGAGGAAGGTCGGCAACATCCTTCGGAGAAAAATAAGTGCCTTTAGGAAGAGAGTAAGAGGAGCGTAAAAGGGGGAAGTAGGCGGTTGAGGGGAAATAAAAAAAGGGCTGAGGGGGGAGGTATAACGATTGGGAAATGGGGATCGAGAGTGGTAGGCGATTCTTTTTTTCTGCACGTCACGGCACCACTTACACGGCATAACTCCTTGACAGGGGAGCGTGATCGCGTGATCTGGGCCCCGGGAGTCACGGATTTCGTTGGACGTATGCGTGCGAGGAGAGACCGGCGAGGTGAGAGACAGCGGGGGAGTAGAGGGTGTGTTCTGGGAAAAAGAGGATATAGAAGGGGATGGCTGGGACGGGGTGGGATCGGAGGAAGTTATTGGAACGCTTTTCACGGAAATTGCACTCAACAATCTTCCAATTTCCTATCATCCCAAAACCTCCTTGCCCTTCCATCATCATTGCCGGTTTCCCTTCCTATTCTACTTCCGTTCATCATCTACTACCATATACCCTTGTCACACTTGAACTTCCACTAATCGGAAAAAAATCCTTTGATTTTCATTCAGATCTTTTCCCTCTCATTTCAGGGCTTACAGTCTCATATATAACCTCCCTTGTTTACCTAAAAAATCCCGCCTTTTTTCTCCTCTTGTTTTTTCTACCGTCGTGCCAATTTCAGTAAGGGAATCCATTTAATTATAATTGAATTTGATCGAGGTCTAAAATTGTGTATCATGCAGCCTTAATAGCTGCAGATCTTGTGTTGACCAGTATTGGTTTATTTGCCTCATCTATGGTTCTGATGAAAGAAACTCTGTTTGTAGGGTACATTTTTTTGTTACTTCCATCTGAGATTTGTGATTTTACGAGAACTCCTGTCTCGATAAAGTTTTGAAACTAACGTAAGAGTTGGTGAAAAATCAAGGGTTGCTGTTTTTTGAAATTATTTTTATAATTTCTTACAATCATACTACTCTTTTAAGTCAATAACATTTTGGAGTATACTGATATGGTAAATATTCCATGTTGCTGAATTGTATCTGTTAATTGCGTAAGGAAAATGATCCTCTATGCTGTCTACAAATTCCTGGTTATGCCGTGTAAAGTTCAGTTTGATATTCATTCCAGCATTAGCTGGGTGACTGAATTGCTGCATGTTAGTCTATTCCTATTTGTACTCCATCACTCTATTTAAACTAAAAGAGGTTTTGGAATACTAAGACACTAAAAGAAATTTTTTATTGGTAGACAACTGAATTATTTAGTAGAAGGACGAAGGTTGGCATCTGTAGAGATTTTAAGTCTAAATTAATCTGTGGGGAGATTTACAGTCATATTTTCAACCATTGACTGCGGCATTCCTTTTTGGTCGTAATACAACCGCTTGCTACTCCGGTATAAATGTACTCATGTTAGTCAAATATTTTGCTGTAATGCTACTCTCATGAATGAAACGTATCTTGCTATAACATGGGCTAAGGAAATCTACATTTTATGATAATACCATATGCCTTAATTTTGTTCCTTAGGGTAATTATCATTAAATATAATATTGCCCCTAAAAAGTAACCACTCCCTTAAATATTTATTCATTGGTATAAACCCATTATTTAGTGGCTTCATAGCTAATTAATCACCCCGTGAACGATTGGACTAATTTTGGTGCGTACTTAGATCTTAAAAATGTTGTAAAACTCACCAATTAACTCACACACTCTGTATCCGTATCTGTAAGCTAAAAACTCTCTTGTACGTAGTTTACCATTTGTCACGATATCCAAGATCCCCAGAGTTTCATTTCATAGATTATGGTCTTTGCGTCACGTAGTCCGATCCTCTTACTTAACCACTTAACTATGCTATGAATCGTTCGTAACAATGCATACTTCTTTAATTCGGTGAGGGAAATGCCGCGCAAAAGTTTAGCGTGTCATAGAGTTGATTCTTTCTTATCATAACTAGTCACCTGGGTGTAAAACGCCTATTCAATTCGTTGATCACCTAAAACATGCAATATTTATTTGCCCGAGAAAGATTCATCCTCCTGGTTTGTTTTGTCACTGCAAGCCATCAGAATGAGCTGCACATCGACGAAAATTCAAGCGAATACAGGGGCATCTTGCACCCGATGAGGCAGCGTCATCAACGGCACCGTCTCTCGTGTAGGGTTCAGGTGGGACGTGGGGGGGGGGGGAGGGGTAAATACATGCCGGGAGACGATTTAAAGGGGGGGACGGATGTTTGCCTCTCAAGGAGACATCTTGAGGGAGTGAAAGGGGAGGGAGTTGGTGGAGTAGATGGCTTTAGATTCTTCCGTCATCGCCACTAAAGATGCAGGATAATTCACGTCGGAGATGCTCAGAGAGAGCAACGCCACGCCCTCCCCCCACAAGCAGTGCATTTCCCAGCCGTCACACGGCTTTCGCGAGCATCGAGGCATAAGGAAGGCCCCTCCCCCGCCCCTCTGATTGCCACCAACTCCATCCCGCCCGCTCAAGCCCGCTTCCGTCCTTCCACCCATTCAACTTAAATGCCACCATGCCGCCGTAATCAAGAGATATGCAACGCCATCAAGAGCTACTGCTGTATACGCTCCAGCTAAGTCGAAAACCTCTCGCCTGTTCCTTCAGTTTTGACCTCGTTTTCGTCTCCTTGAGCCTCTCCTGTCTTAATAGTTTTTTAGTTGAATATTTGTTATTATTGACTCAGAATATTTGTTTGACTTAAATTTACTGTCTTGATGCTTGCGGGATTAATTGCCCCTTTCTTGGTCATCTTCCATACCAGCAAAAAGGAAAAACTATCCAGTGTGCCCTTGATAATGGAAGTTATGCCGTCATATATGTGCGATGATTTTATAGATGCTCCATTCCTGTTCTTGTGGGATATTGCTATGATCATGTGGAAGAACACTTGCCAATCACTATCTTCAAGATTAAGCCTTATTCGATTAGGGTAAGTACATCATTAGGTGGTCGATACATCATAATATAAGCAAAAAATGACTGTATTATTATAGTATAGGTATTACTAATTGACCTATATTGGTATTTGTTCATTGGTTTTGTGTCGAAATATTTTAGAGATATTTAGGGTGAAGTCAATCTATGAACGCTTAAAATTGTTGTAAAACTCTTTTTAACTCTGCAGCCATACCATAATAAACGGTGACATAATACTCCAGGCCACTAGATATCTTCTTAAATATAATTGTTTACTTTTTTTTTCAAGAAATATGTAGTATTTCTTATTCGCCACAAAAATTTCGCACAAATTGTCAGCATACCATGACGTTGAGTATATTGAATATATTTATAGCATCGGTTCCTCTGAGTGTAAATTGCGTCTTCAATTCATCATATTAGTCTCAAAATGCAATGATTTTTATCACTCGATTATTAGTTTATGAATGGGAAATTGTAAGGTATTCATTTGATGAGTGCGTATTATGGCCAGTTTTCATTTATTTAACTTCATCGGTTAATTGTGATTTCTCGGCAGAGACATTCCTGCCATACCTATGAGACAAAGCTTAACAGAATCTCTGTCTCTAAATCACCAAATGAATCTATCAATGCCGTTCTGGTAAAAAATGACCACGATCGATGAATCATCATATCTTCTGATTGACGTGAGGATCAAATAAAAAATTCTACGTATGTAATAAGCTAAAAATGCTTGCGGTATTATTAAAAATATATTATTGAATATTGTTTTATTCTTCCATTGTATCGCTTGGCCTGCTTTTTGTTGCCATTGTTAAATATATACTTTCCATATAAATACTGTTTGTGTTTTGTTATCTCTCTGACATTGTTACATGCCCTAATTTAGGCCCTTGAAACCTTTACGTTTGCCCGTATTGCACCAGATAGTAAAGAAGCAATGACTAACATTTGTCTCGGTTAACATAAAATGTGGCTTCCTGTTTTGCATGCCGATTCTTTTCCCCACGGGTTGAAAATTCTGGGGTTAAACAAGTCGATCACTTCGAGGGGAAAGGTTTATTCAGACGTTCCTTATCCCTCAGGGGCGGTGGTTTTTTCTTCTTGTTCGCTGGGGCGGGCTCAATCTTTAGATCTCTCTCGCTCGCACCGGCTCGGCGTCTGCAAAGACTTCACGGTCCATTGAGTGAGTTTCTGGACGGAATGAAAGCAACTGACTCTCCTGCCATCTATTTTATTTGCAAATCCAAGGCTCTCGACTTTCTTTCGTCCCTTAGAAAACCTGTTGAGTGGAAAAAATTTGATTCGTGAAAATTTTTATTTTACGGCTCGTTAGATAGCAATTGAAGACTTCCTACACCATGAGGAATTATGCTTTGTTTTGCCTCAATGTGCTTGCAAAACTATTACACCTGTCTAATTCACGCCAACCTCGGTTATGCGGCGAAATTTGCCGTACGTGAGTCGTTATTTTCTTCCTGCGACGACTGTTTAAATTTCTTTAAAATCAAACATCATAGTGGAGTTAGCCCTCCAATGCAGATAGTGTTTGTAAAAATAATGTTAAAAACATGTGGCTGCAGGGTTGCCATATTTAACGCTTAGAAGAAGAGATGGATCGTGGTCATGACTCAGCTCAGCTTTTTTCAGTTATTTGACATTTCTCAACATTACATAAAATTGTGGTGGTGAGAAATGCCTAAAATCTTCTAAATGACCCTTCAGTTGCCTAGTCCCCTCATTGTTTTATGCACGACTCAATTTTGGTGCGCAAAAAAAGTTCAAATCCCAGATCTCAGGCATATAAGGCCGATTCCTTAAACGATCACAGGATTGAAATTCCTTGGCTATATACTTTAATAATTATTCAGTTCGGAATTGGATAGTCTTAACGTCATGAATATGATTTTTTGCTAATTTGGCTACTGATCTGATCCTCAAAGATCTCAGAAGTATGATGGAATATAGTGTAGTGATTGATTTACATAATAAAATTAAGTGGGAATGTAACGGCAGTGATTTATAAAGGATCTGGTGCTTTCCCGGTGAATGACGAATGTTAGGTGTTCTCGGGATTCCCACCGGCTGAGGTGGTTTGCTGTTGCAGACGTTTCGATGGATAACTCTTCCATTGCCTTGAGAGACCAAGGCCTCTTCTGCCCTCGGCTGTATAGTATATATGTACAGTGTATACCCGTGCTCGCGGGTCAAGTCAGCTCTGATTGGCTATTGTAATTCCTCCTTCCACTCGCCATTATATTTTTGGAGCACGGGTTTCCATGTTTGGCTTAGCCCGTTTCCTGAGTCACAATTGAAGGTGTTATATGGTTTCATTCGTCAAACGGTCCCAATATCTAAAGCTCTAAGACAAACTTGGAAACCCGTACTCCGAAATACAAAGACGGAAAGAAGGGGGAATCACCACCACTAATCAGAACTGACTTGACCCGCGAGCACGGGTAAATAGGCGAGGACAGAAGAGACGGTGGCGGAGGCTCTGAAGACGATGGAAGTGTTATCCTTTAAAACATCAGAAACTCAAATTCATCAATTGAGGGGAACACTAGATTTCAATTTAACGTTGGATTAATGATTTGTCTAAAATAGAATCCGTGCCCAGATGCCTTAAGTGACCCGATCGTGAGATTCCCTTATCTAGAGAATGATTAATTTAAAACTATAGTATTAACAAATGGTATTGGGCGAATGTTCCAAGCAGTTGTTTTTACCTGAACTTCTTCTGGCTTGTTAAATGCCCATGATTATCGCTCAGTAAAATTTCCATTTTCTAATTTTAATGCAGATATTTCATGTATCTACATCCCGCCCTGAAAGATTATTTTTTTCCTTAACACCTTTCTCCCTTTAATATTCTTTGAAAAAGCTTAAAATATCCCACCTCTCAGATCTTCTATTCTTTTTTCCATTCCTTCCGACATTCTTATCAAAAACTTATTTTAACAGCAGTACAAAAAGCGTTTATTTATTTTCCTTTTAATCATGATTTGTTTTCATCATTATTTTCAACCTTATTCTACTAGCATCAATTCCGCGCTCACATCTTTTTTACATCAAGACTAAGAGGAGAGGTTTCGTAACCACGCTAAGAAAAACTCTTCTTGTAAAGACCTTGCTGAATTAAATTTTTCAATCGTTCCATCTTCCTTTCATCTATGTTGTAAAATATGTTCTATATCTTTAATTAAAGACGATTCCCCATTACGACGTTTATTGATTCATAGTAATGATAAATTTAACAATTGATTTTTAAATACTTGTCATTATATTTTATAACTATTCAAAACAAGGTTAAAAATAGAAGTATCTGTAGTAGGTATTGTATTAGGTATTTGAAGTTGTTGCTAAATTGCGTTTTATTTACAATTTAAAATTAATTTCCATGAACTTTACTAAATTTAAGCGATGCAAGTTGACATTTAATGAATAGTGAATTGTTTTTTAACAGAGGAAGAGAATCTTAAAATGCATATTGTGACAATGCAGCTTGCTTATTATTTATTCTTCCCACGCATTCTGAAAGAAGCGAGCATTTTTAGGAGTCAGTCAGTAGCCTTTGAAAAGCATTATGCCTTACTTAATTCCTTCTTAGGACAAAATGTTATTAATTATAACCAGTTATGTCGTACCAGTTGTCTCTATTTAAATTGCGTACTTGATAACATCAGTGGAAATTTTTATCTTCATTCAAGGCGAAGAAGATGAAATTTATTGCATGGTTTAGCGTACTGTTATCAACAGGCGAAGGGTTTACCTCGAGGATAAGCCATAAACGGAGCCGTATTGTAAACTCTGTATTTATAACTTTTTGATTTTTTATCATGCATCCATATACCACCACAAGGACGATACAAATATTACAAGAGCCGGTCATGCAAGATAATGATTTATTTTGAGTTTGATATGAGTATGCTAATGAGGAGAAGATATTGATAAAGCCGTATGGTTGAACAATTTCATTTGTACATTTAAAGGTATGATAAAAAAGTATTCAGAAAATATTTTATACAATGTATTAGAGGAGGAAGCGGAATTGGCTCCTTTTTTTGCATAAATGGAAATTTTTCGTTAGTATTGGTTGCGATGACCCGTTGAAGATTGAAATAGCTAAGGTTTTCGAGACTTCATTGCTATAATGCTGATCAGTTTAACTCGTGTGGGAACCAATTTAAACCTTCATCTTCCGGATGAATAAAATAATATTATCGTTATGCAAGAAAGTAATAAAAATGAATCAAAATAATAATACGGCCTAGGGATACAGTAAGAAGTATTTTCGTAGAATTGCTATAATAAAACATTCGTAGAACATTGCTATAATAAAACTGTCATGGGCATGCTTGACAATTTGGCATATGTATGCTACATTAACAGCTCTATTAGCCTTTAGCAGTGATGTAATATAAAGACTGTAATGATCCTGAAGAGTAAAAGCAGAAGTTAGCAGCGACCAATCTTCAAAATAAGGTTCAATTGTAAGAAGAATAGCCTAATTTTCGTGTTCTGTATAGTTACCATGGCAGAGAAAAATTAAAAAAAGAATTTATATTCTAGTTTTTATGTATATCACTGGAAAAAAAATCTTGGCATAATAGCAAAATAAGAAGGTAAGCGAGGATTGGACAACAATGAATATCTATTTAAATCACTTTTAATGATCAACCCGCAAATGTAATTTCCCAAAATTGTACATTTGTAGTTGTTTTCCAAGTCGAATTCCGTCACATAATTTTCGTTGTTTGTGCCAATACTTATCAGTAGTAATCACTTTTTTTTGGGTGGAAGACCGTAGAATTCTCATGAGATGTTAGTGATTGGTGAACATTATCGCCAGAAATGAGGAGAAATGTGGATATTGGTACGCAGAATAATAAATTAAATGCTCTTTTTAATAATTCTCTTGATTTTTTTTCGTGATGATATCCTGGAAATAGGTGAAAACATTTATACATTTTTTTATGATAAGCTGTTAAACGACTTTTGCTACCATTGTGATGAACAACAGTTGGATCGATGACCTATATAATTAACCAGACGTTTCCATAGCCGGTATGCATTTATTGAAAAACGAAAGAAAGCAAAGAACTATTTTCTTTTAATGGAACTCTATTAGTAAACGAGCTACGTCACGGAAATTAGGAGTATATCTGTCATATATTTTTGCGTACCGGTCACCATTGAACGGACAAAAAACTAAACAGCTTCCTCAATGTTCATAATTTTTATTCTCAGTTTCTTGCGATATGTCGTTTCTCAAAAAGACATAAAACTCTACGACTCCGAGCGTATTAAATATTCAGAATGCAACAAATCATAAAAAAACTCAGTTTCATTTGCAGCAGCAGAATTATTTCAGCAAGAAAAAAGGGCAATTTTTTCAAGAGTCGTAAATAAGGACAATGTCGCACGCACCGTGAATACATTAGTAAATTAACTTTCACCCAGGGCGTTTACGCCAGGGAAAATTGAGAGGAGTTTTTGGAATGTGAGGGCAAATTATGGGAGAGGAGGAATTAAGAGGTTTGACACCTTACTTTTCAGCATAAAACGTAACGTGAATCTTCGGGAGAGATTTTAGAAGGGAAATTCACTAAGTTGCCTAGGATTTAAGTTATGGAGTTTGGTTTCGGTGGGTGAAATTGGGACTTTTTGTGAGTCTAACTGAAGCTATACCTTTCTTTCTTAGAGTAAACGTCTTTGAGACTTTGATAAAAAAGCAATCTAGACGAACAAAGTAGCACTCTTATGTTACTGAAATGAGATAAAATCTAAAGTAGGTTGAATAGAGTTACATTTTTGCAAGTTACTTCATTTTGTAATGCGAATAAAGTGAGTAGTGGAAACAAATTATTTTAAGAAATTATTATCGCTTATCAGCCTATGGTATCTCGCTTAAGATCGAACATCTCATGTCAATGTTTTTAACCTACCCACGATTTTTATTTTATACATCTTTAGCCATTATTAATAATTAATCAGAACTCAACTATGTGCTGGATGAATGACTGGTGGATGCAGTGAATAAAAATATCTGTTCCGTGAAGTTGCGTAAGCTGATTGAATATTTTAATGCTCGCATTATCTTCCTTGTTGTTGTCCCGCGGCGTATTGTTGTTTGTACTTCAGCTGTGCGTGTCGCGAGAAAAGAAGGATTTCTTAGATGTGCCAATGAATTCTGGCAGGCATTTCTTTCGTTATCATATGGATGGTCAAATTTGCAGAAATGCATGCGGTCTCATAGATCAGAACCGATACAACGACTGAAGTCCAATATTTTCCAACGACAACGGCAAAAGTCCAATACAGTTCTGATGGGAGTAATTTTATTTAAATCACCATAAATCTCTCCGGTTTTCCTCAGACGGGTTTGATACTGATTTTATCGGGGAGTTTGATATTGCGCCCCAGACGTTAAGGGGGATCGGGGTCCCTAACTTATTCGGTTGATAGCTGTTATGGGTATTATCTTATCCCTGTGGACATGGAAAGGTGCTATCCGGGTCGCTTCATGGAGATTATACGTAGAATTACTATGACTTAATCCAAATTTATGGGGACCACTCAAAATTAGCATGAGATGAGGAAGGTTGCTTAGGTGCTTTGGGTTTATCGTTATGAGTTGTCGCTGTTTGTGATGAAGAATTTACCTATAAACATGCTAAAAGGTCCAATAGAGCGTCCCGTAGGTTGAGGCATAATGAGATACACCCTCTTTGACAATAGGTACCCGAGACATGGAAAACCTTTAGTAGGTTCCTTCGGCAATTTAGCTTTTGGGCGGATGATCCAGGCATGTTATGGGTCGAGAATAATGTGATATTAGGAGGGATTGTAAACGTTTTATATATTGTGCCTGGAATTAGGTTGAAGTTCTTCATTCAAAATTTCATTCCCTGGGAAATTAGTACGAGGTGCAGATGAAGTCTGTTTAAGTTAATCTGACCACGTTATGGCCATATTATTTCAAGGTTTATAAAGAGATAAGAGAAAAGAAGTAAACATTAGATAAACCTATGCTTTTAATTTCTAGAAGTTTGATATATTATTAGATCTCGGTCAACAAATTTATTTAAGAGCTTTTTCTGAAAGGCAATCTTGCCAGAACGGCAATCTTACCAGCCTCAGGTTAGCGACTCATTAAAAAATGAACCCACATTGTATATTTGCTCTTATTTTTTCATCATCCCTTTCAAGGTAATGAAAATAAATGCAAGATAGCGATCACATGTAGGGTAGTTATTCACCAGTTTTGATTTAAAGTATCCGGCGATAGTTTGTGAAAAATTGTCACAGACTGCATTGTAACATAAACACTGTAAAATTTTCCACACCAATTTTTATTCTACCGACCTAGGTTTCGGCAAAAATTGCCATTATCAATAATCACCTTGATAATGGCAATATTTGCCGAAACCTAGGTCGGTAGAATAAAAGTTGGTGTGGAAATCTTTACAAAGTATTTCTGTTATAATGCATTCACCAGTTTTGGTATATTTTTTTCCTGCTTCGTTTAGTGACCAGACGAAACTTTTTTTTAAATATGAACTCCCATCGTGAGCAGTCACCGCTATTGATATTAGGCTGGTACATACTCTTTTCTATATATTTATGAGGTTTTAGACTTGACTATTTGAAACAAGACAAAAATACATCTCTTGCGACCTTTAACCACAGGTACAGTATTAAGGAACAACCGCTCACGAATCTGAAATGGTTCAACAGATCGAAAGTCTTTGAGAACACTTAAGCACTTTCAACGCCAACTCCGAGAAAAATGCTGCTCCAGTAGCTCCGACTCAACTTCCCGCTTCCTGTTTGCCGACTTTTGTAGTATTCGGATCGAATTGATGCGACGAAGTTACGCTGCGAAGAAAAAAAATCGCTGTAAATGTCTAATGGAGGGCATCAAGGTATAAATGAAACCGTGAGGACGAGCCGAAGTGAGGGAAGCTGTAGCCTCTTGAGTCCCGGCACACTTATCATCGTCCTTCAAACGGCCGTGGGAACTTATCAAACTAAACCAGGATTAAGGGGAGGGTGACGAAATTTATTGCAGAATAAGTTCGTAAAAATATCGGACGAGGGAATTTGGGTGGAATGGATCGGATTGGTTGCGAAAGTAGGCGAGGGGGCAAGCAAACTAGTTGAAATAAATTCCCCAATTGTTTAGCGCAAAGGATGGTAGCCCTTCGAGGGTAGGGAGGTTTGCAACTCTTCAGTGGAACAAGGGAGTGGGGAGTCACTCTCGCGGTGTGGAGGCGAACGCATGAGACGGAAGTGACTAATGAATATTCGCGGCGGAAGGCAGGAATGCGGCAAATTGCGAAATATAGCCCTGGCAGTGAGAGCAAAATGTGAGAAAAAAACATCCAAAACTAACATATGAATATATGATGTGTAGGTATGGTGAACTTGTTTATTGCTTACTGAGGTAAAAACTGTAATATCCCCCTCTGGAGGTGTGAATTTGGATGACTATTAAAGGGCGTACGAAGTGTTTCGGTAAAAAGAAAGATAAGGGGAGTGAGAAGTAATGACTAAAGTGCTCGAAAAGGGTGTGAGTGTTGGAAGAGGAGGACCGGTTTACTACCGACAAAATGTCCTTTACATAGCTGATTATCTCGGCTTAACGCTACATATTTGGGATTCGATATACATTACTGATATGTGACCTACATGTTCATGATTTTATCTCTAAGCTCAAAAACATAATCCCTAAACCTGTCTATAAATATTTGGATCATAATTTAACCTTCATTGTGATTCAGGAAAGGGGTAGGTGGATAACAGAGTCACTACGCCCGATAAGCGTTTAAGGGTATTTCTGAAGAACAGATAAGGATATTTCCAAATATAAATTCAAATTCGTGAGCTACAGCGCATAAGAGGCTCTTTCGTGGTGCTACTGTATTAAAGTGCATGGCCGTAGCAGGGGTTATCCGTATTTTCACTCTTGCGTGCCTTCGTTGGAAAGAAGTGACATACTTGCGTGCCAACGAGTGACGAACATTTCAGGTATTCCCGTGAAAGCAAACACCGTTTCTGGAGGTCAAATTTCATTGGTAGAAAGTCCGTTCTTATTTAAATTTATTGCCTTAAACCATACTGTTATACGAGTTAACTAGAGCATTGTTTGGAGTTTACGCTCGGTGGCGTGTGAGAGTGACACTACATCGGTTGATGGCATTTGCACGCTTGCTGCAATCTCTATGTTGGGTCTGTAGAAGTTCAAAAAAAGGGGGAAAGGAAATCAGCCCCAATGACTGAAAATTTGGGTGCCAAAGAGAATTAAATGAATTAGCTTTATGAATAAAACAATGTTTTGTTTTAGTTTTCTAATCCCTTCGGTAGCACACCGAAAAATACTGCTATACCTCAGTTATGTAATAGGTACAGTGGTAGCGAAAAATTCGGCGGAAGTATACTTGACTGTTACAGGCTTCACTTCCTAGAAGTTACTAGTACTCATGATTAACACAGCTTAGTACTTTTCTACAATATTACTCTGAATTTCCTCGATTTGTCAATCTCCATTACAGGGCAAAAACATGAATTTTCAATATACAGGAAACCTTCTTACACCGATCATATTATACCAAACGATTCAGTTCACCAATTTCCCTACAAACATGCTGATTTGAATTCTATGGTTCATCGCCTCCTACACTCATGATTAACACAGCTTAGTACTTTTCTCCAATATTTTCTTATTGCACGACGCGTTTCGCTGCTTTACAGCATCGTCAGGTTTACAAAATATAACATGCTGAAGTTTGTTATTGTTTTTGTAGCTACGGAGGAGGAGGGGGGAAACCAGATATTGGGGCAGGGTTGAGGGGAAAAAAATAAAGACACGATGATTAAGGGCTGGTGAGGCGGGAAAGATTAATTTTATCTGAAAGGAGGGGGAGGGATGCGGAAATAATAATTCACTGCAAAGGTGTTTTGACTGTCTGATAATTTCTAATTGTTCCAGTGCGTCCATTTTCAGGCCTTTGGAAATATTATAGAAAAGTACTAAGCTGTGTTAATCATGAGTTCGGCGGAAGTGTTCATTGCCCCACAAACGAGATCCGAAAATGAGTCTCCGCATTTGACTACCAGTACTATTAATGCCGCAAGCCTTATTTATTTATTTTATTTGTTTAATATCATCTTGAAAACACCCTCAAGGGCCTTTTACGTCAGGCATTGTAACTAAACAACAATGGACAAGCACAACCACCATGCCGTGGGAGGTGAAAAATCCTCTCCAGGCGGGACTTGAACTCGCGTCCTTTGGGTTAGCACAAAAGAACGTTATCCCACCGCCACCGAGGCCCGTTACCAAATTCAACATGCTTAGTGTTTAACTCAATTCTACTAATTTGCTCTCCATGGTTTTTAATCAAATTCTTTAGATGGTCTTGTATAATAACTTGCGAAAAATATTAAAGCATTTTGATGTAACCATATTTGGATCGTAATCATTGTCGTTTTACGGGCATCTGGAATATTTCCGAATCCTCAGGTTACGCAAAATTATGTTGGCAGTTTGGTCAGCCGTGTGCTCTCTTCTCGCCTCTGTTCCTTAGCCCACCCGTTGTAAACTCTCCCTCTCTTCCTCACCTTGACGTCACAGTTTGTGCAGAAAACTTCCTCCCAAGGTTCGTTACTACTGTGCCCACGAGTTTGTTACTTTGAGTTTTAATCCTACCGGGTCTCACAATCGAAAATTACTGTGCCCTGTATTGCAATTATCTTCTTTTACAAAAGTATCTGAGGTTTGCTGGGGGAATCGAATTTTTATGATTAGCAGAATTTAAAAATATCTAATGCCTTTCAATACCACAGCGTACACAGTACTCCAAGGACATCCACCCCGGTTGATATTTGTGCATGTTACGCCTCCGTTATACCCAGCTTTTTCGTTTCCGCCGAATCAGAACCCAATCATTCATATCAACATAATTTGTAGTTACCTTTACAAATATAGCAGTTTCTTTTCCAGATTTAAGGTTTTGCCAAATATTTTCATGATCATTATACTTATTTACAGTGTGCTTCTATTTACGAGCTCTAAGTTGATCAGTAGAATTTTAAACAACTTTGTAAGATTGCGCGGATATCTGATTAATCCGACTGCAGGTCAATTTCGATTAGTATCGAGAAGTGATGAAACCTCTGGCGCAAGCTTTTTCAGCCCTATCTCTGAACTCAACACTACCTATCGGGTGACTGAACCGAGAATTCGTTTTATTTTTCATCCATCCGAATTCAATGGTTGGTTCTCCTTAAGAACAGCTGTTTTACGATTATCCATATTATATGACAATCCAAAGCCTCGAAAATTATAATTTTTTGTTTTTCCCTTGCTCTTAGTCAAGAAATTATTTTTTCCTGCAAACTAAAGTATGGGTTGCGTTATTCCAGAATTTCCAGTTAAATAGTAGCCACCCTGTAGCTGTTAAAATTATTTTGATGGAATATCTCAGAGTATTGGTGCTACCGTTAGATACTAGAAAACCTAATATTGTTTGCATAACTAATTACGCAAAACATTGGCGAAATATCGGTTTTAATTAAAAGCTCGGTGATCGATGGATATGATTGAAAGTATTCGAAAGTAAAAACTTTACCACTGGACAAATATTACTATAACAAATGAAATATCCATCATTTATTGAAGGTGAATTTTGCGACCCCTGACGAAGATGAGCATTCGTAATCATAGATACCGTCAATAAAGCCTTTATTTTCCTCATACCGAGCCTTACTATTTAAATAATTAAGAATAAAGACGAATCAAAATTTCACGTGACAAGAAATTCCGTTTACTTAATTTTAAAGCATTAAGGAATCTTAAGAATATCACTTTCTTATTTCTAATTTCACAAATTGATATTAATTCACCATTTATGGCCGTCATTTCTTGTTAACTTGAAACACATTCACGATTGAGCGCAGGTCTGATACCCGATGTACATTCCCAATATATTTTGCCCCCGCTCCTGTTTGAATATGATATGGACACACTGCCACACGTGGAAACTTGATTCTCCATGTAAACATTTTCATCGGTCAAATTACAGTGGAATCCTTTCGTGCTGCCTCTCGACTTTAAAGCAAACATTGACCGCCTGTTTTCCGACTGGGAAAAGGGGGTTTTTATCGATTGAAAATCTATTTTAGTGGATGTGCGTCTCTCCGTGCGTACGTGTATATGTTCTGAGAGGAACCCATTTCCCCCCATCGTAACGTTCACGTTTTCCTTTTTCCTTATCCACTCTCTCTCCCTTCAGACCTATTCCTATTATCGACCTTAAATTCTCACCCAATTCCCACTAATTTCCCCCTCTTTTCCGAGCCGAGTGAAAAAATAAAATGTTTTCTTCTTTTCAACCCTACCGGACACACACTTTCTCATCCTCTCGATTCCTCCCGTTTCTAAACGGCTTTCTCTCTCTCCCTCTTTTCTACTGCTCATCCTTCTCTCTTTTCATCCCCCTGCCTACGTCCTCCCCGATACCCACCCCATCCCATTTGCCTTCCTCTCGAAAAAGTATCGCCCTTTTTTATCTCGCTCCTCGCGCGACCTCGCACATTCCTCTTGCGCCGCATCCGAAAAGCGCGGGTCTTCGGATGCCCTCAACTGTCGGTTGAGGGCATCCGAAGTGTTGGTCTGGTTGGAGAATCTGGGGGCGGGGTTTCCCGTTGGACGCAAAGTTGGGGAGTGGTTGTAGCGTAGGAAAAACTCGAGTCGATGGGATGGGCAATTGGAGGAAATTGGTTGAGGGGTGCGGGAATAGGAGAATTGTTGATCTGTACGACACTGCACCGTATCGAGAGATATTTGCGATTTCCATGAAACATCGTGATGCACCGTGACATCATTCCTCATTGCAATTGAAGCGGATCGGATTGTTTTATCGGTGCGGGATTCCTAAGGGATAGATGTATTCTACATTGAGTCGTGTCGATTGCGATGTGCGATTTCCGTTTAATATCACGATATTGAACGACAATGGTGTCCAATGCAGGGAAACGGTCTTTCATTATGGTAACACTGGTTTCCGCTTGATGATCCAAGTTTCGTATCTAATATCTGTGGGCGATCGTAGTGTTCGTTACGATTACTGTCTGTGAGTGTCTGGCTATAGATGCAAATTACGTTAGCAGTTGAAGCAAGTAAAATTGGTTTACTTTGAGAGATTGTGACGTATTACATTGAAATGCTTGCAATATAATATAGCAAGCAGTGTAATATATTCGGTAACAGGCGATTTTGATACAGAGCGCTGTTGCGATTTCTAAATGTGAACCCCTTTTTGCGATAAAATGCAAAAAGAAATAATTGTTATATGCAATTATGGTGTAGTGATACATCGCTAAGCGTTATCGAGCTTCCACGTGGTTCAATGCTTCATTCTGCTATGCTGTGCGTTGCGGGAGGCAACATTGTGCTATATGCTTTGAGATTGCTATGTGCACTTTCCCGTTACTACTCCCAATCTGTAATGTCAAGCGATAGTTGATGGCAATCACGATATCGATGTTGTGGAATGCGCTATGTATACGTAGCAATATTAGTGCGAATAATTATTGCAAAACCGTGTAATGTATTGACACATGATGCAATGTAGGCAGTTGACGGAAAGGTGTCAATATTTCGATGCATATGCGATGTTGTAATCTTTGTACCGATATTCGATATATCAAAAACCATCGCTCTTACCTTCTTTTCTTTTTATTCCCCTTCCCCCTCCTATTCTACACGTACGTAAACCCCTCTCCTTTTACACCCCTTTCATTTCCCCCAACCCACGCAAACCCGCACTCACACCCGAACTCACACCCGCACCCACCACGGCAGTAATTCCCTCATTGAGCGCGGCGGGCGACGCATTTAACGCCGCAATCGACGGCGGCGAATTCTCACGGAATTCTGTCGCTCGCCCTAGGTAGGACGATTGGCGTTGGATCATGGGAGGGAGAAGGGGGCGGGTGGTCGTTTATGTGCGAGTCTTTCCGAGCTCCCGGGAATGGACCACCGCTGTAGGGGTGGAGAGTGAGTATTTCAAAGATGGGGTCAGGAAATAGAAATCGTGTGGGTCTGCGGGGGGTGTTTATGTGAAATGGTTGATGGTGTCGGGGAAGAATTCAAGAGAGGGGTGGGGTGATGGTGGGCGTGGTATTCAGCGTCAGGAAGAGGATGGGCGTGCGGGGGAGTGCGATGTAAAAGAAGGGGCTACAGAGTGGGCGGCATGGAAGGCAAGAGTTGGAGAGAGATGAATGTGGAGGAGTGATTGGAGACTAAATGGGGAGGGCGGGGAGTCTATGGTCCGTTGAGAAATCTCAGAATCTATGGGCTGTGGAGTTGGTAGAATGTGGAAGAGGCCGGGCGCACTATTGTACCATTGCATTGAATGGGGAAGGTCCCTAAAAATATTACATCAAGGTCTAAATTGTGCTCTGTTGCTGAGGGATAGGTGTGGAAGGTGCTGATTAGTAGTTTGACAGAAGTAAGTTGGGATATATTTAAGGAGAGATGCCTTAAGCAGATTTTCTTTCACTCTTTCCACGCATGATTTTATCAGCCAATCATAGCATTTTCCGCAACTATATGGTAATTATTTTAAGCATAAGGATATTTTATATATTTACCTATTATTTATCCATTATGAAAAATAAACCTTTTTGCATAAACTACTCTTCTTGTTGAATAATTGATTGCATTATTTCTTCTTCTATATTTTCTTAAAAATGTTATAATAAGTACATCAGAACTCTACTCGTATGCATCGCAACAATTAAAGAACAGTTTTCAACCTAACAGCCATTTCGAGCGTTTGGCTTCAACTTGACTGATACGACATAATTTAAAATTAGTTTCCCTTGAATGACCATTTTTGTACATTTTTGTCAGTTGACGGCCGGTAAAGTTTGGTTGATTTGGTAACACGAAAAGATTTCGAGCTGTTACTGATGCTTTTTTTGTGAATAAATCACTGTTGGTGCTTCCTTCATGATCGAATGAAATTAATCATCTTTGCTCAAGTATATTTTGATACATTTTGCATAATGGTGTGGGAAATTCGATAGAAAAATATATACTTGCTTGCTACTGATAGCCATACCTCAAAATATTGGAAATACGTTATCTCAAAGTCGAGTGAATCAAGGTTTTTCCTGATCAATAAAGATTGAGAAAATTTGAATAGCATTGAAGTGATGTAGTTTGAGAGAGATATTTTGCTAGTCATAATGGAAACCATATTCGAATTTTATTTTTTGATTTCGGTGTCTGTAAGAAGTATTAAGTAAATATTGTAATATTATTGGTGCAAAAATATAGCTATATTTGGCTATAATTCTCAGTAATTAAATAAATATATCTACACAAGTCTCTAACGTGACTCATATTTTCACGCTGTTTGTTAAAACGCCGTACGTGTGTGGCGAAAATTCTTAGTAATATATCTACTTAAGTCTCTTACTTGATTAATTTCTTCACACCGTACGGTGAAAACGCCTTCTTAACAGGTTTGTATTGTGATTCTGTAAAACATTGCCTTGATGAGCCATTGTTTAATTTTGATAAAAGGTTTAGAAAACATTCTTACTACACACCATTGGTTTTTCGACGAAATGTAGGTGTTAGAAATTCCTAATTTCTTTTCAATATTCTCCCTCTGGAGCGCACAGCCGTAATCTATCCCATGTAAAGCAGCTTATCTTTTTAGGTAAATTTCTCGACGAATAGTTAGGCAAGGGTTTAATATTTTGATATAATTGGAAAGATGGGAGTTTTTTCTTAAAAATGAGGTGAAACTCATCAAATTCAAGGTGATGTGTTATCTCGCTCAAACTAATACCTTAAAGGAAGCAATTGAAACCACAATTTTTCCAAGGCCCGTATACTGATTATTTGAGCCAGAAATTGTTTGAGAATTTGATAATTTTGAGCGAGAATAAATAATAAGTGGCATATGGGTGATTCATTTCAACCATTAATACATTCTATTTTTTTAAAGTGCTGAATGTTTTTTGGGGGAATTAGTAATTACCTAACGTTTCCACAAATCCCTAATGACACGTGATGGACAGTGGTCACCTGGTGATTTATGGGACGCTAAAACTTTTGTTCCATTGAAATCCTTCTTCCTACTTTTTCTCGAATTCCAGACCTTACCCCATACCACACCTACAGAAAGTTAAAATATTTATCGATTGGTATTCACAAAAGGGTAAATAAAGTTAAGTCTGCAAAACTGGGGTGCCATTCGAAACACTTTGCTAAAGTGTCGCAATTCAGAGGATTCACAGGCGCACGGCCCGAACATTCTACAGGGCATTGGACCTTGAAATTCAATTTACAGCGCAGTTTCTGTTTTCTGGGCTGAAAAAAATGCCGACAAATTCCCTCCACACGGCTTTAAAATATATTTTCGTTCACTCTCATTTCTTACTTCGTGCGACGAGCATTCGGACCGAAATTCGGACGGACGCAGGTAGGCGTGGGAAAAGTTACCAGAAATAAAAAGTTGTTTTTTTAGGAGAAGGGGACGCATGTTTAACATTTCACCGTCCATCGACGACGGAGAGAGTTGGGTGGAAGAGTGCCCATGGAAGGACCAGCGAAGAGTGAATGTAACGTAGGGTATTCGACGTTGGAAACGTGCGATCTCTTTGATGCACTGCTCACCCCGAACCCTGAGCCGTATGTATTGTCCCATTGCCACTCCCTCCACACCCTAGCCGCCAGTTAACTCCTCCCCCACTTTCCCCGGAGGTCAAGTGGAGCGTGGAGAATTGGTGAGGTAGGTGCGAACTCAGCAAAGAATAGGCCAGGAGGGTTAGGGATTGTGTCGATGAACGGATGCACTGTTTCAGGAGTAACACCTTGCCTCTTCCAGGATGAGGGTTTGTTGGGCAAGAGTAGTTTGGTTGGGAGTTGTCCGTTAATCCGAGGGCGAAAAAATGGTTTCGAGGTGCATGTACATTTGAACGCTAAAAATTGAAATCGGAAAGGCGCTACAACCAATAACAAGAGATAAGTACAGGACAGGGAATGCGAATTTTACCAAAACTAACCTGTTTATAGCCAGTATTAGTAATTTAATAAAAGTTGGCAGTAATTGTATAATAAATCTGAGGATAATAATGCGTGAAGTTATGTTAGTCTCTCTGAAAGTGGCTTGAAAAATTAAATCTCTTTAGGTAATTAATTGGTAGAAAAAAGTGATTCGCTGAAAGCTCCCCAGCCAACTATCAAGCATACTTTGCTCGTAAAAAAAATTTTTTTTTACAATTAATAAGTGAGAGTGGTAAAACATGTGTGAAAGTATATATAGAAGTACGTCAAGGCACCATCATCAATCAAATAATTCAACTAGGGAAATAAGTAAAAAAAAACAAAATATGATTATGAAATATTGACCTTTTTAGTAGAGCGTTGTCGATGCTTGAGAATCTCATCTTTCACTGCTATGGAATGTCGGGTGACCAGAGAACTAGGGTGACGGAGACGTTTTGAGGAATAAACTATGGGCGTATTACATTTTGCAGATCCAGAGTTTGGCTAAAGGACCATCATCTACACTCGCAAGCACAAATAAAAGGAACTCGTGCTATGATTTTTTTCGGTGAGCCAAATGTTGAATTATGTGGCCAACTTATTGACGGGATTAAAGGACTGACGTATGTCCGATGAAAAAATAATATATAAGGCGGTAATATTTTAAGGAACTTGTTCAACCCAATACGTTATTCATTCTCTGTGTTCGAATATGGAAGCATTTCAATTCAAATTTTATCGTTTGATGCCATATATAAACAATACAAATATTACAATGCCAATCCAGCTTTGGGACTGAATTCTACGATAAGTTCTTTTCTTTTTTCATCTGTTAACCAGAAGGAACCATTTTTAAATGCACCTGAGGCAGAATCAGTTTGCTACTGTTAACTACTGGATAAAATGGCTAATCTGAAGCTAAAATAGAAAACAGCTCTCGGGATTCTCCTGAAATGAATAAAAATATTTACTTTACAATGTAAAAAATAAATTGATATTCACCAAAATGACTACTTTATATTCATCATTTATGCGATTTCTTCACGAGAATCGTAGAATCAGGAAATTTGGTGCATTGAGTTTTTGTTTTAAACTACTTTTAGCCTTTTTACTTATTTAGTAAAAGCCTTAGAAATCCTAAGCCTTGTAGAAGTTTTTTGAAATTGTACGTTGTTTGTGGATTGCTTTGGAAGTAGCCTAATAAATTTCCTTATTAATGGTAATAGAAATAATGGGGTATTGAACGCGTTAAAGCAATGACAATGATACTAATCGAACTTGTTGAGTTGGCCAAAAATATTCTACTAATCTAGGGATAAAGAATTATTAAATAAATGAATTTAAGCTAATTTTTTGTTGTATTTTAAGAGGAACGTTTAATGATGAACTTACTCTGAGCGTTGTTTATCACACCATGGGTCACTTAATATGCACACGATGGTCAAACCTATATGGTAGCCGTGCAAAAATGCCTCCATATACATACGCGGTTAAACCAATAATTCTCGACCAAAAAATACATTTGCCACTCACCGGAGTTGTGACTCTTGTGGTGCTAACACACGTAATGTAGATGAAATTATCCTCCCTTTATGTCAACCCATTCGAGCAACAAATTTTGGAGGCTTGCCATATCCTGGAGCCCTGAGACTGGAACTCGAATCAACTACCTGACTAGGCTTACTGCTGATAAATTTTGCATTGAAAATGCCTATCATATCCCATGTAAATATATTAACTAGATTTTAATCACTATTGCCTTACCAAATGACGCATTACTTTAGGTAAGCCCGATTAAAAGAAAAATGTTAAACGGGACACGCTGCTTTGGGCCATAGACTTCTTCTGATGTATGTTTACCTGCATATTATACGTATTTTATCTATTTCATTCCCAAAATACTGTAGTCAGTAAAACATACACCAAGGAATGTGTTGCAATATTTGATAAGGGTACCGTAAGGTGAACTCATTGACGTGTCTGCATTTTTCGAATCTGTGTTCATTAACCCCTAACGCATTCGCTTTACTTCATCCATTGCGGTTAAGGACAAAGGAGAGGGGCAGAGGTTAATCTGATGCATCGGTCAGGAGAACTTTAGGTAGGGGACTAGCTTTTTGTGTACCGTGGGGGGGAGAGGGAGAGAGCGTGGAACCGTGGGGAGGTAGGGGACAGGCAGACGGAATGCGAGAGTGGCGGAAATGGAAAAGGTTTTATTGGCGCCGAAAAAAAATGTGGTCGAGGAGGAATGGATGGAGGTTGGGGGAATGGATGAAGAATGGCCCGATCGAAAAACAATGGCACTCGAATAAGTAAATAAATGAACGTGTCAATCCTCTTCGTTTTGAGCCCTTTGACTTTTTTGAAGTGCTTTCAAAACGGTGGTTAGGGAAAGAGGGGAGTGAAAAAATTCATGAGGGGAGGATAAAACTGAAAAAGATGAAGTCCTCTACCGTCTACCTCTCATTCACTCTATGTCTCCTCTCTGAGTTGGGTATATAAACGGGATGAATTGGGAAATTGATTTATCTGGAATTGTTTTCCGATTCCTCTCCCCGCTCGGCCTTGCAGTCCGCTCCACCGAGGCAATTTTTCGCGCCAACCTACTCTTTTTATGGGGACGCAGATAAGCATTCATCATTCCTCTTCCTATTGCTCTGGTGTAGATCGAGTTTCATAAGGGAGTATGGAAAAATGCCGCCGACTACCGCCGCGTGCACCGAGGCGTTGAGGTGCGAATTGGGGATTAATTCGTGCGCGGAGGGAATTTATTGATGTGTGCCTACTCTTCGGGGATGTCGGACGAGTTAATGATCTCACCTGCGATGCATTGCGATGTGACCGCTGAAATGATTGCGATTAATCCGCGTCTCCCTTAAGGAATCACAATTTTGATTAATACCTCCGTTCGACACTCGGCCATCGTTGTTGGTGTGTCAACATGGTAACCTTGGTAAGGAAATTGAAGTCAGCATAGCGTCATTGATATTTAATTGTGTGTGAAGACAAAATATACGCATCGTGTGTTTGAGAATATTCAGCATCTTTTGGTACAGTACGACTAACTTCAAATGTTGACTGCCGTAATGTGATCATTTCATTTTTTTCTTCGATTCATTTGCAGAAATCATTTTCTGTTTTTCTTCGCCTTAGTCCATAGTTTTTATCATTTTTATTATTGCTTATCTTTTTCAGAATATTATTGGCTGACCCCTCCTTATTTAGCTTTAGGTACACTTTATAATTCTTATTTTTTAAATGTTACTGGAAACCGAGATATTCATGTATTTTGAAATTCATGAATTTGGGATTTGTTAACCCTTTAATCAGCCCTTAATCCGTACAAAGATGTGGAATTTGAGATCATAATCGCAGAGTAAAAGTTGCATAATGCATGGAATATCTCACATTATGAAGTTTTTTGAAGAAGGGGAGTTATACTAAGGTTTGGAGACCCTTCAAAAATCATGTTTAAGTATTAAATTGATAAAAATACCAAGCTTGGAGAAGGGTAGAAATAGTTCTATGGCTACAGATTTTCCGCATACATTGTGGTACTTTCCGTATACTTTATGGTAGTCACCAATCCTTTTTACTGAAATTGCTGAAAAATATAGATAACAAGTTTTCCTATGAAACGTACGAGGTAGGATGCTCACGCAATGCTTAGGAACTGTAATGTCTTAAATAAACAATTAATTGTCCTAGTATTTTGGCTGTCAGCATCTGCGTCACTCCCCAATTGAAGCTATGAATACATGGAAGGAGGGATCATTTCCACAAACAGAAAATAATATGCGTGTTTACGGCTGAGAGTTTCAGAGATTATTAATGTGCCGAATAGAAATAAAAATTATTTCAACTTCTTCCTAGATACATTGGTATATACCAATGATAAAATGCAGACAAATTTTCACCGAAAATAGGATTCTCTCCAGTTCGCCAAGGCTATGCCATTCTTATTTTCTCTTCGCCATTCGTATTTTCTCTTTTTAAAAAGGTATCCACTCCCTTCTTCTGTGTGACATTGTCTAAGTTGTTAATGTTCATCAAATCGCCGTTTATTATAGTATGGCATAAGAAATTCAAAACATTTTACAATTTTATTGCTTCTTAAAGAACAATTTAGACATTTGGAGTTCAAAGTGTAATTTTTATTTAAAAAAAAAACCAGATTTTTTCATTGTTTGCTTCTCTAGCATATTTCCAAATTATTAGAATTTCCGTATGGTAGTCTTGCTTCCTGTCGTGTAATTTTAGCAATATATTTATCGCATTATTGTATTTAGATGACAGCTATTCCTTATGAAAAAAGAACTTAATCGTGATTGCTTTGCCTGGATGACCGTATTGTGATGGCTCCCTGTCTTGGTAACTTGCACTCTTAAGGAGTATTGAGGTTAAGGTGTACGAGGAAATAATTAAATGATGGAATAAACATTATAAGCGTAATTGCATGCTCTGTAAAATCCCTCTCAGAGTTACAATCCAGGTAATTCTTAGGGGAGTCCATATAACAGTCGGTCTAATAGGACGGAAATCTATCGACCCTTGGCGCCATTTGTGAAGGCCAGACATGAGTTGAGTAATCTCCCCATCCTTTCTCCATTTTCCATATCATAGTTATCTTTTAAACCTACACACCGCATTAATGGTGCAAATGACTTAGGCTGCTACTTTCCTAAGACCTCCTGCTGCATTATGGAGAAATGGGTAAACATGGTGAGGGAAAATCAAAATGATTGTTGTCATAAAGAATAGGTTTTATTCGAGTTTCTTTTGCGGTTGATTAGGGTTTAAAAACGAATCGAATATATTGAGTCCCACGACACTAGTGTCGAAGTTGAACAGATGGCATAAATTATGAATCTTACCTCTTACCTTTGAAGTTATACGTCGCAGTTTTAACTTGTTCGTTAGGAGCTTAAAAGGCTGAGGCAGCTCTTGTCCCTTGCAGTAATGTTACTCACCTTGATTTTTGAGCCACGTATACGGTGTATGTTTTTTAAGGTAACTTTGAGGAAACTTATATTATCCCCGTTGCCTTACACAGTAAATTGCTGATTTTAAACTGTGCGCTTTTTCCGAGTTTTATATTTTGGCTTCTTTTCTCAGCGGGAATATAAACTACCTGTGTTCGCGCCATGCTTAACGACCAGGATTTTGAAGTTACGGGATTTCTCGGAAGCATAATACTTTATCATTCAAAGTAGCCGTTTTTTTAAGACGGAAACAGTCATACCTGTCAACTTTCGTCCTAAGTTTTAATGCCCGTCTCTTTTTAAGAGATGGAATTTTTTAAAAGGCGGACCAGTCACCAATTAAAATAAATCGCTGCGTAAAATGAGCGTGACAGAACACACCTAGCGCCGCGTAAAAATACACTCCCTCACCCTATCCACCTTCTATTTCTAAATATAAAACGCGCTCGCAAACACACTCACCGACATTCTCACCCCGATGATTCATTTAAAATAGTCTGCCCTGCTTGCGTGAGCGATCTTCATATCGCAGGTTGGTTGTTTCGAAGTTCGTCAAAACAGGTGCACGGAGTCACTTCTTAACCCCTTAAGTCTGGGAGGGCGGTCAGTTTTGCCAAGCATAAAAACATTTATCGGATCTAATGTTTCGTTGAGATGATTTATAAATATTTTCCCTTTTGGGCTGATATAATCAATGTGCTGCTGGAATACAGCTTTCGCAGGATAGTGAAATCCTCACTTGAAGTCGGTGTCCTAGTGACAGCAACCAACGTTTTATTACTAAATTTATTATCCTATGCTGCTTCTAAAAATACTATTTTCCTCGTCTTACTTCCCCATGTTAGAGCTTAGAAGAGTTTTGTGCCTGTTAATTTTATATATCATTATCTTAATTATAACTTATCTTCCCCATGTTAGGAAAGCTAGGAAGTAAACACTTTAGTTAGTAATTACACCTCTAATTCTACCTTGTGGGTATTATTTTCTGGCATAGTTATATTAAGGTGAATTTTGAGATTGGGATTTGACTGCGATAGATTGAGTGAAGTGAGCACGTCATATCTCGTCAATTAAGGATGTGTATGCTCACTTGTCTTTGTTTAGTGAATGGAAATATAATAAAATATATTACGTAAATACTAAATAGTCTTTCCAAGTCTTCGCCCAATTATGGTGAAGACGGTTCGAAAGGCGCTGACGAAAGTGGAAAAGAATGCTGCTTACTCATCCGTTCAAGAAAGTACTCGCTTCAAAGCGCTCCCGAGACAACGACCCATCGTTATTTTGGTGGCTATCCAACTGAGACATTTCTTAGCTCAGATACGGCATGCGTCCTTCGTCAGCTTGAGAGACCATCAATGACTCCCTTCGCCAAGGCAGGACGTAATCCTCTCTAACAAAGCGGCGTCTACTCGAAGCTTTGATTCGAAGGAATGTGAGTGTGGCAAAAACGAGGTTGATTCTCCATGTACTTATTCTGTATATACTTACTGTTAATCCACTTTCTCACATTTATTTTCCCCGTTTATATTTCCATCTTTCTATTGAGTTGCTCCCATTCATCGTCATCTTTGGGCGTGAGAGTCCTTCGCCAGAAGAAAATCTTGTGTGAAGTTAGGAAAAAAACAACTGAAAACTACCAACTGATACGCGAGTTTAATTTAATAGCATCTGTGGTCCACCGCCGTCTTGTTTTCTGCTGCCTGTTCACCGAATCTTTGTTATTGTATTCCTTGCCGGTAGGTGCTTTTCTTTGAAAAAAATAGATTTCTGCTCTTCTAAATCAAGATATGGGTTAATCGCTTTACTTTTTGTTAATACCAATAATTTGTTGTCTCGTATAGATAATGCCATTGAGTGATGACAATATACCCGATGGCTGTAATGTTTTAATATGAAGAATGTATCGACAACAATTCCTCGTAATTTGTATTTCAAACGAAGAACTCAGAACCGTAATTTCGGTCCTTTGGTCTTGGAACAAACCAGTAAAGGTCGATTATGGCGCGATTTTTGTAATTATATACTTAAGAACCACGTTAGAAAGAGAGAGATGATAAAATGAAGAGTAAAAGAGAGTTAGGGAACAAGTGTGGTCAGGATAATTCCATTCAAACCTACAAAATTAAAAAAAAACTCGGTTGTAAATCTGTAATGAGATACTTTTTATGCACCCAAACTGAGTATCAAACTCAGGTGGCTTCTTTTTGCTAATGAGTTGAACAAATAGGTGACCTACATAGGGACAATGATTGCGTACAATGATGAGGGAGCGAGTAGCGTTGGGGAAACCAATAATGTTGTTCACGCCGTATGCCTTTAGAAAACACACGTACCCCCAGTCATGCGCGTTTCTCGTTACTGTTGCATGAGGTGTGTTATTCATTTGAGATCTACAAAGCATTCTCCCTGATTACCTTTTGACTCTCTGATAGATTGTTTATCTCTCTATTTGTGGAAAACGTTCAGCACCAGATCCATTTGATGTCATGTTCACCCAGGAATACGGCCAATCGGCAGTTGGCGATCTTATTAGGCCTTAAACATAGCAACTAACTTACAATATAAGTATTCATGCCAGAAAAAGAGTAAATGAACATGCTATATAGATAGGCATTGAAATAGAAACCTGATATCCTTTGTCAGGACGTGGAAGAGAAACTGGCCACCTTAGTGAGAACTATGCGTACAAAGCTTACTATGCTTATAAAGAACTATGTTTATAAATATAATCGGATAATTGTCTCTAAAACTCCGCATCTAACTGGTAGTTTATTTCCCTTGGAAAGTCAGCTAATTTTAAATCCTCCTCGGAGGGAAGTTCAATCTTAAGTTGGTTGCCCTTTCTTGTAAATTCTTACCATGATCTTTTATATCGCTAGATTAATAAAACGCATTTAGCTGTAAAATGTTTACATTTCAGGACTACGCGGGGACGTTGGATCTATATTGGTGATATGGTAGGAAGAATTTAAAAATTCCGTACAATTAAGATGCCGAGACATTTGGTAAAATGGACGGAGATGGTCTGGAAAATTAAAGTTTCGTCTTACACGCCTGAAGGGGCTTTGAACTAAAATTCTTTTGTAGGATTACGGGATACCATGCTTGCAATTATGTCTGCCGTTTGAATATCTATGAATTTCGGGGAAAAGCTGACTAAGAATAGAACAATCGGATAAGAAAATGGACACGATGTCTCCTCTTTTAGGGGTGCGCGGAGTGGTACACTCATGTCATCCATTTATTGTAAATGATGAGCATAATAGGCGTAAAGAGAGTAAGTTGTTCATAAAAACTCATAAGTGTGTTTATCTGGAATTGCACAATTTGATATCTCAGTAATGAAGTGGATTTTATGTTCTGCTCTGTAACTGGTGTAGATATGAGCATATATCTTCCATAGGTTTTGTAAAGTTTAGTGTACCTTTTGAGTAGACGCGATGCCACAGAAAGAAGTGCCTCATAGTCATATCATGCTGTTTAAAACTATAAAAATTCGAGATAACTAGACGGAACCCATTTTCAATCCTTCAATTCGGTACTGGAATAGCCTTTGGTACGGTAGGGGTATTAAGGTGTGGTTTCTATGGGGCGACCCGCTGCCGCGTCCGGCGTCCGCGTCCAGCAGTCGGAAGTTCTGCCGTACTCATCCAATGTATATCAAATGGGCACAGTTTCGCTGAGACGTCTCAGCCGTCGCGTTCGACTGCTGACGTCCGACGTCTGCGTCTCGACTGCTTCGAGAGTAGTCGAGACGCGGACGCCTAGTCGCGCAGTCCCAATTCTCAGTGATTTTTCTGCTCTCCTCTCTTCGCGTTTTAAGAAAATGCATATTCTCCCACATCGCCCAGCTGTGGAAACAAGACGTAGACGCATGAATGAAACGACCCGTCGTCCAGCCGCGACGTCCAGATGCGGCGGTTGGACGTGGCCGCTGGACGCCCCAGTGAAACCAGACCTTTAAGATGGTGAGAGGTTCTTAAAGTCGATTATGCGCAATAAGTTTTCAATATCCATTTTGCTTTCCCCAAGTCTTCGAAGGATTTCTTTTTTGGCGTTTCGCTTTCTCCATTTGATCTTCACCATTCTTCCACAGCACCGCATTTCCTAGGCTTCCAATTTTATTCCTGTTTTGTGGCGGCTCGCGTATACGTAGATGAATAATATCGATACAAACGAGTAGCATTGAAGGATAAAGCGGCGATGAAAGTTGTTATTACAGGATGGGACACTTTTTAAATCTTCCATTATGGCACTGGTGGTATTCCAACGGGAAGGTGGTGACTTGGGGCGAAGCGGTGGCATTGGAATTGGTGGCGCCCGCGCCATATCATATCGCCCCTCCGTCGGCTCGCGTGTCACTCCAATCCTCTTTCCCGTTTCCTTCCCGGGTCAGGAGAGTACGCGTTCATCCCGCGGCCACGGGTTCTCGCCTGTCCCGGGCAACATACAAGTCGGCACACGTGACGCCCTGTCCCCTCCTCCCTTTCTCTATCCCCTCCTTCCCTATCCACACCTAGTATAGGAAAATTCGACCGAAATTCAGTTCGAGACGGAAATAATTATTATAAAGCTGATTCCTTTTGCAATACGCTCCTTGGGGCCCCCTGTACATCTCCGGAAAAATCAACAAAAATCGAAAGTGGGGGAAACCCTTAAATTTTGAAAAAACCACCTCCATCTGCAGTTTAAAAAAAAATGCCATAACTTAGGAACGGTCTGTGATAAAAAGATGTAGCTTTCATTAAAATGCGTGATTTGCATAGTAACGTAAGTAAATATAATTCTTTGTTTGAATAATGGCCAATTTTGGTCAAAATGTATTTAAATTGGCAAAAAATCGAACAAAAACGAGTAAAATTGTGGATTAATTTGTTTTAAAAATACAAATAACAAAGGCTTTTGTCAGATTAGGCGGATTCCACCTTCTGATGAGTTACATGGGTGCGGTGGGCAAAATTATGGGTGGGAGTGGTTTAGAAGAAATGTGGGAAGAGGTATTTGCCAAGAATTCTATTGTCCATATGACGAATGGGCATGCTTATGTAAGAGCATTACGTGCTCATTCACTCTCCTCAGCAGCAATTACCCATATGATTTTGGAGTAGTGCAAAGAAGAAGGATTTCTGACTAGTTCGGACATCGAAACTCTTCGTGGAATTCACAGCGAGACTTTCAACGAGTCCTCCTCCAAAGAATTATTTCTTGCCATTGTAGAACATGTACTGAATGTCATATGAAGCGCGATGAAAGCACTTGAATAAAGTAGCCGTACCTATTGCCAAATTGTGGTTGCAGTACTTCCATGAAGTTTGGGTAATGCACGACTTCGCTAGAGTAGAAAGGACAGGTGACTGGAAGCTTCATCTTTTTTCCATTCAACGCATATTATGTCACCTCCATGCAGCTGGCCATGTTCATTACGCTAAGTCCGCCCACCTCTACCACCAAAATATGACTAAACTGGAAACTGCTTTTTCGGAGGACGAATTTGACCGCTTTGCAATGCAAGGTTTTTTCACGATTCGTCGCACAGATAAGTGTTGGTGCGGCATCTGGGCAGACATGACGATAGAGCAGGTTTTGATTCGGTCGATGAAGGTTAGCGGTGGGTTGACGCAAGGCCGTAGCATGTCTGACAGCGTGATTGCACGATGGATTTCTACCATTCCGGGAGCTCTTCAGGTGACAGAAGCTGTTGAAACTTTTGCCGAAGTGACAGCTGAATCTTCCGACCAGCACATTTCGTTGCCGAAATCATGGCAAGCTCGAGACACCCGTGACTTTAAGAAGTTCCTTGTTTGGTTGAATCATCATTCGCTATTCAAGTCTGAAGAGCTTTTGTATTTATATATGGGAATAGTTGCCGACGTCAGGGTTAACTGTTAATTTCCATCAGGAAGCTGGGGGTAGATGCTGTGAAAGAAATCACTGGGAAAACATTTTCAAATGTCACTTTGAAGAGGAAGACGCAATGTTCACGCTATCCGCAATGGGAAGAACAATAACTGTTGATAAGGATACTCTTGTTGTGAACCCTGCTCAGCTGTTCCACCGCATCGCGTGTGTTGCAAGAAGTGATGACGAACTTGAAGACTGCCTTCGTTATGAATTGACACCGTAGCCACAGTCTTTGTTTGATGGTGTTGGCCTTCGCGCGGGAGCAAAATCGAAGATAATTCGCGTAATCGACAAGATTTGCAAGAGTACCAATAAATTGCCAGATAATCCCTGCTATGTTCTCGACGGTGGTGATCTATTACACAGAGTTCACTGGCCCCATCCAGCTACGTATGCCGATATGTGCACTACGCGCTTGAACTACGTCCACCGTAATTACGGAAGAAACGTCACCATAGTATTAGACGGATATGAACAGAGTACAAAAGATACAGTGTACAACCGACGAACTGGGGGGAAATCGGCGGCGAGGGTTGATGTAACTCCTTCCAACACCGTGACAAGCCCACAAGAGCAATACTTGTCGAACGTTAAAAATGAACGATCTTTTTTGAAGCTTCCTAGCGCAGAGTTAAAAACGCCAAGTTTTCTGTACTTCAGGCCTATAGTGACGCGGACGTCCTGATTGTCGAAACTGAGAAGTCAAAAGCGGCGTCCGGACTATCAGCTTTTGTAGTTGGTGCTTATTCAGATCTGCTTGCGCTAGTTGCATCCCTGTTGTAGCATCAAGATGCCGTGTACATGTTATTTCTCAGGAATCCCACCACCACCAAAAAAGGTTATTACAGCAGAGAATTGAACGAAGGTCTTGGTGACATGACGAAACACCTTTTCGTACATGCTTTCATGGGCTGCGGCACCACCTCCGCTCTCAACAACAGAGGTCCCACTACCGGCTTCAATAAACTACAAAACGACCTGGAGCTGTGGAAAGCTGTAGAAATTTTCAAAAACCCAAACGCGATGCAGGATCATGTTTCGGCTGCAGGTAAGGGCAAATTATTAGAATGTAAACGTATGTAGTCAGATTAAAGAGTTTATCATTAATGTGTCATTTTTGCTGTTCCAGGAGAGCAGTTCATTGTCCAGTTGTATGGAAGTTAAAGAGGGGAGGGGCTTGACAAGACCCGATTAAAGAAATATGTCCAGACTGTTGGTCAAAAACCTCCAAGCTACGTGATGAACCTCGCGAGCCTCCCTCCTACGTCGACTGCCGCCCGCCAGATCAGTCTACGCGTACCTATATCACTAAGTCCAGGCTTAGAGGGGGACGTCGTTGAACCGAAAGATTAGGGGCTGGACCGTCGAACAGGAAAAATATATTCCTGTTCCATCCTTGTTACCCCCGGCACCGGAAAAGCTACTACACCTGATTCGCTGTGGGTGCAAGGTAGACTGCTCCCATAACTGTGAATGCAGACGAAGCGGCCTAAAATGCATTACTATGTGCAGCGGGTGTGCTGGGGAGTCTTGCCTCAACAGGAATATCCCGGATTACAACGAAGGAGACGACTATGTGACCGAGCAGTACCACAGCGAGCCAAAGCGTAGCAGCGACGTACTACCCCATGCAAAGGATTTTTTAGAACGTATGCGAGTGTATTAATTTTTTTCAAAACATTTTGAAATGTAAATTCGCTACCGCAAGTGTCTATTTCATCTTTCAATGAGTTTCCTCAAATTTTAAATATCTAGACAAATCCTATATTTAAAATGGAAAACATGCAACTTTTTTTCTTACGATTTCTAACGTGATTATGTAATATTTTGTCATTGAACGTAAATAAACTGGCAATTTACCTTTTTTCCCTGTAAGCATGACTTCTTCATTGAAAACGAAAATTTTTCACACCAAAAGCGTTATGGCATTTTTTTGAAAACTACAAGATGGCGGCGATTTTTTCAAAATTTAAGTGTTCCCGTTAAGTGTGAACGTATTGCAAAAGTAAACAGCTTTCTAATAATTATTTCCGTCTCGAACCATAATTTACCTATACCAACCACCACCCACCGCCACATCGCACAAACCATTCCACCTCCCTCTCTTGGTGAACACGCTCGGATTCATAGCCATTAGTGCGACGAGACGCAGCTGCCGCGAATGCCGTGTACTCGCCCTCTAAACCCATTTCCGGTCCTCCCACACACGTCACTTCGCCACACACCAGACTACCCACTACCCAGTCCTCGCCGCCACCTCACAACCCTCCTTCTCCCTCCACTACCTTCTCCCAAATGCCCCCACCTCCTACCCCACAGACCTCCCTCCTGTACGTCCTCCCCACACCCTTTGGTAATGGGTGGCACCTATATTTTCTCCCTCCCCCCCCGCATTTAACTATCACCCATCACCACTAACCCTTCTACAACCCAAATTACAATCATGTGTTGTCTACAACCAAACTTCATCTCCCTTACCGCTTTGCCTTACTCTCTCTAGATACTCTCTCTAGATCTAGCCATTCTCTCCACTAGAATTCCACGCTGGTAACTCATGCAGCAGTAGAAAATTTACCGTGAGGATAAAGTCTGGCGATAACCCTAGCAACCTTTTTAACCACGATTGATTTGCTATCGCTGGCGCTGGTTACTGGTTTATGTGATGCGTGAGAGTGCGAGTTAATTGAAATGGATGTAGGACGTAAAGGGAATTTAAAAATGGAGAAATACAAATATAGTAAGCAATGTACATAGAAGCTGAACTCCTGCGTTATGTACACACCATTAATTCATAAAAATAATACAATACTAAATGCTGTATCGTATATTACCCCTTAAGCTAGTCTTGTTTCATCACTTGAAATTAGAGGTCATCGGTTTCTTTGCGATGGTATAGAAGTTTGTCCGGTGGTTTCCCACCGTCATTTAATCTCTGGGCCATCGTTCCCGGAAAAACTCGTCAGGAGAAAGTTGAGCCTATGGCATACTGTTTTTTTAAGTTCATAGTTTAAGAGAGTTTACTTTTTGCAAAGAAAACTACAACTTTTAGCCCATTGGAATCCTACCTTAAATCAGGACTAAGTGAAACCTCCTAGACCTGGGTTCAAATTGATACAGTTACTAAGACTTCGGTCAACTTTAATCTATGAATAACGCTGGCTATATAGCGTGAACGGGATATTAACTGTCGAAATCATCGGTTCTGGTTTTGTTCTCTCCATCTCCACCCTCCCGTTTCCATCCTCCATATAGCCCTCCATGACTGCCACACACCTCATACACCCACACTAGCCGCATACTCACTCCCAGCCTATCCAGGACGTGAGGGGAGCATCCCCCTCCCCCTCGAACCACCCTCTCTCCCGCCACCGTCGCCGGAATCATCTGCGTCCCATCTCACGCCCATCGGATTCAATCCAACCCATCGCCCATGCTACCCATTTTCCGCGCAATATTTCTTGCTTCCGTTTATATATTCTTCCGTCCATATCAAATGGTTTACGGTTTGGTTGAGTCTGGTTATAGGGGTGGTGACAATATTTTTAAAAATCAATTTTAAGTCGGATATTGTTGTCGCAGTCCACTCTTTTGCACCGAGGCTTCTAACGCCCGCTCGTGTTAATTTTTAAAAATTAATTTTAAGTATCTTGTTCACTACCGTTAGAAAGGATTTCTCGAAATAGCTAGTTGGAAATCAAAACGGATGTTCTCATGAGGATTGCTCTTATCATGGTAAAAAAATACTGCTTGCTGTTCTGCGATCAGAGATTTTATCTTATTCTTGGATTAAAATACCGATATCAGTTTTGGTTAATTACCATCATTTATGGGCACGATTAAATAACGTAAATTACATTTTCTGGGAAAAATGATGAAATACGATGACATATATCGACTTCTTGGGTTCGATTTTTAAGGGAAGGTTGAAGGAAGACGAGGCCCTGGCAGAAGAAAAATTTCCTGGCTTGCCAATCTGAGAAAGCGGAATGGAGCAACATTAGTGGAATAATTACTCAGTAAAGCATCAACCGAATCAGACTTCGTTATGATGATAGCCAATGTTCGTACTGGGTAAGGAAGGAGAAGAAGAAATTTTGATAGTAATTAACCTTTAGTAGCTCATTAAAATCAATTACATTTTTTACTAATCGCTACTATAGAGGGTTTTTAAGTCATTATATCTACAGTGCCTTCTGTATTCATGGTATCGTACAATTTCGACAAATTATGAAATCCTGTGGCATGATTAAATATATTATCTAATGACTTATTATTTAATGCCTGAACTTAATAATATCCAGTTAGCCACCTTTTTGAGCCTCCAGAATATAAAAAAATAGTTTTAAAAATTGTTCTGTGCTTGGAATTCAACACGTTCATTAATTATTTAACCAAAACAAACACCTGTTAATTGAATCTAATGCTATTTAAAAATTAAACTTTAATGCCTATTTAGCCCTTTTCTTACAAAAGTTTGCTCTATGTGATGAAAAAAATTCCAAGATAACTGAATGAAAGACGAGGAGAATATATATATATAGAATGAAAAAATATATTTCGCGGTATAACACGTTGACGCTTTAAAATCTTCCTTTTTGTATGCTTTTTTATCTCTAGATTCGGTAGTCAGAGTAGACTCGGTAAATCACCCCAGCTGTTCGTGCATTCATTCCTTCACTCCCATCCGTCACATTTCTGCCTTATCCCTTGCCCGTTCTGCTCTTTTTCATGCTCTTCCATTTCCTTTTTCCACGAGCTCGCAAATTCCCTTTCCTTTTCCGGGAGCAACAACGGAGCAGCGAGGCAGGCGTACAAAGTTTTCCATTGATTGGTGGTCTCGAATTTATTTTGTTGAATTGAAACTGCTGTTTACGGTCGATGCACCCGGGTCCATATATGTATACATACTTACACCACTGGGGCTAAGAACTTAACTATTGATCCAACAGATTTTTTAATTCATCCTATTTGTTTTAACGTTTTCATGTAGCTTTAAATACGCGTTTCACGTCAATTTAGAGTGTAGGGCTGATTAATATGTCTACCGGTTTATGTGATTGTAATTGTAATGTGCAACTTAATGTATTATGTTTCATATTTACTGTGTCAAATTTCGTACATAGAATTGCAAATTGTCTTAAAGACCGCAGTAAAGTGTAGAGTTTTTTTACCTTCCTAAAATTGCTTGCAGGCACAGTCAGGCTAAGTTGTGCTCATTTTATCATTTCATTGAATGCTTGCATTTGATCTGCATATGTATGGACTAGGATTGAACATCTCTGTGGTAGACTGCGACCTTTTTTATGGTGGTTTTTTTCCAAAGGAGGATAATATTATGTACACATATTTTTTATTGGAGTGAAAAAGTTGTATTCAATGCAGGAAAAACAGGTATAGCATGCTGTTTTACTGGGATTTGTATTGGAATATTTTCCGTAACATCAATGGGTTTGAACATGGAATGTACTTAGCAAAAATCAAGTACATGTAGTATTGATGGGTTATGGAGAGATATGTTCCATCATTTGTGTCAAAATATTAGTTTGTAAATGATATTCGGCATATCCAATGACGATTTCTAAAAGCACTTAGAGATAAACATAGTATGGTATTAATAAATGCCAGTGATACCTATATCTTACGCAAATACATATTTATTTTCGATTCTCTAGATTTTGTTGGCTTCAGTGGCGGCGGGGTAACGTCCTTGCGTTCTAATCCAAAGGTCGCGGGTACGAGTCCCGCCTGGGGAGGATTTTTCACTTCCCAGGGAATGGTTGTGTGTACTTGTCCGTTTTTGAATGTTAATACCCCGATGTAAAGGCCAATGAGAGCTGTTTTCGGTGGTAAATAAATAAGTAATAAAAAATAAATTATTATTAGTTTAATATTCGTTTTGAAACTCTTTCATTTTAGGCCTTTCTTATCTCATTTGAGCAGTAAAATGTGTATAATCACAGAATAATCGCGCATGGGTTTATTTCTGAGCGCACGAAATGGGCTGAGTGGAAAGGAAGGTAAACATGACGTTTTTGGGATGTGTAGAAAATAAGTAGAAGGCTAGTGGAAATAAATTCATTTAATACTCAAGTAATAATTATTTATTTCCTTGAGGCTTTGAATGGAAAATTCAAGACCTTGTCAATTATCCTGATAACCTTTCTATTTGTTATACTATATCCCATAGAGCCAGTAGGAATATTTAAACTTTATTGTCGATGGTTTCACTCCATAGAAGTTCTGAATGCTTGCATTCATAATAAAACAAAATACTTAGTACTTATATACAATATTTTAGTAGCATGACGCGTTTCGCCGATTCACAGCATGGTCAGGTACAGAATGATTGTTTATTTGTTATTTATTGTTGTTTTAACTACGAGGGGAGGATGAGAAAAAATACAGTGGTTCGGGGAATGTTGATTTAGGCAGGGGTCAGTAGAAAGAAACGTAGATCAAGGGTTGGTGAGGCGGGAAAGGTTACTTATTTAAATATTGCCAATGAAATCGCTTTCCCTCTATCCTCCTTGTTACTACCGCAGCCCACCTCTTTCTTCCTTCCATACGCTTTCTTCCTTTCTTCCTTCTGCATATTCTCGCGCTCTGTTTCCCAACTGTCATCCCCATGCCTGAAATCCTTCTGACATTCCCCCATTGCCACCTTCTCCCACCACACCCCCCACCGGGCCCCGCTCTTCAGGCTCGCCGCTCATGAGTGATCATCTACTAACCCACATTGCACCCGGACCTGATGCTGTTCGCAGCCGTCCTGCTGTACTACCCCCTCCCCTCCTCCAAAACACGGTCCCCTCCCTTGTTCCACACCCGTCCCCATCCCTCCCCCCCCTACGCGCTCCCGGTCGCGGTTTGTCCCAGTGCTGGCTGCTACAACGCTCAATTGTCGCCCGCACAACCGGCTCCATACTGTGCGCCGTGCCAAGAGGCTGTGGGGGCTGGTTTTGCGGGAGAGTGCCCCGGCTATCGTCGTCGGAGGTGGACGAGGATGGATGAGTCGGAAGTGTTCCCAGGGATGGGTGGATGTATTGAGGGCTTGGGGTGGAGAGAGGTCACCCGCGCGACGCTGAAAGGGGTGGAGTGAAAGGAAACTAGGGTTGTGTACCCAACGTGTACATGTATACGAGATGGATGCAAGGGAAAGAGATTTTCGTCGGCAATGGAGTGTTATCTGCTTTTTGTGATTCTTTCAGGCAATGTTTAGCCTGCTAAGAGCTTATAACTGGAGTTTGAAAATGCGCAAAAATATTTTGCCAGCCAGGACATACTGTGGTCGATTGTGGTTATAACATTTAGGGGAGCTAGACTGGGTTATGAATGGTTTGAGATTTCATTTTTTCCGTGAGCTTTTTGAGATTTTAATATCTGCCATTGCGTTACACTAATCCAGCCCCATCTTTGCTTTCGAATTCCAACATTCTGGAATTTTAAACACTTCAAAGGACTGGCAGTAGATACGCTCAGCAGGCTTATTATTAGCGAATAAAACAATGAATTGAGTTTTTTTTAAGAAATTGGCCTGCCATATATTCTAATTGTATTTCTATTGGTAAAAGTCGCATCGCCCTCGATACCTGAATGTAAGTGGATCACTGTTCCTAGCCTCTAGGATAGTGGATATACGTATACCAACCGAATATTGAGCGTGTATTGTGTGATTTAATTTGTTGCCTTTGTTATATGGCATCATTGGAGGATTTACGTAGCAATATAGTGATTCTTCATTTTTAAAAGGCACTTGTGTCTTTGCAATTCTTCTATTTATGCTATTTATTTGCAAATAAATTGTAACTACAACCTTTGATATCATCCCCATGAAATTTATTAAGATCTTTTTTGTCTATTACAGGTGAGTTTGTGAACTTTTTCGGCTCTCCAAGGTCATGCTCCCATAGTGCATGACCCAGCTACTCAGGTCTGTAGTATTATCATAAATTTGATTTTCTCCTGCATTCTGCTCCCCCCTGAGAACTGACGTTGTCGCCGTAACTTCATTTCAGTGAGATTTCTTAGGACTTAGTTTTCTACAAAAAGTGGTGTTCATATTAATATCATTTGTGGAACTTTTTTACCTATCAATATTTATTAGTTTCTTGGAAATTTAGATGGACCCGTTAAATTGCTGAATCTTATTGTAAAATAATTAAGTGTTTTAAAGGTTTTCTGACGCATCACCGAGAAAAGCGGCAATTGTCATTTACCTGCAAATTTGTTGCTTAATTTAGATTTTTTCCGCAACAATTGAATACTTAGGAATTCCTTTTGTTCTCTCGAGTTAATTCAGAAGTCTCACTTTTACGTCTATTAGAAATCTAGAAAAGCCAGGAGTTAACTTGCTGCATACACAACGTAATTACCTGCCAATGTTGTCAATATTTTCCATTTGCACTATTATAAATACATGAAATGCGTAAGAGCACGACAATTGTATCACCTGGGCTCTTTATATTTAAAGCGGCCGTTTATTTCTGAGCGGAAATCCTAGCAGTTTAAGTCCAATTCTCAAGACAAATGCATTCCCTTTGTTCGATTCTTCATATTTAAAAACGGGAGCGATGAACTCTGATCAACCCTTCAAATACGGGCGTCATCAACCGTATGACAGCCTTGTAAATGTTTTTGAATTGCATTTCCCTCACAATTACGAAAGAAGTGCAGTATGCAGGGAAATGCGGTAGCTTTTATCCTCGATCCGTTTGTGGGTTGTTGAGGAAAAAAAACCCTTTAGGTGTAAGTCGCGTCTTGACAGCCCGCTGAGAAACCACTCTGCCGATAGTTTACGCCGAAAAGAGTGTGGGAGGGAACGAGTAGGAGAGATGGAGAGTTTAATGGATCCATGTGATTCATGGTGGGCTATTGTAAGGATGAGGTGGGAAGGGGAGATAAGTATAAGTGGCATCGGCAAGAGGGAAGGAAAGGGTTATTGGGGGAAAGAAATAAGGATGAAAGTGTTGAAGTGGAAAGTGTAGTCCCGCTAGGAGAGGTTAAAAGGCAGCCCCGATGAAGTCCCTTACTAATGTTTCACGCCAATCTAAAAAATATGTTTTTCGATAATACAATAGACGAAATTAATATAGCAAATATGTATATATCAGCACATCATATGTATCATCACGTATGTTACTCTGAAAACTTCCATGTGTCTTAAAATCTATTTTTGATTTGTTTTATGATACATACTCGTTGATTCAGGTACATGTAGTATAAGAAAACATTCTAATGAGGATCAACTATTATGTTTTTGCTTAAACGTCTCCTTTGATTGTATTGTTTGATATTGTTTGCGGAAATAACCGTAGTTATGGAAGCACCACGAAAACAGTGTTCCTAATGACTTCTACAACTTCCGTAGAACGACTGTAATTTTTTTTCCTGAGAGACTATGCAGGTAATGACAACATCTGCCAAAGGACAACGATGACTTTGGTCCCTGAGAACTGTTAACACATAATAATGAAATATATGGGGCGCATATGCAATTAATTATTTACTTTGCTTACTGCAAAATCACCATCTAAATAGTCGAGCTTTTGTGAATACCGCACCGGGCAGAATTACTGTAAGTTTCCGAAGCATTCTAGATGGTGGTACTTATGTCTATGGCACAATGGAGTCTTCCCCACCCGCAGTTTTATTTTAAAATTATTTATTTAAATTTTATTCAAGAATAGTAATATCCTCAAATTAAGTGTAAATTTTGACGAAGAAGTGATACATTATTTTCTGTAAATTGCAATTGAGTTCATCCAACGCTTTTAAGATTCAAAGCTCATGAAATCTTATGTAAGGTAAATAACACCGATAGGCTATCAAGAAAGAAAACTGTGGGAATACGACACGAGGACTTAGCATTGAAAGATGCTGAGACTAAGTGTGGAGGAGTTAACTATGATAGACCTTACACTTAATAATTCTTTCACTTTATAATATGAATAATTAGTTTGTTATAAATAAGAACGTTGCAACTCTTCTCCCATTATTCTCTATAGCTATCTTTGTCATTCTCCTTCATCTAATATATTATTGCCGCTATAATCAGACATAATGTCACTGGTGTAATTGAAGCTAGTTAGCTCCTTCGTTATTTACACGATGGGATTAAAATGAAATGTTTTCTTCTCAACTTTACACTATTTGTTTAAGTAACATCTTCCTTCAAATGTGCCTTATTTTCTGATAACTTTCACTGGCATAAGCTACGAAATGGTTTGACCGCAGTGAGATAAAATGGCAAATGCCTTTGCATTCGTGTTAAAATATCCCCTCTGATGTCGCGGCGATGCTCATTTCGCATTCAGTCGATACATTTTATCTCGTTCCGAAGCGGCGGCGTTTGTGTTAGTCGAAGGGAGATAGTGTACGCTTATTCTATTCTGGGCCATCGACATTCGTCCCGCGATTCTTCGCATTCGGTTCGGACAAACGTGAAATCTCGAAGGGTAAGCGAGGCGTGAAACGGGAGTATTTATATAAACAGATAACGAACCGTTCCGCGTCCATGCATGGAGGCACAAAAACGACAACGTCCGCCCCCTCCACCACTTCCATACGTCTCTCCCTTCCCACTACAACATTGGATAGCTGTGCCCAGCCAACACTCACACACAGACAGCCACACGCACCAGCCCCTGGAATCACTTTTGCGAAACGCCACTTGCCGCCGCCACTACATGGTAATTGGCATGTCATAACTCGGCCAACTCACAGCCTCTCTTCTCTCTCTCCCTCAATAGATTTTTTTTGGGGTTGTTCCTCCTCTACATGGTCGGGAGCATCGCATTCTGTTTTCACACACACTCGTTCAAGTTCCGTCTCAGAAATCCTTCGTTTCTCGACTCTTTTCTCTCTTTCCCCTTTCCTTTTTCGTCCATTCCTTTCCGATCCCTTTCTGAACGCATCCCTCTACCATGGTATTTCCATCCCACTCCATTCCATCGCGGACGGATGACGGCCTGGAAGCGATCGACCGGGCAACCGAATTCAGCGTGGCTCCATTTCAAAGTCAGTGGGGTGTGGAGGAGGGCGAGGTGGGGAAGAGGACGATCCGTGTAGGAGGAAGGGCAGGATGATTCTTGTATGGGCGGGTCAGGAAGGGTTGTGGGGCAAGGTGCTAGAGGAATAGGAACCCAAATAGAGTTTCACCAAAGAAAGTTCGGCAGCGAGAGTGAGTCCACATCAGAGGTCTCGGAACTGTTCGAATGACTCATTAAGTATTGTGTGAGAAAAAGTGAGTGTTTTCATGAATGTGCGGAATCACTTTCAAGCAAACATTTAAAAATCGTCTTTTCATGTATGTATATATATATATATATATATATATATATATATATATATATATATATATATATATATATATATATCCAAATCATCCAGATCATGATTTAAATAATTTGGAGGGAAGAAGTATGCCTCGCATAGTGGTATGAAATGATTGTAGTGGAGGTTTATTTTAGTATGTCCTATCTCCTGGTACTTCTCTAAGCATCGTGATCATGCGGGAAATATAATACTTTATTATGTAATTAGAAACGGCTTTCAAAGTACGTTCCCAAGCTAATATTTTATGTAGCTGACCAGAAAGAAACTTGTCAATAGAGAATTAAATGAATTTTCGTTGGTTGTACTTGAATTCACTCTATTGGCTTTTTTATATTAAATTGTTTCAACTTTACGCTGGTGTAATTCCGTCTCTCAACTCATTAATTTTATTCACATCTCATCTCTTTTCAGACCTTTTAGAATAGAAATTAAGTATTGAAAGACCATTGGTCCATAATCTTTCCATACTATCGAACATTTTCTTACGTAAGTAGTGGATTTCTGTGCTAATTTGAATCAATAAAGATATATTAAATTTTCAGAGCGAATGTTTCCGTGCAGAAATGACATTTGCACTCTGAATATCGGTGAAATAGCTTGATATAAAACGAAAATATGTATGTGCAAAAAGTCTTCGTGGTTGGCTTTTATACAAAAAAATATATTTAAACGAATAAGTGGAAAATTTATATCCAACATGCAATTGGCATTTCTTTCATATCTGGATTTTCGGCACTTTAGAATTTATTAATCGATGGGAGTGGATGCAAAACACTTTTGCTCTGAATCAAAATTCGCCATGGAACGCGGTCAATGAAGCCTCGTGAGAGGTTTTGTTTAAAAGTAACTGTTATATTTTTACCGATGATTACGGGATATCGAACGACACGTGAAACAAAATTTGGTGTGCCCTGATGGAAACAGATGATCGACCGTATGAATTTAGACGAGACGAGAGGTGCTGGAAGGTGAAAGCGACTGTGCGCTAACTAGGCGCGTGAAGGAAGAACGGTCGTCCTTGACTTTCAATGAAAGATATGGAAATTTATGTATCCCACGGAAGGAATCACCGAGCATCTTCGAATACCCCTGATGGGGATTTTATTGCGAAACGACCGCGGTTGCTTAGTATAAACCCTCTACTCCACCCCATCCCATCACAGCCTCTTACCACTCCTCTCCCTGTTCCCAGATCCGTTTGTATTGGATGTTGCGAACTTTTCTGCCGCATGAGGTGAAATAGGATGGAGGTTGTTTTTTGCGTATTTATTTTTAAAGCATTGATTTCTATACACATCGGCTTCGACAAGGGAAGAAGAGTGGAGGGCGCTGAGGCGGGCGGGGGTTGGGAAGGAGATGAAAAAAGGTTTCTCCCCATCACTCCACTTGGGGCTTGTGGGAAGGGAAGTGTTTGGGGGGGGGGGTTTGTGAGGTCGCCGGAGGCGATGAGGGTTCTGAGGATGGAACGGCAGGGGAGGCTGCTCTGTTAGCTGGTCGTGGGGGATGGGAGGGGAGGCTAGTGACGTGTAGGCGGATTGGGGTCTTGGGGATGCCTCTCGGAGAGGGGGCCTCGGTGGGTGGGGAGGGCGGGACACGGAGGCGTCGGCGCTGAAGGGGAGTCGTCTTGCCTGAGTTAATTGATTGGTTCTCGGGCGCCGGGTTGGGAAAGGAGGTGTTGGTAATGCGAGAAGGGGTGATTTCGTAAGAGCGAAAAAGAAGGGGTTTGGGTGTGGTTGGAGGAAAAGGAGTGTGAGTTTTTCTTCGAAAGGGGATATGTCGGGGACGGGGTTGGAGAGGTGGAGCAGGAGGTAGAGAAGTGGATGGGGTGAAACGGGGCGGTCTGGAGATAAAAAAGGGAAGGAAATGAAATTGAAAGAGGGAAATGGGAGGATGAGGATGGAAATTCTGGGTATATCAGGCCTGGGCCGACCGACGATGCCTCGTGCCACCGGCGATTGAAGTATAGAGTATCCGGGACCTGAAAAACTTCGTCGTGGTGCTACTGATTGGTTGCATGGTTATATAATTAAAGTGCTAATTGATTGCTTGCTAGATTTTTTCATGTAAATGACTTTTGGAGTGGGGACAAATATTTTAATTCTGTTATCCATGTGAGCGTATATTTTTAACTTCGATTGTACGATGACTAACTCTGTATTTGGCATACTTTATGTATATGATAGTTCGCAACCCCAAAACAAAAAATATACTTTTTGACTTAGGAGAGGGTGGGTGGGATTACCTGTCAATCTGAATTGACTTGCTATGGTCATTAGGTCATCATTATACAGAATTCCGGATGCCTATTTATCTGAATTTCTAGCAGAATGGAAAGTCATATGATTTGAACATTGATGAGCTCAAAACATTAAACACTCAAAAACTTGAAGTATAATAGTATTTATTGAATTCCCCTCAAAAATGTAACTGCGGCTTTTTAGTTTTCCTTACATCGTTCGTTAAAACTAATTCTTTTGTCGCTTCTACCTCAACTTACCTCTTCTCTAACGGTTGTTGCAAGTTGTTGTCTTCTTATTTCTTGATCTTCAAAACCTGTACTAAATTATTAATCATATCTGTAAAATATTTAGTAAAGACAACAACCGGTGTTGTTTCATTCTCTCTGAGAATTGAAATTGTTTCGTAATCAAATAAAAATTATCAGATTTAATCCTCGGTGATGAATTGGCTGCTCTAATTTCCCGTTGCGTGTACGGAAATGTGATTATTTTACCCCCTCTATTGTCTTTCAATCGATGGTTTTCCCATTATGTCGTAAACTATTGTTTATCTGTTGTCAATTGCCTGTTATCAATTTTCAATTTTTAGTAATCTTTTTCAAATTTATTTCATCCAAGTCAATGAAAAATCTGCTTTTCTAAAACGAATGGAAAAATAGGGCACAGGGAACAATTTCAACGTTTCCTGGTGTACTTAATCGGCAGCTTGATTTGCGTATTTGGTTTTCAACTTACATATGATATGAATGCTTGCGTAAAGCGTTATGTTAAGGGTTTCTCAATTTTCGCTTAAGTGATCATCGCAGATAAAAATAATGGGCACATAAATTTCTTGATGGGCACCATTGATTATTTTTCTGGAAGAAAATGGAAAAATGCGCAAGGTTTCCCATGAGCGTCACAAACCAGTTCGAAAAATGTTAAAGCGTTATATAACTCTGCCTACTTGCTTTAGTTCAATTGTTTGTGAGCTCGGTGGCTGAACACACTTCATAAAAGTCAGTGGCTTGTGGAAATAAAGGATGATATTTAATAATTGGATTGTGGAAAGTTGCAACCCATAAGACAGAATAAGAAACATTTCAGTGGAAAAATTAATCCATATCTTTCCTCAGACATATATATGTGTATAATAAAACCTAAAAACGGTGTAGAGAGAGAGAGATTGTTGATTGATTACAAGTTGAACAAACGAAGTAACATGAGACAAGATCGGACAAAAAGATTAAGTTATGGAAGCGACCTGCTCTTTCAGTAGGAGAAACATATTAATAGTCTTCCGCGATTAAATATTCTGAAAGATATCCCGAAGTAAATCAGGATTAAATATACCGAAGATTTAAGAATTATTACTGTAGGAAAAAATTCTAATGTTAGATAGAGATACACGCTAACTCCTAACTAAATCGAAATTTGCTAAGCAGAAATGGAGAAACGCATGAGTCACCTACCTATTTGTTGGATTACGTTACCTCTATTTCACTGGGGATAAGGAGCAACCATATCACTGATTTAGAGAAAAAATAAAATCCTATCACTAATTAAGCATGCTCAAATAAAACTATGCGTTATTAATAGTTATGCTATCGTAGATTATCTAAGAATTACCTCTTCATTACATTTCTATGCGGCAATTACTCTGGATAAACACTTTTCCCTACGGAGATTCCAAAATGCTAAGGATATTGATTCAGGAGTTAGAAACTCCATCAAATTTCTTGGATCTTATGTTGCACTTCTCTCTCTCTCTCATGCGATTTTGTTCAATTCTAAAGCTTTTCGATGCAATATTCCGTTCATAAACGCATTTCCTAATGATTTTGAATAGTTTATATTCTAAGCTTGATAGTAGGATTAGTAAAAATTTAAAATTTAGATTCTGAATTAGTAAAATATTATATGGATAGTTTTGAATATTTTAAAGTTAACAACTCTTTAAAGATGTTTGAGTTCATGGATAATACTTCTGAGTCTGGTTATTAATATTAGGGAAAGTTTTATCGTTATAATCTTTGCTTATATTTTTTATATAAGTAAAATTAATTGCTTCTATGGTTTGATCGGAATCTGGCTACTCGACTGTAGAAAAGGAACTGGAAGTGTGAATTCATTCGGTACTCGGCATACGTAACTTGCTTTGACTTCTGTTCCCATTCGTTTTTCCATTACCAATGATGTTCTCGCTCCATTCTCTCCAGCCATATCCCTTCATCTCGCTACATATTGCCTACGTTGAGAATGGTGCCGATGTGAAAATCAATATCGGCAATCGTTTAATACATCCACACGTCATTGAAAGTCATTAAGTGATCATGGAAGCGGTTGATGCGTCGGGATTGACGAAGGAATGTATCTTGTTCCGCAAATATCGCAAAGGAGCTACCATCTCGCTAGATGTAGCGTACCAATGACTGCGCAGGTAATGTATCGATAGCGATAGATGAATTCTACCTGTCAAGCTCCGATTAAATATAACATTTCCTTCATGTAGACAGGTGGAAACGGTTTTTTAACATAAAAAATTTAAGAATGGTGGTACTGTACGCGAATTTCCCCATCTTGGCTGACACAATTGATTATATTCCGTTAAAACCTTGATTAGGTGACCAACACATATTTTCGTATTTTTAATGTTTTTTGTAGCTATTTCTGAAAGCGGCAAAATTTTAGTAGCCAGACAAGGTAGTTTAAATTGATATTGATGTGAAAAATGGTAAGCAGAATTCTAAATTTAATGCCAGAGTCTTAATCATTTTAACTTAGATAAGTCTTGGAATTAAAACTAACCTGCTGAATAGGCTTTAAAGTCCTTCAAGATCTTTTTTCCTCTCTTGATGTATTACCGTGTGATTTAAGTCGGTATATATAAAATTCGTTCTAGAGTATTGCTAGGGGAACATTCTTCTTGAACCACAGATCATCTATGGCAAATTGTATTGATTTTTTAGCTAAGAAACCAATAACCGGACCTTCATCGAAATAATATTTAAATGGGAAGTGTACAATATCTATTATTTCAGCTAAGTTAATCTTGAGAATTCGAATGCTACCTTAATTAGAATCAGTTTTCGAATGATACGAAAACGTTTTAATATAAGTTAGTGTACCATTGTATCTGAAGTAATGTGAGAGGTTTACAGAATTGAATGAGTGCAGTTACTTATTCTACTAAAAATTGGACTATCACATCAATGAGAATATTGACCCGGAATTATTGTTAAATAGCTTAAACAGTTCATCATATCATGAGCCGATGTTCAAAAGTTTAAAAAATAGCAAATGAACTTTTCTGGTTTACTTTTATTTTCGTGCAGCCATAATTTTAGATTAATTAATTTTCTCATCACTTTAATCAGTATGTAAATGCCGAGAGCTTCCATTAAAAAAGTGAAAACGAAAAAAAATGGCTCCATTATTGAAATTCATCCTCTCTTGTTATATAATTCTTATGTTTTTTTTAAATGAAGAGATGGATTGCGAGTGTATTTCATTGCTTCCTCTCGTAACACGGTTTATTTCACGCATTGTGCGCAGAGCAAGGTAATACGTTTCGTTGATTCCGCAGCAGTTCTCTCCTCTCTCCGCGTCAGTGCCCTGGCGAGTAAAAGTAAAAGCGATTTCAAGGATGAGATTCAAAAAAGAAAGAGATAAGAATGGACAGAAATGACATAGCGAAGCCTAGGAGTGTGGAGAACACAACGGATTCTATAGAGAAAAAGACGAAAAATATCAATCAGGCAAGGATAGTACTTGCTAAGGACTAGAGGAAGGGATCGAGGTGCAGTAGTATACCTATGGACTAAATAATAAAGAATTTTAGAAAATAATAGAACATAGACTTTAGTTTTCAAGAATAGACAAAGAATTTTAAATGATTTGGATTGAAGAAAGGGTTTGAGAGAGGTAGAGCGAAGGCCAATGGAAGATACTTAGCGGGATAAGCCATTGTCAAACTAAATGGGGCTGGAATTTGAAGGAGTAATGGACAATTGGATTTTATGAATGGATTAACTTTATCTTTCCTGAAAATATGCGTATGTTGAGTGAGGTTTCAATTAATTACTACCACTATATGTTCTTCATGTGTAAGTGTAATTCATGTGAGACCTCACAAGCTGACAATATCCAATTTTAATTGTAAAAGCATGCATGAAAAAACTGCCTTTATTTTGTTGTTTGGAATCCTACGTGTTTATTCTTTCGAGAAAGTGACTTGATGTTAATAGCTAATTATTTTTTTGTGTTCCTAATTAAAATATTTTCTGAACTTAACATTTTTTAGTTATTCTAATAAGTTAATATATTAACTAATGCAGCCTCTAAATAGGTAGGAACACATATGGCATTTGTGCAGAAGAGAATTACTTCAATCGCTAGAAATAATGTCGCCGAAAATAAATCGATTTTCTCGAAATTTTGCTATTGTTAAGCTAAGTCATGTCAATGTTTGGGTAGCAATTAATTTGCAAAGGGATACCTTGACTGTCAGTTGGCCAGATTTGGTTAACTGGTCTTGAAGTGCAATGCTAACTTTCTTCCTTTATTTTATGATGTCTGGCTTTGAGCATGACAAGAAAAGCATTCTTGTCAAGTCTTTTGATTTATGAATTACATAAATCCTATTTTTCTCTAAAATATTTGCCATTTATACCATTGCATATCTTGAGTTTATTTCTATTTCATCTAGCACAATAAACTATTCTTCTCGCACTTACAGAGAGAGAAGTTTCTTTGACGTTCCTTAGTTTACAGTGTAAAATCTCATCCAATAAATAGGTAGGAAAACCTTTGGCATTGTTATAGAAGAGGATAACTTTGATTGCTGGAAATAACTCCACCGATAATTACTCAATTTTCTCGAATTTTTGCCATTTTTCAGTTAATTCATGTAAATTTATTGATAACATTTAATTTACAAAAATTCCAATACTTGCTGCGATAAAAATTATAAACATCTTTGGAGAGTCCTACGTCAACTACCATATTGCCAAAAAGCTCTCTGTCTATCAAACGAGTTCCATTGCTAGTTGTTGATCCAAATATATGTTCCTAGGCTCATCGTGACTGTTATTAAGAATATGAAGAAGATGCCTTATTAAGGTGAGACCGGTCGCAGTTTTTAAATAAAGTGTGAAAAAGTACAAAGTTTTTTTTCTCGTCCCGGAAACTACGTTCAGTAAACGGAACGTAGTTTCCGGGACAGTTAAAAACTTTATCAGGTTGAAAATATTTGGTAGAAAATTTGCCAGGTTATAATGTCGCTGGTTTTATCAGAGAAATGCGTTAGGAAATGGCTGAAAGATGTTATAATATGTAATAGATATGTGAGGTTGATAGTGCGATCCAGAATTCAGACTAGCAGTTGTACTACTTGGCATTCTTCTTAATTTCTATTGGCACATTTTTTTGAAAATTTCCAAGCCTCATTGATTTAATATAAGAAGATAATATATCTTATTTCCATTCAACACTATTGTTATGTTTTTTGACGGAAAATAATGGAAAAGGTTATGGCAGTCAATTAGATTGCACTCGAACTCGGAAGCCTTCCCTAATGAGTAACCGGCTACTTTTAGATGACCATGTTTAGTACCTTCCTGATACGTAACGATGACGTAAATTATTGGAACGGTTGCATCGCAATCTCTTGTCACACAAGTACATTTATATTTACAAGAAAAGTTGTTGCCTCCATTACGTTAATGTGCCCATTATAAATTTTATTGTGATCATAGTGTCCAAAAGATAACAATTTGTATACTCTTACAACGGGTTTCATGCTTTTAATTATTTCATTGAACCGAAACATTGGAGTTTACCATGCCCTCGGAGAATAGCTATTATGTATGAAGTGTCTCGTCTAAGAGACAAGGAGTGAACGGTTTGCTCCCTGGTTTTGCAAAATTCAAGAAATGTAAACAGAGAGAATCATTTTCAGAGAAACGAGAAAATTTAATCCAGGGTTGCGTGTTACGGATTGATGTTCTGAGAAAAGTAGAGACTATAAATAGAGGGACTCGTTATTTAAGGGAGAAAAAATAATTTATATTTATTATAATATTTATAAGTAGATATGTATTTTTAGAAGCTAACTGAAGCGTCCAATGTTCAAATCTTGGAAATGACCTTGGAAACCCCTAAATAGGGAGGTTATCTGTGTTTCAGAGATTTCATGTACCTACCAGAAAAAATGGTACCAAATCAGCTGAATAGGTCTTACACGAGCAAAAATATATTTTAGGGTAATTTCATATTTAGAAGTGGCTGCATCTCTAAAGCTGCTCTTCGAAATGATTTCATGTTAATCTTGAGATGGCCTAGTTTTTGGGATGCGCATTTGACGAATGTTATTTGGGAAATGAACTCTGTTTCTCCCCAAATTTTTATATTATTTCACTTTTAATATTTAAGTACCACTTTTATCATATTTGACGGTACAAGTTCTCTTGGTGTAGAACCATTTTATTTCGACGCCATGTCTTTGAAGGATAACCTCAAAAGGATTGAATTTGTTTCAGTGGGAATGATACCAATCTGGAGGGAAGAAATGGGCTCCTTCAGTTCTCTTAGTCTAAATTTGGGGTCAAGGAGAACATTGGCCCCCCAAGCCTTAGCCTTTACCACGTTCTATGGCTCTTGTAATCATACAACTTATGAGAACTCTCCTTAGCCTGCCACTTGAATCTTTAATCCTTCTTGGTAGCTTGGTAACCGGTTCGTGCGTTCTGATTCCCTTCGGAATACGATACGTCGGTATCGTGTAGTCCAACTGCCGCGGTGCGTTTAAGTGCGCTCCTCTTGTATGTCTTCCTAGCCTTCGTAGTCATCGTGTTTCACAGAGGGTTTGAGGGAACAAAAATCCTCACTTTTCTTCGCTAATGATGGTCAGGAATATCATAAATCCAAGTAAAGGGTGAAGGGCTGCGGGAAACGATAACGCAAGAAACATTAGGATGGCAAAAAACGAAAAACAGGAGTTCGAAGTGGAGCATTTGAAGCCAGGACATTTTCTTAGTATGACTGAAATGGGTGTTTTCTCCTAGACGTCAGCCGTAGTAAACTGCACCTGTTTTTACCCCAGTGTGGTTTCTGCCGCTGAATAAGCGTCTGACGCATTTGGAGGCATGAGCGAATTTCATATCTTTCCAATAGACCTGCGGGAAAACTATTTGAAAAAAAAATTGATGAATGTGTTTCAGTTCTAGAAAACGGGTCAAATGTGTGTAACAAAAGCTAGGCGGTGGAACTAAACTGCCTCGTTCGGCAAGAGAAATGAAATTGCCTTGCTTAGAGAAATATGAAGCTCGCGGAATACGAGATTTTTCAGTTTTATCCGTGACATTTACCATGTATTGGTGTAGTTTCTTTACCTAAGGGAAATCCTCCAAGAAACTTCTAAGGAAATAATTCCTTATGTATTATTAATCTCTGGATTCCGGTGAATTTAGAAAGAAATGATTTTTAGGAGCCTTTATAGTCTGAGTAATATCTTGGTACTGGGCTCCTCATTTTATCTGGAATTAAACTTTGTTATCACGTTCCATACCTAAAATAAATATAATCAACTAATAGGTCAAACGAAGCGCGGAAAATAGCAATACGTAGCATACTGTGAGGTTAATTTGATTAACAACTGCTATGATTAGGCTTTAGGTTATCCTTACACGTGCCAGTTGCTTAACATTATTTTTTTATGTGTGCCTCATTTTCGATTGCTGAACTTTCAGAAGCAATTTGCTTTCACCAGCAGTTTTCGAAGCCCCTTTCACAGTTAAATAAAACGTAAAGCTCAAGTGGAAAGGTTAAATAACTACCATCTTGCCCTTGAACTACATTTGCATGCTCTGATACTATAGCATACAAAATCCAAATAAACTCACTTAAACATTTTCAAAGCTATGAAATTCACTGAAGTGTGTGGTGATGAATTAGATTGATTCATCAGGAGCCTAGTGCGTTTATTACGTCATTATAGGTAAGGATTAATTGAAATTGTTTTTATTTCACTTGGCTTATTAGATTAAAAACAAATCACGATAAGTTGAATAAGTAGGAGTAGTAATTTGTTTCCTCATTGTTATACAAAGAACTTATATCTAACAATAAGACTAACAACATGTATGCCCTAGGCGGTATTCGAACACGTAAGTTTTCGGTTGCAAGGACGGCTTGTTGACGGCTTATGTATATATATATATATATATACACATATATATATATATATATATATATATATATATATATATATATATACATATATATATACATATATATATACACACATATATATATATACATATATATATATAAAGAAAAGGAAAAAAAATATGAAATTATAAGCTATCAACAAGTTCCCCAACCTCAACACCTTGTTGGTAGCTCATATATATATATATATATATATATAAGCTAGCAACAAGGTGTTGAATAATTATATATATATATATATATAATTATATATTTATTTATTTCCCTTTAAAGTCTACGACCGAGCCCCAATCAATACAATAAAAACCAACGCGTGGTAACCCTTGGCGAAAAAAAGAGCGCCAATCTTTGCCAGATATCTCTCTCTCTATCCATATCTCGTTTCACCCGTTCCGAATTCCTTTCGGCCACTGTCGGTCTGCTTGCTCTAGTAGCTTTTCAGAGAGACGACCGAAGAACAGGATCCGGGGAATGGAGGCAGGAACTACCGCCACGGGGGGCGAAAGGGGTCGGCGGTCATAGGAAAGAGGAGGCTGAATGGAGAGAGGGAGAGAAATAACGGGGGGAAACACTATTCGATCCAGAAAGCCATAACCCGAATATCCCCACTCTTCTCGTCCTCACGACTCCCTTGCTGCGCCTCTATCCCACCCCCTCACCATCCCCTTCTCGCCACCACCCCCTATATAATTCCCCCAAGCCACCCCTCCTTATCCCATCGCAATCCGCCCATACATGTTGCGGTCACTTCCCATTTTAAGTCCATGCGATATTTCGATGTATCCACCGCGATATTAACGAGATGTTGCCTTACGGTATCCATTCTCTGCGCCATGTGATGTATTACATTGCGATATCTTGAGATATTATTACGACAAAAAGGTGAAGTTGTGAATCTGAAAAAATTAATGATGTACCATTAATTCTCGGATTGGTAATTTTGGCAGATCTACTCTTTGAGTATATCTGTAATTTCTATATTTATTTCATTACAAGACTTTTTAAACTAGAATATCTCCATGCTTAACTTTTTTGCAGCAGTTCAATGTGCTTTTTTCCTCGTCATATTGAGTGAGCATTTGGCAGATTCGCAGCTCTACCTTTCTTGTGACGATATCAAATGACTCTCAGTATCTGGTTAGAATACAAATTGGAAAGAATTGTAATTAGTGATTTGAATGCGACAAGATAGTGATTCCCTTGTGTACATTTTTTAATGCAATGCTTTTCCGGTCAAGTAAGACGCTGAGTAACAATGTGACTAACTTTTAAAAAAAACATAGAAGGTAATGATAACGTTGGTATTCCTGTCAGTGTTGTCTCATCTAGCTAACTGCCACAAATTATGTTGCTAAGTTTAGTCTCTACGAATAAATAAAATGAGCTGCTTGTGTTAGCTAACAAGTTCAGATTTGTGTGTGAGGATTGCGCAATGTAGGAAATTTACCCGATGATAGGAATTCTTTTCCATGTAAGTCATCATCCTTCGTAAAACTATCGATTTGAAAAAATATCGACGAAAGTCATATTTGAAGTATTCAACCCTGTCATTGCCGTCATTCATACCAAGCAAGCCTAATCCTCTTCTCCATTTCTCACACTAACTTAACATCCTTCCTTTTTTAACCTTCGTGGGCTTACATCCCTCAATACGCTCTCCAGACACTTTTATTTCGTCTTTCTAATTTTTAAGATTCCCTTCCTTTACCATCTGTGATACCACTTCTTTTTTTCTCTATGCGTGATAAAAATTCAATTTCTTAAAATTAGATCAGATTATGGCACATACTTGATATCCGCGTCATGTTAAGCATGATATGATGCGTTATGTGAAATGTTGCACCTTTGCTATGTGAAATTTACATCGCTGTGCTTAAATTCGCATATCGCACGGCTCAACCCATATCTCACTCTCTCACTCCCCATTCGAAGCACTTCACTCTGTTCTCCCTCTCTGCATCGTTTATTTCGTAGGGCTCACATAACGGTGGTGGAGAGGTATGAGTGCCGGCTTCTCCTCCTCGTGCGCCGCGGTCTCTTCGTTCCCAAAGGGCTCCCCGAGTAGGATTTTCTTCGGCGCCGATTGGGTTTGTTGCTTGGGGAAGAAGGGCTTTACCAACATCCGTGCCAGGTTCTTCTTGACCCAAGTGCTTGAGGAAGGACAAGAGGGAAGCTCTCAACTACCCTGCCTGGAAATACTCAAGAACTTACCATAAAATGAGCCCCGTCGTAGAAAACTAATTGCGAGCCGTGGTTGCTTTTTTTTCTTTTCTTCAGCGCTTCCAATCACGCACTTCAATATCTATTTCTATCTTAAACATTATATTCTACTCCTAATCTGATTTTCCTTCTGTCTTGAGTGAACATCCCTAGCCTGCAACCATAGAGATTTTAAAACTATTTCATGCGAAGTTCCATAAGGGGATCCGATTTAGGACATATTGAGTTAACATCTCTTTAAAGTAATTTAAGGTGGCTATTAAATATTATTACCTTTTAGACTTTTTTAATACGCGACCCAGGTTTTGACTACAGAATCGATTAGAAAGGTGTTGTAAGCGCATTGGAATTTTAGTGCCCCTAGTTATTGCTCTATTAAGCATTTGCTCCATTATGTTTTAAATTAATGTAGTACTCACCTCTCTTTCTACCCGTATTGGAGCTACCACTTCTGTGTTATTTGCAAACGGGCACTCGATTCTCCTTTTACGAGAGCGGGGGCAGTTTTAAGAGTAAAGGAACAGCGCGAGTAGTTTTCTTTCCGACTGATCATGAGATATATTTTCACCAAGCCTGAGTTCGACTCTTTGTTGGGGCGCTATTTCTTTCAATCGCTTTGGTTACATTCCCTGCCTCCATTTTCTTTTTATATTTTCAAGGACGCTGAATTTGCTGCTTGGGACCTGCAGGGATATATGAAAGAGGGAATCTGAATCTGAAGTGACCAGTCGGTGTGTCCCATCAAAACTATCTATTCTGGTCCAGCGATTACCCGTTCCCTATAATCGATTTTTAATGAAATGGTGTACAGTAAGCGTACTCATTTGTTCCAAATATTCCTTGAATTTACCAAAAGATTAATTGTTGACTATCGAGTTCAAGCACCATCAAATTTTAAAAATAAATTTCATTTTCTTCGATACACATGGAAAAGAGAGGTAATTAAATATTACAATCTTCAGTAAAATCTTAAAATTTCCTCCCCATCGGCTATAATCCTTACGTAATGGAAGGATTTGCGCGAACCCTACATCTGGAATATCGAGAGCAATAATAAATACTACTGATAGGGTCACCCATGCTGAATATGTCAAAGGGTAGGAGCCAGACGAAAAGCAGCTCACGCTACGGAGTTGCCTTAGAATTACCGCTAGAAATATCCATGGAAAGCCCACCTAACTATTACTATCTCAAAAATAATGAAAGCCTTTAAATGAGATTGAAATAATCTTTTTAATTCTCAAGGCTTCACAAGTCTCCAGTTCTCGCTGCAGTTGTAGTTGAATTTATCACTTATACTTATATTCGTACTGTATCAGTACTGTTCCACGGTTTTCATTGCAACTAAAATAAAGGCTCCTCTTGATTAATCATGTCCTTGAATTCTTGTACTAACTCCCAATACTACATCCTTGACTGCGATGGCGTAAGATTGACACAAAATTGAATCCTTGTGAAAGGTGAATGATGAGAATGAAAGAGGTGCTGCAGTATAATATTACGGTATTGTGCTCTTAAAATTATTTGATTAATGAAGCTTTAAAATTTAAGTTAAATTTGTGCAAAACGCTTAACAGTGCACCTGGCAGTCTTAAATATTTAGCATTTTATGGAATATTTTTAAATTGATTCCCTGCTCTAACTTACAATGGCAATTTGATTGTTTTCTGATTCTTGAAGAACACGCATTAGTAGAATTGAAAAACTGTAGAATTCCTATATTTTGTGTCAATAGTTATAAAGTTTAAATATATAAGTTTCGGTTGCCAGACCAATGCATTACTAGTATTGCTTTCGGGGCCTTACCGTGGCTAACAGTGGTAGAAAGATGTCCGGGCACAATCTGGAAACCTAAATACATGGATTTTTATGCTTTGATCTGGAATTACGTCAGCAGCTGGCGATTTGTGGTTCTGATACCGTACTTGCTCCATGGTTGGAGCAGCGGAGGTACGATAGCAATTTATATTGACTTCATGTGCCGTATGAGTCTCTTTGGAATGAGGTAACCTAATTTAAACTGTATAAGGCCCTAACTGACTGTTGGCATGCACCAATTAACATTTTTCGTTAACATTTTTAACAAGTCGAGGTCTGAAGTACTCCAAAAAAGTGTCACCCAGAGAAACAGAGGACGGGTTTTGGACAGGATGGTTGTTTATCAAGAGCTGCGCCAATCGGGTCTCCGATGGGATTCGAAACAAGCTCATCGAGTCGGTCCTTTCAATATCCGATGCATCAATGAGCCCCATCGTAATTATCTCTTACCTTTCTATAGAATGCGGTCCTCCATCCTCTTCCGTGTGCGCTCAATCGCCTCTGCGCTTAGTCGCGACACATTTTATTTTTTTATTTTTCGCCTTTGGCTGGCTTCATCCCAACGGCACCAATGCGAGAGCTTCAATCAGACCAACCGACCTTCTTTCCTTCCCCCGTAACACGTACCCAGCGGCCAACCTCTCTCTCGTTCGCTTTTCCTTTTTTGATTCGTCTCTATCTCCCAGTCTGAAACACATTACCCAGTTCGCCACGTGCCTCCGGATCGATTCCCACCCCGACTTCCATTGAGGAGTAATAAACTCGTGAAAGGGGTGTCGGAGAGAGAGCAAAATATGAGGCGGGGAAAGCGGGCGGTGGAGAGAGAGGGAGAGAAATAACGCCCGGGGAAAATGAGGGTCGGGGGTTGCGGTGGGAGGATGGAATGCTTGTGAGGTTAAAGAGAGGCGTGGTGTTGGCCCTGGCATGAGTGAAGAAAGTAGAAATCGAAGCGGTTGACGACTCTGGCAGCTGAATATCAGAGAGGAAGAGGAGAGAAAATGTCATAACTTAAAGATTTGGGGAAAAATTAAGGGTAACTTTCTATTGGTTAAATGCCCAAAATTAGTTGCCCAATATTATACGGGTGTACTCAGATAAATCGCTTAGAAGTACCTTGGGTGAACTCATAAACTTTTCAATGATGGTTTTAATTTTTTTTTAAATTATAGATGCGAATGACGCTGAGAATGGCATGCCAAATACTCATCACAAGTTCTGTGACGCCTAATAGTATTGATAAAATTATATAAATTTTAATTCTGTCCATTTTTATTTTTTAAGTAAAGAAACTTCAAACAAATTTTAACTGACAAAACACTGCATTAGGTTTTAAAATAAATAAAAATACTTTCAATGTTGTGGATTTTTATTTGTTTTATCTTTAGCACTGGAATTGGACTTCATTTACCACTGTTTTTGTAGATGATCGGGCACTTCTCGCACCTTGTAGACCGGCAGGATCGGGTGCTGCAAGTATTGGTGCTCAGAAAGGTTATACTTGTGTCAAGCACCGAAACAAGTTCTAGTAATGCCATTTCGTAGCTTAGTTGTCCGGCAAATATAGGTTTAAGGCGAGTTTAGTACATTATGTGGCACTTCATGACCTTCTAGTGGACCAGGATCAGAACGGGAGCCTCGGGAGGCTACCGAACACCTATCACAAATGTAGAGCACTAAACACAGGTGTGCCGAAAAAAGAACGCCTCTCTAGCTCTTCTAGTTATCGAACAGTACGAATTCCAGGAAAAATCCAGTATTTACAGGTTTTTCCATGATATTTTCGTTATCCCACCTAGAAGCGCTTGGGACTTATGATATGTTCATCTCAAAGGGGTCCTAAATACATCTAAAAAGGTCCGGTTTTGTTATTAATTATTTCCAGTTTTGGGTAAAATTTTGTCAAATTTTCCTGGGCTATGTTTTACATGTTTGAGAGAAGGTTTAGGCTCATACAGAACCATTAGGTACCTAAACAGTCACCTTGAGTAATACCATTCCATATTTGAATATTTTGACCTTGGTATATCTTACTTGTAGTTTTGAGTTGGAGCCTAGTTGTGCATGTGCTCATAGTACTTGCAAGGAATTTGATTAAGGTAGGTTCTACCTTATATATTTTAAGTACTTAAATTAGCCAGGGGTGAGGGACACTATCATAAGCTTTTTGATAGTCAATGTACGCAGTATACAGAATTGTTTTGTTCGCTTTGGCATGATTAATGATGATTTGGTCTGTTACCAGTTGTTCTTTGCATCCTCGACTTCCTTTTCTGTATCCTTTTCGTTTTTCTGTCATTACTTTATTTCCACTCAAGTGATCATCTATTTTTGGCGCAATGACAGATATTTTAGATGATTCTATGACAGATATTTTTGATAATTGTTGGTAAAAAAGAAATGGCTCCATATTTAAAAGGATCCGTGGTGTTTGCATCCTTAGAATCGAATAGGTTAAACCCTGAGTGAAAAGAGCTGGTAAACTCTTTGGATCACTGATTGCATTATTGAAAAATTGAGCTATTTTTTGGTGAGTGGCTGATAAATATTTTATACCAAAAATTATGTATTTTATCAATTCCCGGTGATTTTTAATTCAGAAATGTATTACTTTCCTCGCTGACATTTCTCTGGTATATGGCAACATTTGTCATTGGGTTAATATTTAGCATGTGGTAATATTCCATCTTTACCTATGGGCTTCGGGATTATGTCTTTTTCGGCTGGACCATATGTTAGACCACATGTTTTCCATGTCATGAAGTGCTGGTGCTCTTTGAACTTCTATTCTGCCTCTTCTTAGTGAGTTGTAGAACTTCATGGGGTTGTTACTGCATTGTATATTTTGATGCTTTCTATTGAAACTTAATTTGTTCTTAACCTGTAGGAATATGCTAAGAGCTTTTGTTTTAAAGTATCTAATACAACTACTAGACCGTTTTCATTGTGATTCTTGGTAATAAGTTCTATTTGTTTCTCAATGTTTTGCTTTTTAATTTTTCTATGTAGTGTTTGTGTGATTATACCTATTTTTCTCATAATAAGCTTATTTTTAATTTTAGTCTTCGCTGCCAGGCTTGTTCTCGTTTGTTTTTACTTTTATCTTCATCAGCGATTCTCACTTTTTTATTTTCTGATTAATTATAGTTATAATAGTATGTGCAGCTGAATATATCATAAGATGCAGGTCGAGGAAACTATCTACATTATTAATCTTTTTTTTGTGCAATTATTGTAATTATATCTTGAATGATTTTCTATGCTTTGGGATTCTTTATTAGTTTTGGTAGGCAGGGTCTGGTGATTAGGTCAGTATTTTTAAATATTTGTACAGCTTCCTCAAAGTTATTTTCAATGTAACCAATCAGAGTTTGGTTATTGATGCTGCTCTCTTCTATTTCTTACTGAGTTGTTTGGTTATCATCTGGAATTGTGTAAACTGCTTTGTCTTCAGGCATTATAGCTTTATAAAATCTTTCTTGATTATCATAGCTGGTATTGTTTTCTTCTATTTTGGGTTGCATTTTTTATTTTTGGCTGTTTGAAGATGCTGCTTCGTTCTTAAGCTGTAGGGTGGCATCTTTCTTTATACTTTCTAATACTGTCAGAGGAATTAAATATCGTTGAACTGTGGTTATTTTTTGGTCAGCAATTCTTTGTTCTGTTACATTTAAATGTGGATATTTCTCTATAAATATTTGGTAAAGCTATTGTTTGTAAGCTGCATTGTTTGTTTCAAGTTCGGTAACTATATGTAGGAACAATATGTACGTAGCAATGCATGATATACTCGTTCATTTCGTTGATCCATTTGATACGTTGTCTTGGTTTTCCTGCTTTTGTGGTCCCAAATCATTACTATTATTATTATTACACCATACCGTGTGTTCATGAGCAGAGCAACCGGTCTCGACTTAGACCTATCATCCGACGAAAGCGACGATGACACGGCCATCTCGCCATTGAAGGCAGACGACCTCAAGCTTCAAATTAAAAAAGCCGAGCAGAAGGCTTTGCTCAAGGCGCACACTGAATGCATGGATGTTTCTATCGAAACATAAAAAAGCAAGGGCTATCGAAGGAGCTGACATTTGCCTTCCTATGAATCGCCGGTCTAAATTCCAAGACCAAGGGTTTCGTCCTTGTGTGACAAGATTGTATCATAAACACACTCGTGTACCGCCGCCTCATATTCAAGGCGGAGGTCGCGGACACGAGATGCAGGACATGCCGAGCCCATCCGGAGACTGTGACACCTCTCCGGCGGCAGTTATTGCGCTAGGTCAGCGTATTTAGCTCGGCTCAACGCGGCCCTGCGGGTGCTATATTTTCACCTCCGTCACCATAATGACATCGACGAAACACCCGTGCTCCCCTATCCCCTGGAGATATTGAGTCCATCGTGGAGAACGATAAGTGTATAATCTAGTAGAATTAGTCCTCCATCACCAGGCAGTTGGAGGTGACCAAGCCTGATATCTTTCTCCTTGACCACCTCACACGCTCCATGTTCGTGATTGAGTTTTCTGCTCCAGCTGAAATAGACATGAATGCAAAGGAGGTGGAAAAATAGACTAAATATCAATACCTGATTTTGAACTTCGGCAAATGTACCCCAGACACTCCGTCAATATAGAAGTCCTCGCCATAGGTGTGCTCGTTGGAGTTAAGGATTCGCTGCTGAGTAGCATCATGTCGATTCTGTCGTGCGTGGCACAGGCTGAGTCACTAACTGCTCGAATGCAGAAGGCCGTCATCCTGAGATCACTCCGTCTGCTGTGTGCGCATGACCCCATAGCAGCGTAGCCATCCATCCAGTGTGCGTTGGACGTGGCTGCGAAAACTCCCCCAAACCTCCCGAGTCTCCGGTCATTATGACGGCAATGAAACCTGATGCTTGCCGAGGACTCGGAGGGGCCTGCTGAGGACTCTCTACGGTATGGGTGTAGTTCAGAGAAACTGAAGGAATTCTGAGGGCTCTAAGGTAGTAAGACTCAATGTTGAGAACACTCTGGATCAAAACAACTTAGCGAAAATAGTTTATTTAATCAGATAGACATTCGAAATTAAAAGGTTTGGGTATTCCTTTTAGTGATCTTATTGCCAGTACTAGCTCAAAATATTGCGTACAATTAAAAAAACATGACTGTTAGTTGTTATGTGGTTTCCTAGATCTAATGAATATTATGCTCAATATTCTTAGTTATGGAGCTTTATCACTCGGTGGCCTTATTCTTTTCGAAATACTTTTGAATTCCCAAAATTCTTATTTTTTTTACCGTTTCCCATTGTCTGTCCTAAATTAGATCATATTCCGGACGACGTTGGCCAGAATTCCTCGCAACTTTACTGCCTGACATAAAGTCTTACTTCTCCATCCATTGGTAATTTATTCCAATGTGACAAATGTTTCCACTTCTTTCAGGTTCTTTCATATTTTTTTTAAAAGTAAGATCTCAGACGGACGACAGTCGTGCTCGTATTTTAGAATTTCGGTGAGTCATGGTCATCATAATACTGTGGTTGGTGTATTTTATGCTGTTTTTACGACTCTGTTTGAGCCGTAGTCCCGGAATAATGAATTAAATAACTAAAATTTACGTGTTTTTAAAGCCATAAAAAACAGTGAATAGCTGAAGAGCTTAATTTATGCCAGTGGAATGTTCGAGGTCAATACTCGCGCCATCTAGATGAGAGCGTGAAACGCGCGAATACCACTGATTTTACGTCTCAATTTATGAAAAGAAAAAATAATTTGTTCAATGTCTTTGAAAACCGATGCTAATTTCCCGAAGTCAGGTAGAGCTGCATTTAAAAATTAGCAGTTGGTGATGTGGTGTCGTCACAACCAATGTGTGTGTTCTTCTTCTCCGCATTTAGCTAGGGGAATTTTAAAGGTATCGATTTAGTGTTTATTTAAACTACATTGATTGCAAGCGTGGTTAAACATAACTATTTTCTGAGAAAATATTGGCGTCAAGAAGGAGGCATAGGTAGCAGAGCAGCTAAGCAACGTCAGCGCAGGACATGGTGACTGACGGAAGAGCAGTTGTTTTGAAATTCCCTAACGGAGATCAAGACAAAACAGCACGATTACCTCGTGCGGGATTAGAAGCCTTAGCTTGGTTGTGTCGAGTAAACCGTGACCAACTCCGAAAGATTTTATGTTTCATAGTGTAAATTTAAACAGAAAAAAAGGAGCAAAGCTATAAAATTAGACGGATTCAGGCGTGGAGAAGAATTAATTCAAGAAAGACGAAATGGCTTTTAAAAGTCGGCGGAGAGAATTTAGACTTGGTGGAAGGTATGACGGGGAGGGGCTAACTTCCCCAATCTCCCCTCTCAATAGTTGAGAGTTTTGTAAGAGAGCGAAGCGGGTCTCAGAAATATAAAGGGTGGTTATTTTGGTTCCGTTTGTACTGCGCGTGGGTGGTGCGGTCCGTAGCCTCGCCGAGTAGCGTTGGCGAGAGTAGTAGAGGTTCTGTAGCTCCGGAAAAAACTGAGATAAAATCGAAAATAGCTAGCCAAAATGCACAATGTTCATTTTTTAATTGTACTTTAGAGGTAATTAATATTATACTTATAATAATACAACTAATAGAGTGCAATAAACAGCTACTAAAATAAATTTGGAATTATTTTCAAATTAACAGTAACTGTCAAGGTAGTGAATTAATATTTCAAATCTTTATTTGCTTGTTTTCTGCAAAATCGACTACGTTTTTCGCTCCCTTTGAATCAACTGTTCTTTTACTTTTTAAAACATAATAAGCGGAACTAAAAAATGTGATGAAGAGGATGGATATATGAATTTAGATTATCTATAACTTTTTATTAACCAATGAGCATACTATATTGCCCAAATTATTTACTCATAAGGTAAACAAACACTGCTGAAATTTACTGAGATTTCTGGCATACCAGGCTGAAGAAATAAGATTGATCTCTTGATACCTTATTAAAAATGACTGTTGAATTAAAAAAGGCAACTCATTCTCCAACATTCTTCCACTCCAGCATGATAAAATGTTCATGTAAAACATTTCTTGATTTCAGCCCACGGAGCAGGGGTGAATGGATGTTTAGTAATTAATAAGTCTATGAGAAAAATATGTAACATATGCATTTCTTTTTCCACTCGTAGATTCTCGATTTTCAATGTTTTCTGGCATATATGCATTTTTTCTCTTATATTAAATAGGATAATTAAATTAACGTTCGATTACTCTTGGGTTAATGGAGTTAATGCATGCCTCTTTTGAGTTTTAAGAATATAATTGCTAATTGATGCATTGTGGATAAATAAATGCCATAGTCCAGTCATCCGCAAAACCTAGACAGCCGTGAATTCTTCTGAAATTTGGTTTACAAGTCTTCAGTTCAATCTTATGTTTTCTTTCGACTTTCCTTCCAACTTTGATGTGCAAAACGAATCATTCTAATTTTCGTCTTTGAATATTTCTCGTTGCGGTTACGCAGTACATTAATTCACGTTAATTTTAAGTTAGAAAGAGCCTTATACCGTGGAAATCAGGGAAAATTAAATCTTCGGCAAAGCTACGAGAAATATTTTAATAGAAAATATTAAAAAACAAATTATTTTCGGTAAATATTTATTTTCGAACATAATCTCCTTTTAGCTCTATAATCTTTTCCAAGTGTTTTTCCAACCTTTTTAAGCCGTCCAAAAAGTAGGATTTCGGAAGGTCCTCAAAATAGGCATCTGTTTGGGCGATGACCTCTTTGTTCGACGTTAACCTTTGACCGCAGAGCCATTTTTTTGAGTTTGGAAATAAAAAAAGCCACTGTGGGCCAAATATGGTGAATACGGTGGATGTTGTTATAATTCTAACTTCAATTCCATAATTGTGGTCATCGAAACTGCGCAGGTGTGCACCCGTGCATTGTTTTTGTGGAAGAGGATATTTTTCTTTTTCAAATGAGGACGTTTTTTATTGATTTATTCACACAACCAGTGCAATAACGATGCATAATACACTCTATTTATTGTTTGATCTTTTTCCAAGTAATCGGTGTAGATGATTCCGCGTGCACCCAAAAAAACCGTGGCCATCACCTTGCCGGCCGATTTCACCGTCTTCGCCTTCTTCAGAGCCCGTTTGCCTTAAAAAAAACCCACTGTTTTTTCCCATCGTGGATTTTATCAATCATTTCGGGGGTAGTCACTTCTTCTGGACGTCCCGAACGATGTTCATCTTTTGTGGAGTACGGCTGCGTTTTAACTCATTTACCTAATTGTAAATAGTTGAAAACTCAGTAGCAGATATGCCATGAACTGCATCCAATTCAGCTTTAATATCTTTCGGTGTTAAGCCTTTTAAATATAAGTGTTTAATCACCGCTTGAAACTCACTTTCTTAATTTTTCTAAAAAAACGAAAGGTTGTTTTTTCAATCAACAGTGAAAATAAAACCATGTTATTGATATAAAAAAGACTTAAAAGGCTGTTTATTAAGTAATGATGCTTACTGAAAACAACTAATTTTCTATACTACGAGCGCCAACTCTTGGATTTTCTAAGAGCTTATTGAACGACCTTCGCAACACGAGAAAAATACTGCCTTCGTAAGAAAACAGCAAAATTAAATTGATTAATGAAAAAGCAAACCGTATAGAGCAAGGCGCTAGGCCCTTTTTTAAATGCAGGAAGACAGGGACGCGTTTTATTAACGTACGATGGGAAAAGCCGTGGTGAAAAAACTTCGGAGATTCAGTTACTCCAATTTCTAATCATTTTCAACATACTACACTTACGAGAAGGGCACCTCATACTTAGCATACTTATTTTATCAAAAATATTTAAAGGCAACAGTAACTGCTGGTCACCTTTTAAGTTGCCGAAGGCATATCCAAATTTATATGCTTTACTCCCTGGTCACAGCTGCCCGTAAATGCGGATGAGAAATGTCAATATTCTCTGGCATCTGACGACAAATTTGGTGCATTCTCTGTCAGTTGATAATATTATGAACAGTTAGAGTTTAATTCCATTGTATGATGCAATTTCAACAGTTTTTTCGATAATGTAGCCATATTTTGAGAGCTTATGTAGCCGGGCTACAAGATTAGTAAAGTTTTGAGTTGAGGCTTCGTGTATCGCAATTAGATGGTTTGATTCTAAACAATAATTACCCGGAGAGATAAAAATATATGCAAATATTGTAGTAGGTGGAAGAGATAGATGTACTTAGTTAACTTGAGGATAAGCTTTGCCCATGTGATTGTGTTTTATGGAGACAACAAAAAGAATGCATGTGAAAAGAGGCGTTAAATCAAGTTCCTATAGGCATCCTTTGAAAAGAGGGAAACAATAACTAGGTACAAAATAGAATTTTCAGAACTTCGCTATCCGATGTAACTTCAGTGAAAATACGAGCGAAAAGAGTCGTGAGTCTTTCGTGCTCTGCTTCTGGTTGGTAAATTTTTGCGAAAAGTATTTATTAGCCAATAACAACGTGCTGAGTGTGTAACAACTAGGTTTCTACTAGCAGTACAGAAAACTCCCAAGGAGTAAAGTAATTTAAAGAACACATCCACCCCATTGCCATGGTGCACCCGAATAAAGACATACGGTTCGGGTGATGATGGAATTTAATACCCCAAAGAATGGTCTCGGTACATGAACGGAAAGCTTGTGCCGCCGTAAATATTCCCACATCACGCAAACTCAAGCGTAGGAATTCACTTGGTGACCTAGGGCGATAATATTTGTACATATCCACGTTAATATACAGATTCACCAGAATTCTTCGGAGTGCGATGTACATGTGTAAAGATGATCGTGAGAGGGAAAAAATATTGTGGGGGTTGAAAAGAGTTGGAGATAGGTATCTTTTAGAGGAATGGAGAAACTGGGATCCTATTCCTCTCTATCTTTTTCAAGAGTAGAATTACACTTTCTTAATTCTCCCTGGAGAAATGGAAAACGAAGGCGTGGAGTCCAATAAATTTTCTTGAAGATGAAGCGCCGAATCAGTGATCGTTTTTTGTGGAAGCGCTGAACTAGAGCAATGGCTGTGGAACTTCTTGAAGAAGAACCCTGTAAGAACCAAGGATTCGGAATCCGTGACAAAAACCTTGTCATTTATCACCCTGAGTATGAAATTAGGTTATGTGCGTGTTTTCGTGTGGATCGAATTGGTCGGGCATCTCGTGTAAAATAATTCATTTGATTGACCGCGAAGAAGGAAGGAGTGGAGAGTTGAAGTGTGCTCTCTCCTTGAAAAATATACTTAAAAAACCAGGGGCCCTATTCTGGTTCTTTCTGGCTATAGCCAGGGCTGATTTGGCGAAATTTCGCCAGCCCTAATTCTCGTGTCCATGTGCCAGTGATTTCGCTAGCGGTCTTTTGCCAGGGATTTTGCTATCGAGGGCTTCGGCCCTCTGGCGAAAAAAAAGTTATTCTCGTTCTCCTTTGGCGAAAGTAAAAATTCGCCAACGGTGAGTTTCGCTGTTGAAGGGTAAGACATAGCTCCAACGCGTAGCGAATGAATATATGGGATTTTGGGCGGTGACTAGGAGGTTGGGAAATGATATTTTGTACTTTATAATAGTTCTACAAATTATATTTAGTGAAGAATTAGTACTAGGTAGCTTGTCAGTAATTTTATTAAATTAATTTTTATTTTATTGCATTTAGTGAAATTTTGCTCTCTTTGCTATTTTTGATTGGAGACATTATCTTCTGGCTTCTTGATATCTCATTGTTAGAGCTAAATGTATATATATTCATGTATTCCAATGAAAGCATAATTTTTAAGTGACGTTTTCGTACGACGGAGATACTGGATTACAGTTAGTACCATGTGTAATGACACTATCATCAGTGTTGGAGAGGTATGCTAAGGGCATGATTTACAGAAGTGTATTTTCGCGTTTGTTTTATATTTTTAAAGGCCAATTGAGTTCATGAAAAAAACATGCCGCTACTTTTCACATTAATAAATTACATTGCATAAATCAACCATTCTCGTACCTAGCGTGCCCGACTTCAGCCTTTTACCATCAGCCTTCGGGAGTGTGTAATGAATGCGAGTTCAAAACTATTTACATCCAAAACCTATGCAGTAGAGAATCTTTCCTTTGGAGACAAGACGTGGAGGAAAGACTATCCTTCCCTCCCCGCCCCCTATGAATGAATTCTCGGTAGAGATGGGTCAGTGCCTGCAGTGGGCTGCAAGTATGCGTTCTCTTAGAGATGGAAGCAAGGCATTTGATCTTCCTGAGGAAAGATTTTTAATTTATTTCCGACTAACAAAATAATTTGTAATGTATGCTATCAATGTCTTAGGATTTAATTTATAGCGTCGGTGATTTCATGGCCTCAGCGTAGAAAACAATGTATGGTACGGATTTCGATGATTTGTATGAATTAACAAGCGCGAATTAAACTATTGCCAAATTCTTAGATAAAGGTTCTGGCAGCCCTGAGATTTTTTGCGATAGGCTCCTATCAACGATAGGAGCCTATCGCAAAAAATAGGGCTCCAGACCAGAGGTTCGGGGGGGGGGGATACCAGTGGCTCTTGGGTCATGGAATACCCGCAGGAAAAGGGGCGTTCGTGGGTCTCGTCCCGGATATTCGTAAAAAAACTATGTGCAATATGGCGCGTTATAAGTGATTTGGAAGCAAACATTGTCCTTTTAAGTCCCACGTTTTTACTAAATGCATATTTCCCTTTTAGATTACCACCAAGTTTTGATTAATTCCAAAATTATGTTGATTAACATTCAGATTTAGCTCGCGGTTTTAAAAACTGTTTTAGTTTATATAAAATTTAACTAGATTTTAAAGTAAAATAACAAAAACTTCAATAACAAAAAAAGCAACAAAATAATTTAGGTTTTTAATTTAAGGACTATGACAAAGAAATACTACTGGTTTTGTGGGGGGGGGGCAAATACCCCTGCCTTCGGGGCCGCCAATGATCAGCGAGCAATTCTGTTGGCCAAGAGTGGCTGATTTCAATTTCTCAGCCATCCACAAGCCGCGTAATAAATCAAGTCGCTAAAGCGCAGGTGGACGTTATTGGCGGTGAATTGTTAAGATTCCCTACTAATGAGGAAAAACGACGTAGATAAAGAGAAGGTTGGATATATTTTTAATTTTTCTTGTCCTATTCATGGCTAGAGTAATGGTTAATAAAAGTATCAACATGTATGTTCTAAGGTAATCGTGCAAGATTGAAAATTCTCTCCATTGTGACACGAATCACCAGTCCTAAGTAGGTTTTCGTAATGTTCACGATTCCTGCTGAACATAAGAACTTGGTTAACATAAACATTTCTGACAAAAAGTATAGGTTTTGAGGAACTCGCCAAATTAAAGGCGTCATTGGATGCGTTGACTGCACGTACGTTGCTATAATAAGGCCAAAACATAACGAAGAGGCCTACGTTAACCATCGAGGATATCATTCCCTCAATAGAGAAATTATAGTTAATGAGTCATAATGTGCACTAAGGTAAATGTTTCCCGTTAAAGTTGGGAAGAAAAGATGTTTAATGAACACTCAGCGAAGTAGGAAAGACAAATTTGTTGGTCCCTGTCTGGGACGTAACAGCATGGTTACAATTATGGGTAGAAAAATAAATTAATAGAATAACCATGAAATACCGGGGAATGAATGAGTGAAGGAAATTATGAGAGATGTATAAGAAGGGAATTATGAAGGAGTAAGCCATCATCTGAAAATAGTATAGAGAGGAGGAGAGCTGCAGCCTATGCTCGGGTGGATGACTGCTGGTGATGAGGTAATGATGATTAACTTAGCCGTTTTACTGCTACCAGTGAGTAGTATATGATTTAACTACAACATTTGATGGTATTTGATTGAAATAAATCATATTCTAAAAATATGATGTACGATCAGACGACTTTATTAAGTTACGTGTTGTATATTTTAATTCCAATCTATATCCGATGGCATACTTTTGTGGGTCATGCGTGTTTCCTCGCGTCCTTTGCAAGTATCTAGCTCTTGCAAAACACAACGTCGCGTCAGCGAACAGACACACACACTCCCAAGAGCGGAAAACCCTCCTCCATGGGAAAATGAGCATAGGTGTACGGGACATACGGCTAGAGCAGTAAACATGAGCACCCTGTGAGCGTGTCGTTCCGCCATGATTTAATAATAAATACTTGTTTACTTACGGGTAATAAACCAAGAGGTTGGGTATGGCGATGGCGGAAGATATATAGGTGATGTATGGGAGCTAGGAGAAGGGGGAGATGCCTTTCTGGCACGCTCTTGAGCAAGGCTAGCAAAAGGGAGGGGGAAGGTTGAAAGGGGAAGAGAGTCACGGCTCATTTGTCGGGAGAGAGGACGGCCTCGGTGGAAGAGTGCGCTCGCGACTGAGCGAACGAAGTCGGGAAGAGGGCCGGGCCGCGGGGGAAATGGCTGGCGCATTTTGAAAAGGGGATGATGCGAAGGCGAAACGTGAAAATATGCTCACGGAAATAGAACCACGCGTAGCTCTGGAAATGAAGGAAACTACTGAGTGGAAAATTTATTCCAGTGTATAGATATTCTGCCTTCCGCCTCGCGAGCGAAAGTTTTAAAATGTTTTATTTTTTGCTAACTTTACCTCCCACGCGCCACACGTCACCACCCATGAATATGTACTTTGATTGCAAATTTCCCAGCTAAATTGTACTACAACTTGGGAACTTTCTCATTCAGCTAATCCGGAGCTGCTGCGCCAATAATCTCATCTTAAACGGCCTTGTAACGATGCAAGTCAACCCAGCCACGAGTTCATCCAGGTGGGTGAATCAACGTGGGATTCTGTCGCGTGTGCTTTTTTACATCAGGATAAAGTAGATAGCCTACTGATTGGAACTAGGTCTAATATGATCCATCTACAATTTTCTATATGGTCATATTCTTTCAAAGCATTTATGCCTTACATGCGTAACATCCTCCATCCGCTATTCCCGTTTTTACTACTTTATTTTTTTCTGCCCCACCCCTTAACATTCCAGCTTCTATTATCCTCTTCTGTCTTCACCTTACTTAGCAGTAATACATTTATCTAATTTTTTATATCCCATGATCTCCCATGATCTTTCAGTAGCTCGTGGCAAACATCACGGTATGAAACTATCAATGATTTCTCGGCTACAGTTAGCAGTTTCCTGAGTAAGTTGAATACATTTAAAGCAATCGTGGTTAATCAACGTCTCGTTTTTATGCCACCGGTGGTGTTAGCTTCGAGCATGTACCTATACATGCTGGAAGGGTGCAAGCATTCGCAGAGTCGAAGTATTACCTCCAAAAGCATGAAATAGTCTTAAATAGGTTGCAGACTTAATCATTAGAATGCCTGTAGCCTGTAGTTGAGTTTTTCAATATAAATATAACTATCGACCTGTTTTTGGCTGCATCTGTTTAACAGAGATGAGGTGGTTAAATTGTTATTACTCTACACAATGGACATTACGGGGGAAGAAATCTGTAAAAATGATAGTATAATTTTATTTTCATTTATTCGTTTTTAACTTTGAATATTCTCCTTGTAAAGGTAATACTTCATCAGTGGTTTCTGTAATCAGGTCATTTTTATTTTCAGCTTGATTTGGTCTAAGTTATAGCCCCCTAGTTATCTGTATAGAATTTTCACATTATTACCTTTTTCATTTATAAGCATCCCAATGTGTTGTAGAATATTAATTTTTTTGTTCTTGTTTTTGTGAAGCACCTCACGTGGTATTCTCTTCAACTGCTCACCTCGTTTCTCACTCTTTTCTCATTTCATCTCTTCCTTTTATCTCTAGTATCGACCCTCAGCGCCTTGGTTTTACGAAAATCATAATTTTTCGATCGACTTGACTATGTCTCATATCCATTATGCGTTGGGGAGCAGACTCCACGTGAATGTTTTTTTCACTGTATGAATACATACCGTACTAAAAGAAGTTCATTTTTCATCTTAAACGCCCACTTAGCGTAAGCTCTCATTCGCATGATGTCCGCCGTGCATCTTTCATCCCAATTGTTATCACTTCTGAGTCATGTCAAAGATTGTTTTGCTCTATTTTTATCCCTGTAGCGATACGTGTGGCTCCAACTTCACTTTTCCGTATATTTGGATTTTCTTCTTGATTATTGTGACGTGATTATCTTTGTGTGAAATTCACAGTGAAAAAATCATTCGCCTGGACTGGGATTCGAACCCAGACTCCCCGATTTCGCGCCGAGTGCTCTACCAGTTAAGCTACCCAGGCGTCATCTCTCACTGTGAATTTTATGGAGGCTTTAAGGAGCGAGATGTCTTCACAGGTACCGTGCATACAATGCCAAAGTACCCGTGTGCGAACTCTAAGCGCCACTGTCCACGAGGTAAAGCCAAACTTTAAACACAAAGGTGTTTACTTTGACAAATTCAAAGAACTGCGGAACTGGCCGCGCAGTAACTTTAACGGAGTCACCCGCTGGTGGTCAAACAATTGTGTGATATTCACAGTGAAAAAATCATTCGTCTGGACTGGGATTCGAACCCAGACCCCCCGATTTCGCGAGCTACTGGGGCGGTTCAGGCCGACTTCTTTCAAGCAAAGCAACCGTTCAACACCAGGCTTATTGCTATGATGATCGTATGTAGTCAACCAAAAAGCTCGTTCAGCTGCCAAACGTTCTGTGAAATTGATGCAGTTTTTGCGTGGATGCCAATTACAATGGTTTTTCTGCCTTAAGTGATTGCCGACTGCATTGAGTACTGGTGTGTGTCCAAAATTCATTGCTCACTGTAGAAATTGAGCGTAGACTGCTACATGGAAGGTCTTGTTACAACTCTCAAATTTGGATGAATCGGAAGTCATTTATTCCCGGAAAACAATGTTGATGCCTTGCATTGGGATTTTATTCCGTCCTCCATTTTACCGTTGATACATTCATGGCAGCAAAAAATTGAACTATTTGTGTGTTCCTTGTTGGTCATAGTATGATATAAATTTTTCCGTTTGTAATCTGAAATTTTTGTTTTTAGTTTCCATGATTATTTCATTTCTTCTCTAAATACAACTCTTTTTTCTGTAGTTTGCCACTCTCAGCGTCTATAAGCCTCTGCAGACCTCCACTGTTCCTCAATCTCTAACTATTAGTCATAAACTCTTCACTAAATCTCAATTAGGCAGAAATAAACAGTAGTTTAAGCTTGCTCTCCAATTGCATTTGCTACTTGCTGTCATACACCAACGAGATGATGTTATTCTGATGCTAAATTTGCCACTTAAGCATTCGTCGTCGGATGATTTTCGCAGCGTTCCGGTATTTTCCTGTGGTTAATTGGAGGGGTCTTAATTGCCTTAACAATGTATGCTCTCATGAAGAATTCATGCGCAATGATGCAGATTCACACTTAATTGACTTGATTTTTTTATCAAGTTCTCATTTCGTTTCAAATGCACATCCGATGGCATTCCCTCTAGGGGGTAGCGCGGGCGGGGGGGGGGGAGGAAGGGCTGACGGAAAGAGGTTGCGAAGCGAGGGAGAGAGGACAAGAGGCGATGGCATTATTTGGGGGTGGACTGGGGTGGGCGGTGAGTTACATGGAGCTGTGTGAGGAATGGGAGGAATAACCGTTTGAATTATCGCGAACAAGAAATGCAATCGCGTATCGTTCACCCTCTCGCTGGCTTGTTCATTCTCGCTCTCTCCTCTCTTTTCACTCCGTTTCCCTATGCATTTCCCGCTGTTCCTCTCACATCCGTGTACATTTTGTCCTAAAAGCATGAGAGGACCAATCCCAGAAAGCCCCGCGCGTGCCACCGTGGAACAAATGCTCTGTCAGGTCGCAGGAAGGAGGATTATGGGTCAATTTGGCGGAGCTCATTCTCAGCCGCGAGTCCTGCTGCGCCGGCCGGGACGAACTGAGTCGGTGGTGGTACCCGAAATGCCGGAAGGACGATGGGGCAATTCTGTTTTCCTGTCCGGAAAATAAGTCTTTCGATGCAGGAATTTCGCGGTGCCGCATTTATCGTCATCTCTTCCCCATCCTCCTCCCTGTATCCCAATCTCCCTTTTACCGGTGGCTTCTACCCCACTCATCCTCATTTGCCCAGTACCCATTTCAACTTTCTCCTTGACCATTCATCTTTCATTCGCCCATCGCGGTCCTCTGTTTCGTATACTATTCATTTCCCTCTCAACTCGTCGCCCGTCACGTTATGTCTAAGCCGCCGTAATAACATGGTGACATCAATCCGGTGGAAAAAAATTCAGCCTGAAAGAAGAGTTGAGGAGATTTCCACATTCATTTCTTCGCGATTTTAAAGGGACGGTCGCACTTATAGCTTAAGACTTAGTTGACCATAATGCAAGGAATCACGTCGTTCCAAGTCGTGTAATTGAGTCTATTTTGTTTTGGAAAGATTATTTTCTTTTTAGAAGTAGAACGAGCTTTATTTCATAATCTTTTTCGAACTGAAGACTTTTTGCCACACCAGCAGTATAACGGTCTCTGACCAATTTAATGGGTATGCACTGTTTCTTTTATGAAATTTTTATGGACTTATTCTTCCACTAAAAAAATTCTGTTGTTTAGTTTAACATATTATGTTGCAATTTTGGTTAAGTAAAGTGGAATATACTAGTTAAGTTACATGTTTCACTTGAACAATAACGTTGTTCCATTCGTTAGATCATTCATACTTCTAGCTTTTGGAGACTAGCAGAAGATTAAAATTTTTAACTGTAATTGAGAAATTACAAGAAATTCGTTTCACACTACCTTACAAAAACCATCATAGCTTATTGCGGAGCATATCCAAATTAGGACCGGTAATTACATGCTAGGACAATGCCACCTCAAAAGGCCAGTTTGCAATGAATGAGCTTTGTGCTTCGAGTAAGAACAATTAGCCCTCATGCTGAGGGAGTGTTATGTTGAGTTCCCATCGCGGTTTTCCTTTCTGAATTACCTTTAGAGAGTGGCGTCCTACTTATAGTATTTATCGACACTTGACTTTTCCTTTCCAAATATTAGTGAACAACTTATATGATGCCAATTGACCGTGCCGTTGTGATAAAAAGAGCCGTATTTTCTATTCATTTTTTTACGATCCAATTCATTTTTAACTCACAGATACGAATTCTAAAATTTAATTCAAAGGAACGAAGGGCGAGGAAGTTATTACATAACATTTAAGGAACGAAAAGAAGAAATTTTCCGTAAATCAAATGCCTAATTTTGATTTAGTATTTTTATTTCACCAATTAATATTTTCATTCTAATATTTTCCATTATTAATTATCTCTGCATAAAACTAAGACTGCTGCAACAGTATCTTACGTTTGCTATTACTAGACTTCTCTATTGTACATGCCTCCATTTCGCGTATTTCTGTATGTGGCGTGTATCCCAAGCCAAGTGGTTTTTCTTGGTGTACAAAATAATTAAGCTCCAGAGACCCGCATGCACTCAGAGTATATGTAACTACTTCCCGAGAGTTTCTTCCAATTTATTTTGCTTTGCCCTTCCGGAAGTTTCATGGAACCACTTCTGTGTTCACCGTTTACATCCATTTTCCTTTTTTACGCTTTTAGCATTTTAAACATTTCATCCGTTCTTATCCCTCCACTTGCCAGGGCGATGCATGGTTTTACCAAGCATGCCTTACGCCATCAGCCGTGGACCTTTGAGGAACAAGACATAATTGAAATAAGTTTATAGCTATGACCTTTTCACCTACTCAGTAACTTCTTTCCTTTACTAAGTTGCTTTTTACTCCAGGCTAGCCAATGAAGAGTCATGAGCACTTAATGAGTTTTTATGCGTGAAAAGCTAGGGCAGTGCGTAGAAATATGTTGATGCAAGCGAAACCGTGAGAGCTTTAGACGTTCCTAAGTTGGCAGAATTTACTATCTTCTAAAATTCATACTACCTGGATTAACTTAAAAGCAAACTCACTTTCTCTCTAACGTTCCTACACATATTTTGGAAAATTATTCCAGTGATAGGGCATGAGAAACGTGAACTGACAATTTTTTCGCACACGACCAGGCTTCAATTTAATATTATATCATCGTATAAAAAAATAGGGACTGGGTCGCGATTCACCATTTGTTGACCGTTCTGACATTTCAGCGTGCAATACCGTTGCGGTAGTTTGAGCGAGATATCACTTTACGAAAAATGAAATCAATTTGGCTTCTTGATCAAGAAAGCGATCTCATCTTTACAATGAAACTAAAATGCCAGCTTTTTACCGTATTACTTTTCGAGATGTTTGTCACAAATATAATCCGTGTTATGTGGTATCACGGCTTTACGCTCCATTGAGACTCTAGTTAACTAATTAGGATTGTGTCGATATTTTATGGTTAGTAGTTTGTATGCTTTGTCAGCTATTTTTCAAAAATAAATTAATCTCTCAGGGTAATACTTTTTACAAACTGGTGAAAAAACCTTCGGTTGTGAAGGTGTTTCTAGTGTTTGACGTGACCAAATTTGTCGATTTATAGCCTTGATAATTTATATTTATTTAATTACTGAGAATTTTAGTTTTATAAAAACAAAAGTTTTTGTTCCACTAATATTATCATATTTATTTCATGCTTCTTAAAACTGCTTACATTTAAAATAAATACGAGTATGGTCTCTATCAGGGGCGGTGTGGGTGCTGCACGTCCAGAGGGGCCCTCAGAGGGGGTTTTTGTGACCCCCTTCCCCCTTTTGAAAATAATTGTGTTAAAAACGCGTTTCAGGTCGTTAAGGGCAAAAGGTTTGCAAATAATATCTAAACGACATAAAAACTTTCGATGCGATAAACGTCTTATTTTATTTACGTTAAAATCGGGGCCTGGGCGGGAATCCCCGCCTTCTCGCCCTGGCCGCACCGCCCCTGGTCTCTATTATGGCTAGAGCTAAAGGTGTCGCTCAGACTACTTTAAGTGAATTATGTCTGGGTATTATATTTCCTCCACTCTCTAATTGAGCTTCACTTCTTATATTTACTTCACAGATGTCATGGGGGTTTCTTCTGGTCTCTGGACGGTTTTGATTTGGCAATGTAGCTATGATGTTCATTTAGTTTCGATGTTGAGGTAGTACTGTTTTCAGTGCCTCCCAAACGAGCCATATGAACTTCATTAGTATTGGTCTTCTTAAGAATTGGTTTTATCCTTATTTATAAAATTAGAATAACAGATCTCTGAACTAAATTACTTCTTCATATCTATTCATCTCAATGACACATTCTTTGAGTCTGTGGCCAGCTTTCGTCTATGTTACAGTGTTTTTCCACTGTGTGTATCTTTGGTTATTATTGCTAACCCTCTCTCTCCACTTATTCCATTGCTGACCCTCTCTTTCTGTTATTTCACCCTGTAGTCTCTCCTGCTCATCAGTCCTTGCATTATGACGAACTCTCCCCTCAACTATTTCTCCTCTCCTTTAACTCCTCTTTCGGTCTTGTGGATCACTGCCGGTCCAGGACTCTCGCCTCCCTCTCTCCACAGCCTTCTTCACTATTCCCCTCCCCCTTACATTTCACCGCATTAGTCAAAACACCGCGGTCGCCGCCATGACCAAAGAGGTTTTCATGCGGTGGATACAGAGGACCCTGAGATCCGTGGGTGGTGAACAAGGGTTAAAGAAGCTCCGGAACGAATTACCCCGAGAAAAAAGCGTGTAGAATGATGCCAGGAGTAAGAGACAGAGGGGCAGAGGGAGGGATGAGGGTGCGAACGAAGCAGCAAGCTTGGATGAATTGTAGGACGGAAATAGATTCTCGGCGGTTACGGTGAGGGGCTGAAGGATTCTAAGAATAAGAAAGGGCCTAGTAAGGTTTAACGGAATAGGGGACATATAATGACGGTATTACTGTCTTCCTAAATCATGTACATGTTAAATCCGTTTGGAGTCCAGAGAGACATTTTGAAATCATACAAGATGGGGAGATAAAATTTATACTCCTTTGCGATGCTCAAAACTATTCCAGTTTGTTAGCCCTTTAAAATTTAAACTTGCTTACTTAAAACTATGGAATATATTCTTCAAACATTATACTTCAAATGAAGGTTCCCCATTTTTCTTCAATGAATTGACTCAAAACCAACTTAACGCCATCAGTGATGAACTAACTACAAACACTTAGATATAATCGCTTATGTGCATGTCTTCATTCATTTGAGATTCTTAATCAGGTCTCAAAAATTTAGTAGATCGTTAAACTACCACCATTTACCCATTCATGAAAGAATTTTCAATTATGGGGGTTCATCTTCGTGTATTAGAGAGATTGAAGGAAACAATAAAGCGTGGAGGATTTTTCAGACTACGATATATTAGTATCTCGCCGAGCCTTTCCCCACTCTTTCTTGAGAGAGATTAAGTGAGGTTTAAAATTATCATGGGAGAATTTGTGTGGTTAATGGGTTAGTTTTTCAGGGTATAAAATACAAAATTCCGTGGATAATCTCCTCGGATAATTTTTCCTACGTTAAGAAGACGCGAGTTAAAGATCTTAAATTCCGTTGAATGTAACAGCAGAAAACCTAGCTTAGGAAGCAGAATGACTCCGATGTTTATTTTCGGAAGGTCTCCATATCCGTGGGCTCTCTGTGGGCAGGGAGAAGTGAACTTAGCCCCAGAATTTGCCTCCTCGTGGGGACAAGATATAAATTGCCCTCGAATCTTTCGTTTTTCCCCGGAAGGAGATGCAAGCCATGTGCCTCAACCGCCGATGAGGTAAGCGCAGATGGGCGAAGGTAAGCCCCTCAGAGAACGTGCTCGCACGAAAGTTCTGAATTACGCTCGAGTAGTTTTGGTTCAATATTGTTGGAGGCATGGAACTAATTTCGCAAATTTTCCCCTGATATGAAAAGGAAGAATGGGAGAGAAGAGTTGGGGTGGGAAATGGAAAGGAATCATTTGGGAAGAGGCTGGACAGAGAAACTTAGGGCGATATTGCTAGCTAACATAGAGACGCGTAGGGCTGTGGCGGTCTTCTGGAGGAAAGGATTGCGGAAGGAAAGAGGTAGAGAGGATGAAGTTGAATGGGTGGTAGTGGCTCTACCACGGTGCCAGCCCTCTCCCATCTCCACTAGAAATCCCACTCCCCTTTTCCTTTAACACCCATACTAAACTCCCCAAGTTCCCACTCCCCGTTTATTCCCCTTACGCACTTACACCTCTCTTCTTCTACTTCCATCTTCCTCTCCAGTACACATCCCCGCCCCTCCCCACACGGTTTTCTATCCGTGGAAGAAATTAATTACGGTGGAATTACTCCGTCCCGCTGGAAATTCAACGTAGACTTTTCGTTTTTTGGAGCGAAAAGAAAATGAAAGTTGAGAAAGTTGAAACAAACCGGAAAGCTATGAGTACGGAACAGCGAAGGGTTTAAGGAAAGAGGAGAGAATGAAGAGAGGGAGGGATTGGAGACATGATAAGAGAGAGAGAGAGGGTAGGAGAAAAAAACGAATACTACAGCGTGAGAGGAAAATGGTGTTTGTGTGCGTTACGGAGAGGGAGAGAGAGGTGGAGAGAAAATAAGACTGACGGGCGCCCTCCTCACGGACACATCCCACCCTTCCACCTCGCCAGTTTTACCCCCCCCACCCAAAAACCCTTCCTATTCTTTCCACTTTTCTTTCCCGCAGAGCAGAAGAGGATAATGATAAATTCATATTAGTGCGAAATGACCCTTCGCAGTCTGCCTCAAACCTCCCTCACCCACTCTTTTCTCCCTACTTTCCTCCCCCTCCCTCTCTTTGGCTCTCTCTCTGGATCTTTTTCTCTCTCGTCGGGGCGTTAATTGAATTCGAGGCCGGGGGAAGAAAAAGTCAGCGGGCGTAAGAGTTTTCCGCTGTTAAGGCCCTCCCTTTATCGCCCCCCCCCCCAACGCACCATTTTCTCCATCCACTCTCTATACGCCCTCCCTACCCTTCTGTTCTCACACCCTCCCTTCACCCTGCATGACCAGCGCGCTATTCTTTTCTTCTCTCCTCACCCAAAAACCGCTAGCCGCTCCCTCCTCATCCTCTTCCATTTGCCCACCCTCTTCCTCGCTCTTTCCTATCGCCTCTGCAAGCCCCATCCCCCCAATCTGCAAGCCCTCCCCACCGCCTAGACTGAGGAATAAAAGTGGGTAGAAGAAAACAAGAGTGGGGAAGCATTCTTCCAGGTTCTCTCACCCTTTGCGCTGTTCCGATACACCCACCTACCGCTTCCCTCCCGCACAAACCCACTCAACCACCTCCCATTCCGCGGTCCGATGGAGGCATCACCACCGCCTCGCCTCAGTCTGAAACCCCCCCCCCCCTCCACCCTGTTTTTTTCTTCCGTTCCTCTCCGATCAAATCTCTCCCCTCTCGTCTACGGCCACTTCCCACGCGTCCGAGTTCGCTCAGTGGTCTCGGGGCTTTCTTTTTTTATTCCATCCTCTCCCCTCCGCTACTGCTATTCCAAGGTTTATATTCAAACGCCATCGCTCCACATCCTCTTCCTTTCCCCCTTAAGCTTCCGTGCAAGACCAAAAGGCGGCGGATTTTTGGTCCTCCTCCCGCACACGCATTCCCTCGGTCCTTTTATTTCTTCTTCCTCTCCTCCCCCAGCCCCTGGCCTCGTCGTCCTTTCTCTCTAGCACTCGACTGCTCCCATATTGTCGCTACATCGAGCGTCCTCCGCGGGGACAGATGGCGATGGAGCGACGTGGTCATTCAAGTCCTTCGACCCAAGGTCTACTCTTTCAGCTCGGATCTGTTTCTTATGCCTTCTTTCTTTCTTACACGGCACAGGGTTGGATTCGTCCGAGATGGAGGTGCGTCTCGTGAGCTGCTGACTGTTGAAGATAACGCTAGGGAGGAGAAATAAATAATGATCATGCGGTAAGAGATTTACACAGCGTACGCATAATTTTCCGACTTCAAAGTGAGACTAGCTTCACGAAAGTTGGTAAAGATTAAATCTGTTTGGTGTGCTGTTGTCTTATCTTAAAACCTATCAACTCGGCTGGGGTAAGGCTGAGTTATAAGTGAAACAGATTTATTTATTCGTAATCTAGAAATATTACTTTCCTGCAGTTTCTCAGACTGGTGAGAACATATATCCATACTTCCATACATACACCCATCTATCCATCTCGTCGTGAAATACGAGTATCATTTTATAGTTTACTAAAATGGATGGCTTTTAATGGGGGGTTCAGCTTCAACGACTGCGATAAAATGCTTCATTTCCTTCAGGAGAGCTTGAAGCACCAACAACCACTGCGCGTAGAAAAATGCGATGAGCATTTTATCTGCTTGACTTCAATATAGCTATGTAATAACCTAGAAAACCAGCAAATAAGATCATTTACTCGCCTGCCGAGACACCGGTGCAGGATATGTTCGGCTACTCTCCGGGCCGTGAATTCATGGTGCATGCATATATGCATATATAGTGCTTTGGGAGGGAAAGAAGAACATTGAGTGGGAGCTTTGGCTTTGGAAGATATCGTGAGCTGAAGGGGTTTCCCGTCCATTCGTACGCCTCAAGGTCATTCGCATGCCTACCGGCACCTGCGAGTCACGATAGGACAACCGCTGATGCATGCGTGTGAGGAAGCCTCATAGTTGCTGAGCTGACGCGTTGGGTGTGGCTTCGATACGCTTCTGTAGCCCTGACGAGCAATCATAAGTTGCATTAGATTCGTATATTTAATTAAAGCTGGATCTCTCGACCATCTCTATTATTTATACCCATATTTTCAATGCATGTTACCCTCTATATGCCCAGCTCTTTGAAGTGTTCTATAATCCATGTTTTAGCGTTCTAGTGTTTCTAATTGAGCTTAACGAAAACATTCTAATAGCGTGTAGGTTGTTTTGGAGATCATTCACTCTTCGTAATGCTTGGAAGATGGAAATTCATCCAGCACAAGGGTCAACGCGAAATCAACCCTAAAACTATTCCTCTGACTGGTGCTAATTAATTAAATAAATGAGTCATTTCACGAATTACAAGCTTCACCATTGAAAATGCATTGCCAAAATTAACTTTTATTCCAAGTTGTATCTAAATTTTCGTTGGTGGACGTTAACCTACATTCTTATTCAACCGACGTGTTACCCTATTTCAGGTCTGTATTCTTCTTCACTAGAAGTCCGATAAGCCTTATGTTCACCTATATATTTCCTTTGAATGCAAAAGCCGTGCACATGAACTGCTAATTAAATGTAGCGTGAAATCTCTGAAATCTTTCTGTAGGTGCGACAGTGAAGTCCGTAATTCATGTCACCGTAGCTTTACGAGCAAGCTGACTTACAAATTCATTAGAATTCTTTCGTTCGAGCGAACTTTCCTTATGGACGAGCGATCCCCAAAAAGCTATTGTGCTTGGTGATGTAAGATGGCAAGATAGACAACGCCCAGCTCCCCCACTCTCTCTACACACCACGTCCGAGGCCCCTGCCGTTGTCTCGAAAAAATGTAGCGGTATGGGGAAGCGAACCCACCCACCCTCCCTCCTTCCCTCTTTCACAACGCCCTCATATCCCTTGGGTTCTGGACGGAGGGGGGATGGGAGACGCGAAAGCGCGCAGGGAGTTGTAGGCGTCGGAGAAATAGGTAGAAGATTGGCAGGGAATAAGGGAATATTGGAATGGGGAGAGGGATTTGGGGAGGTTGGAAAAGATGGGGTTGTCTGCCTTTGGGATGGAAAGAGTGGAAGGGGGGATGGAAGAGGGTTTGGGAGCAGGCACGACGGAAAATGGCTGCAGGGGACGAAATAAGGAGGATATTTGACGTGCGGCCATCGCAGAGTTACAGGAATGAATAAGGAAGGGCGGCGTAAGACGAGTGGACGGCGGCGAGACTGGGTTGGGTAGGGGGAGTGGGGGAAAATATGGAAAGAAGGCGCGCCGAGATAAAGAAGGGAGATGACTTTTGGGAGAAGAGATGAATGGGGAGCTGCGAAACTTAGCAGCGAGAAAAGGAAGTTTTGATACACACGATAGCACGAATACTGCTCTGTTGAGTTTAAAGCTGACCGTGGAGGAAATTGCGGAAATTCGCGCAGCTTAACATTTTGGACTAATGGAACCTTATTTTTTATTGTTGTGAAAATCTCTCTCATGGCCTCGTGCGTGACTCTTGTGGATTCCTTGTATGCATGATGGTCTGCTGCTGAATGCTAGCAAAATAATATCTGATCACCCTCCTAAAATGGCCGCATGACCAAGTGACCTTGCTCACTTGGAGAAGATAACTTTTCCTTTAATGTGAGTGAGGACACTTTTGAAAACGAAGGCAATACTGATGGGCTTCTTATTAACTTGCGTTAGTTACGAAGATAATACATTTCGATTTACGTGATAGTGCGAATATTGCTCGGCAAATTCACACAATCCGACCTTGTGTAAATTTGCAGTTTCGAGCAGCGTTTCGGTATGGGAATATGCTACCTTATGCGCTATATGTTTTATTGGTGCGTATGACTCTGCATATGGCTTTTGTATAATTTCTTTTTTTAGGATTTCTGTAGATCCAGCGGAACATAAATGAGCGGCTTCTCTTGAGCAGCGGCCACCAAATTTTTTCGACTTGCTTTCCTCATGGTTGCCCTTTTTCCTAGATACTACGTCCAACAGATTTACGATTTGCGGTATAGAAATCAGCTTTCCACACCTAATTCAGCTTTTCCTCACGTTTCATTTACCACTGAGCACGTACCTCAAAGGGTGCGTGCTCAGTGGTAAAAGTGCGTTCTGCTGGTTGGGATCCTCCACTCTGGTTCTTAAGTCCGTAATATACGATCTGCTGTTTTTAGATCAAGCCTAAAATCGGATTAAAACCTAAGCATATTGACAATCAGGGTTACACTGGCTTCGGTAGTGTGTATTCACGTCATAAGATGCCTCCACAAGGAAGGGTCTTGGCAAAATATAAATTAATCATATTTACTTTATGTCGAGAACTAAGTTTCGTGTCTACTTACACCAGACCGCCGATTTCCATTTTTGCAATGATCCAAAATTTTTTTCTGGTTATTTTTAATTGTTTCTAACAGTATCCAATACTCACCATGAATTATTGAAAGATTTCACCACTCTTACCATTTATGAAGAATTTTTTTTCTTAGCTTTGCTTTACATAAGGTATCATTCGAAACTTAGCTCTCTTACTCATTGAGACTTATTGAGACTTCTCCTCCGTTTTTCTTATTTTCTGTTGATATTTTTATTTTCCCGTGCCAAATTTTATACTTATTTTTTCTTCTGAACAAAATTATCTTTTCTTCCCCATGTTGTCACTTCATAATATACTCCGTACTCACATCCAAGTTTTGTGTTCGTAGTTTCATTTCACCGTAGCTAAGTGTTACCAGCGTAAAACTTTTACTGTTCTCTTTTTGGTTAGACGTCTTCTGGTGCATTAAATTACAATTTTACTTACATTTTTTACTCTAATTGGCTAAGGACATTTTCCTTAAAAGTGAATACGGAATTGCATAGCTTTTTCTGTGTTATTTCCGTTTGTGTTTTATAGCGTCCGGGATTCCTTTCCCATCGCTTTCATAAAACCACAGTTTAATGTCTGGCCATGCTGCTCTCATATCTACAATTATTCATTCATTTTATTATATATTCTATTAATTAATATTTTCTATATTTAAAATTGAACAAAACTTCATAAAGAACTCTCATACTGTTTCTTAATTGTTGTTCTGTTAATTAATTCTGAGCTGGCGAAGTTCTCTGCCCTCAATATTTACCTTAACTAATTAGTTATTCATCGAAGATAATATCGTTTACATTGGCCTCATTCTTGATCACTGTTCATATTGATTTCGTTTATCTCGTAATCTAATTCCTGAGTCCATGCTACTGCTCCTATAATCTTCTTTTCGCGTTATAGGTGACATGCATTTTCTTTTTTTTAGTTAAGTTCATGAGCGCTTCCCTCCGTGCTTCTCGAGTCAATTTTGGTTGGAGTTCCTTCCCTGATGTGTGTTTTATTTGCCAACTTTTTCTCTATAAATGATCAAGTAGCTATTTCCATTCCATTTCGCTCACTTATTTGGTAAGAGCCTCGCCTGAGTTTAAAAGTAGAAGGATTTCTCCCAAACATACCTACGTCGGTGTGCTTTATTCTTTATTCTGTAGCTTCATAGTTAGGAAATATGCTTAGTTCCAGTAATATGTTCCACCTTTGCGAAGCAATGTAACTTGCATAGCAGTGAGTTTCTGTAATAATATATTTTAGGCAATCAATGAAGCCATCATAGTATGTTTCCAATGTAGATAGATGAATAGAAAAGTGTCCCATAATTGATTAGGTTTTATTCATATTTATACGGTGATCAAAGGTCGAACTTTGTTTATAAGACACTGTCTCTGGCGTTACTCGGTGGAACTCCTTCATTTTAATAAAAAAAGTACTTGGTGGAATAATAACTAAGTGCTTTTTTATTATAATTCGAACTTTGGCTCTGTAATTTAGACTTGGACTAGACGTTGGCATTGCATAGAAAACTTTGCAAATTGAAGGAGGTACGTTCGTCGGAGGATCTTAGTCTAGCAAAGAACCATGACGTAGAGAGAAAGTCTATTTGGGAAACATATGAAGACAGTTTAGTGGATGTAGTAAATAGTGTCTGAGAAAGGAAATTGAAAATCTTCCTCTGTAGGTAGGACATGGTTCAGAAATATTAATTTATGTATTTTTCTGTTTTCAGCTTTGTGAAAATATTTTAATTTATTGCAAGTAAATAGTTGAATCATAATTCTAAAGTCATGCTGGATGGCTTTCAACTTAGCTGATAGGTGCTCAGTAATATTTTTGCCATAGCAAAGATGTACTTATGCCCGGATTTATAATCTATGGTTGAATGTTTTATTGGTATGAATACCGATGCTTATATCATCCGCTTATGCCATCATTATGTTTTTATCACTAACCGACGGTCTGATCTATGTTGCAAAACCCACGCTCTTATTTTACATTAAGTTAATCAAAATATACATCATCTTGCGGTTAATATTGACCAGGTGTGATAAAACCGGGCTTCAAGTTGAATATTTTTATATAAGTAGTCAAGAAAGTATGGAAATAAAATAATTTCGATATTTCTCTAACAATGAAACATATTGTGGAACGGGGAAAATTACTCTAGTTTCAATTAAATGTCAATATGCGTTTTAGCTCGGAAATTACTGATTATAAAAGTCCAAGAGTTCGCAGAAATACCCAATCAACTGATATTTAGGATTATTTTGCATAATTTAAATCAATATGGTTGCTTGATAGGTAGCCCTTTTATTCACCGACACGGCTGAATTCCCCAAAGCTGCCCAAACTGATGACAAAATGTTAATTGATGCTGAAGGTCAACAAAAGGCCCGTTCAAATAATAATGTAAACCGGTGCAGAGAGGGAAAGGGGCTGTGTTGTATGAAAGGAATGTGGAAGAGAGGGGGGGGGGGGTTGCTGGTAGGCCGTCGAATGCAAAATGGCACCGCCTTATCCGCCTGACCTCCTCCTCTTTCCTCTGCCTGGACACTTGCTGGCAATTTACGAGGTTCGACCCCCACCCCCACCCCTTGTCCAACGCCTCCCCCACCCCTAGCCATCGACCGCGTGACAACGTGCAAACGCCACGGCCGAATTAGCATAATGGAGAGAGCCACTCCAACGTAGGGCTTGAATATATATCGTTCCGGGAGAGAGGAAGGAGAGGTGAGGAGATGTGGCCTGGGGCAGACTGGCGGGAGGAGGAAGCACAGGTCCCCGTGAACGCTGCGAAATCAGCCTACCCGCTAACCCCCCTCATCATCCCCCCTCCGGACAGAACCCTAAGGGCACGTGTCCCTCGAGCTGTAAAACTGCTGGCATAAAGGCTGAAATAATGTAAATGGTACTTACATAACTGAAGGAAGTTGCTGATTAATTTGCGGTAATGAATGGCCAACGCTGAAATTTATGGACTGACCTGACATTTCCGATATCGCCAATTCGCCCAATAAAAAGATATAGTGATTTAAATGGTTATGTCTAGCTAGCAATGGGGTATATGAGCAAATTACATTGCAAATTATGAATATAACTCTTGTTGGACTTGGATTATTTTATTATGACCTTATTTATTCGTTAAAATGCAAATTAATTAGCAGTTATTACGGAACTGAAGTGAAATCCTTAATCATACTTAGGTGGAATAATGAATTATTACAAAAAATAACGATTTATATTTCATAACGCGAAAGGCTTTACCTACTCTGCCGGGCGATTTAAATCTCACTAGAATTAAGGAGATCGTTGCAAGAACACTGTTGCAACCAGTACACTTCATGAAGATATCGCATTATTGTAATCTCTAGTAAGTCAAAAGACTGAATGTTATTGCTGGCCATGAGACAAGAAAGTGCGGCAAAAGTTAAGTTATTCTTTTAATATGTAAAACCTAATCTTAGTAAACTCAATTGACTGAATGTAACTTGTACTAAATAGCAGAATGCACTATTCAAATTTTGATTTCTCGGAGGTTAAGCCAAAGGAATACCGAATTTATGTATTTCATTCAGAATAAAGAGTACTCAATTCAACCCTCAAGCTGAGGGTGGGTCGAGATTGGGAGAGGATTGTAACGCACTAGCATGAAATGTGGGGCGTAGACGCCGGAGCAACAGTGAAGGCGTTGCGCTACCGCCAGCGTTCCAATCCTCTCCCCCTCTTTTGGCGATAGGGCGTGTAAGATATGATCAGCCTCCAGGATATCTAAAAGAGCAACCTGATGGATAAAACCTGAAACGAATATACTACGTGAATCATCCTCCTGCGATTAGGCACGTACACAATTTCATTAAGGTAATATTATTATGGAGTCAGTGTGGAACGGGAAAACTATCCTTTTATCGACCAATCATCTGCTTTAAAGGAAAAAAACTAAATAAGTTCTCTCTAGGTACCCGTAAGGAAACCACATGGATTTTTTTTACTTGAGCTATCACATGTCTTTAGTCGGAAGGCCCTGGTTTGGACTGCTTGACCTGGGCCATACTCCTCGAAGTTACTTGCTGTTTACACAGGTTAGCCAGTTTTGCATAAAGAGGCCGTCAACAAGCGAGTTATAATAAGGTCTCTTGCACATATTTGCCAGTGCTGAACTGAAAAAGAATGACGACACAATGAATACTAACTAGAGACCACTAAAATGACTCATATCTGAGGAAATGGCCTCCGGGAGGGAAAAATAGCTTGGCGAGCTTTGAGCGCGAGAGATTGATAATCTTACTGAAGCACTAAGCAACGCACATACACTCCTGACTTTTCCAAATTATTCAAACTTCAAAATACCTCTTTATGAACGTTAGTTATTTCATGTGATTAGCTTTCTGAATTATTTACTAGCATTTTCAGTATGTAGCAATGCTATAACTATGCAAAGTTCAGAATTGATTGTTTCTGTTACTATACTGTGAGATGAAGTGTAAGGTAAGGTTATTAGGCCTTTCAACACATTATTTTCTGAAATTTGACTAAGCGCGTTTCTTTGTATTTTGAATTTTTTATCTCTCCCACTGCTTAAGGCTGTTGATTCTGCTGTCGGATATATTTGAATGAGTATTTCATGAGCTGGATGTAGAGTTCAGCTTTGTCTCACGAATTCAGGAAATATTTTCCACCTATTTTAGAAATGGAGTACCGAATGTCTTCGAGTATAAGTCGATACGTGTATAAGTCGAAATCTTCTTTTAGGGCCGAAAATATGGACTAAAATCCACAACTCGAGTATAAGTGGAGGTGAAAAAGTTGTTGAATCTCCTTTTTTAGCGTTGGTTATGTGATTATTGTACGATGTAATTGGCCTTGTGGAATGAATTATTATCGCAAAGCGGAAATAACAAGTGTATTTGGCAGTGGTAGGTGCGAATATCAAACGAGCATAAATCTAACGCAGTTATCGGCGAATATTCTCCGTGGATTTGAGGAATTGAGACATAAATGGCTGTATGCAGCCAAAACTATATATCAATTGACGCATAAATATTGACGCCGAAAAAGTCATATTATGCGTTTACTCGAATGTAAGTAAAAGGCAGGATTTTATTGGCCGGAAAAAGAAAGAAATGTCTCGATTTATTACTCGACTTAACTTACACGGCGGACACATATTAAGAATGCAGTCTTAAATCAGTTAACGCCGTGAAAGGGCTCAACATAGAGAATTAAAGGACTTTAGGAAATATGGTGGCGGAGTAGGAAGCGGAGGGATCACTTTGGAAAGGGCGCGGACGAAGATGAGAAATGTGTCAGAGAGGCGTTGAGGCGACGGACAGTGGAGCGGGAGGGGCATCGAGTTGTGGCGGAAAATCAGCTGCCGACAGAAGGGTTAGAGAGAGGGAGAGGCAGCGCGTGAGGCTGGAAAAGGAGAGTTCGTGTTGAGAATTAAGGACAGAATCAATTGCTTACATTGAGTCCGCTAACTGGTGTTATTCATGCATATGGAAAGGATTGAATTTAACGAAATTCATTCAAATTTCCATGGAGGAGTTTATGGTTAGTTCATTATCTCTTAGATGTATTCCTGAAATATGAAATATATTGATCGTCGTCATATATCTTCTGTTAAAAAATTTGGATTGGTGTTGAATAAAGGGTAAAATTCAGTTTCTGAAATTAGAGGGTTACGAAGTGATTTTGGAGCCTTTAAGGCATGGATTTTCATATGCATGTGATTTTATTGCTTTTTTATTTATTTTATTTTTTATTTACTCTAATACTTAGCGCTAAAATTTAATCTCTTGTTTGCGGTATACTTATTAAATTTAAAAAATTAAACTTCACTCAATTCCAGGCGTTATTACAGTCAGCCATGTATTTAGATATTCAGTACGGAAATGGCTATACTTAAAGTTTTAAATTTAATATCCAAAAGATATCCGAGCGATTAATTTAATAATTCCTGTATTAATTTTATATTTCCTTAGCTTCTTGTTGCCGCTGATCAGATAATTCATCTATTTATTGAATAGTCCCAGAGGAATTTCAAAAAATCTTCGATTTGCATAATAAGAACTGACTTTTCATGAGGTTAACCCTCATTAACAGTCCATAGTCCAATGATATCTTCTGAAAATTCCACCTTTGGTTTATAAATTTTAGTTGGTGCAAGCTATCTTCGCGGATGATATTACTCAAAGTAGTGGAATCCAATGTTGAGTATATTTTTGTTTTCCAACCTCCTTCGGCTAAGGAAATATCATTTGGATTACTTTAGTTTGAAACTTCATGTATAGAAACATGATACTTATCATTGAATTTAATCATGAGATTGGAGACTGAAGGAACAGTCTTGGCTCTAATTCTGTGCAGCATGCTTACCTTCACGGCAGATGATCATAAATTACCTACAAATATTTTATGGCATCAGATATCAGTCCTAAAATCACTCTAATTTTTACTTGCTAAATATTTCCCATTAGTGTTGTTTTTTCAGTTTGCTGAGCCCTCTAATGATAAAAACACTTTTTTGTCAATACTTTTTTATTATTTGCTAAATTATTTCTGTCATTTTTATATGCAATATATATATCGAATGTCTTTTTTTAAGAAACTTTTTCTCATCAAGTCCTAGATTAGCAATATTCTCGTACCATACCGCAGTAATGAAGACTATCTTTATATAATTATTCTTACTATTAATTCCTAATGTTGATTACATTTTATGGGAGGAAATAATTTGATAATTGGCTAAACGGCTAAAGTTCTATTATATGTATTCAGTTTTCAGTTAATAAAAAAACATATTGGCCAAAGATTGCAACTACTTTCAGTGAATCTAAGTATAATGCAGGGTCAATAGGTGGAGAAAAGAACCTTCGCTTCAACTTTCAGTGCGCGTGATGCGTGGCAAAAAGACGCAACTTTGCGTATTGGATGTATTAAGGAACCACTAATAAAAAGAAAGAAACGAAGATCAAAATAGTTAAAAGGGAGACAAGGACTATGGCGCCGGTGTAGTGGTGGAGATGGGAGAACGGAGAGGGGAAGAGAAAGAACTTAAAACAGGAGAAGAGAAGAGGAAGGAGACACAATTAGGAATAGTAGGGGTGGGAAATAAGAATGTTAGCGTGGGAAGAGTAAAAGGGAATGGGGTAAGAAATAGAGTCTGGGAAAGAGGTATTAAGAAAGAAATAAGATGTATTGCGCTCCGTGTGGATGCTCTGTTGGTGGCTCCGAGGTGGCAAAGAAGTAGAGGGAGTAAAGGCGAAGGCTGAGGTAGAGGAAAGAAGAGAGAGAAAGATTAGGGAGACTAATGAGAAGTTTCGGAAATGTATACGGCCCATGAGAGCAAAAGGAAAGGAGAAGTATGAACGTTTCACGAAGGGTTATGAATGGGACAGCGATGTTGGGGGAGTGGGCGGTAGGAGAGAAAATATAAGGCTCGCAAACGATGTGAATTTGCGGAGGCAGTTATCCCCTTGAGCACTGAAGTGGGCCAAATAAATACATCCTGCTGTTTAATCTATTTTGTGCAGCGGTATCATTGAATCAGTGCTAAGGTGAGACGAGTCCCCTAGTCTTGAGCCCTAAAACCGTAAATCCATCTCTTAAAATGTCAACCCGAATACAAATAGATATTCGATTAGAAACTGATGAAAACACAGATGTTGCTAAGGAACTACAGAGATTATTGCCCAAAATTATAATTATGAAGGAAATATTGAATGCGAGTAAAACAATATAATTGACTATCAAAGATTCTTAGGAATTAACGGTGAAAAACGTAACGTCAATTATATTTCATTTTCTCAAAATGTCCTGCGAGAAGAATCCGTTTCATTTTTATGCACTGTTTTTTGCTTCAAAGAGCTGATGTAATATCTGAGACTAATATCATTAATTATTAATACTCCCGTTTTATTCCATGTTTCTGAGAAATTTGCAAGTGACTCTTACTTTCAAGTATTTGTCTGGCGGGAATTAAAAGTAAGTAAGTGTAAATTAAAAATGTTTCTTTTTTAAAAGACGATTGAAACCTTTTTCTCATCGTTCATGCTATTATCCTTATTATTTTAAATTTTATCTGCGTATTTGGTCCGTATTCTTTAACCAAACTTAATTTACAGTTTTGCACACATGAAACTTGACATTAGTATCGCAATAGGCTGAATTGTGGCAGGAAATATTTTTTATCGTTCCGCTTCGATAGGTTCAGCTACTGTAAGATAGTGTAAACGTCGTAACCGCACCGGCCAGCTACACGGGTGGTTAGAGCCCCTCGAAGTTGATGTTTCCCGGTGATTCTTCCTGCTATTTTAAGGAATTTTAGGCTGACAAAGTGTTGGAAAATAAACATCCCATCACCCCCTTGGTCTAATAGCAGTTAAGTTGAGCAAATGTAAACAGAATGGTCATAAATCCACAGTATTTATAAAATTCACAGCTCCATGCTCTACTTTGTAGAAACGTTTAATTTTCATTTCAATAAAGTTTTGTACTTTTCTACACTTTTTATTTTTTTTAAACACTACACGTTTCACCAATTTTTTTGGTATCATCAGGTGTAGTAGTTTGTTTACATGTGGTGTTGTTGTTGTTGTTAGATAAAGAACTTTAAATTTGATTTAAAGAAATGTTTTCATTCAAAAAAATTACAAAAAGGAAATGAAACAAAAAGAAAAAAGGAAAAGGAGGGTAAAAAAGGTATTTCCATGAAAATAATAACAACAAAAATTTACATTCAATGTTTGGCAAAAAAACAGTATTTATATTTCATTCTTGCGCTGCGAGCTTGGACCGGTTAGTAAGCTACAGCTGTGATGAAAGCCGCTTTTCTAGAATGGGAGAAGGATTGAGCATGCATGGCAGTTGAGTCAATAGCAGATGAGGTGAGGTGGATCTTATAAACAGAGTGGTCGTTAATCCTCATCATTTATGATTCACGAAGGTTCTTCTGCGAGGTTCTTCAACCAGTCGGTAAGCTACAGCTGTGAGGAGTAACTTTTCCCAAATACGGGGAGCATTGAGCAAGGTCGGTGGTAAGCGTGGTAGAAAAAAAACGGGAGACACCGGGAAAGTTGGAGCTTTGCATCTTGGAGGTATTGTGTGAGAGAGAGGGAGAGCAAACACTATCACACACTCACCCAGCAGTGAGGAGTTCGAAATGTGTAGAATGGAATGAAAGTGAGATTGGGGTCGGCGGGAGAATGTAAGAGAAGGCGGTAGTGCTTGGGGAAAGGCCTGGCGAAGGAGGAGGAAGAGGACGAGAAAAAGTCTCGGAAAGGAATGGTTGGTTGTAGGGGAGGGCGTAGAGGAGAGACTGGTGAGTGTGGGGGTGGTTATAGCTGAGGAGAGGGGAAGGGGGGTAGGGTGGGAAAGAGGTATTGCAATGGTTCTCTCTACCTTGCTAGTGGATTGCCTTGGAGATTGGATTGGTCGTTTGGCCGGGCAGTTCGGAAAGGGATGAAACTGCACCCCGGTGGGTCACTGCCGCCGCGGGAGGGAAGAGAGGTGGAGAAAGGACGGAGGGGGGAGCGAGGAGGAGGGTGGGATGGGGGGTTATGAAAAGGGGGGTTGGCGCAGCAAGTACAAACTAAACGAAAGGGTGAGGGGGTACAAGAAGGAGTAGGGCAGAAAGAAGTAATGGCATAGTCCGGGAGGAAGAGTGCATATAAGGTTGGTGGGCAAGAACTACTTTTCCCCACGGCTGCGAAGGATGGAGAACCAGGATATTTGGGGTTAAAGCGTGCAGGAGAGAGCCAGCCGGCCCTGGCGTGGAATGAATGTGGATGGAATGGACTTGCGTTCAAAAATGCGATGGAGAGGGATGGAGGGATTGCGGCAAAGATGAGGAGAGACATGGGCGTATCATGGTAGCAGGACACTCGTGTACCAGTAGGTTTCGTGGTTAATCGGTGGTAATGGGTAGGCCGAGTGTGCATAGAAATCAATTAGGGAATGCAAGATTGGAAGGAATGGATCTAGGGTGAATTATTTTAACGCGCAAGTAAAAACAAGAATACACGCGGAGGTGAACAAGAGAAGGCTCCGATTGGATTCAATTTCTTAGGCATAACGCCGTTTGAGAGAGCGAAATGAGCGTTAGGCTTAGTGAAAATCATTCCATACGTAAGCTGGGCACTCCACAAAATTGACAAGCCGTGGATACGATGTATGTGCTGTTTCCTAGATCTCCCTCTAGTATGTGGTGCTTCGAGGACACCAAAATTGGAACCAATAACCAAAGCGATATAGTGTCGCACATTGCCTTCGATTCAAGGTCTAATTACAGGATTCGCCGACAGCTATGCAAGTGATTTCCTTGCTTCGAAACTGCTCACCACGGAATTCTGGTATCCATATTTCCTCCACTTGGGTGATCACTTGCCGTTACTAGGACTGAATTCAGAAGAAATGGGCTTAGATTTATTAGTTCTACCGCAACTAATTATATATAGATATATATTTATTTTAACTTGCCTCACTTAATCATACATTAAATCATACTTTAGGCCTGTTGGAATAGAACTTGACGTATTCATAATATATGCTTTCTTTTCACTTTCCTTACTACTCCTGGCGCTTATTCGCGGGTGTAAAATAATATTTTTTATAAATTACATATTTTTACTTAAAATTGTCGAACTTACATAATAGTGCATATTTCCTTTTCTGTTTTCTATTTTGATTATAGAGACAGACTATATGAGTATGTCCAATTTCCTGGGTAGTGATGAACATTGGATAGGTGTATAAGCCCAACGGTAAGCAGGATACCATAGTAAATCCGAGAGACATTTACAGAAAATTTACAACTTTGGAGTTTTTTAAAGAGGGCGTACTCCGTATATATGGTGTTATTTAAAAATATATTCCTTGGCATAGTTTCAAAATGGTAAGCCAAAAGTTAAATAATGTATTTATTCGTCTTTTTTGCATCTACCAACATCTATTTATCAGCATCCCTCCCATATCCTTAGCATCGCGTAACTCATATATATAAATCAGCAGTCATTGCCAAGGTACAAATACATTTTTGTCCTGCGTTGTGAAAAGTGACCTATTATCTGTAAGCATGGAAAATCTACAGGATATTTATCTATTCAGTTTTAACTAATAAACTGTACATCGTATGACAGTCACCGCCCACGTATTAATCGCGCCCACGGCGCTGACATTTTTTGTTCGTTACTTCAATTCAAATTTCTGTAATATTTTTTATGGTTATATATTGACTTCCACCTGTGGAGCGTTACATACAACATAATTAAGACATTATTAACGGAAGCTTTGTGTGGGCTCCAGTGGCCTGAATTGAGCCACCATCAATATTAAACGTGCGCCCTTTACATTTGGTTTGCGGTGAAATAATACCATTTTCAATTCATTAAACACAAAACCAGGAAAAAACATTCAATATTTCATAAAACAGCCGCCATTCTTTGGCAATTTTCTAAAATTTTAATGTAAATTTGGTTTGGAGTGAAAAAGTGAACACTATTTATTCAGTAAATACAAAATCAGAAAAAAAAATTTCAAATAACATTCAACATTTTCATAAGTCAAACCTCATGACCATTTTCAAAATTTTGACCATTCAACCCTTTGACCATTTTCAAAATTGTTTTACCACATATGCATCTTTTTTATTATTTTAGACGAAAAAATTGAATATTTTAGGCCCCATACTCACAAATGATCTTTTATACAAGGGCATTATTGGTTAGGGCAGTAGGTATATAATCCAATTCAATTCTTAAGTTATACAAATTGACATTTGCCTTCGACACCTGGCACATTTTCACTTCTGGCATAAAATATTCGCAGAACCTTAAAAGCATACAGATGACTAAGTGGTAATATTCTATGACGTAGAATTATGGGTGTGTGGGATTGTACTAGTTTTTGAGGCTATAACATGCTATAACCCTTACTATTGTTTTGCAATGTTAGCGCATGTTTTGTAAGTACCGCCCCAGATAATAATGCCGTTACTCGTAAGCTTGGAATGAACAAGATCATGGTATATCGTTCTTTTGGATTGAAGTGGACATTTATTAAAAATATAATAAAATTTGGATGAGGCGTTCCTTAGACATTTGTTTACACTACTGATCTGTCAATCCCAACATAAGTTATTGTCCAAGATAACTCCCAAATATTTCAACTCAGGATCACTCTCTATGACTGGACGGTTACACCCACTGCTAGTGTAAATCAATCTATGATGAATCAATTTAAAATTGGAGGTAAATGTATTATTGTTAATTTCAAAACATATGATTTTAGTCTTTTAACTCAGTTCTAGGGGACTAAAATCGAACCATAATATTACGAAGTGTATATCATCATTAGCAGGGCTTCAACATAATCCCATTTTGGTGCACTGAAATGTAGATGGTAGAAATGAAGGGAATATCTATTCTGACGAAAATCAAGACAGGCTTATATGCAGTCTTAACCGTAACTTGCATTTATCCTCATGACCTGTGTGACGCGAAAGGTCACAAAAATTTAGTGAATCAACCGTATCAAACTAATCAAACTAACATCTTGTGATTATACTCAAATTAATCAATGGTACAACATGTACTTTAATACGGGATGAAAAACTCTTGGCCTCTTGAGGTCAAGCCCACACAAAAACATTTATAACAAACTTCTACAGTGGCTATTTGTGGACATGAGAGGGGAACGTTCTGCTTAGAGGCATGGGAACAACTGGATCATTCATTAAGACAATATGCCTCTCTCTCCTTGTTGTTCTTTTGGCAGATTTTGGCATCCACCGAAAAAGCGTCTCTCGTCAACTACACTAGCCAAATTTAGCTCTATGTGGCATATTATTCCTCTTAAAATTGGAAATGAAGATGGTAGGATCAAGAATGGATTGTATAGGCGAGATCCAGACCAGAATTATGTGGACAGTTGTGGTAAAAGACCCTCGAAGGCGTTGCTATGTTGAAAATTGAACTGGATTCTTTGTATGTGTTGTAAAAGGGTGTGGTGTTCTTTACAAGTAACAGGTTAACTGGGAGTTAGGCGTATGCTTACAGTAGGCTCTTTAAAATTATTCCGTATCGCCGCGGGGTACCTGATTTGTGGAGTGGGATTAAAGCAGGTGAAACATCTTTCAGGGTTTCGTATTCCGTCGGATTCAATTTTAATAACCCTCCACTCATCGTCGTAAAAAGAGACTCGCTAAATCGTATTTCTTGCTATTTTCTCGCTAAAGTGTTTTAAAAGCAATATGTAGCTAAAGTAAGTCTTCTCCGTCATTTTTATCGGCTAATGCCTTCTTTTTATTCCATTGAATATCGTTTCGCTGGTCTATCTAAACCAAGTATCACAACATTTCGTTGACGGCCAACCTAACAAATTCTTCTGAAAATATTAAAAACTCCTATATCATCTCGTTATTTATAACGCCATCCTCAAAGAACGAACAAAAGAGACGATGTGTATTATTTTCGTCTTGATGCATATTTCGTTTGTTTCGTTTCCATTGATTTCGTAATCGTTACTATATTATTCAGTCTCTGCTGGAAAATTTTGATTACAAGAGTTTGGTCTCCCAGAGTTTATAATCCTTCTCTTAGCTTTATGTTCTTTGTCTTATTTTGGCGATGAATGACTGGAAGTATGAGAAATAGGCAGCTTGCTTTCTTGCTAACTCCCGTTTTTTCTCCCTCCTAATTCTATGTTTGAGGCTGAAGGAATGAAAATGATGGAAGATTTTCGTTGTCTGACTTCGATTCAAGAGCCTCGAACAAATCTCATGGGCCTTGGGACTATTACAGCATAAGGCAAATGATGAATTTGCGTGGCAGTAATATTTACCGAAAATCACTATCAATTTACTTTTTCCTACCACCCTCGAACTGCTGATAATGACAGTTGCATTTGCTACCCTTATTCAGGTGGAAAGGGATCAGCAATTCGCGGTCTGAAGTGGCATGCTAGAATCGAAATGTGGGAGTAAATAGGTTAAAATTGTCATTTCTAAAAAAATGTGCTCAAACCCCGTCAAAAATCATGGGGAGCGCACCCTCTTATAAGAACTTAGAGAGGAAAGAAGGAACTCTCAACCTCAGTAGAGGCTGAATTTCCATCCGTATGTTTTATAAGTTTTGCATAGCCCGTCCCCTAAGCCGCTCCTCTGGGGAAAAGTCCAAAAGCAATAACATCTTCGACGCTATGCAAGGCTCCGGGAGCGTCATAACAAGGTTTGTCTTTGCCCTGCCGTGCCTAACCCTCACGTACCCTCGCTGTATGTAGGGGGGACTGCCCTGGGAACATGCCAGCAAACTCTTATTTTATTACGAGACACGAAGGGTCTTATGTCGGCAGTACTTTATCGCGTGGAGGACGAAGAGAAAGAAATTCAGCGACACAAGGCAGGTCTTACGGGAATAAGTCACAGTGCGGGTTGAAAATGGAATTTACTTCTGTGGTTGAAAAATCGATGACTAGAGCTGCGGTCTAGAAATTTTTATATGGGGAATGAGAAAGGGATGCTATGAAGACGTGCAGAATAGGAAAAAGGAACATTCCGTCAGTATTGCGTGATTTTGTCGAGCATTTCTGGAGAGTAAATTCAGAGTACGAACGATATCGTGTGAGTATCCGTTCTACGAGGTTTGATAAAAAATACGCGGATTTTTTTTAATTTCGTAGGTTGTATAAGTTCATTTGCCACAATTTTTGTTGTTGTATTGATACGCTTGCTACTGAAGTATGTTATACTTGGTTTCCATATTGGTTGTTTACTTCCTTGTTAGCTATTGAAAAGGTTACACGTGTTTGGTGTGCTCGGCTAATGTTTACTTATGGAAAAAATGAAACCAAGAATTTGAGTTAAATTTTGCTATAAGAACGAACTAAAGTGCTGCACCGTATTGAAAATTTTAAATATCGCTTTTGGCGAGCCGTCTTTGTATAAAACAAGCATTTACAAGCGGTACAAACGCTTCAAAGAGGGCCGTGAAGACGTTAAGATGACGTGGGCCCAGGAGGCCCTCATCAGCAACCGATGAAGACGTTGAAAAAGGTGAAGAAAAATAATATAATCAATCACCAAATCACTACCAGTGAGGTTGCTGATGAAGTTGGAAAAGCATTTGGCTCGTACGGAGAAATTATTTCGGATACTTTGGGCATGAGACGAGTGGCAACAAAATTTGTCCCGAAATTTTTAAATTTAGACCAAAAGATTTGCTGCAGTATTTGCTTTACATTTCCTCTTGCGAATTGTTCCTGTTTCCTAAGATAAAAAACTACGAAAGGACGACATTTTGCCAACATTGAAGAGATAATGATAGAACCGCTGAAGGAGCTAATGGCCATACCGTTGCGTTCCAGAAGTGCTTTAAAGATTGGAAAAAGCGCTGAAACAAATGTATCATACGTGATGGGGACTACTTTGAAAGGAAAAGAATTAATATTGACGAATAAATAAAGATTTTATGAGGAAAAGAAATTCCGCGTATTTTTTATCAATCGTCATATTTTAATTATTTTTTAGTGTCTTAAAAACTAGGCTATTGGTTAAAAAATTATCAATTTTCCTTTTAACGTTCAGGTGTCAATAATTTTAGAAGTCACCGGGTGGAACGGTTGAGTCTTCATTTCATTTCGTGATATGAAAACTAGACTATTGGTTAGCAAATTATCAATTTGCCTATTTTCGCTCAGGTATGGATAATTTGCGAAGGTTCCGGATTCTCCATTTTTATGATCGGCAATCCTGTTCTGAGTTTACTCATTGGCGCTTAATCTTAGGAGAAAGAGGACTAACCTGCTTATTTGCATGACTTGAACATCTGACAACAAAGGGAACTTCAAAGTCGGTAGGCCTTTACATAGTTATCTAGCGGAACTACTACAACAAAACGGTGAGGTACTAATTTCAAGGGATATTAAACCTATTTTAATCAAATGACTTGTCCTGCCGTCGAGAGGTGATAGCGGTGACAGAACTACCAGCCATGCTATTTCAATTAGGGGAGGCGATCAACTCCACAACGAGGTCATCCTCACCATTATGGATAGATGGGTTGGTTGGTATGGGCAGAGTCACTTGTGGAGTAGTGAGAAGATGTGAAGCAATTTCTTATTCTTTGCTGCGACCAGTGCAATGCAGTTAAGTAATACATAGTCTCTACACATGGCAGTCTCTACCCATGGAACCCATGTAATGATCGGAATTTTACTTGAATTTTTCTAACACAGTCGGAATTTGAACCCGAAATCTTGGGATTGAAAGCCAGTATTCTTGGCACAGTAGCAAACCGATACCCGCGGCAAACAAAAATATTTCTGTGGAAAAATGTAATAAGGGAATCAACTTTTCATATATTTTGGAGCTCTCATGTGATAGAAAAGAAAAATGCTTTTTGCTATCTCGAATGACCAAAACCGCTATTGAACATGCGTACTGGTGGACAATTACTCATTACAAATCACTTGCTTGTGATCTTTTCATTTCATTATTTCGGAAGGATATGCCTTGGGAAAGCTCCATGGTTGATTCCTACAATTCATAGTGAGGAGGACTCGTGAGTAGTATAGCAATTGTGTAGTGAGTTTGCTGATACCGTGATGAGTAACACATTTCGTGGTTAGGCAAGCGCTATACATTTTGAAGATAAAAATGTGCACGGCTTCCTACTGACGGATAATGAAACCCACACACCCTTTAAAAAAGTGCTGCTTTAGATTACTCAGCCATTTGAGGGCATTAAATTCTGCCGCTCGATCCGTCTGGGGTGTTTCAAGGGCTCGCGGTGGTTAGAAAAGGGATGAATTGAAGTTAGGCGGGAGGGTACGCGCACGTGGTGGGGATGAAGAAATTATAGCGAAAAAACAGCATAAGAGAGGGATAACGTTAGCGTGACAATTTAAGACATGAAAAATGGTAATCTTGTATCATCTTATGCTCAAGCGAATTATAGAATGCGGAGGAATAATGTATTATACTATCTGTCTCCACCTAGCATTCTTATTTCTATATCCTTTTGGCCAGGCATTATATGTAGATTACTAATGTATCGCTATCATAAAACGTATAATAAGGTACCTCGAAAAAATAATCAAGTGGCATAGTCCAATGCAAATAGTTTATTTTATCCGGTTTTGTAAGTTCACCTTATCAATTTCCTTTTTATTTCACCTTCCCTTTGCAATGATGCCTTCTCTGATTGCCATTTTTTTATAGTTAGTTAAAATTTCAGTTTATGTGAGTATTGGAAATGTAGCTATGATTGGCATTTAATTTTTAAACTAATTATTTAAACAACTTTATTTTGCATTTGCAGAATTTACAATTTTGTTTCTGTTTCTGCTGCAAGGACTGTAGCCATCTCACAATGATACCTTCTATTTGTTTTTATCCGATTAAACTTTTTAGGATTGTAATTGTAATCTCTTCCTTAAAATACGGCCTTGACGTAGTGAAAAGGGCTTGTACGTTCCAATGACCCCTAGAGCTGGACTGGCAGGAGCAAATACTATTGCTCCTGGTAGGGCCACCCATGCCAATTAGGTCGAAGGGTAGGAGCCAGACGAAAGATAGTTCCATGATGGTATCACGTTAAAAATACCGTTGAGTGGCGTGGGAATACCTCTCAACTATCACTTCCTTGAATATGAAAGTAATTCACAGATAATTGATTCCTGGCAACTACGGGACGCCACCCAATAGGGTGAGTGTCGTGCCCGGCAGCGTGGGAGGCAAGGCCTACGCAGTCGTCATCTCACGAAATCCTTGCACAGCATCATAATTGGCGAAAACAAGGCATAGGAGGGAGAAGAAGAAGAAAAAGAGAAAGAGGAGGAAAACAGCGGTAAACATAGGAAATTGGAACGTAACGACCATGATGAGGGCCGGGAAGCTTGAAAATATTAAGCAAGAAATGGAAAAAGGAAAAATAGATGCTTTGGGATTGTGTGAGGTGAGATGGAAGGATAGCGGGAACTATTGGAAAGATAGCTACAGGGTAATCTATAGTGGGGGAGATGATAGTCAACGTGGGGTAGGCATGGTACTGAACACAAAATTGGGGCTGAGGGTGGTAAACATTGAACAGGTGAGTGACAGGATACTAGTGGTAGAAATAGAAGCACGCCCGATGAACTTCGTACTGGTCTAGGTATAAATTCCTACGAGCAACCATAGGGAAGAAGAGGTGTAAGAGGTGTACGGACAAGTAGAAGAAATAATTAGAGAAGTGCCGGGAAAGAAAAACCTGATAGTGATGGGTGACTGGAATGCAGTGGTGGGGAAGGGAGGGACGGATTAGAAGTGGGAGAGTTTGGGCTAGGAAGAAGAAATGATCGTGGTGAAAAGGCAGTTGAATTTTGTAGAAGAAATAAATTAGTAGTGACAAACACTTAGTTTAAATATCACTGACGTAGGTACACATGGAAAATGCCGGGTGATACTGGGAGATGCCAAATTGATTATATAATGGTAAGGCAGAGATTTAGGTACAGTGTAACAAACTCGCGTAGCTATCCAGGGGCGGATGCGTACTCAGATCATAATTTGGTGATGATGAAGTGTGAAGTTAGATTCAAAAAGCTTTGTAAAGGTAGGAAGATAAAGAGGTGGAACCTTGAATCATTGAAACGGTTGAAAAGGAGGGAATACCAAGAGCTGGTAGAAAAGAATATCGGCGAAGTAAAGCGAATGGGAACAATAGAGAGAAGATGGGAGGTTATAAAAACAGACATCGCAGGAGCGGCAGAGAAAACAATAGGAACGGTGGAAAAGAAGAGGGTTAGATGGCAGTGGGTAACGGAAGAAATAATAAAGAACATGGAGGAGAGAAGGATATAGAAAAACGTCAACACCGACGTAGGCAAGAGGAAGTATAAGGAATTGAATAATAAACTCCGGCGAGAGACCAATCGGTCAAAAGAAAACTGGTGTAAGGGACAATGCGATGAAATGGAAAAGCTGCAGGTGGAGGGGGAAGTGGTCGCTTTGTACGCCAAGGTGAAAATGTTATCGAGTGGCAAGAGAGGTCAAACGATACCAAAGGTTAAGGACAAAATAGGGAAGATATTAATCGAACAGGAAGATATCCAGGAAAGATGGAGAGAATACGTAGAGGAGCTATATGACAGCGAGAATAGACCCTTTAACCTAGATCTAGAGGATGAAGGATCAATAGATAAGGATAACCTAGAACCATAGTTACTTGGCAGGGCATTAAGAGAGATGCACGGCACCTGTAAGAGTTCGTTGGATATTCTCTGACTTTCATCATAACCTACCTCTAACCGGTAGATTACTCTAATGAATGAATGAATGTAACTGTAATATAGAGGGTAAAATTGTTAAAACACTTTTTTCTTTATATTAGTGGACCTATGCTACACTTGTGCTCACATATACTCAGTAATATATAGGACCATTTAAATGAACGTATAATATACCAGTTGATGATGATTTCATGTCTATCGCAACGTAGAAAAAACATCGGTGCTCAATAGAAATGAGGTGAAAGTAAATGCACGGATGTAGTTAGGTATACTAATAAGAACTTAGGACAGTGACAGAAGTAAAATTGGAATTCCGATTAAAATCCAGCATTCACGTACATATGTATGGGTCCAGTTTATAGTTAGCAGTAGCTGGTGGAAGACTGGAAAAATTGGACGTTGTATTTGCTCTTCGCCCTAAAGAGCCAGTAGCTAAGCGTTACAGTTGGTGAGAGAAAATTACCTCTGCAGCACCGCAAGTTACCCACGAACGGTACACGATGAATCCTCAGAAAGTACTGCCTCTGCAGGTTTTCCAATGCAGGTCAAGAAATACAGAATCCAGCGCACTATGATCGTCACCTTTATGCACCCCTCGGTTGGTTTATGTAGTATGTATGAAAATATATTCCCCGAGAACTATGAAATCCAATAGGTTGACTGCGAAAAAAACTACTTTAAAACTTCTGGAAGCCTCGGTTCAGAAAAGAGAGAGCTTGGAGATAAAATGCAACCAGGCAGTAACTGTGGCAGAGATAGATTTATACCTGTGTGTTTTCAGCTTCTTATGTCATTATATCAATGCATCCGAGCAATTTTTTTTGCCGTATAACAGTCTTAAGTATAATGTGAATTATTATCGAAGCCACAGAAAGTACTAATCCTCGGAAAAATGACTCAGAAAAGAAATTTAGAGTGAAGCAGGCTGCAAAAAAATATTTAAACTCGCCCTTTTACACTTATGGAGATGAAACAGCTACATTTCATAGGTAGTGTTGCCTTTCGGAGTTTAGGGCAATTTATCAAAAGTATCCTTTGGAAGTATCAACGTACTATTAAATCTTATTATGTATATGAAGGCTCTACGGGTACTTACTATGAGACGAAGTATTTGATATTTCTATTTTTAAATCGTACGTTCATCTTGCAGTAAGACAATGAGCAAAAAGTTTTAACGTCTGTGATAGTAGGAAGAACTTCAATTGGATCGGAAATTCTTGAAAATTATTGCCTATGTGATAATGACAGTAACCTTTTTCGTCCTGTATACAATTGGCAAATTGTATTGAATTTATGTTAAGGACTGCTGGTTGCCCTACACAAAAACGAATATCGATTGAAATATTTTTCCCGCAAACCATGTATTTTCCCTCATGCTCTGTTTGCCCATTATAAAGTTAATACCTCAATAATATGCCTAATTAAAGCATGAAATACTCTATTCTGTGTAATGTCTGCATACTCTACTTTGTGTAGTAATTGAATATTATTTAAAGTAGGCAATTTATTTTGCTACTCTTTCTGTTCCAATATGTCTGATATAGTCAGAACATGGTTGATTCATTATTCTCAGGAGTTTGTAGTGACCTTAGACCTGCGCCAGAAACTCCCATAAAACGTTTGTCCTAATGATGAAAGAAGAAGTATTTGAAAATAAAAACACAGTAGTTTTTCTGCTATGCTACAAGAGTAATATTAATGCGAAGAAATAGTCTACGTGCTGTGTAATGTGGAATAATGATGGAGAACAGGATTAGTGTTCATCCGGTGACACCTAAATTGAGTATGATTTGAAGAAGTGTATTTGGGGAGCTCGCATCATCATTGCTTCACTCAGCTTCCCCTCCCATTACAGTCGTACATCCTAGTTTAAAACTCCTTGCTTCTCGATCCGTCAAAGCTGTGCCCCCTCTACTTAACGTTCGGTGAATATACATCCATCCGTTTCCTTCTTGTTTCTCCCTGCGGCTTTGGAGTTGCGTGAACTGGAGTTCTAAGCCATCAGGGTGCTTCATAAAATATTTTGATACTCTTCATCTCATGCCCAATAATATTTTTGATAGTTTTTTCGACATTCTACTGCATTGAACTTCTATAAATCATAAAAAGAATGCGATTGACCAGAAGGGAAGAGTTCATGTGGTATAAAATTATAGAAGTAGACCTCAGTTGATGTAAATAATCCCAGGCTCGGTAAAGCAATGGATAATTCCTCCAGAAAGACACCTGCGTAGTAGTTTCATTGTTATATGAAGATGGGAAGTGCTTGCTTCTACCAAAATAATTTCATAAAAAGATCACAGTTTGAATCCGGATTAAGTCGTATGTGTTGATTAAGATGGCAGATTAGTGAGGTTGAAAGACCATAGTGAGTTTTCCTTTAAAAAATACTCGATAGGATTGGGTTTGAACCCTCAGCTTAGTAATTATTCTTCTCAGCGATTTCGTCCACCGTTGTTAGACTCACATTTGCCATGAAACTTGCATAAAGTTGCGCTCCGTCTTTTAATGTATAGTTTCGATTGATGTTGATGTTATAATATAGGCTCCTGTTATCTTCATGCTTCGCTGTTACTTTCATAACGTAGAATGGTATCCTAACGATTTATTAAATAATTAAGAGAATTCGGGAGCTCTTGGCGTATTTCCTTTATGTTCTAGATAACATCTTCTGTTACACTGTTCTTCGGAGGGATAGCGCTTCTTCAAAATCATATCCTTTCTACTAAGTTTTGCGTTCCTTGTCTCATGATAGGCTCATATTTTCTACATACCATGAATAAGGGTTTATTTGAGTCTGCCCTAGATTTTTGTTGACTTCTGAATTTTTTATAATTTTTAGAGGGTCGATATTCTCGTCAGAAATGTTTTTCTTCGCCATGGTGCCATGCCATTTTCCGGTCCTGTGGCAGTAGGATGAATGTTTACTGTATTTTTAACTCTCCTTACTCTTTTCTCAGTGTATGTATTACGTGAATAAAAATACCAACAGGCTTTTCTTTTCTCGTAGGAATTCAACAGATGTTTACGCCTCTTTTTCTTATCCTTCGTTTTCGCACCATTTACCTAAATTCCGCCTCTCAAACTCCTTGGCTTTACACTTCCCTCGTTCCCTTGTGGAAGATTCCAACCCTCTCTTTCCGTATTTCCCTTGCCGGAGATTTCCTCCCCACCAGGAAGCCTACGCCTAAGCTCCAGCCTCACAAAGGGAGGACGCTTATGAAGGGAAACAAACGTTCGTACAAAAGAAACGGAAGAATAGATGGGAGACAAAGAGGTGGTTGAAGTAGAGGAACAAAGAAAGGCACCTTACGATACTTTTCAGGGGTGTAGGGGGAATGCTCTTGCCGACGCATGAAGGAAGCAAGGGTAGAAACAAAAGGGAACTGCTTTGAGGTTTGTCAATGGATGCTTAATCGGAGTGAATGAGAACTTGTAATCTGGCAATGTGGATTCTTTTGACGACATTATTAACTGAACAGCACCTGAGGCTCACATGCTGAATACAGCCATGGTTTTTGGTATTTAGACCTTTAAGCCCTCTTTTAAATTGGAATTTCTTACTCCTAGCAAAATTCTCTCTGTCACTATTCGAATACTACTGGGGCGCTAAATGAATGAAAGAAGGATGGATTTAGAACTAAATATAATTCATTGTGTAGATTTGAGAGTTTATTGAATGCTCGAGTTGGAATTCATGGTCAATGAATGAAATGCTGGGGAAAAAACTTCATTAGCCTTTTCATCAGAATCAAGCACTTTCGCCTTGCTACACTTCCGCAGATTTTCTAATTCTGGATAATTAGGCTTTTTCCTGCAGTTCCCAGTATTTCTCCAAACTCTCTATAGATAGCAAATCCAATAGGGTTTTAAACCCTTTGTGAGAATATAAAGATAATGACGATTATAACAGTTTGACGTCAAGTTGGGCCTTAAAAATATTTTTGGTATGAGTTGTGTATTTTCTTGAGTTAAATGCCTCCTTTTATGAAAATTTTTTTCTGGCACAGTTAATGAGGAAAAATACTAATGTTAACTGTAGAAATGTTAACGCCTTTTAATTGTGCTGATGATGAATTTTACTTTTGCGGAGTTTTTTCCTGGTGGCCATAATTTCGTTTGAACCCTTGAAGAGTGTGCTATGAGAAAAATGAACTAGGTCATAATTGCTACAGCAATAGTTCTAGCTGAATGTATGATGAGAATTATTTTACCCTCCATATTATACATTTCGAATGGCCAAAATTCAGAGTTTGGAAGCTTTAGTAGAGGGTATAAGTTGTGGTCCATAACATATTCTATCTATTGCTAGTTAAATCCTGTTCCGCTGCTTTGTTTTATCCTTAACGTTCATTAATAATACAGAAAGGGCAACCTCATGGGGATTTAGTTCCTGTGTTTGGTTTCTATCCCGAGGGTTTTCAGTGGAATCCCGATCCCTGCACTTGGATTGCAGTTATCCCTCCGTTAGATGAGTACTGGTACTTTTGATGTCTTTCGCTATAACTAGCAAGAACCTGCCTTCGAGTTTTTCACCGTTATGGCTCCATTTATGGATAATCCTTCAACTGACCTACGTAATCTACATAGGGCATATGACCTCGAGTATCAGTCACCGCACCAATAAATTCTACAACTTCCGAAAGATAATGAGACATTATCCTGTTTTTTTTGTCAAGAGCAATAGAATGAGATAAATGGTATTGGAAGCAAACAGGAATAATCTTTGCGAAAAAGGTACGCCTCAAAGACCAGAAATTCCCCTAATTTGCTCGAATACCCTCTAAGGTCATACGTCTTCGAGTCGAAGGGCGGGTCCTTGTGGTGGAGAGAGTGAGGGACGGAGAAATAGATTGAAAAAGAGCAAGAGAAAGAAAGAGCATTATGGGATGGATGGCCACGTGTGGGAATAGGAAGTTGGGCGTTTAAGAGGACACGGGTGGACGTGGAAGAGTGATGCCGGAGGAAGGTTGACGCAAATGGCCGCAGATTGAGAGTGAAAGGCGTGGGAGTTGGTGATGAGAAGGGACCGTCTCTGCTGGGGCCACGGGAGTGAGTGAGATAGATGAGCGGACTAAAGCTATCTCACTCCTCCTACTGACCATAGCCGTAGATGTTCCGTTGGGATCTTGTCAAGGTGACATCACAAATTCATTTTGGTCGTAGATTCATGATTAATTGATTTTAAAACGATCATTTCTAAAGAACACGAAAAAAACAATGCGAAAAGTAAACGCTCACTGAGTTATGAGCTGAGTTTCAAGCTGAGAAACTTTCTTATCTTGTGTGGGGAGAGGTATCGGGGAACTTAAAAACTAAAAAAAACTAAGCATATTCAAAATTGAGTTCATACCACGAAGATGCACATTAGTGTAATCGTAACACATCTCACCTCGCCTTTCACTAAACAGTAAGCAGGGATATTTTATTTTTAATAAAACTTTTTCACTGTTTAAAAATGAAATGATCTCCTAAATTCTTAAATGAGTTGTTTTTGATGAGTGTGTCCAGGATCTTTTCTATTTTTGATTTAGATAGGAGAGATTTTCATCTTGTACCATTTTCCTTTATGAATTTTGCCTATGCTGCATCAATGCTCAGTAAAATCGTTTTTTCACGTTCGCCATCTATTGGCTGCATGACATAATTATGATGGTAATGGCGAGGTTTTTAGATCCGGATCATGACTATGCAGTGTTCTCTCACATTCACCCCTTACATATATGGAATTACTAAGTGCTGAATGCAAGTGAAATAGGTTGATAACTTAAGGCATAAGCGCATGGGTATTATTGTAGCTATTTCAATAGACTTTTTCCTTTCACCACCCTATGTTTCGAGTTAAATAATAAGGTGAACATGTTTAACGATGATTGACCAAACTTTGTAAAATTCTCTACCTCGGCGATGCTGAAATTGTATTAGCCTACCTTGTGTTTCAAATATAGACTTTGATATTCATAAATTTTTATACAAAACCTGAGACTTAATTTCCTGGGTAGAATGTGAGGCATCGTCTATCGAAAATTACTATCTTGAGGTGTGAGAAGTATTTGAATATGATAAAAGGCAGATTGATAGAACCTGCATACCTGGAGTCTCTACATTAACCACTAACATCCCAAGGTAAAAGAAGGATGCGAGGTGTAAGTTATCAAAAAATATTTCACTGAATGTGAGTATAGTATATAAGCTTTTAGAGAAAGGAAAAGTCATTGGAGATTATGAAGCCCAAATCAGAGAAGAGTGATTTATTCTATTCGGATATTTTGATATGCTCTTCATGTTTTCATTGAACATCTTCCAGATAATTGTAATGCTTACACCAAGATAGATATCTACTTATCTTTGATTAGACGTCAAATACACTTCTCTCTGGTCAGAAATTGAAAATTTGATGCGACATCTTGAAAATTTAGTACATATATAGTACATAAATTTTCAAATGATGTGTTGCTTTACATTTTTGAGCCCGTTTTTTTCATGTTGTGGGTTCTTTTATCATTTAGTGTATAAATCAGAGAGTGGTGGAAAATAATTTTCGAGAAATGTGTTTTTTCACTTATCCAAAAGTTTTATTCTTGATTTCAAATATTATAATGAATCCTTTTTCTGTTCAGAAATAATCTTTAGAATCTCGTGAAAACATCTGAAAGAAGTTATTCACGCTTGGCTTTAGAAGAAAGATCCATGCTATACACGTGCTGTTAATTAATAACTTAGCACCTAACGCCAGCTATAAATCCCAGTTTACTAATAATAATAACCTCATTGGGCAACATAAGTGTGATTTACGAGTTGAACAGTCACCTAGTCACCGTATGTTTTTAGGGTTTTATAAATAGAATTGGATGTTTCCCGTATTTTTCGAAGAACTTTGGAAGCTCGTGGCAGTAAATCAGTACGCAAGCTCTGAACGCGTCTATCAGCTACACCTTCCGGTTTGAGGTAGCGGCTCAAAGGTATTGGTGTGTATTTTTGTCGGCAAATACCTAGGATAAATTTACTAATGTACTACATTGACAAGAGTTTTAATGTTCAGGAGTTGGCCCTAATTTTGCGATACTTAACTGATCGCCTATCATCTTTCTCTAGCCGTTCTCTGAATTTAAATTTTATTACCTCAATTTTATTCTTTTCAAAATATTCATGTCTTAATGCTCAGTTAATGATAAAGAAATAATACTTGAAGTGATCTTCGAATGATTTTATAATGATATGTTTGCATTGCTCACAAAATTGTCATGTTTATTTTTAAAATACGATTACTACTTTTAATTAGTCTTTTTGCCTTGCTTAAAACTTTATACGTACACTGTATTTATTTTAACTGTCAGTCGTAATTTGGCTGACGTCTGTGATGATTCCCGTTGGAAACTTTGGTCATCACAAATTATTGAAGCGATGAAAAATTATATCCTAGCACAAATTGGATGTTTTATTTTTTTCTCATGTGATGACAAATTGCGGCAAAAATGATATTAGGTGTCATATCATCTTTTTTGGCACGCAGGCATTTACCGAAAAACGTTGACGCTTAGTATTGGCTTAATCATGCTGTTGACTCGTCCGGAACTCATTTGTTTATAAGATAAAAGTAATGAGATGGCATAGAATCTTAAGAGTATTGAAAAATTCCTTCTATTATGTGCACTATTAGGATTCACTGCATTATTTCTCGTAAACCTGAACATTATCTATTTTGAGCTCTTTAAATATCGCCCAGTACAACCTCCTCACAGAATGATGTCTAGCTAATTCTTCCCATCAAATATTCATGAGCAATATTTTCTACTTCCGATCTTCCTCATAAGATAGTACTCTAAGACACGATGATTACACCTGTCTACGTCCGAGGACATGTATGAAAGGTTTTTGAAGTAGTTTGGCTTTTGGTAGTAGAGAACTCGGCAGTATGTGATAAAATGAAAACAAAATCTTTTGTGAACACACTTGTTCTCAGAAATATATTTTACTCAGCAATTTAACTTTTCTTCTTTTATTTTAAATTGACTAACGTTTAATGAGAAAATAAGGATTATATTATTGTATGTGTGACAAATGCCTTGATGATAATGGGAGTAAATACCACTTTTTGCAATAAGCCATACTATTTGAGTTAATTGTTGTTGTGATGGATTTAATGTAATGGAAAGGTGCTGAAAATGCAGATGGTGTTGAATCGGAATGCGCCGAATCTTTTTCTACAGCCTGTGTGAGTTTAAAGTACGCGTTCCGGAAATAACATTATGGATAACTTCACTTCACATAAATATAGACGCACATTTTTAGACCTGAGAATCGTTCGTTCGAGATGATCCATGCCCGTCAGAGCTCACGTTAGCTTAATTTAGATGTGGAACTTTCCCAAGTTTGACGTCACCATGGTTTGCGTAGATTCGACGATCACAAGAACTGTCTGTATTTATCATGTTCACGAATAGCGTTAATAATTTTTGGTTTGTCTCAAAGTTTCAGTGTATTATTTATAAATATTTTTTCAATGCTTCTTCTTTTTTCGGTGGAATAAAAAGAGGAAGTATAAGTACCTAGCTCTGAATATGCGAATTGTGTAAAGGAAGCGATGTTGGAAAATTCGAGTGAAATTTGTATTGCAATTATCGATAGGGTGACATCATATCTACTATCCCTTCCTTGAGCCATGCATATATAGTTATATTGTTTTATTTGGCATCTGAAGCGAGGCTCTTTTTTGATTAATCTCTTTGACACCAAGTAATTCTCAGCTGGGGCTGCGTATTGTCCATATTTGGATATTATATTATGACGGAATTTTATGTTTTAGAGATACAGATATACCGTGAGTAATGATGAAAAAAGACTAGATTCGTATTTTGTGTTGCAATAATGCCTCCGGGTGTATGTTGGTGTTTCATTGAATATTTGAATATATTCCATATCGTGTTATTTGGGAGTGTCTGGTACATTTGTATTTGGCCGGCTCAATATTGCCAAGCAATGCTTCGGTTTGAGATGTGGGTTTAAAGTAGAATGAAGAAGGCATGATGGAGGAAAATGAGAACAAATGGAGAAGTGGGCTTAGTAGGTTGGGAGACAAAGCTGCTGAAGTAATAAATGATGTTGTCTCAGAACCCATGTAGTGGAACGTATACATTATGGATGAACACTACGATTTATTAATGGAAAAATGCAGAGTCCTTTGGTCTGCTGAAGACAATTAGTGGTGGTCGCACAAGGAGTATAAGGCTATAGCCCATAAAGCAGTGCAGTGCGTGAAATTATTCGTATGTTCTGCGTGTGAAAAACGAGGAGCATGAAAATCTAGCCAAGAAGAAAGGGTTCTATGCGTTCTCTGGCTAAAAAAAACAAGTACAAACGAAGGAGATATGAGAAAGCAAAATCTCATGGAATCAGGCGTTAAGATTGATTGGTAGAAAATTTAGGGTTACAACTAACCAACATTAGAATTAAACGTTTCTTGAGTTATTTGATGAATCGGTTGATATTGGATGTGGGGATGCTGAAATCTGTAACGGAGGGAATTAGAGGTAAGGCAAGAGTTAGGATGTATGCTGAGATGAAGAAATAAACGGTATGGGAAGGCATGAGCCTGCGTAATAGGAAGAGAGGAAGTAGTATATGAATAGGCCATAGGGATATAAGTAGAGAAAAGTACTGGAGGTAATTACTGAGATAGTAAAAATATTTTTTCTGCATTTGAATCTGCCTTAATCCGTAGATTATCTTCGATGATAATGAATAATCGCAGTTAACCGTACTTGATGTTATATAATTCATGAAAATTTTCAATATCGCATCGCCATATCTTTTTAGGAAATGTGGAGGATGGGACTCCGAAAAATAAGTGGTTTAACAAAAGAGATGGCGGAGAGAATCAAGAGAGCTTGGCGATATATGAACCTGGTGAGGTTTCTCCGCAAGAAGGCCTGATGTCTCGGGCTTGTGGCTCCGGCATCCCGAAGATTCTTTTTAATATCCCTCTTCCGCACGGGAAGGGGGACTAGTCACCGCGTTGGGATGCTGCTGCCAGATCCGTGGGGTTGAAGGAGTGTTGGCGTTGGTTTTTACGGAGCTTAGTTTATTTTTTCCGTCGGGCGGCTGGAGGGAAGTGTTAAAAGGAATCCGGAATCAACAAGTCTTTTTGGGTGAGGAAGCGTTCGCGTGGTTCCAGATCCACACACCAGCTCCCTGTCTCTCTCTCTCTCATGTACCCTGGCTTTCCTCTTCCCTTCATTTCTGTGCAAGTGCCACACCCCAAGTAAATAGCACTCCATTTTATCATCCCCTTCATGCTCTCACGTCTCTAAAGGTGCTTTTTTCCCCTCATCACTCTCTTTCGAATTAGGTACCTCATTTTCGGAACATTTTTTTACCGGGCTCGTTCGGAGACACGAAATTCAGGTGCTCCCGCGCATCGTAAGACAGCGATCATTGCATTTGTCTCTTATACCCACAGGGAATGATAAACATGATTATCATGTCCGGGTAGTAGAGTTTCATAATTTTTGTTTGTGTGATCCATATTCCATGGGCTCTGACTTCCAAATGGGATTGAGGAGGGCGAGGAAATGGTAAAAGGATTAATTGAAAGTCATCAGCTGGTCTGGGATTAGTTTGGAGTTAGAGTCGACGTAATTTGTCGTTTGGAAAATATTCCTGATCATCTATTTTTCGGGCCCCTGGGAACAGCCATCCAGTTTCAGCGGTTTCATACGAATTCGTTGTTTGTTTTAGCTTTATGCTTTATGTTTTCTATCTCATCCTATATTGTTAGATCTACCTACTTTTGGACTTTACCTTCCTTAAATGATAGATGCATGATATATTTGAATATTATAACTAATTGAATATTCTCCCTCTTTCCACTCGTGGTAAAAGTCGCGTTCCTAATATTGCCGGGCATTTGAGCCCTTTTATTGTGCTCTCTCTTCAGCATTATGTAACCACCACCTGTGATCTTTCCTTCTCACTATGTATTTTTTTCACAAGTCGAATGGAAATTATTAAATAATTGCTAAGACAATGTTGCTGCCTTTATATCCACTCTCCTGGCATGATTTGTGGAAAGTTATGTTTTTGAACGTAAATTTTAACTTGCTTACTCACCTGTTCCCTCAATTTTCCTAAAATGATCTCGATATACCTCTCAACAACCGAGACATCTGTCGACATTGCGTTTTCTAACGTCACCGGGAAGGGAATGTTTTTCTGCATCACCTAACTAAACACATATATCAGAATTCCTTGATGCGGAAATTTCTCCGGCATCTGTTCGAAGCTCAGGACTTATGAAATCACGAAGGCACGCTCTTCGCTCGGAATTTCATGTCATATGATTATGGTTGTTTAGAGGTGGGTCATGCCCTGTTTTGATCATAATAGCTTAACTTGGTGGCTTCTCCGCAAAAATGAAACGCGTATCAATGCTTATCTACTGTTTTATTATGTAATTGTTGTTTTTCAAATTTTATAATTGATGTATTACGGATCATATATATCATTTTAGTGAGTACTGAATTAAAATTTTCCATTTCTCCATAACGTATTGATTTCTCCTTTGATGTTACTTACACAATTTGCCAGCGTGCCGTGCCTGAAGTGCATAATGCGGTTTTTGGGTTCATACCGCACATTGTCATTTATGGGGTAATTATTGATAACCAGTGGGACATATCAATACCGTCTCAATAATAATCTCTGTAGATATACCTGTAACGCGCCAACATAAGAGGTATGAATTACTTTTTTTGGATTTAAATTTCTTTTTAAATTAATGCCGAAAAAATATTTGAGAATCCCTTTAAAGAGCCGTTATAAGTCAGGTCTGAAACCAATTGTACTCTGGATAAGTTTTGTCGGCTTTTCTCTGCGTGCAATGGAATTTATACCTCTTTAATTTAAATTTATGTCCTTCATCCCACAATCATTCATTCGCTTTTTCCTTATCTCACTTATTCTTCTCTGTAATATTTCCCACTTTCCTCCATTTCCTGGGGTTGAATAAAATCGTTCACGTGACCACGCTCCCCGTCCTGAATTCCTTCTTTTCTATTCTGTGGGGGAAGCGGGGAAGCAGGGTAGCAGTAGGGGAAGCAGTTAGTTGGGTTGGCGGAAGGTGGGTCGGTCCTTGGAGAAACGGGAGTTGGAATTGATGAGGTTTTTCCACTGAAGGAGAAGAAGGTTAAAGATGGCGATGCCTAATAAATCTATGCAGTAGAATCAGCAATTAAATTAACCCCTTACTATTATTATGGCCTACCTAAGGGGTCAGACTTGCCTTGTTGTATTTATATTCAAAATGAATGAGTATAATATATTTTATCACCCAAAAAGTCCACAAAAAAGATGCGTATATTATTTTTGTATTGATTACTATGCATTCATTGTATATGTATTATGCATCGTGAAAAAAATCTTACCAAAGTAACAATATTGAAAACTGAATGAAAAACAACTGTTTGCTATCGATAGCAAACTTAAACGTGAGAGTGTTAAAGTTAGTTACTGGAAAGTCTCGGATGGATATCCGAATGAAAGATCTTGACCAAGCCATCTTAACCGAAGCTGATTGAAACGTGAGCACCATGTTTTTCTAGCACACCGCTAGCATCTTAGGGAAGGAAAGTTGGGATCCTAAAGTATTCTATTAGCACACCTGAAATTCGACATTATTGTCTACTCTCTCTTGTCCGAAGTATTATTCGGTTTTTACCATTTTCACGCAAGTACGTATTGGGTAAATATGTTACCTGCTTATTTTTACCAAACATTTATAATGTAAGTATCGCGCAACGGTGTTTCAATTGTAAGAAGCGAAGCAGAGAAGAATTCTGAGGTTTAATGGCGGCATATAAGCCAAGTTGCTTTTCGGTTCACCTTTGCCCTTCTCGCAACTTTTAGAAATTGGATTTCCATAGATAATGTTATTAGAGTATATATATATATATATATATATATATATATATATATATATATATATATATATATATATATATATATATATTCACACCATCTGAGTCACTAATAAATGAGCACCTTCCCTTGAAAAAGGCACCTGCCACATTTTTGCCTCACTTGTAAACCTATATGATGCGGAGACCTTATGTGCCTTGTGAGGATGTATTTTTAAAAAGAAATATGATTGGTAAAATCTCTTACAATTACATAATTTCCGTGCTATAAATTATTTTATTTGTCCTTAATTGTCTCCACTTAATCAGTTTTTCGAAATTAGAGGTTGAAGCCGTTCCGATGAAGTTGATTAATTGAGTAACAACTCTCGATTATCTATCACATTTGTGCGCATACTTAGCAGGTAAAATTTATTTGATCCTTATTCGCTTAAGTTTTTAAGAAATTAGAAGACTGAGGATTTTCTTTGGAATGTGGGAGACAGAGGAAGCTGAGTAGGTTTGAGAATGTTCAGGGGTGGGAAAATAAATTAGAAAAGGGAGGGGAAATGAAGGAGGAAAGCGTGTGAGTTTCGATTCGCATATGTGTACGTAGGGGGTGAGGATAGGAGACGGCGCGAGGGAGATAGATGGCAGAGGGTGGCAGCTGTGGGGAAAGAAGGGAATGCGTTGAGAGGCTGTGTTCTCGGAGGGAAAATTGAAAAGAATGGGGAAGGGAAGGAAGGGGAATGCGGTACGGGAGTTGAGGGAATTGTCTAAATGAAAGGAAGGTGAGAAAGAATGGGGCGAGGGACGGTGGTGTGTGTGTGTGAAGTTAGAAGGAGGAGAAGGAGCGAGAGCAGTGGAGGTGGAGGGATGAGGTTGTTGGCGGGCGTTCGGGGCAGCTTGTGTATGGGAGAGAAGGGTTCATGTTGGAGGCGGACGAAGTTTTCTGGAGAAAAGGAGGTGAAGGGAGGAGAATTATGGTGTCGGAGGTGGAAGGGAATACGGATTTTTGACCGGCATATGGTGTCTTGACTCCGTTCTCCTTCCGCTGTTCACGATCGCGGATGTTTCGGATGGATATTGTCAATGGGGAATAACGAATTAATCCAATTTTAGCTTTGAATTTCATCTGCACTTTCAATCCAAAGTTTGATGAACTGCTGCCCTCTACCGTTCTTAGCCATGTTAATTCTTTTATTCCTTTTATTTCTTTTTACCAGGATCTTTATCTATTTTTAGTTGGTCTTTTAGGCTTTATGATTCATCATTATACTTCAGATCACATGTCTGCTTAACTGTAGCCCTAGACTATTTCCTATCACATGCTGTTTACCTTGCCTCCTTGTATTTCTTCCTTCCCTGGTCCTTGTTTGCTTGTCCAAGGTCCTATTTGTCCCTTGGTCTCATCGACGGACTATCACTTTTATTTTTCCGAACATTTTCCGGAGATTTTTCGAAACATTATTTAAATTTGTTCATTATGCCGTAGAGTGTGCTCAATCCACCATGCTCCTCTTTTTCGTATATTGCTTTATTGAGTTATCACCTACACCGGCTCCTCAAGGGTACCTTCTCTTCCCTGGTCCGTCAGTATGATCATCAGAATTCTTCCCCAACACTTTTATTCTTTATTGTTGGTTTTTAATAGTGCTTTAATTAATGAAGAATTGTATTTAAAATACCACATCTTGTGGCAGTGGAAACATATGATACTCTCTCTTTCGAACGATGAAGCCAATGAGTTCCTAAATGTATCAATTGTATCATTCTTTTCTTGTTTAGTCGGAAGTTTCGCCAGTGAGTTTCAATAGTACACATCATGAAACTTCAATCACGTTTTAAAGTTGAGCTAAGACGTTGTAGCGGCTATTAAGTGAATGCATGCTTTTGCTGAAAGTATGATAAAGGGGAGGAAAAAAAGGGAACGCGGTTTGGGAAAGAAGCAATTGCCCAAATGAAAGGAAGGTGAGAAAAAATGGGGCTATGGGGGTGGTACGATGATGCGTTGAGGAAGTCAAGGGGTAGGGGGAAGGGGGGTTTTGGGATAAGAGGATGGGGATTCAGTGTTGCCCTAAGGGGTGGTTGTGTGGGGGAAAAGGGAAGAAGAAGGGAGAGGTGTCCTGGCGGCAAATGGAAGGAGAGAAGAGGTGAAGCGGATGACGGTCCGGGAAGGGGTGGAAGGGAATGGGATTTTTTCGATTGGGGCGTGAAACGGGTTCGGCTATGGTGGCGGAGAGTGCGTGAAAACTGCGAGGAGCGGAGGATATGCGGGGGGATTAAAAGTGAGAGGAGATGTTGGAGGGAGGCTTTGAGGGATCCTGTGGGATAGGGATGGGAAGAAGCGATGAGATGTGAGGAAAGAAAGGGATCGGATGACCCGTGGGAAGGACGGCGAGAGAAGATGAAAAAAGGTGTGGGGAGGCTGAGTAGGAAGAAAGTTGTTGAAGGGAACATGCGGGATGAGCAAGATATGGGTTTTGGGAGATGTGGAATGCGGAAAAAGGCGTGTAAGAGGAGTTGGGAGGAAATTTTCGCAGAAATTTTCCGTGGCTGATTTTAATTCATTAAGGGAATGAATAAATTATCTTTGTCATGTCAGACGCTAATCAGATTTTAGCATTTACTTGTAAAATCTATACATCAAAAAATATTCCTACAAACCATTTGATTCCTTTGTCATCAATTTTTTTGACCGTATAGTCACTCTATAATACAATTTTTAATTCCACTTATCCCTTTTTACATAGTGGTATTTCTGGTATCGTTCATGTGTAATCGTTTAATTTTTCCTTCTCTATTTGCCAATATGTTTTCTAGATAATGTGATTCAATAAAATATTAAGTAAATTCAATATGTATTGAAACAATTACCAATTTATATTTAACTATTATAAAATTTAAATTCATAAATTCAAATAGATATACCGAAAATTTGGAGTGTCATAACATTACCAGAGTTAAGTGAGGAGTATTTGTGTTTTTTTTGTGTAAAACGTTACGAAAACTGTACTTAGTGAATGTACTTAGACCACCAAATTCTCCTTGCAGTTGTGGCATAATCTTATGAATTATTCTTAATTTTAAGAATTAAATGTAGGACGTAGGGCTTCACTTAAACTTATTCGAAGGAATACCGGTTAATTTTCATTGTCCCTCTGTATTTATATTTCACAACTAAAGAGGAAAAATAAATTGATAAGTAGATAGTAAATGGCTATATATTTTTGAAATTTTGAAAAAAAAAAAAAATTTAAATTAGCTTTATCACAGGGGGAAAATGTTGACCTGTTTGAAGCTGAAATAACACATAAGAGCTTGAAGAAGTTTATGTGTGTTATATTTGGGATTTTATGAGTTAGTGTGCATAAACAATCGATGGAGTTCCTCTCGTGAAACGTGGTGAAAGCCAAAGAGATGCACATCCTTTCCTTAGAATACGCTGAAATCTTGATTACCTAATTTTGGCGGAAGCCTGAATCTCAACTGGGAGTAATTAAGAAGTGGGTAGCAAAAGACGGATTCAGGCGGGCGGAACGGAAGAGGGAACAGGGGTGCACGAAGCGGGCACGAAACGGGATGCTGCAGGACGGAGGAAACGAAGCATCATAGGGAGAAAGTGAGTCGCGGAGGAGAAGAAATGAAACATAAACTCACGGGAGAATTGAATGAGGGCGAGAGAAATACGGCTTGGTGGGTGTGGCTCGTCCTCACTTGGGACCCGAATTGTGCTTGTGGAGTTTGGCCGTAGGAAGAGAGGGGAGAGGAAGGGAAAGGTAAGGACGGAAGGAGGAATGGGGAGGATCCACCACCGTACGTAATTTCTGTGCTCGCTCGGAACGGATGACATGCGAGCCCGGGGGTGGGGGAAGCGTGTGAGGAGCCGTGACTGCTGCTAAGGGAAAGAGGAAATGGAAGAGCAAATTGAAAAATGGAGGACTGTCCTGTATGGGGTGGGCGAAGGGGAAGGGTTGTGGAGGGTGTGGCGGTGATAGGGGGAGTGTACTGGGAGAGGGGGGGAGTGAAGGCTTTGGAGAGGAAACGAGGGAGTGAGCGGATTAATTAGGAATAGAGGAGAGGGAGATATAGAGATGTGAACATTTATGTTTTTCACTTTTGTTTGCTTTTGCGTGTGAGAGCTTATGGCGTATGTTTTTGTGTCCTTGTGTGATTCGTGCGCGTTGTGCGGATACATCAATTTTCACCGTGGATTTCGAGGCATAGCTTTTTCTGTCTTCGTGCTTGTATACGAGGGAGGCTTGCGTAACTCTAAAATGAAAGGAAATGGGGAAGCGTAGGGGGAGGGGTGAGAAAAAGGGATTGATAGGTCCCGAGATATTGGGCGTTGATAGAGATGAGAGAAGTGCGTGGATGAGAGGAGGATTTACCATTAGCTTGTATGCGGAGAAAATGGATTCTTTGGGCAGGGGTTTGAAATGGACTTCCGCTGCAAGTTAGGTCCATTCGGCCCTTGAAATCATTTTCTGACCCCATCAGTCATTTTGGCACATGAGAACCTATCTAAATATAGGACTTGTGTGCCCAGATTGCCTTTTATCTTGCCTCGAGATTGTAGCTTCCAAATCACTCACATTTTTTTTCGCCGAACCTTTATCCTCTTTGATTTCAATATCCCTTGTTAATATTTTAGAGAGTGAGTTTCAGCACGAAAATTGGGAACATAATGTTTTGCTCATGTGTAATCGTTAGATCGGAAGTACGTTCTACTTCATTTTTATTTTCCCCATATCTGCAAAATACTTAGCGTATTAGAAATTTAATGAAACGTTGTATTTCAGCATTTTATTATCCTGGATGCGTTCGGATTTGCTAAGTTTATTTCAGACTACTGTTAACATTAACAAGAGGCATCTCTTATTTCCAGAAGTTTTAGACTCGTGGTATAATTTTAAATGACTATAGGTTGGAGACAAGAAGATATTTTTTTAAATGAGGAAAAGCAATAGAAAAGTGCATAAGTAAATCCTGAGTAGATAATCGCGCTAAAGCTGGAAAAGATAGGCCTTGACAAGATAAATCAATTTTTATCTGCATCAGCAAGCGTGATGGAGGGAGGGGACAAAAGGTGAAGAAGTTGCGTGTGCGGAAAGGAAGGACAGAAACCTTGAACGGAAGTTGTGACTTTGAAGGACGGGGGAGTAGGTATATAGATCCGGATGAGTGGCGAACGTCGAGGTATAGCTAGTAAAAAGGTTGAGTGTTGAGTGGGTAGTTTCTCTTGTAAGAAGCCAAAGCGAATATGTTGAGAGAGGAAGAAGTTGATGAGAAAAAGAATGCATGAAACGGAGGGTAATGGGACTGAGTGTGGCAGTCGGGCGGTGAGTGCCACGTTGGCTGGATGAAAGGGAGGTTTTAGGCCCCAACGCAACGGCCATCCTCACCGAAAACGCCTTGTGGTCGTACTTGCTCACACATTGTAGTTCCGAACATTGGAAGCTGACAAACACTAGCATAAGATGAGCTCAAGAATATCGGAAAAATATGTCACACAGTATTCAAATGCGCACCAAATGAAGTCGGGTAAAGTTCTCACCGATGCATCGTTTATTCTTATATAAAACGTTCAAAATACTGCATATCGTAAGTATGTGGGCGTTTCATTGCTTTCATTTGAAATTACCCCCGTGCTTGTAATTTAACCATCTATTTACATTTCGGAGATTGTTTCACTTCTTTCATTTATATTAGGTCTATGTTGTTGCGGAGAGTTACCATTTTACCTTCTCAAGGTAAAATGATAGCGCATGCACCTAAGCATCCGGATATGCATGTAAGTGCATCTTTTTTGTTTGGCGTTCCATGTGATCCTCTACTCTTACTCTTCTGTATACCTCCTCATTACTTATCATATCCGTTGTAGTGGTCTTCAATATCCATCTATTGAACCAAGTGTCAAAGAGTTTCATTCTACTCTGGTGTATTTTCGAACTATTCACGTTTCTGATCTGCATTCACGAATGATATCAGGCACTGTTTCCTAGTTTTAATTTATATAATTTTCTTTCTCAGAAGTTTCTGTGAAAGCCTTCTTAGCGTGGGGTCGTCTCCGTTTGATGTCCATCGTGATTCTTTCATCCCATATGTTCCCGAGATATGCTCTTTGGTGGTTCATCGCAGATTCTGGGGAATACGGCGTGGGGTCACGGTTGCAGAGCACAAAGAAGTACTAATGTGTAGTTATCCGTAACTTTGGTTCGTTGGTACGTTAGTGCGATGTTAGTGAAATGAGGCTGGTTGGTTGGTCCCTTGGAGAGGCAACCGGCATCTAAAGTCATCTGCTCCATCAAGAGCAGGTGGGTTGGCAAGTACGGAAATTATATTCGGAGAATTAAAGCTGGGTGGAGGAAAACCCGGTGAAGGCATGAACCTACTCTTATCAAATGCAGCCTAAGGGTTTACTGATAAATGCCCTATCCGACGGACGAAGTACTGGAGTCGTAGTGCTCCTCTGATGACACCAAACTTGGCGTTTAATTGAAAAATCTCCGCAGCTGACGGAATTCAATCTTGAGGTAACATAATGGGAAGCAAGTACTCCAGCCAAAGTACCCTGGTGGAACCGAGTCATCCCAGAAAAACAGTAGGGTATGCGGGATGAATAAGAAGACACTATGGAGGAGAGGGAGGGATGGAGGTTAACGTGGATGGATGGAGCCCGGATGCGATGAAGGGCGCGTGTGCGAAGCACTCTGGGGCCGGGAGGAGGGGGATATATGCTTTGGAGGGTGAAGAAAGGGTTGTCGCGCGCGGCGAGTGTTTAGCGAGGGGAAATTGAAAGTAAATAGGAAAATTTGACAGAGTCAAAGGGAAAGCGAGAGAGAGTGTGGAGGGAAGGAAGTATGGGTTGAGGGAGGAATGGAAGTTATTTTTGCAGGTAAGGGGGGAGGCTTGTCGCAAGAGGGGAACGTGGCGTGGCAGGGGAATAGTAGGAGAGAGTGTGGGTGGGCGTATGTAGAGAAATTTCGTTCGTGAGGCTCCCGCCTCTGTGTGGGCGACAGTGTTTTGAGTACAGGGGAGTGTTCTCGCAAGGGAAGGCCCGCGGCGCCCTCGGGGTGAGTGGCTGACATTAGGAACACCCGCGGCAGGGCAAGATGGAGAGGAAGCTTGGTAGAGGAAGGGGAGGGGACGGAGCGTAGGAATTAGTTGAAAAGAGGGATTAGGTGAGTGAGGAGCAAAAGGTAAATGGAGAATAAAAGGGAGCATGGAGATGGGAGGTTGGGAGTTGATGGAGGGAAGGCATAGAGGATGTGTTCGAGCAAGAGTTCGAGAGAGTGTGCAAAAAGGGAGTCGGGAAGCTAATGTCGGTAGGAAAGAGAACGAGAAATTTAGCGCGTATTAAGAAGGGGAATGGAGTCAAGGGGCGTGAGTTGTGCGTCTCACTCTCTACTCTCGGGCAGGAGAAGAGAGATGAGTAGAAGGAATTATGGGAGGGGGATGAAATGTGATGAATCCTACTGTGATCGCGAAGCATGGGGAAGTGACAACACGTTGCTATAGCAATGGTTTTAGTCGAGGATGAACGTAAAGGCTTGGGCCTTCAGATAACTCACAATCATACGTTTATATTTAATAGGAACGCATGGTATCAGAATAGTAGTAAAAATCTGAAATAATGTAGGAAATATTACATGTTAATATCTTTCAGCTGACAGAATGTATTCTCTCTCGCTCCCATTTTTTTCTAAATTTCTTTTGCAATTCCTATTCAAAGGTGGTTCTTATCGCTTATATCTTGAATATTTACGGATGCAATGGGTTGCAGAGACATTTAACTCTGACTCATTTCTTTGACAGATACTCATTTACTTCCTTCTTTTAGTGTTGCAGTAATCTACTGAAAGTCAAAAGTATTTCCGTGCCTTAAAACTGTTTACTTTTACTTTAAAAACCAACCACTATTAGTAAACAGAATGTGAATTTATTTTATAATTGCCTTTAGGTAAGAAGCTGAAGTAAGGAGAAAAGGATGAAATAACGCGGAACTGGGAAAAAAGGATTAAAGTTCTCTTATCGAAACTGGATTTTGAAACCTCATCACCATTGACGGTTTGCTGCTACTGATTGATCTGTTTATTATTACTTTGGTGTAGGAATTATCGTGATGCCTGTTCTAAGTAAACGGCTGCGTCAATAATCAAAAGAGCTATGATGAGCTTTTAGATAAGCAATAGCCAAAGCCATCATAAATTAGCAACTTAATATTAAAAATACTATTTCCTCTTCTTCTTTCGCTTCCGCTTTATTTGGCATTACGGAATCTCTATCACTCGCATCATTGGGAAACTATCAGTAATCTGCGAACATTTCACAGAGGATAAATCATTCGCCTTGACCAAGACTCGAACCCGGATCCCTCGATATCGTTGCGAATGGTTTTTACTCTTTAGAATTTTCGTTCTTATGTGCACTGGCGGGTAACAACGTTAAAGCTAATATCGCGGCTAGCTCGCGTTATCATCAAAATTTAACATTATTTAAGTATCGAGCTTATAGCGTAACAAATTAACGGTAAAGGGGATAAATAGGAGTAAAAGTGTAATACACAAGGATTTAATTTTTAAATCGATCAACGCTGCCAGCCATAGTTGAGATTTAATGATTGGTTGCACAAACATTAAGCTATGGGATCGTTAATTATGAGTTCTATTAAGTATGTAATGTACTTCAATTTTGAATTCAGGTGGCAGGAACTATCGTTGTCGTAAGTTATGCCCTAATTTTTATTGACTTGAATCTGTTGTACTACCACTGGATTACATTTTTATGTTAATTTTTGGCATAAATAGAATCATTCACATTGCCAATAGTAAATAACTCCTCATTCATAGTATGACAACTCTCCTGTCAAGTAATTAAGTCTCCTCGTGGTACGTTGCGCATCCGCCGACTTTGTAACTCGTGGATCTCACTCCATTTCACCGGGTCCAATATGTCATCAAGCCATTTCTGCAGCCGATCAAGTTATTGAAAGTTTCTGCAACACATTATGAACGAACGAATGCTTTCACTTATTGATTTCATAACTCTTTTTTTTGCATATATGTCGCTTCTGCAACCAGTCTTGACGTAAGTAATGATATTTTACCTCACCAGTCATATACACCAGACGTTTCGGCTTATAATAAAGTTAGATTGGTAGTATAGTTACTAGCGTTATTTTCTAGTTTTTCTCTTATCATTTATGATGTTGATTAAATATCTTTTATTGTCTCATTTAAGGGAAAACATTGATAAAATTAAAGGATAAATATACAGGCAGAATAAAGTATTAATTAAATTTCCAGCCTTAACAAAGTCCTTATGAATTAATTATTAGGTATCATTCGCTAATCCCTCGAAAAATTTTATAGCCTTATTAAAACTCTGTTTTAATCTCGCAATTGGTTAATTTCAATAAATGGCATTTCAATGTGCTCAATAATTAATGAGATCCAGAAAAATTATTCATAATCGTCGAAATAATGCTACAGAAATAAATTAACGAGAGACAACAAAAACATGGGATTAGTAAAATGTACCATAAATAGATTTAAGTAAAATGTGTGAACGAACACAATAGCTACACGGGACAAAAGTCCTTTCTCAAAAAGTAAACCTATTCGGAGACAACACTTTAGGCTAGAGAATAGTGGTTATAAGTGGAAGTAAATACAGGCTGATATTATAGTTTCATTTCTTCTTATTTAAGGCAGCGTTTCATTTTCCTGTCAGGGAATCGACGCCCATATAAGAATGAAACAAGTTCATTTTCTGTGGCTAAATGAAACTGTCTATATATCTACGTCTGAATGTTACTTTACTAACCACCGTTATGGCATATGATATGCCTTAACGGTGTAGTTTACCAGGTATTGAAGGGTTCTTAATGTAGAAATTCGTTATTTTTACGATTTCAAGTGATTTGCACGAATTTTATCATTTGTAATCATTATAATAATTTCATTAGACTGAGTGGATGTCACTCGTATGGAGCTTGGTAAAAGGAAATGAAAATACTCAGGCCCATGAATAAAATTGCAATCAGTCTATCGTTGAACATTTACTACTTCGGTTCCGTACTAGCGATGATAACAGGTTAGATAAATTTCCTCGCTTTTAGCTTTTTACTCGTATACAATCTCAATCCATTTCTCACGAAACTCTCATATCAAATTCTCCAGATTGGAACTCAGATCAATTTATAACGGTTTTAGAAGAAACAGCCATGCTTATTGCGAGATGGTGAAGAAGTGTGGTGCATTGCTGAGATGTATATGGAAAGCTTAGAGTCTAAATGTATGTAGATTCATGATAGTAAGTATTTCATTTTAATTTTGGAAAGAAAGAACATTTTTTACTGGCGTTTTAGTCCAAACTTTGGTTCCTCTGCTTTTTGTTTGCTATAAATGAAGGATGCAAGTAGTGCTATACCAGACATTTCAATCGCCGTCTTGTTACATAATCCCAATGTTTTTAAACACATTATGTATTTTTTGAAAAGACTTAATAATATTATCATGATTTCCAAAAATTTGTATCATTCAAACAAAATATCGAAAATATTTATTTTCGATGTAAGATAGAATAGGTAAGCGAGTTCTAGAGGCGTTTTATTCCTATTTTTGGTTCCCCTACTTTTTGTTAACCACAGTGACACGCGTCCACACATGCCTGGCGGCCATCATTGTATGAGGCCATTTTCAACTCTTATGTAAACGTTAATTTTACTCTTTCAACATTTTCTTAGCTCATGCCATATGGCCTTCTTGATAACACTTATACGTTTATAGTTATAAAGAAATGTGTGGTGCACACAATTTTTCTGCATCGCTGTCAGTCAAATGTACCCCCCGATCCAGACAGATTTATTTGATACTAGCTGACCCGGCGAACTTCGTACCGCCTCAGAATCAATTAATGTTGTGTTAACTTATTAGCTGAATTAAATTCAGTTTTTTATTAAGGTAAAATGAATACTCAAAATGAATTAAGTTCAATAAATGTACAAAAATTAAAATGAAAAGTATTTTAATTACATTAAAATGAATGTGATTCACGTGGCAGCAAGGCATTTGCTTTATTGAAGCGAATTGAAATTATTCGCGTAGCATTGTTGCACTACTTTCTGTTCAACTATTTGCTGGATGGATTGCACTCGGGTCGATTCCCTTCATTGAGGCACCTTGTGATATACGACATTTTTAGTTTTGTTGTCAGGTGCGAGAACGAACTAAGCGGATGGTTTGCCGGCACGTGAACTTGCTACGTACAATTGACCGTGAGAGGAACATTCATTTTCTAGATTCAGGCCACAAACACTCAAGGATTGGCCTTCGTGATTTGTTGATCGTCATGGCGAATGAAAGACGAATCGGAAATTGAATTCGTTTAAACTCAAATGGCATATCGGTTGGGATCATCGGAATTCTTGGAATGAGAACTTCCTCACCTTTGAACTTTCCTTTATTATCGTCGCGTGAATCACATTGCCCATGAGTTTTCTCACCACCAAACGCGTTCCGTTGCATGATTTTGGTTGGTTCAGATTTCGAAGTTTGATGACTACTGAGCCAACCTTCAGTTGTAAATTGTGCGGTGGCAAGCCAGGCAGATCTAATGAATTTAAAAATTCAGTTGGATAGTTGGGTGCTTCGTCTTCGTTTGTCAAACAGTCGATAGATTTGAAGGAATGCAGTGGACCAACGATTTGATTTTGAATTGTGAAGTTTAAGCAATCCACATCTTAGTTCTTTGCCGCAAGAATTGCTCATTCACTCAACCAATTGTGACCTTTGTGGTTAGCAGTGATGTTTGGGAACACTTTTTTGATGAGCTCGTCCTTCGTTGAGACGAAATTGCAAACATTCGGCGGAAACGAAATCAATCCGTTCGATTCATCGACAGGAACACGGCCATTACCGATAGTCAGCAATTGCTTGGAGAAATCTTTAGCAGATGGATCGTTTAGAAATGTAACTCGCATGTTTGTCGTCAGCTGAAGTTTCATCACATAGAGCCACAGAGACGATGATTTGAGGCATGCGTTTATTTTATCGGCAGCGGTCGATCTTGGAATGACTGGTAGTGTTTGGTGGAAATCGCCAGACAGTAGAATCATTGCGACTCCAAAACATATTGAATCATTGCGCAGATCTGTCATAGTTCAATTGAGTGCTTCCGATGCGCCTTTGTGCGCCATTGTGCATTCTTCCCAGATGATGATTTTACTTGCTATCAAAAATTTGGCCATTGCTAAGTGTTTCGCAATACTGCATGTCGGTTTTTCAGTCGTTTGAAGGTTTAACGGCAATTTCAACGCTGAATGAGCCGTTCGGTATCCTTCTAGCAACGTGGCCGCTATCCTAGAAGAAGCAACTGCTACAGCAATTTCGGATCTCGCACGAACAGTGGCCAAAATCAATGATATGAGGAATGTCTTCCGAGTTCCACCGGGCGCATCGAGGAAAAATTAGCCACAATTTCGATCATAAATTGCCTTCATTAACGTATCGTACACTTCCTTTTGTTGACGGTTCAACAGTGGTACATTCGTTCGAACTGATTGGTTCAATGAATCTCGATTGATTCACGTTCACGTTCCAATTCTCGATTGAAAGCGTCGTTCATTCCACGATCTGGCGTTGGCATTCCTAACTTGACTAACAAACTGCCGCACATGAGGTAACGCATGTCTTCGATCAAAAGCAAAGCCTGGTTTTGTATCTCCTTATTCATCTCGAGATCGGGATTCCCTTAACTGACACGAATTCGATGTAAAATGTCTTCTGACATGTCATCATTGTACTTGTTCCACAGTTCACGTGGATTCGTTGGGAAGCATGTCGAAATAATGATAGCAAATAATGTGCGTATCTGACTTGAAGAAGCAGAATTAATTGCTTCAGTGATTGTCATGTCCCAATAAGTATCGTTTTCAAGCAAATTGAGCTGTTGACATGCATCACGAAATGTTGGGTATACTACACCATTGACAGTTCGAAGTGATTCAAATGGTGTTGGCCCACGAACAGTCACCAGCAAAAACCGCAAGTAGAGGAAATCGTCACTTTTTGGATGGTGTAAATGCGACCAAGAGCATCTGTAGAACGCACATCCAAATGATCAGGAACCGCATCGCCTTGCTTCCGACGTTGAAATTTCTTCGATCAAGCGTTCCAAGTGTAATAACGTGGCATCTCAGAGTAGAGCAACGTTCTTGCAAACGGATCACTTTGGAAAATCGAAAGAAAACTGGTCAGTGTTGTCGCTGGAGGTTTTTCAGCACGTTGAGCAACATTCGATGCGTTGAAATAAACTCGTTGACCATTTTTCAGATGCACCGCCAAATGTACAACAGTGGGATGGCGTTCATGAATGGGGAATGAGAATATACGCCAAATCGCCTTATTGCAGCTCACATATCGACCAACTTGATAGTGCGTGATTTCATCGTTGGTATTGGGAGTTTGTACGTCAAAAATCGCCATATCGCTGCCTTTTGTGACATATTTGCAAATGTATTTGATGGACTTCACTGAATTGCAATACTCCACGTTGCATACACATACACACGCCTTGAATGTTTTGGAAAGAAGTGGCATATACGGAACAATCCAAGTGTTGTCGATTACGATAACGTTTCCTTTCACTTTCGCTGTGATAGTTCTACCGTTATCACCGGGTGATCGACGCCAATACAGTGGATAACCATCGTTGCCAGTGATAGTCTCCGCCGTCAAATTTCGTGGATAACGCTTGGAACACTTGCCGTCGACCACGCACAGTGAGTGGGGTTTGATGGTAACACACGGTCCGTGACTTATCTTTGTAATTACAACATCATGCAGGTCTGGATCAGTTTCGGGATCAGGAATCTCGGCACAAATGATGACATCTATTTGGTCAGGCCGAATTCTTTCGACTATCCAAATTCGAATGTGTGCATGCGGCAAGCCTCGTTTTGCCATTAAATCGAATACATCCAGCATCGAGTATCCCCAAAGACGCGATACTCAACAATGTAGTTCATCAGCGACAGGATTTTTTGTTTGAAGACACGTGCAGTGATGTCGTGCCGATCACTTGATGTTTGTCCGGGGAGCAGCAGTTGAACGATTTCTATCCATTTCGGATTGCACGTAAAGGTGATGAATAGATTTGGACGACCGTAATGACGAACATATGTCATTGGATCTTGCGCTTATTCATGCAAATGACGCGGGCTGCCAATGTACGTCGCCGGTAGAATAGTCAATCGACCAACATTAGCTGTATCTCCTTCGGTGCTGATTGCATCGCGTAAATGAATATACTCCTCCGAACTCAGTTTGGCTTGGTTCAACCGAATGAATGTGAGGCGCTCCGTTTCGATTTTGACGTACATGTCGACGCAATATTGTTGAAGCAATCGACGAAATCGCAGCAGTTGTCAGCATTTTGACGAATCATCAAACGATATGCGTAATAATTCTTCGAGCTAACATTCTTGGCAGTCTCACTTAGTTAATCACCTGAAATGAAATCAGTGAAATTAGTGTCATGTTAAAATGAAAATTATGATTACTCACTGCTCAATGGATTTATCATTTTGATATTGAAGTGATATCCATCGTCTCCTTGCCAAAATATCAGTGGGTATTGCAATGCATCGTATGAACGGTGTGTTTCGTATATTCATTGCAATTGTCCAGTGTCGCGACGTATAAGCACAATATTGCGCGTTTCCAAATTTTCACCAGCAATCGCAATTGCGACTTCAACTATTGTTGGAGCGTTGAATTGGCGTTCATGTGTTCCAGCGGGTCGCTTATCCGCTCTGATTACGACTTTGTTGTTATCACTTGGCATGCGATCCAACTCAGTTTTGAACAACCGAACCAATGCATGATGTTCATGAAGTAGTTGCTGCAGATCTTGAAGAATTGCTCTTTTCATTGTCGTATTGACCGTTTGACGCCGATCAAGTTGTTCCTCCATATAGCCCATGAAGTAAATTTGGATGCATTTATGCTGTGCGTCTTCAAGCGGTTGCAATTATCCAATTCGATGGTGAATTTGGCTTTGGAACTGTAAAGTCGAAGGTGAAGTCAGAAGTACTGATTTATGATCACCAAAAGAAAATGAACGTTTACTCTCTCGATCAGAAATTACCTTGAATGTCGGATTGAATCCGCGTTCTTCGATACTGTCTGCTCCAAATGAAGTTATTTGGAAACATTCATTGTATCTTTGAGTGTTCGATAGAAAATGTCGTGATTCTGGTGTTCCGCCACGAAGCAATGAATGCAATGACTCAGGTGGCGGAGGCAATAATGACAATTTCACCTTGCCACGGAGACAGCACAATCCAGGCGTTTCTCCAGCGAACTTCAATGCACCGTAATGGCCGCACACAACCTCTATTGGGCCAATTTGAACGAAAAGATGCAAACTGTAGTCAATTGTGCAATCTTATTGAAACGCTACTCGATTCAAATCAACACTTGAAGCATTTCGTCTTGTGCGTCGAAGATTATCAAGTTGTTGATCAGTGCGATAAGCTCGACGATTTCTCATTACCATCTGAGCCGTTTGACGTACTGTGCCTCTCTTTGTTCTTGTGTTTGTGAAGCACGAAGTCGGGTCATACTAACGCGGCGCTCTTCCCGTGCGATTTCTTGTTCATCTGCAGTGGATTGATTTGCAATATTTCGAAGTTTAATTGCATTACGGCTTCGTTGTGAAAGATTAAATCTTCTGGCTCGCGGCATTGTAAATAGCACTGGAAAATTAATCACACGATTCAAAATTACATAATGAAGCAATTGTCGATGAGCGCACAATCACAAATGTGATAACCTCACAAAGTGAACATCTTCGAAGGTAACTTACCGTTTGAAAATTACGATCGAAAATAGAATTCCACACCAGAATGATTGATCTGAATGAAATGAGCAGCGAATTCAAATTGAATTACGAACGAATCCGCCTGGAAAATCAAACACACAGTCCAAAATTACCGATTGGATTGATTGTCGATGCGCGCACAATGACAAACGACATAACCTTTCACAATGTGAACTTCATCAAACTGAACTCACCTCTTTGAAATCACTTTTCGCTGATGATTTTTAAAAAATCGTTTGAAGAGAATTAATTGAATCGAATTCAAATACAATAACGGCCAAAAATTGAATGAAAATTGGTGAAAACTCGAAAAAGGTGCTGATAAATCGCGGCGCACGTCTACACAGCTAGCCCAATGGTATACAATGAAAGGACCGCACAACCCTGGCAAAAATGTTCCACATTCCGGAGCATAACCCGAGCGACTTAAAGCGTAAATCCCCTTTAGGAAGCGGATATTTTCTTCGTATACGCTTTCTTACTTCTTCCTTTAGCGTAAACGAAGCGGAAGGAATCGACATCTTCGGCTTCCTTCCGCTTCGTTTAAACATCCATGCTTGTTCCTTTAGAGTAAACGAAGCGGAAGGAAGCAACATCTTCCGCTTCCCTCCGCTTCGTATTAACATCCAGGCTTCTTATTTTAGCGTAAACGTAACGGAAGGAAGACACATATTCCGCTCCCCTCCGCTTCGAATACAGTTCCTTGCTTTCTTGTTTTAGCGTAAATGTAGCGGAAGAAAGCTACTCCTACACTTCCGCTCCCCTCCGCTTCGAATACCGTTGCTTGCTTTCTTTCTTTAGCCTAAACGGAAAGGAAGGAAGCGAATCTTCAGCACCCGAGCCCCTCCACTTCCTTTAAGCTCCCTTGCCTTTTCGTAAACGAAAATAATGGAAGCGTAAAGATGCGGCACCCTCCGCTTCCGCTTCCCTCCGCTTCACATACGCCTCTTCACTTCTTTATTTAGCGTAAGTTAAGCGGGAGGAAGCGACTCCTCCGCTTCCTCGTCTCTCCACTTCGTTTAAGCTTCCTTGCATTGACATAACCGAAGGTAAAAGGAGTGTAAGAAAACAACTACCTCCACTTCCGCTCCCCTTCGCTTCAAAAATTCTTTATTTTTCTTTGCGTAAACGAAGGTAAAGGAAACGTAAGGAAGCGGAACTCTCCTCTTTCGCTTTCCTCAGTGTGGTATTTGGAAAAAAATATTGTTTATTGTCATTAATAGTAACTTTAAATCCATCCTATGTGGCAACATAGGTTTCAATTAATTAATGCTTGATAACTGTTATCGTGATTGGATGGTATTTCCTCAAACTATCATGGCATTTACATTTTTTTAAACTATTTCTCGCAGTTACTTTGACGGACGGGAATGACCTGGTGTATACGCTTTTCTTGAAGCGTGACTTTCAGTTGCGAGTAAAAACGACGTAGGTAGGTATAACTGTTTCAGGCTGGATATGGTGGAAGTTCTCGATATTCATAATGAATGAAAACACTTGGTAATCTTCAAAGAAAAATTTCGCTACGTTACCGATAAAAGAAGATTACCAAGATTTTTTATTCATTATGAAAGACGTAGGTAGGCATGATGTAGGAAGATATGAGATTTAAGTTGTACTGCGGACGGGTAGGTAGTCAGTAGGAAGTAGGAGATCGTCCATAGGTGTACTCTGTAATGTTGCAGAAAACAGTTCCTTTTCATCATGGACGTTGCTAAAATACCTTACGCTTCGTTTTCCGCTTCATGCACATCTCCATACGGTTCATTTTCCGCTGAGTGAGAGCTCCCATTCGGTATGTTTTCCGCTACCATACGGTTCATTCTCCGCTTCCTTACGGTTCATTCTCCTCTTCCATACGGTTCATTCTCCGCTTCCTTACGGTTCATTCTCCATTTCAATATGATTCTTTCTCCGCATCATTACGGTTCCTTTCTTCCGCTTCCTTGTCTCAATTTACGGTTTTTTTGTTTCCTTTCTGCTCCTTCCTTCACTTCCGCATTTCTTCCGCTTCAATGACCGTTCCGTCCCCGCCGTAATCCACTTTATTGACGCTTCCATTTTCACCAGGGAACTGAATATGCTGTCAAAGGATACACACAACGCCATGTACTGGCATTACTGGAATCAGCATATAACGCCATGTTCATTTTGTCCGTGTTTTGTTTCTCTCATGCATCAAAGATGGCGTTGTATACGGATTTAAATTTTTTGTGATTTTCTTACTTTTACAATGCGCGAGGAAACTTCTCGAGGCCGAGACGAACAAAAAAAATGCATCGAAATCAGTCAATCCGTTTTCGAGATGTCATTTAAAAAATTCCATGCATGAATTTTCTTCATAAATTTAATTTCGTGAAATTTTCCGATGTTTAATAGTTATTCTGCTATTCGGGGCGGAGACAAATCCAACCAATCAATCATCATAAAAATTGGTCGAGCCGTTCTTGAGTTATAAATGGTGTAACTAACCCGACTTTGTTTTATATATCTAGATTTCACGTCAAAAGTTCCATGATGACTCCGCTAAAAAAAACATAAACCTCATAGAACTTAACGTCGCCGTAAAAATGCCACACTTATCACTCTTATATCATGCAACATTAATGTTAACTCTCGCATGCCCAAGTTTTTCTTTAGAAACGGAAAATTTCATTGACATTCCTTGTAATTAGTACAGTTGCAGTACACTTATGTCGTTTGGTGTCGCTTTTTCATTAATGCACCGCGTGGCGTAATGTTCCTTATGTCCGACGGATTATTTGGTCGGTTTATCTTCTTTCATACATATTTCGGATAGGCATATATTGAAAAATTCCTAAAATTTAAAATATCCATGACTATGACAAATTGTCACCAACATCCTGGAAATGAGATCATTGTTTTTTTTGCCAAATCTTTTGGCAATTATTAAGATCATATTCGTTTGCGTCCATATTCAACCTTTTTTACGAGAAATATAAAGGTTCAAGGATTAGTAATTAATACTCATCTGGAAAAGTTCATATTTTCCTGCATTTGAAGATAGGCTGTCCAAATACCGGTCGAAGATCCTCGGCGACTAGGCTATAGAAATACGGACTTGTGACATTTTAGGTGCTCTCTGTACTCGAAAATTACAGAGCCTAAAATATCAGTAAATCTTAGGATATAGTGCTGCAATGGTAATGTTTTATTGATATTGTCACCCTGTCCTATCGCTCCATCCCTGGAAAAACCAATTACGATAGTTGAGTTTGTCAAGCCCTTTGTTCTTAAGTTTATCTTGGCTCTCAAATTTCGCTAGTAATTCATTTCCCAGCTTCATTAAAACCTCATATTTCACTTTGCTCTTTTGGCGAGGGTTAATTTAATGGACCACGTCTAGGTTGCTCTGCCATCGTGAAACATTTCTTATTTTCACATGTTTCTCATACAACTACAGTATCTACATTTTTGTTATTCCTGTTTGAAAATTTGTCATTTGCTATAGTAACAATGTCATTTCCTATGATTTAAGTACCCTTTTAGTGTATAATATTGTAGCTTAATTTTTTAAAAGTTTTTGTTAAGCATACTTTACATTTAGTTTATAAGACACAATTTAAAGGAAAAATTCCCAAATTGAAATCTATATATACTTATAAATTATCAGATTCCTTCAGGTTATTTGAAATTGATGATTTTCTTTTCAGTCTCAGCCGATACTTAATAGATTTCTGATGTTGTCATTCATAAAATTAATGATGCCCCCCTGCCAATGAGAGTGTAATTATCTTTAGGTAGATGGTGTTATTTTAGTTAAACCCTGCTGGAGATGTATTGTCACTCAAAGGGCCCCAGTTTCGATGGTTCAAGATTTTGATTAGTCGTACGCAGTCACATCCTCCATAGATATGCCAAGGTTTGCGTGGAGGCAGGGATGAAGAGAATATATAGCGTCCGTCGGCCCAGAATGTTACGGACGAAGAATCGGAAAAGGGTCGGGCGAAGTCTGGAATTTTCGTTTTTAGTTCCTTCAGCTGTGACGGGGTCGGCAGTGGCGTAAGTACGGGGTTTTCTCTCTCTCCGCTGACGTTGGCCCCGGCGGAAGTCCGTACGAGCGTTGGGTCCCTTCTACGTGCACAGTTCGTGCGGCATCCGATCGTCCGAGAAGGGTGAAGTAGTTTCGGTGCGGGTGTTACGGTTGGCGAAAAGAAGGGAGGGGGAGGGTTTGGTGTGGGAGGGAGGGGAAGGGTCGGTGGTGGTGGTGACGGGTCGATATGGCGGTGTCCGGTTTGGGGGGAGTGGGGGAGGGTTCACTTTTTGGCCATTCTCGCTGTTCCGCAAAATAGAGCTTCTCGGGCCACAGCCTTTCCTTTCTTTTCGCCGTCTCATGTACAGTCGTCCAAAGATCTCGCTCATCCCCCTTCTCCAATTATAAAAGTTTGGAATTCAGAGCGCATCTGTTCTTTCACATCCCAAGTGCATGTAATTAACTTGTTGCAATTATTGCGAAAGTTTTATTCGCATTAAAAAACGCGCTGAATTTACATTTCTGTCCATTTTTTTCTTTATTGGATGCTTTTGTGCTTTGCGTGAGTCGTCATCATTGGTAAGTTTTGACTCATTTTCCAATCATCAAGCACTGCTTTGATTTAGACCTATTTCTTGATCTTGAGCTTCTTTCTTCGTTCTCGTCGGTGACATGTTATTCCTCCCGAGGGTTAACACGAAATTAGGTCCTTTTCCTGCTTCTTTGATATGCATTATAGTATATGTTCATCGGTTTTAGCTCACTAAATTAAATGCATTTAACATATATCGGTATTTTATATGCAAAATGAAGGAATATGTGTAAGAAGGAATTATAAATTAACATAGCCGATACACTATTTATTCAGTGGTTTATGGTTTTGTATTCATCGGCTAAAATAAAAGAATTAATAATTTTAAGTCAATTTCTTCATGTCTTATCGTTTTCATAAATCTCAGTGATACGTGTATCAATTTCGTTTAGTGCGTCAGCAGTCGTTTAACTTTTATTCACTAGTTTGAAGGTGCAACAACAACAAGCTCTACAACATCTAAAGATTTTACAAGGATATCTTACATATTGCATATTAATTATGCTAAGATATTTTATTAATACAATTTAAAGTCGCAATATATAAGTAATCTGACATTGAATATACTTATTATATATAGAAACATACCCTATCCTGAATTAAAGGTATAAATTCTGTTCAGCATTTTCATTCTAAATTTATTGCGTTAATACGACGTACTCCATTTTATATCTTATTTCTCGACCACATCCAGTACTGTCCCATTCTTAATAAACAAATGAAAAAGCGATATTGTACCCCTTTCCAGGTAAAAATGAAAGACTATTTCGGGAGAAAATTATTACAATTTTGGATGTTACAATCATTTTTCTAGCTATTTCCCTGATGGCATGCAGCATTTAGACCGTAGCTTATCTATACCTCCCACTTACGTTTCATTACGCGTAACCACTACAAATTACAATATTTTGTCTGCATGAATTATGCATATAATGCATTCCATTGTCAGTGAAATTTAGTGTAAAATTTTAGATATTACATGACGCAGATTAAAAGAGTTATGGCCATTCTACCATCTAATTGTTATGGTTTTGAAAAGTTCTTGCACTAATTGCTCCTGTTTAGGGTTATTGTTTCACTTTCTTACTTATTACTTGGCCACCATCAAGTCTCTCGTACATTCCTCGTACGTACTATCTCCCATTTTGCCGTCCAAATTTGGTTCTCCTACCTTCCTCTTCCGCAACCTCCAATCTCTTACCCCTATATACCTCTCCTCAACATGCGCCTACTTCTATTACGTGCGTTTCGTGAATCCGCTTTTGCTTTGTTTCTCAAAATCTTCCTCGCCAATATGCTCACCCTTTTCATCCTTCTTAATTCACACATCTCAAAACCTTCCGATCTACGCGCGCTCTCTTTCCGCAATTACCGAATTTCTGATTCATACAGCGCCAAGGTCCATGTAAGATTTTTCTTTAGCTTTTATTTATGGCTCTACTGTGAGGCCCTCTGGCCTAGACCCTTGAGACTCTCGTTGAAAATGCTTACTTGGCTGTATCAACTCTACCTCTGATGTGACTGGACCCACTCTCCTCTAAAATACTCCCTCGATACGTCAACTGTTTCACATGCTCCGTTTAACTCCTCCTTCACTTATGTCAATCCCCTCCTTCTAGTTTCTAGATAATCTCACCTTCTTCTGGTTTTCTTGAATTATAGTCATTTCTAGCCTTTCACACTATACCCCTGATGGGATCGTCATCGCCTGCAACTCTTTGGCTTACTGGCTTCTCTGTCAACTACTATGAACAGTAAAGTGGAATATTATGTGGGTAAAATTACAGTTATACACCAAAGACGGTGAAATTCGCCATGAAAAAATGGATCTGAACCCGGATCTCACAATTGCCGGTCAGGTGTGTTAAACAGTTACACCACCAAGCCATCTTAATTCAAGGTGAATTTCAGCGGGGTTACGAACAAGATGTTCTCGTACCCAGTCTACATTGTAGCACAGGAGACGTGGTTGTGCATCTTGTTCGTTTAAACTCTCCCCCCCCCCCGCTGAAACTCGCCTTTAATTAACATGGCTTGGAAGTGTAACTGGCTAACACACCTGACTGGCAATTGGGAGATCCGGGTTCGAATCCTGGTCAAGCCAAATGATTTTTTTTCATGACGAATTTCACCGTCTTTGATGTATATTTTCGCACCCGAAAATGCAATTATTGGGAATTTTTAAAATTCCAGTATTTAGCAGGATTTGTGTACTTAGAGCCGCTGAGTGCTGGCTACTTTAACATTAAAATAATTATGTATTACTATCGCGCTTCTGCAAATAAAAAGCTAACAAACGTTAAGAAAAATAGCGAAAATGTTGTAAAAAACTGTTGCTTTTTGTTTCGGACACGGTTAGCATAAGGTGTTGGGGGGGTGGGTGAGGGGGATGGCGGGATGTTGTGGGTGTAGAAGGGGGGTGGGGGGATGTTGGGTGGGTGGGAAGAGGAAGAGCGCAGCAGGATGATATTTGGGCATACTCCGAGCTGATGAAAGAACATGTGTAATACCATAGGGCCCTCATCGTTAACCGATTAATAAAGTTAGCATTTCTTCCATCCAAATGGTCCGGAGAAACATCTCTAACAATAATGATAATGATTTCATCCGTTTCCTTTGGAATTTAACTCAGGGTTTATGCTTGCACAGACATGGAAACGGAGAGATAACCTGAAATATTGTGATGCTTCATATTGGTGCTTGCACTTGGCAAGAATGAAAAATTTATCGTAGATGAGGGGTGAGGAGGGGAATGAACGACCTATATTGAGCCCTATAATCCAATAAAGAATGTTGTCATATTCATTTCGTGAGATGCTACTGAAATACATCTTATCCCTATAAAGTTAGTAACTCTACTTATAATATTCTTGCGTGCATTATATGTAACTTATACATTCAATTTAAAAGTAATTTACTAAGGAAAGTAAGTGGGTCTTGTAGGCCATCCGTGTCCTTCTTAACTCATCTCTATACTCACCAAGTCACTTACTAGCTGCACACTGTATTCCCCATGTTATGAGCCGTTGGTATATTTAATGGACGTTTACGTCGTCTTGGCTTCATTTATGTATCGTCTATTATATGACGTGATTCATAATATCAAAATTCATCAATGGCAGGATCATCACATAATTTGTAGAACTGTTGAGTAAGGATGAATTACCATTGATTATCTAGAAAAATTTAAATCAGAAACACGCTTTTCTCTTAAATTATCTATAGATAGAGTATCGCCATTCCATCTTATTTCTTGTTTCTAGCCGTTATTTCGCTTTCACACAGTATTATGAGGAATGAGATATATATTTTTGCTCACGTTTGGTCTGAGAAATGACAAATGTTTACTCCGAACGAAAAATTTGTGTCAAGGAGATCACTCGCTCAAAGTCTGTTTCAGTACGAGTATTAGTCCAAGCTTGAGTTATTTAATTTATGTTTATTATAATGCTTTCCAAATGTTTTCTTTATTTTTATTTTTTTCTGCTTTAAACAGATTTTAGTTTGTGTAACATGGCTGCTTTACAAATATGCAATTACCCTTTCTTTTAAGGACGTGACTAACTGCAATTTTCCTACCCTACGAAAATGTGTTTAAATGTAAGCATAGCCATTTATTGTTAAACTAGTAGCATTTTATGATAATGAACCTAATTTCTTATGCAACTACTCTGTTTTACAGTAAAGAGATATATAAGATATCGATAAGTTAAACTATACGCTTCAAAATTAGTTAAAAAAAGTAATTGCATCGCTATACTTTATTGGCATTATAACAGAGAAATTAAATATGTGTTTGTTTTTTGAAAAAAAAACTTTGGAAAATCTCCCATCCTCCCCCGGCGTCTCCTGGAAGCGTAGGCATCTAGCCGTTCACACGTCTTGCGGCGAGAAACTGGCTCCACCGTACGATCTCAACCAGAAAAGTAGTTTCTCGAGATGAATTTATCGCTTTTTTATCTTTGGCTCTTTCTCTCCTCCCGGAACCTCCCTCGCTCAGTTCTGCGCTCGCTCGCTTTTCGTTTCCGTTCCTTCAAAGAGATGCCGTTTCTTATGGAGGCAAAGGAAGACGACGAAGAGGGGGGAGCTCTGCAGGTTTCAGGTGGTATACGGAGGTAGCGTAAAGGAATGTGGTAGGGAAAGTTGAAATTATCTCCATCCTCTTTTCCAAGCGCCCCCCACTGAATGTCTGCTGTTTGTTGTGCTTACCGCGCGAATGGCTGTGGATGCATGGGAAGGAAAGCAGGAGGGAAGGAGGTCGTCTAGGACTTAAAAGAGGACTCCGTGGAGAGCATTGAAATTTGGATGGGATTAAAGGAAAAGAGGAGTCTCTGCTCGTCTTTCGCGCGTCCCTCAAAGAGGAACTAAAGCCATGGCGGTAGGAAAGCGACATTCGCGTGTTTTTCTGTTCTTTTGATAGGGGAGGAGGTGGATATTTCGGAAGTCGAGAATGAATGTGATCTCCCACTCATTTTTCCGAAGTGTATAAAGAGGTTGAGGGCGGAGGAAGAGGTGATGGCTGTGAGAGGAGGGCTTAAGATATATAGACCGAGTTGTGCAGGAGGAGCGGGTTGGTCGATTCACTTCTTTCGGATAAACTAGCACTAAGACTTATATTTATATGTGATGGCTGTGCGAATAGAAGGAGAAAGAGGGCAAAAAATCGAGTCTACTTTAAAAAACGCAAAAAAGGAAGTGATTATGTAGGAGCTTCTTTCTATAAAGAGTTCCGAATGTTTTATTTTATGAGCGGCGTATAATATCAATTCCTCTCTTTTAAGCCTATCTTTCTAGTTCTGTGAGGAAAGAGGAAAGTAGGTCGACTGATGAGCTCATTTTGTCTGAGGCAGTTTAATTAAAAAAGCAGTATCTTCTTCATAATTTAGGGCAGAATTTTCCATTTCTCAAGATGTGTTGCTGGGAATATATAATCATTTTACTCTAAATTATTGATGAAGGACCATTATGGAGAATAATTATAGTTGAGAATGGTATATTTTCTGACAACATTATTTACGATATCATACTTATTTCTAAGCTATTTTCTTTGTGCAGAGATAATTTTATCATGTAGATCACACATAAATCTATTTAATTAGAATGATTGATAAGGTCGGAAAATAATTTCATATTTTAAATAAGTTTAATCATTTAAAATATGCTGCCAGTTGCTGCACATTTGATGATCTATAATTGATGCATTGAATCGCTTTAAAGTCATGAAATTCAATTCAAATTCCATTAATATTTAAAGCTTATTTAACTCTATTGACGCGGTCGAGGATAATTCCAGCTTAAATTTTATTGATATCCAGAATTCCATCACCGGGAAAGAGACAATACATTAGTAATCAATGGCTACCTACGATTCACCAACAACTCCCGTTGAAATGAGTTATAAAAATAATTGTTATTCCAGTGCTGCTTTCTTAAAAAAAGTGTTTTTCAATCTAGGAAAAAGTTTAGCATTTTTGGATGTAAAAAGTCCTCTGTGCGCAAGTGCGAAAAAAAATCAGTAAGCCTTGAAAAATGAGTAGGAGAGCAAAAAAAGACTCCCACTTCCCGTAATCAGACGTTATTTAGAAGCAGCGGAAATTGCGCCGATACAAATTTTCCTTATTTCCTTTTCCTTCTGCTCTCTTTCCTCGTTGCCCTCTCATTTTCTCGCCATATTTCCAGAAAATAAAAGCTAAACCGCCATGCACATCACGTCATCCTTTTTCTCTCTCCCTCACCAACCCTTCGCCTACCCGCCCTCAACCCACACACACATATATCTCACGCTCTATCAAATAGGTCTCTTTATGTCCGCTTCCGACTATTTTATCCGGTCTCTCGTCCACCCTATTCATTCAACGTTCTTCCTCCCTTTCCATCACCCGTCCCACCGCGAAATCAAAAGAAGAGAGATGGGATTTTTATTTTCCCGGGGATTATGAAGAGGGTGGTGGGGGTGAGAGAGAGTGGGAGAAAAATGAATATGGAAAAACCTTCGAGCCGCAGTATTCGTCAACGACTCAGAGAATTTCGACGCATAAATCGAGAGTCTCGCTTGACAGCAAAAGTGCGACAACTTCGGCCATTTTTTCCCGCCTCTCTCGACCCGGAACGATGTTTTGGAGGATATGGTGCGGGTAGTACTGGGATTAAGGGGAAAGAATCGATACGGCGAAATATGAGCGCTGTGGGGGTGGTGTGGAGGCAGGCCGAGGGAATAATTTGTGTCCCCCTAAAATTTTACATAAAGACAATGAGTGCAGCCCTTGAGGAAGTTCGTGGCAGATGCGCAGTGGACGATTTTGGAACTGGAAGGGTCTGTTTCCGGAAAACTAGTCTCTGCATGCAACATTTTCAAAGTTGTATGCCTTTGTTGTTTCAGACTACCCTGCGTCCAGTGTGACTGTCATGTTAACCTGTTCAAGGCAAATTGGAAGTTCAATGGTAAAGACTTCGACAGAACTTCGACATTATACTCGATCCTCCGTTTATTCTCCCTACTCCTTCCACTGTACTTCGCTACACTCCATCCGTGTGCTTTGTACACTCCATTCGTGACCTATAGTAACAGCGCACCCGTCTGTCACCACCTGCAAACGAGCTTGATACGGGTTTCAGTGTGTGAACAAAATCTTCTGGTGCTTTGCCACACTTCACTCTATCTCATGAAGGTAGCAATTTGGCTGAACGTATTGGGGCTAGAAATTAAAAAAAGGAGGAGGGAGGTAGGGAAGGGTAATTTTAAGTAGCTGCCTCAAGTACAAGGTAGCAAGCAGGACGCAAATATTTGTTAACGACATGGGAGTCAGGGTCACCAAGTCTAAAATTTCGGGTAGTTCTAGAGCGTTGAGCTCACGCCGGCTCACTAAAATATAAAATTTCCTCGTTGAAATCACTGCTATCTCCGAAGTTTGTAAGGTGTTTAAGTAAAATCGTACTTCTGTTCTCTACTTATTTTCAGGGTGCGAAAATGCTCTTCCCACCGGGCTTTAACATTCCTTCTTATTTGTTCTCTTATTTAAATACTGTTGCAATCATTATATTTTCAAGCATATCCATTTACCTTCTTGAAATCAGGCACAATTCCCCACCTCGTTATCCACTTTATTAATTGAACTATGAAAAATCTCCTAAAAATGATGTCTATGTTCTGTAACACGGGTCGTGCCTGCATATTCAAGGTTAATTCTTATTAGTTTATATATATTTGGTTTGGTATGGTGATATCATAATTTTCTGGATTTCGTCTGAGGATGTTGGCTTGTGATGACAACAGTTGGCTGGAGGGCCTATCATCATCCTGTGGTTGAAGACTTCAGGTGCTAGGCGTTTTTATTCCTAAAACGCTGCTAAGGCAGCCAGTTAAACTGTTTTAATCACAATCCAACATGCGCGGACAAAGATCCGAAAATGTAGGTACAGATCAGTGTGTAATAAACGTTTCACTCTGCAATACCACATTATTCAGATGGAACAAGTGTTATATAGCACGACGGTAGGAAGATGTAGGGGACTGATAAGTGTTTAAAGAAAAGGGTGGCCATGAAAGGAATGAGGGAGGAAAGGGGTTAAAGGAAGCGGAGAAGGTGGCTTCTTCGAGAGGAATTGGTGGGGGGCAGTGGGGAGGCGGGCGGGTGAATCCCCGTGGGAGGGTTTGAGGCGAACGAAGAAGACCTCTTATTCTCCTCGGCTCGCCCTTCTTTCAATTCGCCGTTTATTCTCAGCAGGCGACCCCCTCATCGCCCTCCCTCCCCTCATCTCCTCGCCACCCCCATCCACCGCTTTCTCTCAAACCCTGCCCTCATCATAAGACTCCCGTTCGCACCCCTGATACTTTATTATTCCCAACACTAACCCACTCAATTCCTCACTCTCCGCCTTCAAACCCTAGGAACACCCTCCTCTCTTCCCCCCTCCCACAGCTCATACCCTTTTTTCCTTCCCTCCCCTCTCCCCCTCTTCTCTTCACACTTTTATCCCTCCCACCACGCCCCCATCCGCCCCACCTGTCTCTTATACACCTCCTCCTCTAACCCCTCTATACTCCTCCCTCCCTCCCAGGGCAACGGTGTCACGCACTTCCTACTCATTTGCATTCGAACTCGGGAGTTGCCCTCCCACCTCTCCGTCCGCCTCCTCCCCTCTCCGCCTCCCTCACCTGCGACCTCTCTCACTCTCACCCTCCTCTCCCCGCCTCTTGCAGGCCTCCCAGGTCCTCGCAACGAATATTCCTCCTCATCCTCCTCGTCCTCCTAACCTGTCCCCTCCCTCTCAGTCGCCCCTACTCCGCCCCCCTCCTCACCAACACCTTTCCATCTCTTCCCTCGCCTTACACTGTAATTCCATTACCAATTTAATGAATCGGGAGAGGTTCTGCCGAGCCTTCTCCTCCCTCCCTCCCTCCCATACACCCCGCGCCTACTCCTCATCACCCCGACTGGCTCTCTTATTTCCCTCAACCCCTTCGGCTGATCCACCTTAACTCATTCTCCCCCCCCCCCTCCTCTCTCTCCTCTCTCTCTGCGATTCCATCTCGTCGTATTCGTCGCCGTGGTTCCCCCGCTCCCTTTTCCGTTTCTTCGCACGTCTACCTTCGCTTGCATCGCCTGCAAGCCGACTGACGTTATGTGCCTGGCGGCACGGTGAATGGGCGTGTGGATGTGTGAAAGAGATTCCTTTAAGCCTGGTTTCGATGTAAGCTGCATGGGAATCTCAGTGGATAATGTGCTTATAGCATTATCTTGCCCCCTTTTAATGTGTATATGCTGCTTTCCAGCAATTTTAGGGAATCCTTAAATAACGTTGGCCAATTTTTCGGAAGGAATCCGCAATCCATGAAGTTTTATATATTCTGCTCGACTTCAACCTCGATAAGCAACTGGGTACTAAATATGTTATGTTGCTCAATTAGTTGGACCTTGGATTTGACTCCATGAGGCCTAGAAGACATTTATTTTCTCCTACTCTTCGCGATTATTGTCTAAAGTGATTGTTTTGGATCTCATTGCTTTAAAAGGTTGAGGATTAAGCTTCACGCTCTTAGCGCGTCTTTTGTAGAGTTTTATCGAACCTTCGATACATAAAATGATGCTCTGAGTGGAACCATCAGTTTTTTTTACGCCACAAAGTGTGGCAGTTTTAAAAAAATGATATACTTTCTTTATTATTATTATTTTTCTTTTATGGATGAGATATTGGCATTATTGGGCGGATTTCTGTTTCGATTAACCTTTGTTCTCATGTACCAAATTATATATTCTGTGCACATCTTAAAAACCTATCATTACTGTTTTACTATTTTACTTCATTGCTTTCTGACTGGTGGGGCTTGATTTTAATTCCAACCATCTAACTTGTGATGTTAATGAATCATTCGTTAGAATGCGAAGAATTGAGACGTGGAGCTGGATTGCGAGGAAGACGAATGAGGAAGTGTTAGATGTGTTTGGGGAGGAAGGGAAATTACTGATAGAAATTCGAGGAAGGCAGCTGAAGTGGATTGAGGATGTATTTAGAGGTTGAGGGAATGATTCAGAGAGTTGCAGAGCGTGAATGAAGAGGGTAGGAATTTCGTACAATATGAGTAGAGGCATGACGAATTTAAGAGAGACTATGACAGGTAAGTAGAGTTACTTGCAGGAAAGTTTTAAGACCTGGAAACGGGAATTTAGGATTAGCACTGTCCATGAACTTAACAGAAAGAATGCCCAATAATAATGATGGTGATGAATTTGTACGTAAGTTACGCGCTCGTCATACAATAGGATAGAAGAAGAGATGTATTAATTTCTAAAGACGCCAAGCCCCAAAGCCGTTATCTATTTGTCTATCTCGCTGTGCCTTTTCTTATCTTTTGAGAAGTGCCTTGTTTAGTCTTCCGCCTTTCACTGCTCTCCTGTCCCCCGCACTCCAAGTCAGTAATTTGCCTTATCCAACGTTGATGTAGCGTCACCGCTTCCTCCGCCATTATATCCTCCCGCTTGTTGCTATTCCTCCGTTCCTTGTCACCTACGTCACTCTCTCATCAACATCCAAGTCATTGTCTTTCATCTACTTCCATAATACATCCTCATCCCTCGTCTATGCCTCCCATATTTTCATGCTTACACTTCAGACTCTCTGATCACACTTCATCCGCCCTGCTGGCATAACCCAAAGATAAAGAGCAGTGAGTTTCTCTTTTTATGCGACGAGACGACGAAGTCCCCCCGCTCATGTCTCGCATATAAAAAAGACTGGCATTACGACTCGGCTCGTTTTGCGATAAGGTTTGTCACTATCGAATTATCCTGTGTGAGCTGTAAATTTTGCAGGCGGTTCCGCTCAGCTGGCTTTGTCTCCTGCAACCGGACTTGTTAGCATAATTCATTTTATTATGTCACTCTAATTCGTTACTATCCCATATTCATTATCATCAAATGTCATATTTTCCTCTAGCGTTACTTATCTCATTTACTTACGGCTTACGCCTATCGTTTTCACTCTCTTCATTTATCTCCCTGTATTATGGTTTGCTTGGTAGTCAAGTGCGCATTTCAGCACCTTATTATCCATAAACCTCCATGATAGCAATTGCCATGGTTTCCAGCCTGTAAATAACAAAAATGTATTTAATAATGTTTTCTCAGGAATGATATGGTGGAACTTATAAATGGCGAAAAAGAACTCCACTTTTGCATTTTTCTACTGATAAATGTTTAATGCGACAGATTTCGATGTTTTACATAATTTTCGAGCTGGTCGTATTAAGAATTTATCTGGTAAAAATGCAGTGTTCTTCTTTCGACATGTATAAGTTCCACCTCATCAATCCGGAGATAGGGCTTTACAATGATGTAGAACATTGACTTTAACATTGCATTTAACGTTTATTAGTGGAAAACTGAGAAGCATTTTTATTCGTCATTAAATTAATTTGCTCAGTTCGTTTGAAGTTTTCAGCAAATTAATAATCCCCTTCCTAATTTCCCACTGCCAAAAATGTTCATTCCTGGTGAATATCCATATTTGTAGAGCTAGGTGCATTTTTTCTACACTGGCAACACATTTTATCAAATGGGTAATACTATGAAGACCAGCCATCAAGGTTTATATAGCGCATATGTTGATACAGTGCACTGTAGTCGCCTGGCGGAAAAACCACATTTATGCTTGGAAGGAATTTCCTGGGATTTACTTCTTTACTTGAGCGTTACTTTATTCCATTTGTTTTCACCATATTTACTTTTTCTGCTCAATTGAGTGTTCAAATTTTGAATCAAAATGTTTCTTTTTTTAAATTAAGCTAATTAATTTTCTTAATTTTGAAGTTATTCATTTATGTACGTCATATTTACTAATTTAATTCTTTTCTCAAGCAACCAGCGAATACATAACAGCAGACCAAATTTGTCTTTGTTCAAATAATACCGCTTTTGTCATAAACTGAGATAAGCAGTTAAATGGTGTTTTTCTCCAATCAACGACTTTTTTCTTATTTTAATTCACCTTTGTTGAAGCTGTAATCATTTATGTGCTTTCCTTACTGTACATAATTTAAATGAGGGTCCTCTTTTTCTACATGTATAAGCAAATGACGTTATTCCCTGCCTTTTGTTGAATTGGCGTGCATAAAATTGAAATTCTAATGCGTGTGTAATTATAGAGTTTTATCAACTGAGAAAAAGTAGGGGGTAGTTAGCGTAGACCTGTAGGCAGTGCATACATTGTACTACATAAAGGTATTGATTTAATGTTAAATGAAAGATTTCAGTCGAAAACAAAGTGCGCTTGCAGGGTCGTAGTAAGAACACGGCGACAATGGATCTATAATCAAAGACGCGTGGAGAAAGCATGTCTTCCTACCTTCCTGTGACCTATTCCTATGTGATTATATCTCCCTACTTTTTTAACGAAGTGCTTCCCTCTCTGCCAATAGCTCTCCTTATCTTAGATTTATTCGATTCCATCTATTAGAGGCTTTTTCTCAGGAGTGGTTCAAGGATCAGACTGTCCCCTCTATTTCCCTCTCTCTCTCTCTCTCTCTCTCTTTCTATTCTATGCCTTCTCTCTGATCTCTTTTCCTTTTCCTCAATTACCTCTCCCCATTTTCTCCCAGTTCATTGTTTCAAGTGGCTTTCCCCTCTCCGCTCAGTTCGAGCGCGCACAATGACGCGCCTAGTGACCAAAATAAAAGCGCTCTTTTTTTTTAGTGGACATTAGGGAAGAGGGTGAGTTGGGAGGGAAAAAGAAGGGGAGGGATGAGCATTAAAGGGCTGAAATTGCAGAGCGTGAGGGAGATGTAATTTTTATGTTGGAAAAAAGTAATTCGACTTTTTCTTCCTCTCCTCTGCATGCTTGTAAGACCAATGACGTTAAAATCCAACGTCCTTAGTGATGTTGAAGACACCGCGGGCGTAAGTGTAAGCTTCTATTTTTAGGGATATTTATCGTGTTTTTAGGGGCTCACATATCTCTCGCCGTATCGCGTCATGAAATTAACTCTGAAAAAGTCCATTTTATGTTAACTAAACATCCATTCATCGGTAATTCCGGCAGTTAGTCTTTAATGACTCATCTCACTTACTGATGCAGCTTTTTTTACTAACTCGCTAGTTTACGAGTAAGTTTTGCCGCATAATTCAAATATCTGTGAGGAAACGTCATAGAAAAATAAGCCTTAAATTTGAGAGCGACTGGTTACACGTGGGAATTTGTTATGTGCAGAACAACAGTCATCGAGGGATCTGTGATCGCTGGACACCTTTTACTTGTGTTCTTAGGTCGTTTGCAGTAGCCTTGTATGTTTCCTCTATTGTTTGGCCACCTTTAACCTTCACCCTCACCAGACCCACATTTTCCCCTGCTTATGGTCACTAGTAAACACTATTTAAGTTCTTTTCATGACGATTAGAACACTTATACTTCTCACTCTTCCTTTTTCACCATATACTCTTCTTTCCACCTTCCACTTTAACCCTGTAATCTCTCAGTCGGCCATTCATTCTCTTTTTCTTCCTTCCCCACTTTCCGAATTATTACCTTTCCTCTGCTAAGAAGTGAAACACCTCAGTGGTCTTTCTTCCTCTTCAACCAGCTTATTTACCATATTTTATATTTACAGATCACAAAGGATGCCATGAATATGTTCATTATTTCAGGAAAAGTTGACAAAAATATTCGCAGAACTTTCTTTTACTAGGAGGAATTTTCTCAGTTTATCAACTTGAAGCTTAATGACAATACGTTAGTCCGTAGAGGAGTTAATAAGCTAGATGTGACTCAACCGTGATCTATTTGATTCACAGATGGCACTGAATTCATGTATGTTGTGAATTACGAATTTATTCACCTAATTAGGACCATGGCAAAACAAGTAAATATTTAAGAGAAGTGGAGAAATTATTTTCCTCGTAAAGATGACTCAATGCATTGAAAAAAGCCTTAAAATGGAGGCAAGGTAGATAATAACTTTACCTAGTGATCCTAGATTTTTGGGGATGTAAGATAGATATACATATGAAATACTATCTGAACGTACCCATTGAAATTCTACGGGTGTGAAAAACATTGAACCTATTTTATAAGAAAACCATAAAGCCTGAAGAATACTGTCTGCGTGATCATTAGAGGAGTTCGTATCCTATCTTGTATGTTGTGATCGATGTAATTCATTCGTTTTCCAGGTGCAAGGACAGATGAGTGACTGTTGGTTCTCTTTAATGAATGGGAAACCCAAAAATGGGCCACGCAGGTTTATTACTTCTTAAATAGCACCCAGGTCTTGAGCCGTCTTCTGAGTGATTAACAGTTTGATCGCTTCCTTTGTGTACATAAATATATTTGTATTCAATGACTTAATTGAGTTGCGCAATTCAACTTTGATATTTGCGTTGAGTATCATAATCAGGATTGAAGAGTAGAGTATAATCCAGCGGTTGACTACGTCAAAAGGAGCTTTTTCAGCAGCAGCTATGTTTATTTGTCCTATGAAACCTTTATTGCCCAGACTGCGCCTTCGGCATAAAGGGTAGCCATAATCATTAGTTTCTAAATTATAATAATCGGTTGCTGAATTAAAAATATATGGTGATCAGTCTTAGTGCACTTGCCAATCTTCAAGCACCAATGGCGTTCATTGCGCAGAATTTCCGTTCTTCTTTCGGGTAAGAAGCATGTAGTGTCGTAATTATAATTTCCGACATCTTAAAACAGATAGAAGTTTCGAAACAGATGGTTATATATTTGAACCTGATTTATTGCTGGTTACCCATCAGCAGGCTTGGTTAGGATGAAATTCGGGCGGATCTTAGCGGAATCCGAAAAACACTACGGGGAGATGCTCATGAGGTCGCTAGTGGGCGTGACTTTGAGCATCCAAGTCTAACCTTAGTCGTTTTTATGCAATGATTCGTTTACTCGCAAAGAAGGCATTCCTCTTTCTTTAGAAGATTTTTTCGAAAGGTCACTCTTTTTTCTATCAAGCATGTTGATGGATGTATGTATAAGTCTAAGGAGGGGAAACACAGCGGTGAGTGAGATACTTGAATAGGCAACTCGATGATTGAATGAATGTAAGTTAACTGCACTTTAACACTTTTAAGCATATTTAAATAACTCGTAACGTTAATGATGTGGGAATTCGTCTAATTTTTTAAAATATAGTAGTGATGATGAAATTAGGTAGTATAAAGCAAACTCAAAAACACCACTGACATAAAATGATCTTCTATCTGAAATCATCAATAAATTCAATATTTACATTGTTTACATTATTTCCAATGTTCATTGACAGATTATTGTTATTATTAGGTTAAAAATTATTCAATATTTCTTTCCATACAACGTTTCTCGTGTGTCGAAGTTATTGAGTCAGGACGCTCTTGGGCAAATTGTTGCTAGGTTGATCCATCTTCAAAATTTGTACGAGCTACTTCCGCAAATTTGGGACATTCAGGATTGCAAGTCATTGTGATAAAGAAGTCTGATGATCCAAGTCGACGGAAAAAAGCCATAGCTTCTTCAAAATGTTCAGTATAAAAACGTGTAGATCCAGGAAACGAAGAAGGCAAAATAATTCTTTCACCAAAAACAGCATTCTTTTTTCAGCCAATTCACACAAAAATTTAATCGCTCTTGTACATTTTTCTGTAAGTATTGTTTTTGAATATGCTTTAATCCATTGAATACTGTCATGTTCCACTCTTTATCAGTATTAACCAGATATTGCTGAAAATGCCGACCACCGGAATGCAAAACAGTGAACTTCAAAAGGCGGAGATCAGGATTTCTTAGGTTGATGTCTGAAGGAAAATATTTTGGCAAGCTGAGGTCTAAATGCTAATCGGTAATGAGCTAGTTCAAATATAGTCAAATTTTGCTGACTGGTATAAGGTTTTCTTAAAGAAATATTAATACAGAGAATCCAAAAATGCAAAATTTGTGTAAAATACTGTATAAGTAAAGGGCCGAACATGACTGTCAATATTGTTCATGGTAACTAAAGATTTCCCACGATTAGGAATAATTAACTCTTTATCTGGAAATCTTTGGTCGGGGCTGAGGGTAACAATGGCACAAACTTAATTCTGAAGGGGGATGTTAAACCTTCTGTGATCAACGGCATCAGGTAATGCAAAAAGCAGCTTAACATAAGGCGGCTCTACACCTCCTGCAGCCGGATGCACGTCTATTAGCTTCTTCTTGTTGCGCGTCTATTAGCTTCTTCTTATACTTCCCGCATTGTCATGAATCCAAGAGCAAACAGATTTTCAGATCTCAAAATATGTTCCAAGAGACTAATAAGCTTCTCGCTGATACCATGATTAATGACATTTTTTATGTGTGCACGAAGAGCATCCTGATTATCCAAATGTATATCTGTCCATATTGAGGCCGTTCAAATTATCCATCATCATTTTGAGTAGAGTGAGCTGCTACATTAAGTTTGTGATAAACTTCACCGCTAGCAATGTAACTATTAACTCCTCGACCGTTGGCTATTCGATCGTCATCTACGGTGAATGAAGCTAATGCAAAAAATTAATTCAAATTTCGAATCCTTTTATAAAAGTCATCAGAAAATAGATGACGTCGAAGAAACGATTGCGCTAACTTGTTCGGAAATTATGGATGTGGTAGATCTATCCTACCATGCAAGCAGCAGTCCCCAAACGGAACTCAATGAATTCGATTTGACACACGTTCTTCGGAAAACTGCAATGCTCCATAATAAATACAAGCAACACTAAAATATTTCAAACTATGGTAAGAAATATCAACCGTTGTAGCTGCCTTTTGGAACTTATTTGGTTTATCCGTAATGCTTGTTGTCGTTGAATTTCTCCAACGTTCTTCTTCCAATCGTTGATGATAATCATTATCAAACTCTTCTGTACGCCTCTGAGCCGCTCGTTCACGCATGTCTTGAAACCGCTATTTTTTTGTGAGTCTGATTCTTCTGTTCTTTGGATATTTTGTCGTTGCCTTATCTTTTACAAACGTAGTTCTCGTTGTTCGTTTGATTCTCCACTTCTCTGGATTCGTGCAAGATCACGTATCATTTCTAAATGCTCTAGACGATCATCGGAAGACTCATATTCTTGCTTTATTCTTTTCTGATCGTTCCTCTCTTGAGAGTAAGAATCATTTAGTTCAGTCATCAATTCAAATAATCTATTTTTACATTTGGTTTTTGCTATCTGGCCTAGTCTTTCCTGATGTCAGAAAATGTTCTTCATTTTTAGGAATTAAACTACTTGAGGTACCTGGTATTGAGTCATCAACTTGTTCTATTTGCTCTGGAATTAAAGTCTTTGAGGTATTGGGCATTTGGTCATCACCTTGTACCATTTGCTCCTGAAGTTCTCTCTCAGGTTGTTCTTTAGATCGGATCAATATTCTACAGCCCCTGGAGGACTCACGTAAACACTTTCAAATTACGTGATGTATACCATTTACTCTGTAGCAGCCATTAACCACACATGAAGAGGTTGGGTTGAAATATATTCAAGCTGAAATTTCACAGTACATCTGTTAAAGAGATTTTTTTAAAGATGCGCAAATGTCTCAGGCATGATTTTCCATTCCATGCCTATGCTGCGGTATCCAAGTAAAGAAAATATTCAATTGTTGAAGTAGTGCAAAAACTTGAGATATCCGAGCTACAAACTAAAATTCCAGGGAAATGCAATGGACATGCGGAAATTGAATGCAAGAATTAAAATATTTGTTCTTTCATTTATCTAAAAGTAACATTTTAAATTTGTATCAGGAGTGTAAGCAATTAAACAAAGCAAACAAAGAAACCTCTGTATAGCAAAAATGGAGTAGCCTAGCCTTTTTACATGTTAAAAATGCAATTTTTTTCCCAATATCTAGTAAAAAAGAGTTTTCCCAGAGTAAAGACATAGGTAAATCGCTTTTTCGTACCCTATATTAGTAAATTTGTAACTTTCATCAAAATCGTTAGAGCCGTTTTCGAAATAAAATTTACATATACACACACATACATATGTACAAGACTTGCTCGTTTAATAGTATAGGATAAAATAATGATGAAGTTTTTCCCCTATGAAAGGCCATAAGTGATTTTTTTATTCGAAGAATATTTTAATTATAAAACTCCGAATGATTTGGAAAATGGGTCGTTGATAAAAATTATTCACGTTTTATATAAATACATATAGTAGTTATATGCATATATACTATATAGTGGCTTGGCTTCCGTGTACCAACTCAGCACATTTTAACATAGCACTGACGCCATATATGGCAGCGTTTCTGTCATGGTTCGCAACTATTTTTAATTTATTTTTCCTGTGCTCTAAACAATTGAACAGTGTGATAATTTGCACGGTCTATGTCTTCGGCAATGTTTTTCGACCAATGTTTTGCGTAATACTTTCAGAATGACCGTAATAATTCTGGTGCGCCCTTCTTATTCATTCAATGGGAGGAAACTCGGGGTGCGTACGCCCCTTTTTAAATCTCCTTGTCGTTATTTGATTACAATCATCCTTAAAAGTTGGCGCTCTCGTTTGGGAGTGACCAATTGACTCATGAAGGTAGCAAGCCATTCGATGTCAGGCACTTCCCAATGGCGTTGAAAGGTGGAGAGAGAGAGAGGGAGTGCACATAGCAGCGAGAGGCCCGTAAAACGATTTACTTCAAAAGGACTTGATGGGGGACGTCCCTTTGGGGCTGCATTCATTCTTTTTTACCTCTTTCCCTCTCTATCACACCCCATTCCCTCTTTGACCGGATTTTCACTATTTCGCTGGCTTCATAAAAAAGGGCGCAGGGAAATAAAACATTGTTTAGAATTTCGAAAATTCACGCTGCTTGGAAACAAAGTACTTTCGAAGTTTTTATTTTTGCAGGCACGAGGCGTAGGTACTTTTCTGTCTGTTAGAAAGGCGCGTTTGTCATAGTTCACTTTTTTAAAATAGGAGGATGCAAAGTGCCTTTTAGGTTTTGTCAGACTAAATAAAACTCGTGGTCCTCGGTCATGCTTTTATATTTTCGCGGAAAATTGCGATGGCCATTGCGCTCCATCGTAATTCTCCGGTCAAATACTTATGGGTGTGGACTGTCTTGGTAGATGCACTTCAAAATTCGTTGAATGACTCTAATGGGGCTTTGCATTTTGAATGACTACGTCTCCATTAGTTATCTCTGCTTCGTGCAATGAATTTTCCAGGGCACATTATCAGTGATATGGATTCTATTAAAGTATGATAGAATGGCTGGGAAACTTAGTGATACATGTTAAGTCTACATATGAGTGCGACATTTCACAACTATATTTTTAATTGGGGCGTTGAGATGCTTATTATTGTTTCTTGATAAAGGATGACGTCTTTGGATATTGTTGGTGGGCAGCAGCTTTTTCACTTTGTCTTGTACAATATTGCAAGATTATTCATTCTCGAGTTAATTAAATCGCAGTAGACATTTTTAAAAAATTCTTATTTTATTATTTATAAAATTGAACTAAGCTATTTTAATGGCAAACTAAGTTTTTGAAGTCATTGATGATATGCAATAGTGAGCTACCTGGATTTTTACTCTGTAATGATGTGAATGTATTCATTTTTCTAGAAGAGTTTACAACACGGCTTAAATATTCCCATAAAGATTCACTGCTACAACAGGACTTCATTGCTGGGCGGTTTCTTTTCAGGATAAAAAGGTTGTACCTTTTAATTGGGGAAGTGATATTTTAGCCAATCCTTTTATTTTGCTAATATTTACCTCTAACCATTAAAATCAAGTGTTCAATATCTGAGATCTGCTAAAAGGTTAAACCATTCAGGGAGAGTTGTAAGGCATCAGATATGATTTCATTTCTTCTGCTAGTAATTCTAGTACTTAATCTAGTCATCATAGTACTATTTGTATATACCATCGTACGCTATTCTAGTCATCATAGTACTTGATATTTTGATCACAATTGCCATTCAAGGGAGATGGAAAAATTCGAATATTCCTGACAGTCTGTAAAAAGGAGTATCTACTAACTCTTCACTTAACTAATGCTCGATGTCAAGTTGTATTCCATATACCAATCTACTTTTTTTATTTCTACCGGTGATTACTCTAGAAAAACTCGTCGATAGTGCTTAGTGACGAAGCAAAAACGGGGAGTTGGTGATTTCCGATTCAGCTCATTCTCTCCCAGTGTAATTTTTACACCCTTTTGTTTGGTTACCTATGAGTAATGTTTAGTGTAAATATGAATCCTCTGAGGGCAACGGTCTGTAGGGAGTCCCTTATATGGGTTACAAATGTAAAACATGGAATTCTTAAGTGCAACCTTTTTTAATTGTTTTCCTATTCCTCTATCAAGCGTGTACACAAAATTTGAACGTGTTTGAGTGATTTTTTCCCGAGCCACAAGGTCGTTGAAGTGGATAAAAAGGATAATTTTAAGAAATAAGATGTATCATTAGATTAAATATCTTTTTAAAAAAAATAAATAAAAACCGTTTGTAACAAAATAAAAATGTGTTAAACCAAAAAAAAACTTTGCCTCAATTCACGCTCTCCATGTATTCTTGAGTGAGCGCCACTCCTCGCTCAGCTACATCGTTTACCACATTTAGGTCAGAAAGAAACTCACACGCTTTCTTGAAATCGTCCCAAGAACCCCAGTTCTCTGGATATTTGCTTAAAAATTCAATCGCTAGCCCAAATCTTTTAAACAAATACAAGGTGTTGGGCCCTACAAAATCAGACAAATCTTGGAATAGCAAAGGCTCCACATTCTTTATTTTAGGACGCAAGTCTAGATTTTTCATAGATTCAGATTTTGATGCCTGAGATTGAATTATATTTTCCATTTTTATTTTGCATTTAAGAGGAACACTTCCATCTGATAACTCTAGACCGCTTAATTGCTCAGATAAATACTACAAGTGACCAGAAAAATGTTTTACGGCCACCTCAGAAACTTTTGCATTAATTTTTTTGTATTGAATTAATTTCCTGATAAATAATAAATCATTCTGAGGGGCTGATACTGCGCAAGTAGCAGTAAGCCAGTATTCTATGAAACAGAGCACAATAAACAAGCACATTTCCCTAAAACTAGTTTCCTTTCGTTTTGTCAGTTTAAATTGTCCTTTAGATAGGTATATCTTCAAACAGTATATAATTAGACATAAACATAAACCTTAGACATAAACCGAGCTTCATGTATGACTCCTGGCTTTGAAAACTTAAACCCTCGTGAAGGGCTGCCTCCAAGATACATACAGCTCAGTTCAAGTAGCTCTCGATAACCACCACGGGCTTGAACTTCCTGAAATATGGTCAAATTGTGGATAAGTATTGAGTAAAATTTAAATAAGTTCTTACAACAACAAAAAATATTTACACTACGGTACTTTACCTTGAGCTTAGAGTCTATGAGTTGCAGGAGGGATTTTTTCTTCTCTAAAAGATGAACAACCGCTGTTTCGTCTTCAAGGCCGCTAGAGAACTGGGACTTATTAATGGGACTGGGACTGTACCAGTCACTCCGGAACCTTTGAAAAATTGCAACATCAGGGCCGGAGGAGGGGCCAACTACGGTTTCAAATACACCTTTTAGTATTACCTCCGCCATATGGCACGCTAAGTATATTAAAGGTTTTCCCAATAACGTCTGAAGCAGAATCATTGTGCCCTTTTTGTCACCTGCTAAGCAAAGAAACGTATGAAAATCGGAAAAAGATTCGAAAAAGTAACCTTCGGTGAACTGAGGATCCCATCTACCTGTCATTAGTTAAATACCTCGTTGCCTAATTTGCCTCGTTGTGTCGGTACAGACCGCCTCGACGCTCTCACAAAGGTCCCAAGATGCTAGCGCTTCATACACAGCAGTATCTTGTTCGTTGTCAGTTCCATTCAATATCTTAGGTGTGGCTAGGAACTGCTCGCTGATATCTTGCCCTGTGATAAGGATAGGGAGGCGCTCCACCAAGCCACCTCCAGGAATCTTCATCCTTTTCCCGTCGAAATGGACGACAAGCTTGGAATCCGGATTCAGAGCGGCCTGAAACTCGGATTGCACTTTGTTTGCAATCCGAGTTTCATTTGCAACAAATCTCATCGAAGAGACGTCCTTGCACGATGTAGAGAGCTCTTGTCGATACTAAACTTGTCCACATTAGCGTTCAGCCCTTTAGCGGTCTGGAAAATGTTGTTAGTGGCAGACCTAATGCTTGATTTAGCTGTGTCTAAAGTGGCTGCTAGATCGGTTTTCTTGTACTTTTTCCTTCCCCTCTTCTTCTTCGGTATAGAATTATCAGCCTAAATTTCCAAATATTGACCAGGAGTACTGGAAGAGCAATCTGGTAAATCAGTGTCACGAGGCTTTCTGGTGCTTGTTTCTCCTGCAGCGTTGGGTGAATTTGAAGCTTCTAGAAGATAAAATTCAAGTATTGAGACATCATATTATACTCAAAATTGACCATAAGGTTTTCTGGAGAAGGAGTATAACGAAATAAGAATTCGACAAGAAGGCAAAGAAATGGACACAATATTGATGGTAAGAGAGACCACAAGCTGGATTTCATTTCTAAGCTGTGATCCTTGCCGAGTTTTTCTCAGGGTTATATTACTTTTCCGTATAACCATTTTGAAATACGTACCTTTCATTTGTAAATATCGTATCTCTGACGACGTTCTCCTTCATCCATTATTCTTATCGCTACACGCCTTTCCCTAAAATACAGTTTTTTGTCCTTAACGAGCATACAGCCTATTCGCCATTTTTTACTTTGATTTTTTTAGAAAATCTTTGCCCTCCACATTTGAAATAACATCATTAACATTATTTGGTGCAATCTCAAAAAAATCACCAAAGAGATCTTTAAAGGCCTTCTCCCTGTCTATCTGTGCCTTGTCACGTCACTTGGCTGTTTTACCTAGGGAACGCCACTCGAGGTACAGGGCCTTCTTTCTTCATTATCAATTGCTTGCATCGAATTGGGATCCGTGCTTTCTCCCAAAACTCAATCAATTTATCAGCTAGTGCGTAACTTGCTGGCGTTAATGGTTCGTTCTTATGGGGAGTAGGATGCATGCAGTGGAGTAGATGACGCAAATCTTGCACGTTTGATGAAAGCCGTGCCCCAGTAATCTCACTGCAACTGTAATCAGGTAAAGCTGCTTCCTCAGAGGTTTCTTTGGGGCGCTTTTTCTTTCTGGCGGCATCTTCTATCTTCTTGCAACCACAGACGAAACTCATTCGAAAAAGGCGATATAGTTTTTGTCACACACCGTACTTAAAAGCGAAAAGAAAACAGTACTGTACCCTTCACAACCTTTGAAAATAGCTATCTTGTCGTCAATTTCCGAGGATCGTCAATTGTCGACTATAGCCAATTGCAAATGAATATTGATTGTCGAGAATCTTTGATTGTTATAAATCGTCTGATGTATTCGTTTGTTGTAGATTATCGTTCATAGGTGTGTAGTTAACATTATCAATGATAACAAGAGCACAGGAAAACATGTTACGATTCAGCAGGCAAACAAAAATATTCCCTAATTGGCGTCTATATGCCAGGCACTCATTCTATAGAGAACGGTGGGTACGAGCAAATACTTAGATATGTCGGTGGATTGACGGATCCTAGATAGCACGGCCATTGAATCGGCCTTTGGCTGGAACTTTTAATTGATCGACTATCGGTTGACAATTGATGATCGATCACTAATTGGCTATTAGATATCAGTTTGCCAATCATAATAGATTGAACATCAACTATTGAAATAAATCTGTCGATGACTGGTATCAACATCGAAAGTCACCAAAATGGTAAAATCCATCGATCACCGATGGTTTCCAAGCGTACTCGCAACAATCCTCCAGGCCGACAGGTAGCGTTTGGCCATATGGCGTGAATCGTCCGGCAATTCTTAATGTAAACGTGTTCAACGGGTTTGTGGCACGGACAAATATCAACCGATCACGCTCAAATTTTGTGTACACGCTTAATAGAGGAAAAGTAAAAATTTAAAAAAGGTTGCGGAATATTCCGAAGTTGAATTTTAAGGGAACGGCCTGCCACGATGGAAACACCGGTTCCCGATCAGTCACCAAAGTTAAGCATTGTTGGGCTAAGCTCGACTTTGGAGGGGTGATCCTCCGATCCACCGTGTGCTGTTGGCCCTGTCTGCGCGTGGCAGACAGTATGTGCAAAATGACCTTAGCCGTCGAAGCACGTCAAACAAAAATACTAATGAATCCTCTAAGTTTTTGTACCTATGATTTGCATTAACTTTCCCGCGAATTATTCTAACAAGTGTGTACTTTTCTTGCAGGTGAGTCTTGCAAGGTTTTGTTAAAACAAGAGAACCCTTCTCCACTCCCCGCAGGTCACGTGAGTACTCAGTCTGTTCTCGCAGAAATATGTTAGTTATGAAAACCTATTCCATCTCGAAATATATTTATTTTCAACATTTGTTGTTAGAGCTCCACGTTCAATAAAAAAATACTAATTAGGCTACTGTGAACAAGCGTCACTTTTATTAAAATATATTATGAAGATGGGATTGTTAAGAAAATTGTTGACGTTTTCTTTAAGTTTGTTATTAAAAATGCTTAAAGGTCGTTAATGCGTGGCATAAATATGGCGTTTTACTGGAGGGATAAGGGTAGAAAGATATTGAAAATAGGTAGTTATGGTGTGAAATTCTACATTTTTGCCGTGTTGATGATGGTATCGCCAAGTATTCTCATTGATCGGCGAAGGAGAGAGATGACATTTATTCTACCAGATGGCATTCTAGCCAGAAAACTGTGCCAACTTATCAAAGAGTTTTCCGATAAGTTCCAAAGATTAGCCTTATGAATTTTCTTTACCACCTTCACTGTAAATAGAATAAAATATTCTAAAATTTCTAAAAAAATTAAGGTTGCGAGAAATGTGAACCGCAGGTTTAAATATATGTGCATGAAACTGTGTGTGTGTGATATGTAGGATACTTCCTTTTTCTTTCACTGCATTTTCTTAATTGATTTTTTCTCGTACGAGGTAGAACATTCAAGAATTGAAGAAGATATGTGTTAGCTTTGAGGAATAGAGGCGTGAAAACCAATTATTTTGGTCCATTGTTCACGGTTATCCGACTATTATACAGATGGATTTTACATGATTAAAATTTGGGGCGTAATATCCAGCGGACCTGTCGAGATCGTGGGAGTGTTCGAACACGCTTTTAAAAGAAGGGACCATTTATATGCGCATAGTTGGCTGGCGGAGCGAATTCCAGCGCCTCTATGACTTGAGTCATCATCCCTCCTCCCTACCATTGCCACCAGTTGCTGCTGCAGCAGCCGTGCCGAGTCAAACCCGCACACTGGTAGGTATTTGCACCGTATAATATCTCGAGTTACCCAATTCCCCACGATTTACGTCTCAATTGAATGTCTCATGGGGTAATCGCGGAGCAATCCGAATGTAAGGGTCGATAAAAGTACGGAAACGAGCGCAATCCTCGAATTTGGACAACAATTGCGTTCATTACTCCCGCTATGCGCCTCTCAGCAACTCTCGGAGAGACACTGCTGTTCGTGAATTGGTATCCTCAATTTTATTCCATAATTTCGTGCTAAAGTTATGGTAAATTGCCGGCAAAATTATTATTTATAAATGGAAGGTGTCTTTAATTTTTAATTTTTCTGGAGGCTTATCCCTTGAGAAAAACTCTTTGTTCGTAAAAACAGCTCTTACTCCAGGAAAAAAAAACAAAATTGCCAAATTATCGAATTTTTAGTTAACTTGTGTTTTTTATAATTTGAAACCTCTGTGTTTGGCATGATTTATTTAAATTTACATAATAAAAAGCGTAAATACGTTACGTAAGTTTCCCGTTAGTTATGGGATCATCATTTTACTTGACATAAAATTCACGTATATGTATGTACGCATATATAGTACTAATAAATATACGTATTTATGTGTATCTATGCATTTGTAATGCATGGCAGGAAAAAATAACCGATGGATAGTAAACTATGAATCACACGCTACATATTTTTAGGCTCTATCACTTTGTACTTGAAGGTTTTTACTATGTTATTTTTAATGCCTCTTAGCGTAGCTTTATTTGCTTTTTTTAATTTCGCACCAAATAAAGAGACGGACTCGTCAGCATTGGAGGTTATTTTGCTATGCATTTGTCCAATGTGATACTTACTATGGTATTTCTATTCACGTTATTTGCAGCATGCCGCTTTCAAGCAGTTAGCGGCGTGCTTTTTCGTCCAAGAGATATTTCTTGCAGTTCTCACCGAAGTATCCCCGCTCTTCCCACGTCTTCCATTAAGCTCGTTCGTCCGACCTCATCTGCGGCGTTCTGTCTGCGCACGTGAGAATCACCGCTCTCCCCCTCCTCCCCCGCATCTTACCGTTCGTATCTTCTAATAAGAGCTCGCAATTTCAATCCCTCGCCGCATAATGGTCTGGGGGCATTTTTGTGGGAACGACGGGCGCGGCGTTCCAGTGCGCATCGGGAAAGACCAGAGAAGAAAGATAGGGAGATGAATTAGAGAAAATGGAATATTTATTAAAGAAGAAAACAGATAAAACCAGGCGGCATATTGACACAGGAATATATTGAAAGAGCTCTAGTCAAAATGCGCAATCGGCCATGCTGAATGTATCAGTTTTTCAGTGTATGTGACGGAAACACAGGTTTTAGGAACGGAATTGCTGCGGTTCCTAAAATGATTACTCAATGGAAATGCAAAATGAGTATAACATATAAAAATAACTCCATAATTCATAATATTAATGTATTGATTGCGGGCGATAGCTATTTTAAATGGCTCATTTTCCGCAAAAAAACAGGTTTATCCTTCGTGCGACAAGACGCCGTCTACTCTATTCTTTAATCTATGGGATGGGAAGAAATGATAAGAAAAAGAAGTCCGTCGAACGATGAGAAAAAAAAGGATGACGGTTATAGGGATCGGCAATGTTGTGATGTATCGTACGCGATATACGATATTCATGTGATTGAGTTACAATTGAGTCACCGGGCTTTGTGAAATCATATGTTATACGCAGTAAATCCAGTGTGAATACGTAAAGGAAAAGTAGTGCGATATGCAAATTGAATACGAAATTTTGTGATATGTGATGAGATGGCATTTAATTTTAATTCAAAGTTTCTGCCAAGCTGTGAGACGCTGCATCCTGAGTGTCAAAGTTAGTTGCCAGTGCATGCCTGTCGCATCCGATGGTTTGCGTTTAAACTCATTTAGTGCTTAGGAGCTGGCAGTAGAGCGGGAGCTTAAGTATGTGGCTTGAGTGGCTAAATGGCTTTCCATTTCGCGGGTTCGAATCCCTGCTGTGTTGGGGGTTTTTCTAGGGTACCTCCATTTCTCGCCTCACCTCGACCCTTATCGTTGAAAGAAGATTAACGCCGAAGCCAGGATTATCTTCACCCTCCCTCCATTCTCTGAATGATTCTTATCTCTCCTTAGCTCCTATCCTCCTCGGCGCAAATGGCCTCAGCAGTATTGGCCCCTCCAATTCACCAACCAACCAGTATTCGACACATGGCGAATATGATACGTGATACAATTTCGATTTTTTGTAGCATGTAACAGTTTTTGAGATATTGCAATTGGTACATTCATGCGATATGTTGCGTCTTTTGTGGTTTGAAGCATACTGAAAATCGATTATCGCTCAGTTCAAGACGGGCGGAGAGGAAGCTCTGGGGCTGACACTTTCACACGTGTCCTTTCTCCTATAGCCGCCGGAGGTATGGCTGCGCGATATTATTATGCTTCTTAATGCGACACTCATGAAATGTCACATCACAGTACGAAGCGACCGGACGATATATCGACTCACAATTTTAGGCTAGGTATATATGAATATAGAGTGAAGAGATATTCTCATTACTGATGGACGCATATGCTACAAATGGGAAGTTTTTAAGGTTCAAGTGTAATGCGCGATGCATGTAACCCGTGGGTTGACAATAAGGTCTGTTTTCCGTATGAAATTGGGTACAGATGAATACCACCAGTAGTAATGGATGTCTTTTTTATAGACCTGTGAGACAAGTTATTTAGAATGCTTTTGTTCTTCCCTAATTACATATATTCAAACCGAATCACTGAAATAAGTTGTATACGTATATTTTTCCTAGCAAACTCTGAGGAATATGAATGGCAGCGTATCATTTCAAAAAATAAAGATTGACTGATATAATCTTTCGATATATATTCCTTCACTTGCGGCACTAAATTTGCCTCAATGCGATACTCGAAGTCGAATATCACGCAGTGCTAGTTAGAAAGGGAGCTGGAGGAGATGTTAAGAGACCGAGAAGAAGACGCTGGCCGGAATGACCTGGATGAGGACTTTGCGAATGCTGGGCACGCTTTCTCCCTTTGCCCTTTTTCCCTTCCTACATCCCCCCTCTTTCTTCTCCCACCTTTGGCACTTCCCCACCTTTCCAGGCCCAAGACACCTTAACGCTTCTCGCCTCGTCTTTTCTTTGCTTTCTTGTTCTCCCAGACAGACTCTGGCCACGGTATCGAAGGAAATCTGTCTTGTTCCTGCTGACTTTATTGATATTCTCCACGATTTTTAAGCGAATTTCGTCCGAGAAAAAAAAAAGCTGACCGAATATCAGATCAATAGAAAAACCTGGCGAATTTTCTCCGAAGAAGCATTGACCTTTTACGCGTTCTGTGTGTATAACGACTCTATTGAAGCCTTGCATGACAGTCTAACATCCGGGTTTAAAATTTTATCTTTCCGAAAATACTTGGAGGTTTACTGAAAATGTCTTGCACAAACACAATTTTTTTTAAATCTAACGAAGTGTGGTGATTGAAATTCAATATGTCTTACTGGATATTTATGGCCAAAAACATAATCATATTTTTTTTCAATAATGCGTAACTTGTTTCTCGTTTATTTATTAAATGTAACTAGCTGAGATTAACTATTTTAGTAATTTTAGTTACTTACCAGCCGATTCAAATGCCAAACTTTTAAATTTACTCGAGTAACTTCTGGGACTCTGTATAACTCGAAGAGCTGTGCTCTAAATCATGCCCAACAAGGTCTTTTAAGGCCTAGTTTTTCCGAATATAAATGCCAAAATTTTTCAAATAATATGAAACCATATTGTATATAATCTGTAATTCCACAACTATTTTTCTTTAGGACAGAGCCATTCTCTTCTCCTTTGCTGAAGCATTTGGCATACATCTCTGATATTTAACCGATATTTACCCTTAAAGAGCAAGAAATTGAACTTTTTTCGACCTGTTTTTAGCCAATATTTCATTCCGATCCCAAAGCTTATTTATTGATAGTGGTTAATGAATTCAGGAAGATTTTGCCAATAACTTTCCCTTTGCAAACTATTCATTTAGAATAAATAAATGTACTACTGAATGGAATAGAATATTTGTTAAAGTTGCAGATACCATCGCCATTAAGCTAAAATTCTTTAATTCCTTGTTTTCTACGTAATACAAATTTTACTAAATACCTACGTAAAGTTGCCAACTTGATTCAACTCCTTTTAACTTACTCGGGTTTATCATTATTCTGTGGATTTTTCAATGGTTTTATTCAACTTGCTTTTTCTGTCTGTTAGGGTGGAATCTTTAAATCGATTTGCCACCCACTTACACTCATCAGATTTCCTTCAAGTTGTGACACAGGTGTAACTTTGATGACAATACAATATTACAATATAAGTGTCATGACTTTCTATCCCATAGGCCGGGTTCACAAGAAAATTGCTGCTATAGATTGCCTTTCTGTCTCAATACTTTCCATTACTCCCTGTTTATCAAGGTCGGCCATGGTGGTGCTGGTTAATGCGGTAGTAGACATAAATAATTTAGTGCCTTGTGCCTTGAGTGCCTCGAGGGTATTGCGCTGCACTTTTTTCGATCGAATATGTTTCGAAAACAACGCAAGATGCCCGATCCCGTACATGTACATCAGTAACGACAATATCTTTACATGCTTTTTTTACATGATTTTATTTAACTTGACATCTCTGTTTGTTTGGGTCAAATCTAGTAATAAATTTTTCACCCACCTCCAACAAGTCGATTTTCTTGAACCTTTTCCCATGTGTGTATTTTGGATGAAAATACAATATTTTCTCAATTTAAACTAATTAGCATATAGCTTAAGCATTAGTTGAACACAAAAAATTCGTTCCATTCTTTTTCATTAAAAAATTCACTGTTAATTTGTCAATATTTTATCAATAGAATAAAGAGAATAATTGAATGAAAAATTGAAGTAAAATTATTACAAACAAAACTTTTAAATAAAATAGATTGAATAAAACTAAAAAAATGGTTTTATTAAAAATTCACTAAAAGTATAAATTGAATTTTTTTAGTTGTCATAGCTGGCCTACAACAGGCAGAACGTGATTTTTTGTGACTAAAAATAAAATCATGTAAGCAACATTTGTGTTGCAAAAAACTTTTCACAGGAAACACCCAAGTCCTAATCACAACTTGTGATACTAAAGACTTTTCAACAAATTACTGTTAAGGTTGAGGCAAGCTTCGCATGCCGGAAATTCCTAGTCCTGAATAACTTAGAATACTAAAGCCTTTTTACCACGTTACCTATATAGCATTGGTAAAGGCTTGTTTAATAAAACCATATTTTTAAAAATGTTTTGTTTATTTATTATTTTCTCTTATTGTTCATCGTTGGTTAGCCAGAAGGGTATGGATATAAGGAGGAAATAACTAATTTGCCCCCTCGACTTCGTCCTTTCCTTTGCTTAGCCTTCTTTATTTTTCTCGTTCACGTGTGTTGTCCTTGACAACATTGCTTTATTTCCTAGTATCTTTGCTCCACTTGTATATTTTTCGATATGCAGAGGAAGGAGGCTAGCAAAGAAGGAAGCTTTGAAATTGCAGTTCCCGTCCTGAAGTGCAGGTTGGCTGGATTTAATCAAGTGAAGTAGGAAGGAGAGAAAAATAAATGGTGCACACACTAATTCTGTTTCGAATTTGACCTTTTTGCGCTCGTTCCAACATTACAGACTTTTTCAACTTCCATGTACCTTTGCAATTCACCTTAAGTTAAATTTGACCATCCTTTGATGCTATTATATTTCCTTGTCAATATTAGAGCGCTGTGTAGCAATTTTCAGGAGCATCTAGCCATGAACTTTGCGATAACTATTCCCTGGCGACGACTGGAGAAAACTTGTTATTGTGTGGCTATTTAAGGGAGTTATTAAAACTATTCCAAGAATTGCAGGTAGCCAGCAGATCTAGTAGTTTTGACAACAAGATACGTTCCTAAACTTAAGGATAAACCATCGGTCACATTATATGAAAACCATAAATCTAGGTCTTAGTGTTACAAACGTGTCTTCAATCATAATGTTCAAATTTTTTAGCGTCTCTTTATCGACATCAAAATTTTTGGATCACCATTTCATTACAGTTAATTTCCTATTTTATGCTAAGAGTATCGTTCCGAGCGTCAATATTTTTACTTCACAATGGAGGAAAGCAATTATTTACCAAATAGTAATAAAATACGCCGAAGTATTATACGATGAAGGAATGAAACGTGTAAAAGGGTGGGTGGTGTGGAGAGCGGCAACGAAACATTTTTGAGTGTGTGGCAATCCTGGTAATTATGTTTGAAGCCGATTTACATCTGGCTATGGCTGAGGGTACCTTTGGTCGAGAAAATATAGGATTATTTGTGTTCCATAAATGTCCTGGTACTTAGCACTTGAAGTTACTTTGGAAAGAAAATTACTAATGTCCACATAATGAAAGAGTTTAAAGTAGAACGGGTGTAATCATGAAGTCATATTAATTAACAGAATTTTCCTCATCGAAAAACTTTGGCAGATATTATGAAGCGTTAGCTTAAATAATCTTTGTGCCTTCAAAAGGCTGAAAGTTGGACCATGTTTTGGAATACAGATATAGGTCTAATCACCATTATTACCTGTATTATCCAAGTCCTCCCATTAACTAGTTACGTGACATTTGTATAAAAAAGGACGACCATCTTTGTATTTTCCTGTAAGTTCCTCACGAAAGCTGTGCTTTTGTTTCTTTTTGTATCCGTTATGTACCTGACGTAACAAAAATTTAGAACAGCTTTTTGATTTGTGTAACTTTTACAAAATACAAAACTTTTGTGTTTAACGTAAGATGAATCACAAAAGTAGATTTTAAGGAAAACTTCATGCTTCAGGAGGCTTATTGATATCTTCCAAGGTATAAAAATGAAATGATGTGTAGTCACGGAAGTAAATCTAGATAAAATTTTTATTTACGGATGCTTCCAAGTTTTCATGGAAGAAATTTGCCGTAAAGTAGCAAGGCTGTAAATGCAAATATAATTATTTTTCTCTTAAGTTTTAACTAACTCAATCTACTTCCGGTGTCTTTCGCATTATGATCATGTTGAACTTTATAAAATTTATTTTTACTTTTATACATTGCTGCATGAAATGATGAATTTTATTGTTCAATAGTTAACCATTCCAAGTATATTTTATTCTCGCTTGTCTTGCATTAGAATATACAAATATAATTATGAAGGACACCTATGTAATAAGGAATTACAAAGGAATAAAATGATAAGAATTAATGCGAAAGGAGTGGAGATCTGCAGTAAGTAAATATTTGGATTGATAACTGCTGCTGATGATATTGTTTTGTAATAATTTGATGGTATAGATATCACTGGGAGATGTATTTTATCGCAAATATTATTTTAAAACAGCGTTGCAGTGAAGGAAATACTGGCGGCCTTAGTGTTGTTGCTTTTTATTTATTTTTATGCATTTAAATGTTCTAAAAATCTTTGTTTTTGCAATTCTTAACTCAGAATCTCTTTACATTATCCGAAAAAATCTTTGAAACCGGTCATATGTCCATTCCTGAACCTAAAGCATTCTAAATACGTCGGCAGCGGTTCCTCGAACGCCGATTACATGAGGCCAGACGGATTTAGGCGAAAAAATAAATCACTTCAGTTTGCGTAACAAAGCCTTTAATGAAAACTGACGCGCAAGTGAAGAGAGGGAGTAATTCAAATGAGAAGGCGAGTAAAACTGGCTCTGCGGGCGCGGTTGTGTCGCGGATAATTTGGTGACGACGGGCGAAGCGGGGCGTGGGTTGGAACGAAGGGTATAAGGGACGACAGCGGGGGAGGGGAACTGTGGTTTTGGAACACGGAGGAATGGGGAGACAAGAATAGGATGCGCCGAGATCGTGGAATTGGCTTAGGGACAAGGAGTGTAAGCCCCCGTCTATTCCCCATTTTTCGGAGATCTTTAAGTCATCGTCGGCTATTTGCTTGGCTGGAACGCATAATGGGACAAATTTTGACGAGGTAACGGAAGAGGAGCAGAAAATTACGACCAAGTCCCATGAGAGAAAGCCCATGGCGTGGAATTTGCTTGTCTTGGAGATTGCAACCAAAATGAAGTCATCACGGAGTTATATTCATCGAGACCCGTGCTCGAGACTGTGGTCGAAGGTACCTGGAAGAGATTAAAAATAAACAAGTGGGATTCAATTCGAAATTGTTCCCTAGTTTCGCAGAAAACAAGGAAAGGTGATTCCTTCGCTTGTTCGAAAAATCTGTGACTAAGGTCATTATAATGAAATCAGTCAACGGTCTTGAATAGCAGAACCAGGAAACTAAATAGTTATTGGTGATATTTTGCTAAAATAACTAGTAAGAAAGGTAATGTCCATCCTTGTCAGTGACGGAAGAGATAGTTAAACTATGATTAGCTTATGTGACCTTTTTCAGTGTGTGCACAAGCCGTTGTATGGAAATCAAAACATGAACCGCTCCTCTGCGAAAGAGGAGTGGTCATGGTCTACCTCATTGTTCCCCATCACTTAAGACATGTGAGAAAAACTGCAGAATCGCCAGCTTGCCCTTGAGCTGGACAAAATGTCTCTGCATAAGTCCCAAAACCCTCAGAAGGCAAAGAAATCTAGCAAAATAAATCAAGCCTAGACTGGAATCAACCGTCTTATTATCTTCGGTTCTCGGTCATAATCTCTTAGAAAGGTAACTTAAGACATTGGAATATTTGACTGATGGTTGCTAAGTGACTGGAGAGTGATGAGGAGATATATCTGTTTAGGATAGTTCTTTACTGCTTTGGGTACTAAACGCAGTCAATAAACACGGTTTTAAGTTGTGATTAATTATGCAAATTCTAAGAAATAGGTGGAAATATCATAGTTTTATTTCAGATAATTATAACTTAAATATCTCACCTTTTCTGGGGACGAATGAGAGTACACTGGTTTTAAACATCTGTCTTTTTGAGCATGTTCATATAATTTTTAAGGATTCTTTCTAGCTTTTACAGCTCTAGAAACATTAATTCCAGAAAAAGCTGTCTTCAAATGAACTGTCAGTAAAACATTGTTTCTTACTTCTTATCATTCTATTGTATGGGAGTATATTATAACTCAAAATGATCGAAAATCTCAATTTAACTATAAGAAGTAGCGAATATAACGTTCCTGATTCAAAAACCAGATATCATGGCAATTATTCAAGGATTAGTTTTGAAACGAATGTTTGTTTATAAATTCCTCCTTAGGTTATATTTTCACTAAGCTGGACTGACTGAACTGAAAGAGTACATCTTATGCACCTCCAAGAAGCCAAAATGTTAAAAGCCTTCACCACACATGATGAGTGGGAGCCCTCCACCACATATACCGGCTAAGTCATTTAGCATGCACGTTGGTGCCCTAGAAAACGAACTAATGAGATAATTGTAATCCGTGTGGAGCTGGGGGAAGTTGAGTTCAACATGACATTATACATTCAACAGACGCAACTACAGCCTAATGAAATGTTAGGAATGCTTATTGTATGAACGAATATGACAAGGATAAACGTTTTTACGGAAGAATTTCCCGTCTTTCTAGTCTTATTCAGGTCCTTGGTTATGGCTCCAATTGTCAGTACCAAGCGCGAGTCCTTGTAGATTGCTCATTTTGAAATTTCTGTGTACAATTAATTTTCCTAATCACTGTTGCACTTGATTCATGTAGGATAGACTAATTATTTTATGGTAGACAATCGCCCCCTTTACTGAAATTATTTTAGATGCTGCTATGTTTTGAAAGCAAGAGTCGATGCCTTAGAAAATTAGAGTTATTTACGTCCTTTATAATTATATTATTTATCTCCTTACTTGCAGCTGATTTCATGTTCTGTAGTTAAACGTATTTTGCAGTGAAATCACCTATTTTTCCACCTAAAAGCACCTAAGTATGTAAATTTTTAGCAGTTATCTTGCCATCAGAATATTTAATTAGCCAGTTCTCTGTATACCCATCTGTTCATCAACATCTGTTTTATTCACTTAAATGCCGAGAAATTACCCTTTAAACCTACTTTATATGTTTTTCTTACTGCAAGTAATATTTCATGTTTTCAGGCAATTTTACTTGCAATGATACGCATAAAGCACAGGCTTCTTCTATGGAAATCTATGTCAGCTTCAAGTTATATGAGCTACAAACTGATTAGATTTGTAAAAAGCGGCGAAGAAGCAAAAAAGAGTTATGTGATACTTTCAATTTGCACTGGACTCGAATAAAATCCCTGACATCTTTTTACTTAAATTTCTTCTATGAAAATAACTTTTATTTTAGATTTCCATTAAATGACGCACGCCATTTTTTCAGGAAATTAATTCGTGCTCATAAGTAGACTCGAAAACAGGAGGAGTAAACCAACGTTTTGAAAACATGCAAAAGTGGCGCAGTTTCCTAGAAAAAAAACATGATGAGCGGTAAGCGAAATGAAAAACATGGGGCTAGTCGTGTGAGGTGATCGCGATGAGATGGGAATAGGAAGAGATTGGGACATAAGAAAAGAGAGGAATGAAAGTGGAAGAAAGGAAATAACAGAGGGAGGAGATGAGTGGTAGACGGAGACTGGCCACTAAGGCTGCCAATCATCGGGACGTCAATTGCAGGGAAGTAAAGAGAGAGATAGAGGGCTTCTGGAACCAGTGGAAGCGGCGGGGGGAAGGTGGGAGAGATAGATTGGGGGGCGCGAGACGGGGAGGATAGGTTTGCTTGTGGCGGAAATTCGGTGAGCAGCGGTCCTCTAATACTCACATACAGAGCGGAAAAATAGTTCATCCTCGGGACCCCATTGACTGATGCTCCCTTTCCGGGACAAGCTTCCTCCTATACTACAACCGCCTGCAATTTCCCCGTAAAGAAAAGGGTAGATGAATGAATCGAATTAAATGGCTGGAACTCGAGTGATAGAGTGAAATGAAATACGAGGAGGTAGTCATGGCAAGGTTTTACAAACTGACATCAGCTGTGTGGCATTAAAGTTTTAACAATTGAAAGGGATGTATTTATTCACTGCAGGATGTTCTGCATATAGTATGGTCCTAAATATTCACACATTATTAAATGTATGTGTAACGAAGTTAATAACGGCCAAATATTTTCTACCTTTCTTTTAAATGGCTTTTAAATTCCTGTTAGTGGTTGAAATTTGAAGTAGCAGTAAAAATGTGTGAAATTAATTTGAGGGCGTGGCAGATGAAAGGCTATAAAATGGTCATTATCTAAATTGTTTTCTTAATTCCCAGGAGACATACCTTTATTCAAAAATAAATGCAATATTATAGCATGATTCTGCATATCCCAATGGGGATTTAATTGTCCAAAATATGTTCAAAGAACGTTCAGTGAAGACTATTTAAACGTTCAAAGGTCATTCAAGAAGGACATTCAATTAACGTTCAAATGGCACTCACAGTGAAAAGAACATTCATTGGAATACTTCATAGGATGTTCGAAGAATGTTCACCGTAGATGAATTGTGGCTGAACTTTTTTTGAATTAATAACATATGAACCATGAAGGAATGTTTAAAAATAGTTCTCGTGAAATGATTCTCGATTCACAACGTATTATATACATCTTCACTACCTATGTAGCGTTATTAGGTACTCTACGACTGTACGCGCATATTGTCGCAGCTGATGTTGAGAGAAAGTCGTATATATCTACTCACTTCCGTCGACACATGTAACTTCGAGAACCATAATTATTATATGGCGATTCTGTAATAGTTTGATGAAATGCCATTAAATCTCGATAACAGTTAATTGGCATTCATTAATTGAAACTTATATTGTCACATAACACCAATATAAATTGTAATATTGCTGTGAATAAACAATATTTTGAGCTGTACGCATATATGCGTACAGTTAAGTGTTCATCCATTAAAATTAACACTTTTACTCATTACGTACATAATGCGATATCACATGCAGGCATTAATTTTAGGAATAACATCGTACATATGGTATGTTAGAATATTCCCTAGAATATATAATAAATATATTGTTGTTTATGAAAATTCAAATATGCATGGTTTAAAGATGTTCTTTAAATGTCCAACCAGGGAGAAATTTTTAATAATTCTTCGAGGACTGGAAATGAACGATCTATGAACAGTCTCAAATGAATAGTTCGCGCTTGAATATTCATTGAACGTTCTGTGGTTGTATACTCAGGATAATTCAGTGGTGGACTACTTTTGAATTAGTTCATGAATGTCTTCTGCATGGTCTCTCCCCACTGGGATGTATGCATGCATAAGCTGGTTATTTTGTCGTTTTTGGATGACAGCCATATCGACATATCATTAGTTACTAGAAATATTTCTCATTGGTGTAGTCCGTTAAATTTTTCTCTTTAAGAAATTGCGATACCTATCTGTTTTTCAATTGAAGGTATTCAGTTTGAAGGGATAGGGTGTTTGAGTCATTGAACTGAGGTCTTAAACCTTGCCGATATCAGTCTAGATAGATTGGGCAAAAATTGATGATTAGCTGGAAGTGAGGAAAAATAGCCCTGGAGAACATATTGAAGAGATACTTGCAGTCAAATCGTTATTATGGTAATGAAATATTTTGATTTTGCTATGCTACTACCATTTTGAATGCCTTATTGGATGTTTTGTTTATATCAAACATTTTTTGTCGTAAATTTTCACAAAAAATATTTTTATAACTTGATATAAACTAAGAGCGCGAAAAATAGTTCACAAAAATGTAAATGCGTATTCTTAGGGTTTATCATTTTTAAGAATGAAAAGTGTCTTAGTGATGTGATGAGTGTTTATCAATGTTATTGAAAAGTTAATTAAGGTAGTTGATGTTGACTCTCTTCATCGTTTAAAATTAATTAGGCTACGCCCTTCTTTTGGTTTTTCTACTTCCACTTAGAAAATATTTTCCATTGATTTGTTTTGGATTAAATCTCTAGTTGGATATTTGAACTTTCCCTTAGAATTAGGATCAGGAGTGCCATGAGAATAGGGTTCCACCAGGATAAAACAATGCAAACCTACCCTCGAGAACGGCTACAGAACTGGGGACAAAAAAATAATTTTAAGGAAAAAGGAAAGTAAATAATCGCATATGAAATAGGAGGTCGAAAGGATGTGGAGCTGTTTTGAAGTGGGAAGTAAATATAGGTGGATGGATAAGTTGATTAATTAATGCATTACCGGGGGAAAGAGTGGAGACTAGCAGGGTCGTGGAGGGGTTGGTGTGGGGATGGAGGAGGAGAGGAGGGGTGGAGATGGGGACAGGATGTAGCGGACGTGGAAGAAAGTATCCGGGAGATGTGAGGGCCTTATCCGGAGTGGGTTCCGTTGTTGGGGAGGAGTGTGTACCTATTTTCCCACTATTTTCACTCTCCGTTCTCCTCGCCGGATCTACTTCCTCATCCGAGTCTTCCAAGCGCATTTCTTTCCTTCCCTCTTCATCCCACTATCATCCTTGCTCCTGGAAAAAAATCGTCACTATTCTTCTCTCGCTCTTCCTTTTCCTTCTTCCTTTGTTTTTTCACTCCCCTCTCCACACTGTTCTTCCTTGTGCTTTTTATTCCCATCACCCTCTTCCACCCCATCCTAATAAAAAAGGTTTGTTAAAAAAATCCTTTCGGGGAGTAGGGGTACGACGACGTGTGTCTTATCCTCTCTTCCTCCTCTTAAACTCCGTGTCTCCTCCTCACTTCCCTCTTGGCCGATGACGAAGGGTGGGGATGCGGGAGGAAGCCAAATCCCGAAGAAAAAAAACATTGTGTTAAAAAAATAGGGCGAGGGGAACAACAGGACGGGTCGTGTCTCGGAAGAGGCAGTGCTTTAAAGGTTGGCGCTTGGAAAGGGAAGGCTGGTTTTTCGTGGAACTGCGGAGAGGGGGGGTTAACTCCATCCTTGGCGTCGTTGTCGTCTTCCAAAAGGTGGCAAAGGGTCCAGGCCCTTTTCTCCCCCGTCACGACGCTGCCCTCGACGAGGTCGCCCTGCCGACTTTAAAATAAATGGTGAGTGGCTGGAGACAGTTGACGTCTCGAGCCCAGCGTCTCTTCGTCCCATATTGGTGCGCTTCGGCATTGGATGAAATACCCTCGGAATTCGTTTTTTTTTGTAGCTGTTGAAGTATTATTTTTGCTAATATATAATTAACATTTTTCTTGGCGACTTGTTACCTCGTCATATTTCCATAAAAAGGTTTAATTTTACCGTAACTTAACCAACTGGTTACGACACTTAACTCTTTGTCATATTGTTGTTTTATCCATTCATTGGTTAACACCGTAATTGTTTAAATAACATTTTATGTATCGTGAAGGTTTAAGTTTTCTAAATATTTTGAATAATTGGTTTACCGTGCATTGGATTGAATATGAAATGTGATTATTGATTGGAAGTTTTGCTAAAAACCCGTTTCAGCTTTTAATCGACGTAGATTCTTATAAAATATAGAACATTATTTCAGCTGTCAAGAAAAGTTATCACAAAGCCTAAAGTCACAAAGCTTTTTCTGTTGTTATTGTCATAGATGCAAATAAGTGGGTATTAGCCCACAATGTTCACTTTGACATTTTTCAATGATATCATTCTAGTAGAACCGTCAGCAATAGTGTAATACACGTTCCTCGGAGTATTATTAACTTTTAAAGAGGAATTAACAAATCTATGACAGATTATGCTTATGGTGTAAACCTAAATGTAATCGAAAATTAACAATACTTGATATCTAAGCATTAATAACAGCGATTTTCTGCTCATGGTAGAGAATGATACTCTTACAGAATTAGCGCCGATTCATTAATCAAATATATTCTTGCAATGTGGGAAAGAAATTACGTTTTCACGAAGGTGCTATTAATCACCATTAGACAAACATGGGAAATATATTCGAGAGACCTGGAGTACTCTCTTATTATCTGTGCGTGACTTACTTCGCAAAATCGTGAAATGACTCCGAAGAACCTAATTTTGCAGCGGCACGTGAATCATCAACCGTGCAAATTAAAGTGAGTAATGTATGCTCACCAAGCTTTCGAGTAACAGCACCGTAAGGCAAACATTCTTATCCAATTTCCTCTCCGCCGCGAAGAGAGTTATGAGAGTCTGGATTTCATAGAAAGTTAAGAAGATGCATATTGATTTTGAAAGAGGTTCGTCGCTGTCTTTCCCTTCCATAATCTATTGTACGTTTTTTCTACACCTGCCCCATCCTTCTCCACCCTTTATTAATTCTCTGATCGTTCCATTTCTTCACATTTCCTTCACATGTTAGAACTTTGAGAAGCTAGAGGCCGACTCAAATGTATGGCCTGAGTATGAAACTTTCTAGACTCCATCCAGGAAGGCTGGATTTCGTTGAAACATCCCGCTTCATTGGCTAAGGTTTTTTCTACCTACCTGCTCTTGGGTTTCATACCATTCCGTCGCAGATACGTTCTGGCCATACACGCCCCAGAACACCGTTCAATGCTTATTTCACTCCTTCCGCTCTCGCTCGGGCTATGGTAAACACTCTAAATTCGCCTGCTTTTCCCCTAGAAGCTCTTTCATTTCGCCGACTCTTTACCTCTCTTCCTCCACCTCCAACATTTGCGTTCTTTGGAGTCAACACCTTATTCAGTGTATCTGATTCTTATCGACAAAGCTTTCCTGTACATATTTTGGTCTGGTGTCTGAATATTCTTCTGGTATCTGTTTTTACTCCCCTGTTCTCAAGCTGTATATTTTATTTAATATTAGATTCTCAGGATAGTGCTTGTAGGTGGTTTTGGAGGTGTAGTGAAGTGTAAGTTATAATATTAGTCAGTATAAATAGATTGCACCTACTTACGTTATGGGAACAAGAGATTTTATTGTAACCGAAGGGGGTTTATGGTAACAGGTTTTTTTTGGGTTTTCTCGAAATAGTATTTCTGACATCGAGATTTACCTGAGATTACGATAGGAATGCAGTGTTAGAGAGTCAGAGACTGTATACATTGTGTGTGTGTGTTTTAGGTTTTTATGGAAACATTTTAGATTTGCCTTTTAAGAAATTGCAGCAACTAGAAATTGTGAGTGCTGAGTACGCTTATACATTATGTATAGATTGTTTTCTAAACCTCTTTTGCGTGTAGGAGAAGACTATAATTTGCTGGTAATTTATTTCCTTCTTACACTTATAAATTATATATTCTGAAATGGATAATACTGTTTCTTTCAACTCAAAGAAATACTTTTAACCGAATACCATAGATTAACCTCCGCTCTTCCTAATATTTAGTCGTATTCAAATTTTGTCTTGATAATCTTCCAGCATCGGGGGAGAAGTTACCACTGGAAAAGGTGGGCCTGGACCGGGAATCGAAACACGGACTTGCCATGGACTTGCCGGGCCAATGCGCAGACCACCACGCTACCCAGGCTTCCTAATTACGTTGGCAATTTAGGAGGGTACTCTCCGCTATTTAATTCCGCAATTTAGGAGGATATTCTCCACTATTTCATCACCATATATTGCTGCAGGCATGAATGTCTTCATTCAAGCATCGGGTAGAGCAATACTTTTTTGGAATTTTTTAACATACATTGGCATGGTATGTTGGAATAAAATGGTAAAATTAATCTGATTGGCCTGAGCTAGGCGTGTACCATCATTCGAATTTTGGACCTGTTTGTAGTATTTTAGTTGAACCTAATTATAATAAAAGATTGTAAATGAAAAGTATAACTTAGTTATTCCACATAGATTTATGTGGAATAACTAAGTTATACTTTTAATTTACAATGTTAAGCAAATTACACCAAGTCACGCCTGAGACGACGGACTAATAGAAGATAGTAAATCACTAAAACAAATAATCTCGGAATGGTTGTTGATGCCGGACTCAAAAAAATAAAAAATGTTATTTTTTGAGTTTCTATGGAAGGATAAAGTCTTATTAACGGTATGCTAATATCTTCAAATGCTGGGGAATATGCAATTTAGCAGTAACAAAACTTGAACTATACCATTAGGCATTGTTCATGATATCCTTGAATTCCCTGGAAGGATTTTGTAAATGTCAATGGGTGAGAACAGGGAGCCAAAGGAAATTATATCTACGTGGCTATTTTTTAAATGAAAACAAGCTTTAATGAGGAGTATCTCAGTTATAATAGAGATTCCGTGAATGGGAAGCTTCTTCGGATAGGCCTTACTCTCCTCCGAAAGTGTTTTTATGCACGACGAACGTATTTGAAAGAGAGTATGAAATGTTGCCTTATTTCTAATAAATTACTAAAAATGAAACTCAGTGCGTCTCATCCCTGATAGGTAGCGAGAAGTTTGACGGGACAGGCACCTACATTTTGACCATATCCTCTACCCCCTCTGGTACTGCGAGGCTAGATGGTCAACAATAACATAAAAGTTTCGTGGAACAAGCTATGGTAACATAAATCCGAGGGAAGGACCCCTTCGCTACGGAACCGTTGGACTTCGGAGTCTTGAGAGGGAAAGAGATAATAAAACGTGAGAATGGAATTACTCCTGCATGGCGAAGTGGTGAAATAAAAATTCTCATTGGTGTGAGTGGTCTCTAGTCCCCTACTCATCTATGGCGAAGCATGTGATTGCAGACGGTACAGGACATCATCCGAACGACTGCCATCGCTCACGGATGCCGGTTCTCTCTCGCGCTAGGTAAACCCCATGAGATATAGAACGGAATATGGCGAGAGGCGAAGGAGGGTAGAAGGGAAGGTGGACGCAGTGGGAAGGGATGGAGGTGCAGGATAGGAACCTATACGTCCAGGCTAGAGACCTTCGGTGAGTCATTTCCCAACCTGGGGTGAAACAGGACGGAGGTTCAGTAATTTATACATTGCTGCGCGATGGCGTTTTGCCATCTGAGGCCGGGCGGTATACCGCTACTGTAATTTCCTCGCTGTTTTCGAATTTGGCACATTTTCCTAGAATGCTCCGGGACTGATATTCCGCCATAGCCAATGATTTCCTCTGCTTTCCCGTACCCCAAGCTCGTATGCATGGTATAACCTTTGACGATACAGTCGTGTGAAAATGGTTTACTTTAATTCCTTGCTGGCATATCGTTTGGATTTCCATTGCATTAAGCCTGTGTAGAACTTGGCTACTTTGTAAGTCCTGCACTTTAGGACCTGATTTTTATTTCTCATAAAGTGTGCGGGAGGAACAGCCCATGCAAATACATAATTATACGCAACAATGAAAAAAAACTTTGGGTTGCGAATTGATGATGCATTAATATCTTAGAATAAAAATATATAGTTCCGCTTCTCATTGTAAAAATCATGTGTTAAGTAGCCGATTTATAGTGTGAAAATTTCTCATTAACCTAATTTGTACATTTCTCTTTACCAATTATCAGAGAGATTGATCTCCTCAAGCGCAGAGTTGCAGCGATTGTAACTTTTGGAGTGAGAACATTCAGAATTAGCGACAGTAAAGTGGCTAAATTAAAAATTAACTAAAGAATAAAACATTGAAACCTTTGTTGTAGCCTTAATTTTTTGATCAAAAATCCACATGACGTTTCCAGAGCATTACAAAAATGGACGAAATGGAACTTCATGAAATAAAAATAAGGATATAAAAGAAGAATTGCTTATGTCTCTCTCAGGTTTACGCTTTCTTTATGCCCCGTGTCTGTAGTAAAACAGCCGTAACCTTAATTGGATTTCACACCTTGGAATGAAATTCAAGGGATTTGTTCCTTCTGGATTTTTTTATGATGCTTGGATGTTAAGAAATGTTCAAATATTTTTCTTTTGTAGTTTATTGAGGTTAAGTTTGAGAAAGAGAATTGGCATTATATAGTATTTTACACTATAAGATAACCCTTGGAGAAATTTAAAATATATACTTCTCTATGTAACTAGGTACTGTACATGGATCAGAGTATGGCCCGAAAGAATAGTATAAATGAGCAGGTATTATCTCTTGAACTTGAAGAGATCCGTGTGAGTCTCAAGTTGGGTTAGATGCGGTTAATGTAATTTTGGGAGATGGTGATATTGGTTTGAATGCTCCTTGAGCTCCTGGCAACGCCAAATTGCACAATAAACCTTGTCTTGAAGCAAGGTATATTCTCAACTGATACTTATCCAAAAGTCATCGTAAGTCAAAGTTATCATAAGTAAATAATAGTGTTTCGGACCTTTTCATTTTACAACAATACAGCTCCAGTGAATCCTTCAACTTGGATTTTTTGTAACTTCTGAAATTAAAATGCAGTTATCTAACATCAGTACTGTAATTGACAAAAAAATTGCCTTATGCTGCACTAACCTGCGTTCACATATATTTCGTTGAGTTTTCCGGAACATATTTTCCGTTCTTGCAGTGAATTTACAAAGTATAAATTTCGCACGCTTTACTGAGTGTATTTCTGGCCAAAATATTCCTTTAGAAAACCTATTGTTATAATTAGACAAATATCTTGTGATTAAAAATAATCCAAATCCAAGATTTATATATTTATTGGATTTTTTCAAGGATGTATTGGCACTTAAATGTGATATTTTTCAGGTTAAGCGTATGAGCATGAAGCATTAGTTTTGCACTTCAAGAAAAGCCTACCTGGAGTAGAAAATGTAACACTCTTCATATTCATATTTTTTACGATTTTATCCGTTGAATCACAGTCATTATCATCAGTGGTCATCAATCCGAAGATTGGTTTGCAGCAGCCACCCTCTTTTCTCTCCACCCTCTTTTCTGCCAACTTCTTCATTCTTAAATAATTATTTACTTTGACGTCCTTCATTATTTGCTTGATGTACTCTTAAGTCTTTCTCTATGATTATTATCATTTAATTTTCCTTCCAATATTGTTATTATATGGGTGTTGTGTCTCAAAATGTGTGGCCTGGAAGTTTGTCTCTCCTTCTTAGCAGAGTTTTCATTATGCTTCTTTTCTCTCCAGCTCTTCGTAGGACTTCTTCTTTTTGATTGTCTCCTTCATTTAATCTTTATCATTCTTCGGTAACACCACACTCCGTTGCTTTCAACATCCGTTGCTCTACTGCTGTTATATTGCTTCACTTCCATGTAATAGCATGCTTCAAATATATGTGATCATAAAATGCTTCCTTACTTTTAGGCTTGTGATACCAGGTGTCAGCAGACTTCTCTTCTGGCAGAATGCCTTCTTCGCTTGGGCTATTCTGCCCACAATGTCTTTCTTAAGAGTTGCTTCTTCCTTCGCTGGTGACTCTGCTTCCCAGATAACAAAACTCTTCCACATGCGCAAGTTTTTTTATGCCCAAGTTTCACGGTGAATCTGTCCTCTCGACTTCTTCCACAAACCATAGCCTTGGAGTTTTGAACATTAATATTCAAGTTATATTTCTTAAGTGTTTTGTCCATACAGTTAGGCATCCTCGTTAGATCTATTTTCTTCAAAGCAAGAATTGATACTATGTCATTATAAAATCGTAGCATTCTTATTTTTTCTCCATGCACTTGTAATTTCGTTAAAATAACGTTAAATTATTATCAAACTGAGATTTAATTCTCCATTTTTTAGACCGGCGGAAGTGAACACATCATGTGTCTCATTAATTCTTCAAAATAAAAGAGAGGTATGTATAGGTAGAGAATGAATCTACAGTGTTGTGTACTGGAAGTTGAGGGGAGAGAAGGAAGCCTTGTAATTCAGGGCGGTCTTTATAAATATCGCATCGAGTTCGCGGGGGAGCGAAAGGTGATTTTGGGAGAACCTGGGAGGTGACCCTGAGAGTTATGTGTTGGCCGGCGGGGAATTTTGGTTGAAGATCTCTGGCGACATGACGGGGGCAGAGGGGAAGTTGAGAGGGGAGTGGTGTGAGGGAGAAGGCGCTGATTAGAGGAACGTGGGAGAAGGTGGCGGTGGTGTAAGGAGTGGGGTGAGTAGCACGGAGGTGATGAGGAGAGGGGGGAGCGAGTGCGGGAATGAAGAAATAGTGCTGGGCGTTACAAAGGTGTGAAGTGTAAGGAAAGGGGCGTGGCACGTGTAAGGAGGAGATTGGAGAGGCCGGCAGACCGTTTCTTTTTCCGTTGGGGGGAAAGGCTCGACGTGGGAGGAAATAGGTCCGAAGAAACAGGGAATAAAAACGTGAGTGAATGGAAGAGTAGAGATAAATCGTGACTCTTCTCCTGGCGGAGTGGTAAATACGTTATATTTGTAAAGGTCGGACAGTGAGTTGGCTAGGCTGTCTTGGGATGAAGTTAAGGTGACCTTATGGTAGGTCTGGATGAACGGAATGGATGCGTGGCAAGAGAAATGAGCGGAGACGAGAATGGACTTTGACACTTTTAATGCCTTCGTAGTCAAACTCATGTCGTAATTGAAAAATGAACGAGAAACTGGGCAAATTTATTTACACCGTAAGCTTTAGTTGTGTTTTAATGGAAAAATCGTTTAGTTTTGCCGGAGACGACGTGGAGAATCGTAGAATGAAATTTTTGCATGTTACAATGGAAACGCGAGGGTCCTGAAGAGTAGGGTTGGTGTATTCGGAAATGAAGGTTGCATGAGAATTTAAAGGTGGTAGATAAGTCAAGGAGGGGATAAAATGTGGCTAAATAGGTCAAGGTGAAGCTAAGAGGACCCCAGAAAATATTGCTGCTTTATGTCTTCCCAAGAAAGACGTCTCAAGCATTCAAACATTTTGGTACTACTTCGACGAGCCATTGTCCTCCCTGCATTAAATTCTCATCGCAGTCTAAAATAGGTATAAAAAATTTTATAATTTGAAGGACGACGAAATTTTGTTGACTGCGTTACTAAGGAAGTTGATATAGTTACCATCCTATTGAAGAAAGGCCTTGGCCTAAAATGTTTAATCGAAATCGAAGGCAAGAAATCATTATCACAATGAGAAACACTAAATATTGAGATCTAGAACACTGTTCCGCAAACGAGCAATCAGCAATCCCCTAAAATTCCTCTACTCAATATTTTCAATACAATTGAACATCTTAATTAACTTACAACCATACGTACCTATTATCTTACGTTACAATATAGTGTTTACTTTTTGTCGAATTTTGTTTAATCTCCTGCCGTTATTTCAGCTCTCCTCTTCGTTAGTTTTATCTTCCTCCTCTCTAAATATTTCCTCTTCTATTTCATTCCCTTACTGTTCCCATTTCCTATTCACTTCCCAGTGACATTTATTAACTTTAAACTCAACCTAACCCTCCTCTTCCTCGCATTCCTTCTACCCCATTCACTACTTCGACCAACCATCCCACCTCAAAAGGCCTTCATTTTCCAAACCAGTGGCACCACTCTCACTCACTCTGGTAGTTTCCTTTCCTCCGTATAGCGGAATGAGTGCCGCAGGGGAGTGGTAACAGGAGTGAGGGAAGGGTAAATGGGAGTTTCAATTAAGGGGATGGTTGTGAAATAAGGTTTCTTGGGGGAGAGTGATAAGAGCACAAGTCAAGGCAAGCTCTGGCAAGAACAAAACCGAAAACGTTATTCTATTACTGCATGTAACAGTGAAACAGAAATAAATTACAACACAGGGTGGATGAGGATAGCATGCAGAAGCTTGAATTTGTTGGATTATTAGGAAGAAAGACCGACAGCTGAAATGATTTTCGTCATTATAGACATTAGTGTTGATTGAAGGAGGTTTGGAAATTGGGAAAAGTATAGAAAAACTTGCCACCGGCAGTAACCTAATCTTAATAAAAAGCCGCTAAGACGCGCAAGGGTCCATATTCTAACGTTCCATCCGACGGATTCATTTACAATGCTCTCCATATAGCACTTAATTCAGGATCGAGGTTTCACTGTTGAAGATAAAGATTGGAAAAAGAGAGGTGTATTTGGTTTGGTTGGAGAAGAAATGAAGCCGCTGGAGAAGATTCATCTACATCTACATATTACCCCGCAAGCCGCCTCAATAGGCGTGTGGCGGGGGGTGTTAGGACACCAGCCGTTTACATATTAAATGGACACGCTCTAATGAAATTACGCCTAGCATTTATTATAGTCCCTTATTGTTCGGGGGAAAAACGAATTGCCATACCTATCCGTTCGGCAAAATATCTCTCTTAATTTATCGTTTCTGTCGGACCTGGAAATATAGTGGGGTTCTAATAGGATGTTCTCCGTGTCGCTCTGAAAGATATCTATTCTCAATTGTTCAAGTAATCTAAGCCTAGCGCGCAGCCTCCGAGTCTCTAGCGGCTCCCAGCCTAATTCGTTTAACATCTGTGTAACGCTGTCTGTACGCCCGTAGCTGTTTTTGACGAATCGCGCAGCTTTCCTTTGTATTTTATTAAGTTCCCGGACTAAGTCTTTCTGCACCGGATCCCATATGCTCGCTGCATATTCAAGGTGTGGCCGGACGAGTGCGAAATAGCACCTCTCTTTTACTTTTTCATCCGAAAATCTTCCCACAATACGCTTGACAAGATTAGGAGGTTGCAGAGAATGCGGGCAAAACTAGTGATCGGAGGCGAGGAAACGTTGGAGGCCGCTTTAGAGCAATAGCAGAGAAATGCTACGGGAGAAGGAAGAGGGAGTGGTAAGAGAGTGGCTGAGTTGAATTGACAGTTGAAGTGAGAAGACAAGAGATAGCCTCTTTAAGTACGCGTAAGCATCATCATGTTATTCTTGTTTGAAGTATAAAAAAGATATCGTTGGACCGAATCGATTGTTTTTATGAAATTTCCTATCTCAATTGTTTAAAAATTCCTTTGAGGTGACGTGATCTCTATTTCAACGAAATATCACGCTGTTTTATTTTTTTCATGCTCTAAGGGGATTCTTTAATTTTTTCGCAGTGGCATTTCCGTCTTAGTACGTGGTTACAGATCATTTGTACATCTAATGAAGGAAATGTCCACGAGGTAGAGTCAATCTTAAATTTTAACTATATGGATAGATTGGTGAGACTATTTTACCGTTTCCTTAAACTATAGTCTTCTCCGTATCTATTTAATGGTTTTAAGCACTTCGTCATCTTTTAATACTCTCTAGATAATTATCCTTTCGTGAATATTCTTGACCGCACTTTCTTCCATAATTAGACTACATTCTAACAATTATTCATACAAAATAGTAGTGTTCCGGCAGTATTTTCATTTGGCGTCCTATTTTTGCTAAGAAAATTAACTTCATTAGCGATCATACAATTATGTTAAATCTTGCTCATAATGTACTAATTAATTACTCATATGAACGTTTCCCGTTTTTTCACCGAAGCTAAAATTTAAAATTTGCCATTAAGCATTAATGAAATTTGCAATGTAAATGATATTGAAACCTAAGGTAAATGTGATAATAGGTAATTCGATTTATAAACTATGGCGTTTGGCGAAAGGAAATAATCGATTCAAAATAATTTCATAATTATCATCGGGCTTGCTGAAGTCAGATGAAAAGAACGGATTAATCATTTGGTGCATTCGATCCCTTGAATATCAGCTTTATAAGCTTTTTTCCTCAACTTTTTGGAATGCTGAACCCACGAAATAAATTTGATGGAAACATGCTTACGTCAATTATTCATATTCCAGTTATCGAGAATATATTCAGATTCGGTTCGGTTATACCATATTCGGCCACACCGGTTATACCATATTCGGCCACACCGGTTATACCATATATGTTATACCGTATCGGTTATAGACTCTGCAGTCTCGATCAGAAAATGTTTGTCGAATGCTCAAAATGTTGTACATTCATGGACTATGAATATTTTCCGTTTCACATGTACATGTAAAATATACTCTCCCTCAAAACAGGAAAAGTTTTACACTAAAAATTTTGATGCAATGTTGTTGCTTATTTGTATTGACGGGTGTAGACGGATGTTTCATAAAATTTCTCCAAGTTGACTGTTCTCTGGCACCCATGTATACAATTACGGTGAACGAGCGGGGGAAAGTCCCCAGGGGTCATCGCGTTCGCTCTCTCTCCCTCGCGGCCTCCCTTTTTCAGTTCACGGTCAATTCCACAGCTGAGACGCGCGAATAACTCAATTTTTATCCAATGTTGACTCGACCGAAACTCTTGCTCGCTGATCTTTTCACATCCGCAATTTCCCCGTGGGCTTATTTCACGACGAAACGTGGCTTCAATCGCAACAATTCCCAGCCATTCGGTTACCCTTCCCTTGCTATTGACTTTCTCCCTCGATGTGTATTCTATTCTGGGATTCATGTTGATTTATATGCATGTGACCGGGAACTCGAAGTAACCAGGAAAGTAGTAATATAAAATAGATAATGTAGTTCTGCGGATGACAAATGGCCTTTTATGAGAAAAGTGAGATGTGGGCGCACTGTCCTGAGATTTTTATCATCAAGTAAAGTTATGGAGAATTTGCATACTAATCCTTGAACTGAGAGTAAAATTGTCTTTCATTTATTATTTCATTCATTTGTAAGTTCTCTTCCACGGTACTTGGCTTTCTGCAGTTCATCATTTTTCCCTATACCATGCTAATGCTCTTGTACCCTTCAAGCTATTCTTTCCAAAATCCTTGTGCACTCGATATTTGTGTATCTTCCTCTTTTTTTGTGATTTTCTACATTCTATTATGCTCCTGATGCTCAAGCCATCTGGTTCGTTTTACGTTCGGTGCTTCACACTGTCTTTTCATATTCTTAGCCCTCTGAATTCTTTCACATTTGTCATTTTATCTTTCCATTTGTTCTTCATCATCCGTCATCTACAATATCTTAATGGAATTGTCTCTTAAATGTTTTGTTAGGGGAATTTAATTTATGTAAGCGATGTTTGAACACTTGTAGCTCTGCGGCGTAGGTTTCCGCGGGGCTTTAACGAAGGCTTGTCCATTTTTTCGGGTTCATACTGCGTTCATTGTGGTAATTGGACAACAGTTTCACCCGGTTTCCTCCGAGCGTCTTCAGATCGACTGCGTTCATTGTGGCAATTGGACAACAGTTTCGCCCGGTTTCCGCCGAGCGTCTTCAGGTCGACCTGAAGACGCTCGGAGGAAACGGTGTGAAACTGTTGTCCAATTGCAACAATGAACGCGGTGGGAACCCGAAAAAAAAGTAGTGTCAATTCTATTATCTTTCATGGTCGTGCTACGTCTTCTTTTTATAGTGCTGCAGAATGAAGTGTGGTGAACAGAGCCCAAATTGTTTTAGATTTCATCGTTCCTTCTTTCCATTCAATGTTTTACTTGCCCTTTATTACTCACCGTACTCTTCCGCGTATTTTAATGCTGTTTTTGCCGGGGTATCATTCAGCAAAGGCTCGCACGTGAATAATTCTTCAAGTGCTTCAATTCCTTGTTAAACCTAAGGCGGAAAGCGTCACGACCTTAATACCTCTTCAAACGAAATTCGTGGTTTTCTTGGTAAGTGCTTATTCACCCAAATTCACTGGGCAAAAGTGCCGAGATGATATGGTAAGCAGTCACGCGTACTAGTGTAAGAAAAACCATCCAAGTGTACCATGTAGGCTTGAAAAAATCATTTGACAGGCCCGGAATCCGAGCATGAATCTCCCGATTCTGGTCACGTGGTTTAACTAGTTTAGGTGGTTTGACTAACGCTGCCTAGCCATCACAATTTAAGCTGAATTCACTGGTGGTTTTATGCGGACAAAGGCTAGATAATTCAGTAAGCATAAACCCTATGGGGAAATTTCGGCTTGGATTAAGATTACTTGTTGGTGTAAATGGTTTACGCAACTGTTCGGAGAATAGAGTTCGGATTCCTGTCTAATCAAATGATTTTGTCATGGTAAATTCCTACACTTGAGTGCTCTGCATCTTTATTTCCTCCCCAGGTCTTTAATTTCCCGAAATGACTTCTGACGCAGTAAGAAGTGTTTTTCACAACTCGCCCATTGAAGCCCCTGTAGCTTCCATCTTATCCCAGCATTGTTCCTAGACCTGAACTGCATTGCACTCCACCACCGCATGCTGTAATTACTAAGGATAGTGCATTTGCGTTCACCACATAGAGTGGCCTTCCCTCAAAAGGTATTAGTAGGCAAAGCTCCGCTGCGCATAAAAATGCTCTTGGAAATCAATTCTTTGTCAAATACTTCATTTAATCGAAAGTGCCGGATAATTGTGTGATCAAGAATAAATTGATTATGGGCAAGAGGATTATTTTTATAATGAGAGTTGCTACTTATTTACTGGTAACTTCTTGTCATAGACAGTGCATTTAAGTATTTAATGGTATGTCATCTATAAGCTGAGTCACTGCCAAAAGATTTCCATTGAGATCGTTATCCCTATAAACAGACATTTAGCTTGCAAATTATTCATAAAAATATCTCATCTCTATGCTAATACAAGTTTTTATTTCGACACTTTATTGCCTCTTCACTCTTGGAATATGCATGAAACGAACGAAAAATGCATATATCAGGTGAGAGAACAAAAGCGGCAGTGTTTTGTGAATGAAGGGAGATATGCTATATTTGGTTGCCCTCTGTCCAGACGGTGGTAGTTGCCAGGGCTGAGAAAGCCATCCCCCGCGATAGGGAGCACGCGATCATGTAAGCAATGGCTTCCGATATGCGAGGAGAGTGCAATGCATTAACATTTATGCCCAGTCCTCCCACTGGGGACTCGTGGCGGAGTATCTAGAGCCAAACTTATAGATAAAGTCTCACAATAACGATCTTGTTTTAATGAACAAGGAATAAAATAAGGTAAATTAGGTACTAGAGAGTGTTTTTTACTAACATTCTCCAAGAGCTAGTGCTTTAGAAACTCGGCTAATACGTCGCATTAGACTATTACTTATGCTAGAACGAATAATTATAATAACCTAATTCCCAAAAAGTAAGTTTTAAAATTTAAAAGAATACGTGAAACGTCAGGTAACCACGTCTACTTTTATGCGCTACACTTTTCAAATGGGTGATCCGAAAGTCGCAGACAACTTTGAAAAATTCAAATATGATTACGTTTGGTGAGAGAGTAATTATTATTCTCTCATTGCATTCCATTGAGGTAAGAGAAATTGAGCTGCCTATCTTTCGTATATGGAAGTTCAGTAAAAGAAGTTGAAGTTTCACCGTATATTCAGCTAAGTAAACGTCGCGTCGATCCAAATCAATGCATAAAGGCAGTCAAATTATTTTGACCAACATGAAAGTACTACATAGCTTTTGAGGTATTATCTTATCTTTTAAACTCCCTTATAGATTCAAGAGCATTCTAATCTGTATGAAAACTCTGCATGTCCTATTGTAAAGACAAGCTGGGTGACTATTGTAGCTGTAATCCGTATTGTTAACAAACGGTCTTTTCCCCTCCCCTTATTCTGGAAAGCTTATAATGGTTATTAAAACTTTCGTGGAAACGGCGAGCAATGTTAGGAAAACAGCTGGCATCCCTACACGGACGCGTTCATTGAACGACCAATAGCGTTGTGAGAGTTGTTCGTCGACATACGAAACGTGTGGGAAATACTTTAAATATCCGTATATTTGTATACGTGTATATTTTCTCGGAACCTTTGTGAAGACGAAACTTTGAGCATTTTTCTTCGATAGGTTGTAGAAAAAGGGCTTGGGTGAAAGAGAGAAACCAGTACGGGCCCAACTATAAAAAATTGCATGTTCTAACGTACAAAGAGACAAAGGGAGTCAGACGCATTCCATAATTATGGGTTCTCGAGTATAATGCGGGAAGTCCTACAGAAACATCGCAACCTCATTCTATATCTAACTGACTTGGTTCCCACCGTCGCGTCGTCCCATTCAGACGCCGACTGTGAATTCAGACTCTGGCTTGCTTGTATTTTCCTCCCTCCAGTTGTAATGCCACCATTCTGGCCCAGAACATCAGCCTAACCTCCTCCCTCTTTGTACTTGTATCTTATGAGGTATTTGCACACTATCCATACGGAGGTCCAAGCGCACTCTATTCATATAGTTTACCGTCTGTGACTGATTTTCGGATTGATTTTGGCATAAGATAGCCATCTTGTACTTATCGTTGTTATATGAAATAGAAAGCTGTATTGGCTATATAATTTGGGTTTTGAGAAGAGGACAAATAGCGCACATAATTAGAGGAAACCTTCCGGTTTAGGTAGGTTGAAATGGAAGAAGGATTATTTATTCATACTATCTTTCTACAGTAGAATGTCCTTGTCTCCCCTCACGATTTCATTCCTTAACACAGCATGCGTTCTCCCATTTTTATCCTATCCATGAAGCCTTTTACGCGTTGAAAGGGCATACGCGTTCTTAAGACCCCTAGAGCTGGACTGGGGGGAGCATTTATACTTGTTCGGGGCCACCCATGGCAGAAAGGTCAAAGGGTAGGAGCCAGACGAAAGGTAGTTCACGTTATAGTGTCTCGTTATGAATTCAGCTGGAAATGGTACTGGGAAGCCTGCCCAACTATTTCCTTGAAAATTATGGAAGTGAATTATATAGTGTTGAATAATGCTTATTAGAATGATAATAGATGCATTTGACCCAATACCTATGAGTAGAACACTAAAATATTAATGAGAAAACTGAGAAACGCACGCGTGGCTTATCCAAGTACTATGATAATCTAGCCTTCTCGTTTTGAAATTAATATATAGGTACATCATATGGATGAGCAAAAGTGGTGAGAGGATGATTTTTATAGTAGCATGCTGGATGAGTAATTACAATAATGAATCAAGGTTTTCACTTGATTTCATACTTTCTCTATTTCTTGGCTGTCGAATTCTTTGCAACTCATTAAAATTCTGTCTTTGATACATCTTATGCTTATTTATGATCGTGTTCTCGGTGCGTCGATATTTTGGTAATTTGGTATTGCATAGCGTAAACAAAAGCACGTCACTCAAATTTTCCTACCATTTTTTGCTCGTAGTCTTTTAATTTTACCTTTCGGCTAAAGGTATTATTCGTGGTTCTTTGGATTTGACAGCCGGTGGTAGCATAAGCTTGCTTAGTCCTCTTTGAGGTTAGAATGTATTTTACTACTATTTTATCATTTTTTAAGATACCTCCTATGGACCCTAACGGTAGAAGTATTTGCGGACTCAGAAGTATTTGCGTTGCTTCTGAAGCCTACGTAGCCCGTCAATCCATTCCATTAATTCGCTAATACGTAATGTCGACCAAACGTCTGTGTCTTCTTTTAATTACGGCTCATTGATCCAAAGAAATTTTTTAATGGTTTAAAAAAACATTTATGCACAGAATATTTGCAGATTCGAAGATGTAGCTGATGAACCATTGGGTAAAGGCCAGTTCTGCGCGAATATGTTAATTTTTTGGATTCGTTGTCAGTTGTAGATGGTAAGGTATGATTATCTAGATACTCAAACCATCAATATCGCAAATCAGAAAATCAATTGTTTACGGGGAAAGATGGCGACTGTATTGTTTAAAATAGTTCTGAAATTCTACTTTTTATATCACTATGGGTGGTAATGTTTTTGAACGGATTTAATAAAAAAATACTACTTTTGCTTACAATGTAACTAAGCCTTTTGAAGCTATAATGAGTACCTCTAAAGAATAATTTCGCCGACTAGTGCAAGATCAATTATTTTTTTGACGTACTAAAGCGCCATATTCAACTTAAATATCATAAAGTTGCCAGTAATAGAACGGAGAACTAGTTAATAACTCAAAATCTGAGACATTTTTGTGCCTTTATGTCATTACCAGTTTGCTTCTTGAAGTTACATACCTTGTATGATTTTATTGCGAAATGAAAATGAATTTATGTAATCAAGCATGAAAATGTTTTTTTCACTATGCCAAATACATCACCCTTCACCGAAGTAATTTCAAGTTTTATGGGTGGAAAATAGTGCACATAGGCTTTATTCAATTTAAAAAAAATTGATTAAGCGCACGTTTATGGACAAATCCCAACCAAAAATATTAAAAATAATACGTGACTTGCATTTGACAATCCAACCTGCAAAGTACATTCGCCGGCGATTCCATTTTCTGCGTTTTATCAAAATAAACCGATTGCTGCCTTACCTCTTCCCAGTCTCATTCACTTCCCTCACACCCCCGCACATCATTTCCACCCCCTTGATTTCATTCAGCACCCTCGAACTATGTCGAACAAAGTCCTCCCCGAATTCACATTCGTCCGCAGCCTCCCTTTCTCCCTTCCCTTTGTCTCTCTTCACCTCCGCCACTGTTTCACGAACATCTCTCCCCATGTCCCACCCTTCCCATGATATGCCATCCTTACCGCTCCTCGTTCGCACGCTCCCTCTCCCGTATCACTCCGACTTCAGTCCTCTTTCCCCCGCATCACCGCGACGACACTCCCGGATATCCTCCCCGCCATCTACCGCCTCTCAGTCTGCTTCCGTCAACCCTCCCTCTCTCCCGAGCTCTACTTCCCTCTCACTCCTCCCTCTCATCCTCGTCGCAATCGTCCGTGAAGATATCCGAGGCTATGCGGATGCCACTACGCAAGGAACGGAAAGGGTGCCTGCGTGCTGCTTTCCGAGTGAGGAGGTCTGTCTGCATCCAAGTAACACGATGCAGGCCAAGTCTAGAATATGTGACATAGCCTTTTTCCACCAAAAATGACAAAATGAAATGCCGTACAAGTTGTACGCTCTTTTTCGTAGTTGACGATGTTTTTAGGTTGAGCACTTGCATAAATGCGATGGAATATTAGGATTTTGAAAAGTGTTACATAAAAATTCATGTTCTATTAGGAATTAATTTAAGTGGTAGTAAAACGAAGTAACCGACATAAGTTATTTTTGAATTGTTAGCAAATATTTGACAATTCTTTGAGTAAGCATGCGGTAGTTCGATAAAAATAGAGCTGCACTTTAAGTATTCTTCGAAAAAAGAATTTGCCAACTAATATGCATTTATACTATCTAACCTATGCTTCCTTGTAAGTAAGGCTTGTTGTCAATTAAAGCGGTGTACTTTGAAGGACGCCAACGAATACTTGAGCGTTTCCATTTATATTACTCTCCCGGTAACGAGGAAGTTCTCTTGAAAGACTTAGTGTCCATCTTCGAGCATTAATAGGAAAAACAGCGCGTGCGTTACTCGTGCACCTTAATGCTTTCGGAGGAAGCCGATTGTTGGGACATCAGAAGCGTGCATGGCGTTTTCTCAGTGAAGTAACGGTACCTCAAGGAATATCCTTAAAAAACTCTTAAACGCAGTTTTTAATTTTGGATTAAAGTTAACCGCAAGATGAGGAAATATTTTCGTTAAATTGATGTTAACTAAGAGTTCTGGTTCTATATAATACATCATAATGTCGATTTGCCGACATGATCGTTATCGATAGGAGGATGTAACTACTTCAGTTTCCAAATCAAGAAAATATTTTACCACGTATAATAAAACCGGGCCTTAAGGTTTAAGGATGGTGACGATGGTGAGGATGTTTTAGTGATACTATTATAAAATGCCGCTTTACTGTAGTAGAGCCTTTAAATTCTGACAGAAAAGGAATAAGGTGCTTTTTCGCTTAACGAGGTGTACGAAGATTGAAAATTTTCTTCTTCTTTAAAACACCTTTTACTCAACTTATTTACGAACGGGAATTTAAATCATGTTATATGGAAATATGACACCCGACCATATCGGACGTCTTTCGGTTTATAACATCACGCGCCTCTGTGTTGTCGTGGGTTCTACTTTCTCCGCTGAGGGAACATCGAATCTTACATGCTCGATGTTTTAAAGTCCATCCCGCGCCGCGGTCTGATCGTCATTTCCACCAAAAGTAAGGAAGAAAAGGGCTGATTCAAAAAGGGGGCGTTGGGTATGTTGAATCGGGACAGTGTAGGGACGTGAGGGAAGGGGTTCTCCCCGCTCACCGTGCTTTCTTTGCTCATTCTCGTCTCAGCTCCCTTTCTCATCCTTATCCCTCCTCTCCCCCGCCCCTCCCATCTGCACTATCTCCCTTTGTCTCCATTTTGCCTCAAGGGTCTTGTCTCTCTCTCACTCTCCCTCTTTCATTCTCTCTTTCATCTTTGTACGTCCTCCGGCACGTGTGGCACACATCCTGAGTGCCCGCCTACGTCTCTCGCGCATCCATCCACTCCCCTTCTTATCTCGTCTCTTCCATGTCGTTGATGTGGCTTATTTTCACACTCTGCTGACATATTTATCTCCCTGGTGTGGATCTTCTTCTGATTATAATTGACGGAATCGAAGTCACTTAGATAAATTAGGTAATGAAGAGACTGAGTAGGGGATAGAGCACGGGCTTCCTATTCATTGGATTCGGATAGAGGCGATAACGGAAAATCTCGATGGAATGGAAATTTTAAATGGAATCCCGATTCTTGCATGGTTGCAGTGGGGAGTAGCAATTCAAGGTTATTCCTTAGAATTGGTTATGGCGCAAGAAATGCTTGCAGTTAACTGAAATCAATGTGTGAGTATTTGACTCGTCAGGCAGGTTTAGGAGGCCGTTCGAGAGGAGAGATCTGAAGCGGGGGCGAGGTGAGAAATGGAAACTGCAGTTTTGTCCGAACATCGACGTGCTTGAAGCGTGTTATTGATGATGCCCTGGTCTTTGTTTACTATTTGTCCCGGTGAATATTCATGTTCCCGAAGCATCTTAGTAACATTGGGATTAGAATAGTCGCTGTACTATAGTATATTTAAGTTACTCGGAGTAAAAGTCGGTAAAATAATTATCAGCGGCTCTAAGTGGCCTTGAGTTTTAAATACCTAACCAGTATAATTTAAGCTCCCAAGCTCCCTTCTGGCATAACTTAAATTTAAGCTCCCAAGAGAAAGCTTGGCGGTTGTTACTTAAGTATTTAATACGCAGTAGTACAGTGAGATTTCTACATTCCCGTTATTTATACAACTGGAAATTAGTGAAAAACTAAATTTAACCTCGTGTGTAAGCGCTGTGTGACCTATAATCGTTTTAAGTGGCGGTTTTTACTCGTTTTAAATTTTCTTAGTCTTATTTTGAGGTCGCTTTCTGCGTGAACGTTGAAAAGTGTCACATGTTGCGTGATATAATCCATATAAATTCGCATTTCAAGAGATAATATTGTTATCATCCCCCTCGCTGTTGCCGACCCTTTCCAAATTTAGGGCGTTTACACCATACACCATGAGTGACCCGACCGAGTTATCGAGTGGGCGTGCAACATTCTCATTTGAAAAAATAAAACTCGAAGAGCTAGCAAGCGGACGGCGCTCGCGCTAAGAGGAAGCTCTCTCTCCTCTCACGAACCGATTCGATACGCGCCCTGGTTTCCGTGCGGACGCGAGTGTATCAGCATGAGCGGTCGCTTGCATCGCTGCGGACCGCGACTCGGTTAAGTGAAGCTAAAACAATGGAATTTACCCCGGTTTCTGTATAAGAATAAAGCCTACGTGAAACGTAGAGTGATGCAGTATTAAATACAGAAAAAAGGAGTTAAGGATAATAGAGGGTTTTTTTTAGAATTACTGCAATCTGCGATGGGTGCTGGTCGAATGTCGTCCATTCCACGAAAAACAAGTGTGTGGAACAAAGCTGTTCATTTCCTTTTTCCTTCCTGAGCACTCCATCTGTCGTCATTCTGTCCATTTTTGGTAGGTAATCCCGAAAATTTTAGTATTTCGCCATTACTCGGTCATTGTCCTTTTTGCTCTTATCGTAATTCTTTTTCCTGCGTAAAATGCGCGTGTCTGTTAGCTGGACATGTGGCACCGACCTATTTTAACCCTCCGGAGAATTTTTGTAACCTGATATCCCTTTAAAATTGCTCTAAAGGAGAAAATAAAATAGCTGTGAAAATCATTTAGTAGTAATGTTTTCCCCTTCCATTCCAAGAAATCCTACTTCAGAGATAGTGAAATGGATCTCAGAGACCAACATACTGGATATTTTTCTCTTTGTAACAGTTTTCGGGACGCTGAATCTGAGGTTCTGCGATGCAGGGCAGCGTTCATCCATCTCTTGTTGGCAATATTTGAAAATGCCACAGGGAGAGAATTTAGTTATGAGATTAATTTTATTTGCGCAGAGAAGTGGATTATTCTGGGAAGGGTACGGAAGTTCTTATGTAGGTAAGTGGGAGGGAAACAAGAAGTGACGAGAGGGATGAAGCTGAGCTAATATTGTGGCTAGGTAGGGGATGTTGCGGCGTGGAGGGGGTAGGGGAAGAGAAAGAGGTGCCCTAAGGACTCCAAGGGTAAATTGTTTTCCACGTATATCAACGGTGAATCGATTCAATCCAAGATAGGTAGGGCAAGAAAACAACGGAGTGTTATTTTTTGTTAACCTTAACAACCTTCGGATATTTCAGCTTCGCTTGCGAGGGAAATACCCTCAAATCACTAATTCAAAACAATAATTCTGTTTGGATTCGACTGTGTTTGCGTTTCATTTCGTTTTGGAAAAAAGGGTTGCCCATGAAACGAAAGCCTATGTTATTTCCAGAATTTGATTTTGGGTAACGCGAGCTGTTTTGAATGAAAATTGAAATTATTTACTCCATATTTTTTAGCAACTTTTATTATTTCAAGCATTCTAGGGCTCTTCACCATGGAAATACAAAATTGGAGCGTATCATCCAACAACTTGACAAAGCTTTTTGTTAAAAGAAGGCTACCTAATGATCTAATTGTATAAAAGTCATCAAAATTCGATAATTTTGACATTTCAATGATTTAAAATGTGAAAGCCTTGCAATGGTGTTTAAACGCGTTTTTTTTTACAATGGCACAAGAAAGAGCAGTTGCTATTTTTTTATGTGGACACGAGCAAATCAGTGGATTATTATTGTTCACCGCAATTGATTGGCATTTTATTATAGTATAAATATTTTAAAAGGCTTGAGAAACCATGATTATATATCTAAATAAAATGTAATCTCTTTTTGGTGGGCTTTGTGTGTGAACATAATTTTTTTACTCGCGCCCAAGACCTCCCAAAAATTCCATAAATTAATGAATTTTATTCAATTATCTGGTATTCAGAAATATTTTTTAAGTATAGCATATGTTTACTGCTTACCTGGAATCTAAAATCGTTAATAAGATAGTGATTGCTCTGAGAAAATTACAGCTAGCCATCTCAGCAATTCCGTGCCATAATAAATACATTTTTTTTTAATTTCTTTTCCTCTGTAACGTGAATATTAGGGTACTATGCCTAATGTTCCTGCTAAATATTTTTACCGGCGATATTTACTTGTTTGGCCAGTCACGTAGTTTCATTATCTACTTAAAATTTGGCTTTGTCGAAGTTCTTAAGAGGTGTGTAGTGTGAAGTTGTACCAAATTACATAATAAAAACTCCAATTTAGCAACAAATTTTACGATTTGCCGAGTTATATTGATTAAATATTTACTAAGTTGTTAAAATCAACATTGAATGGAAAATAATAGGTAGTGTAAAGAACAGATACTATTTCGTTATTTATCCTCTATAAATTAGTAGATTATCCTTTACTGGGACAGGTATGAATTTATATTTGAATGTCTAAATAAATCGAAGTTTAAAACTTAATGTCAATCGCTCTTGGATTGTGTTAATACATTCATAATGATTGCCATGACAACATTTTAAACCCCTCAACGAAAACAAGAGGTACGTAAAAAGTAACTTTGGGTGGAGTTGGGCATCTAATCAATCAAGCCCTCGTTTTTGTAAGCGCAACGTACACACGCTAGACAAAAACAAGAGCCAACATCCATTTAGGAGGCAGACATAGGTAGAAGAAAAAGAGTTTAGAATTTTTTTAAAGATTTTCGCAGCTCATGTTTATGGTATTCAGGTTTCTGAATACCATAAACATGACCATCACCCAACAATTTGGTTTAGGTATGTTGACGATACATTCGTCGTTTGGCCGCATGGAACAAAGATACTCGAGGAGTTCCTATTACATCTGAATAGTCAGCATCCTTCGATCCAGTTCACGATGGAAATCGAAAAAGACGGACAGCTACCATTCCTGGATATCCTGGTCAAAAGAAAAGATGATGGTACACTTGGACATAGTGTGTGCAGAAAGAAAACTCATACCGATCGATATCTTCACGCACGCTCACACCACCATCCACAACAGAAGGCTTCTGTTATCAAGACCCTGTTTGATCGCGCCAGAAAAGTTTCTGATCTTGATCACACAAGAAATACACCATTTGAAGAAGGCATTAAACAATAATGGGTTTAGTAACAAATTAGTTGAAAGAGTGACATCAAAAAAACCTACAGAGAAGGAGACTCCTAAACCTCTGGGGTATGTTATGCTGCCTTACATTGCGGGTACGACCGATCGCATAGGTAGAATAATGAAAAAATATAACATTATCACAAGATTCAACACTACCTCCAGAGTACGAGATCATCTACGAGGGACTAAAGATCCTTTACCACCCACAATGTATGAGGGTGTGTACGAACTTCTCTGCAGTTGTGGTAGATCATATGTGGGGCAAACCAAGAGAGCAATTGGATGCCGATTAAAGGAACATGAACGTGCAATCCGGAAGAAATACTGGTATCACTCTGCCGTGGCTGAGCAAACTACGTTAGAGGAAGGTCATGCCATTGACATCGAGACGGCAAGAGTACTACACAAAGAAAGCAGTTACTTTCCACGGCTCATAAGGGAGGCGATTGAAATAGAAAAAAGACCAAATAACATCAATAGAGAGGACAGTTATAAACTCCCTTATACCTGGAAGAGACTTATTCGAAATTAAGTTTTTTAATTCTCATAATCATCAACTGCTGGAATTGTTTATTTACTATTTGAAAAAAGACCATTGTTGTTCTTAAAAGCCCGACGAAGCCTGCAGCATAGCACGGCGAAACTGTCGCATAATATTAAATAATTTAATCGCAGAACCAGAAACCTGAATACCAAGAGTTTAGAATTACTGTGAAATCAGCACAACCATCACAACAATTTCCTTTGCTAGCCCTTGTGGAGACTCGAAGGCAACACTTATATATGACCAATTATTGAAAAAAAAAAGAAAAGCTTCGAGTCATCGAGGAGGAATTTCCATTTCCGAATGCCAGAATAGGACGCAGTCGGTGTTCGTTCCCGTGAAATAACTTCTTTAATCTTAACTACAGAGGTCCCCATGAATGCATCCAATTTTTCGAAAGTCAACAGACATCGATTGTCAGGCCACAGCGAGCGGAAAGTCATTTTTTCGCCACGTCATTGGGAATTGGAGTAGGCACACTCAACGCACGCGGAGCCCCCTCCTCGCCTTCCCCCCCCCCCCCACTCTTGACACACCGCAGTGAACCAGGAGATGAGGATTGCGGAACGGATTCTGGGGGGGGGTGGGGATAGGGTGCTTGGGGTACTATGGGTGCGGGAGAGAAAGGGGTTGAGTGAGAGTGGAGAGATGAATACATTTTTTTCATTCCGGGGAGAAATATGAGAGGTTGAGTAACGAGAGGTTGGAGTCGGAAAAATTCGTAGCCCAGGATGAGGGAAGACGAGGTAAATGAACAAATTGTTGCAGTTGAAGTTGGGTTCCCGCGTAAACATTTTTACATTTGTGCCAATTTTGTGCCAAATTTATATTTGGATTAAGTTTTGCCCAAGCATCGTCAATGAGACTCCTAACTTCAAATAGTGTCTAAATATTTATACTTTGCCGAATTTATTTATGAAAAGTATTGCGCAACTTGTCCCAAAGATTCATAAATTTTCCAAAAACGCTTATGTAAATATTCACGTAAGCTAACGCTAATTTGGGAAAAATGTGGAGTGAATTTGGTAAATGAGTTAGCTTTCGAAAGTAGCACAAAACTAGCTAAATTTCCCCGAATGGTGTTACAACTTTGCAGTAAGTTCATTTAAGTAAATTGGACTAACAATAAGAATAACTATTTGGACGTCATTTGTAGTTCGGAATCTCATTGCCAATGTTTGGGCTAAACTTACTCAGTCACTCAGTGATACAAGCCGAAAGTTGATTTGGATAGTTGCCAACCTAGACTAAGCCACAGGCGCGTGAATTTCACACATTCAGAGTAAAGGGACCAGTTGCTTTCCCTGGGCCACCTCGCACTCCTAGGATTTGTTTTGTACGGGTACGGGCAAAGGCTTCACCCGGATCTGAACCCAGGACCCTTCGATCAGAAGCCAAGCACTCTACCAACTAGGCCACCTCGCTCCCCGGATAAACTTAATCCAAACATAAATGTGGCCCAAATTTGGCGCAGACGTAAACATGTTTACGCGGGTTAGGATAAATTCTTTGTCTTAATGGTTAATATACTGTGTGCTATACTTTCATAATCCCTAATTATACACACCCTTCTGCTCTGAGAATATTTGAGTTTTGGATGAAGATGCACACAAATATGTATCCAACCAGGTGACAGGGGAAATAGTTTAAATACTGTTCAACTGGGTGTAGATTTGAAAATGGGATTAGAAGAAGGGTGTACATTAAATGACATAAAAAGGAAATATGCAAAAACAAAGTTTTTGAAGATAATCACGATCATTTTCCTAGTTTTTCACCATTTTAGTATTAAAACACAATTGGAAATAGTTTATTGGTAAGTTGTCGTGACCATTTTCTATGAATAGAGTTGAAAATAGATGGTAGTGATCATAAAACTGCTGATGGTGGTACCTACAGTGAATTTGGCTCGTGAATTCACTCTATATTTTTAGCATAAATGTTTTCAGGATAAAATATATATGAGAAAGAGGTTACTTTAGTTTAGCTAAAAAAGGAAAAAAGTAACAAATATACACAAAATGTCCTTCATTTTAATGAAATTGACTAGCAGGCCTGCCGCCTGCTTTGCAGGCAATCTGTCTGGTGTACTCTTGAGGTGACCTTGGTGTTTTTCCATTTTTTTGCACTACTCACGTGGAAGCAGTGGGAAATGTGGCTAGATGAGCAAATATGTTTCCCAAAAATGAAAAAAACATTGAAAATAGTTTTTGAAACATAAGTAAACATTTTGGGGTAACAAAAAGTCATTCATTTTTCTGTGCAATGCTCACTGTAGTTGACTGAGGAGAGTACCATATTTGAGTTACACTCACTCCGACGAAGACGAGGGCAAAAACTCCGCCTTATAGGCATTTTTTGCACATTGCATTGTTTTAGGTGCCCCACTGGCGATTTTACTTCCACAAAACAGCAAGCACGGGATCAATATTTGTCATACATTAACAAATACTGGTAATGAATTATCTCCGAGGTCAGTTTCTCGCATATTCATATAGCATTCGTAATGGTATAAGTAATACTTCTAAACTTTCGACGTGAAGTTTGTACCAATATTGAGACAGCGGCACACGCAAATGTATTGAGACGTTTACAACATAGGTATTTATTCAGACACATTAATGAATGATAAACTCTAGAGGTTCATTTCACTTACGCTAGCAAATCGTATATCTTATGCAATAAAACCAAATCAAGGGAACGGCAATATCAAAACAATTGATTATATTAACATTGAGTTTGCAGAAATTTGACATGAACCTTATTGTTTTGGAGTGGTATACACTTAAACATTCACCCGGATAATTTCTAAATACCTTCACTAAATAACTTCGATTGGCTCACTTAACTGTACCTTTAATTTTCAACTCGACTCATTACCGAATTTCGCCTTCATTCGCGTAAAAGTAGCTAAATATCAAGGGAAATAAAAGAAATTAAAATAAAGTAATACAGATATCGTAGTGCAATCAACATTTACCCGAAAAAGATATTATGTGTTTACAACGCAAAAGATAATATGAATTTACAACGTTTATATGCCCATACGGTTTGTAACTGTTTGTAATTTAATGAGTACTGATTGTTTACTTCACCGTTGCTAACCTAAATAAATTCATCATTGTTTAGCAGTTTTTACGGATTATGAGCTTAATAGCTAACCATTTAATTCTGCATATAATACATACATTTAATATGCTAACCTATTTAAGTGAACCCGGGAGTCCCGAGAAAGATAAACTCACTCTGAAAAAGTAAACCCGGGAGCCCCGAAAAACCTTAGTCCCCGGAATCTAACTAAATTTAAACTCTCAAAATCCACGGTTTTTTTTAATTTTTCTTTGCAACACCAACTGCTAAAAATCCCAAACTACTACCAAATCATACAGACAGAGAATCCACATTTAATGCACCAAACCACATTTCTCTAGTTCAAGAATTGAGAGAAATAAACAAAATGGATACAGAATGACTGACTGATATGCTACAAAAAAATATATATATAGTTAGATGTCTATTAAGAAAATGCTGCCGATATTTCTTACGTGAACCGGTGATGGAGTATTGCAAAGTGGCTTTTTTTTTAAATAGGTATTTTCGTATCCTTATGTGTAAGCTCCTAAATTTAGCGAAACTTATTCCAGTGCTTATTGCTAGAATAATTAGTGACCGCTTACAGTACCTTCAACCAAGATGCACCTGAAAAACACGAGTGTTATAAAACTTTTCGGAAAACAGAACCAAATACACATTTCATTGTAATTTCAGGATTGATATTCATGTTTGCATGTCTAGAGTGCATAAGAGTTATCTTGAACCGTATATTTAACCTGGTTTGCATGTTCCCAACCAATTCTTGCATAAATTTTATTGATAGACGTCTTATTACGCTCAGAGAAAGGGAATAATTTAAATTTTTAATACAGGTTGACTCTCAAGTTAATGTTGATTATAAATGCCCAAATTATTTGGAGTATAATTTTACATGTAATACTACGGACCATGTCATACTGTAATTCATTATTTTTGTCCATTTTGATAAATTTGGCTTTACATAAAGGTGAGCAAAATATTTCATTGAAATATATTTTTGAATGTTTTGACAAGAAACGAGGGATCCCATCGACTGTAACTGCACTCAGCGCCCTTGCAGAGTTAGGGATACAATTTAGAAGTGTTCGCATTGGAAGATATTCGAAGATAGTTCTCTCGCCCTAAAATCAACCCAAGAGGCATTAATTATTTTCCAAACATCCACCAGTAGTAACCCAAACATGCGCGTGATTTGATATAAACTAAAATTCAATTTTTACTTTCTTATACTTCATTTATTATATCATGGGTAATTTCCCGGTTAACATAGGTCCTCTAGGCGTTTATGAGCGCCATGATCTATCTCCTGACACAATTTTTTTCAATACCATCCATAAAGCGTGTTCTGTCTTCCCCTGTTCCGTTTACCCAACATCGCTCCCTTCAGTAGTCACCGTAACTTCATTTCGTAAACTTTTTCATATAAATGAACTTTAGCTCCTGCTTTCGTATATTAAAATATTTGCTGAGATTTTATATGCGAATTTCTTGGTCAGAACTGTTAAAAACATTATTGTTAAAATCTTTGAATTCTTTAATAAAACACAAATTTTAATTCGTCCCTCACGGAATGGTTTTGTAGGCCCCGGGTAACCTGTGGTTCTTCCTTTATTATCAAGTTGAAAAAGTCGGTAAATTTCACGAAAGAGCTTGGCCAGCTGAGAGGAGGCAGCCGAAAGAGAAGGTGGAACGACGGGAAGATTCGCAAACGCAAATGCTTTTCACTCGTGTTCATCGCACGGGCGCTAGTGATATGCGTCACAGATGTGGAGTGGATAGGAGGTAGGAGAGGGATGGATATTCCCCGAGGGCAGTGAGGCTGAGGAGGAGAATGGTTTGGGAGATGAAAGAGCTAATATCACCCTGTCGAAAGAAGTGAGGGAAGGAAAGCCGTATTTGGATTAAGGGACTGTTTTTGCGGGCTCAGAGATGGAGACGTGGACTCCAGTTACCGCCAAACGAATACGTGGACTAGCCATACGCACAGCACGTCTTAAAATAGCCGCGATGCTTTAAGGTGTGTTCAAAACTCACTTCGGAAACAATGATGTGAGAGTGTGCTTTACGCGACGAACGGGAGTCGTGGGTGGGGACAGTGGAGATGAAAACATTTCGGTTGGCGTCCCTGGGATCTCTTGGCATCATTCCATTGTCTCCACTTTAGGACAGAACCCGGAAACCGCCGTCACGCATGGCCTGCGAGTATTATGCTCCCCTCGTTGGCATTCGTGGGCTGAGAATGTATCAAGGGCCATTACAACTAGTTTCAGAAGCTTAAGGGTGCATGGTTTGGCTCGTAATGAATCGAGAAGCCTCCTACAGATATCATTCGAGGTAGTGAAAAAGATAATTTTTTATGAAATTATGCATATTTTTATTTATGACTGTATTAAATTCTTTGTGCGTCAACCTTTGGAATAACTACAAATATTCGTATCACGTTGGGCCCTCAAAAACTTTTTTCGCTCCTGTGTAAGAAATAACTCTCATGCCTCATCTTGTAGGTATTCTGACACTGCCAAAAGTTTTAGTTACATATGATGCTCATCACTGGCATGTGGAGCCAGTTTTTTCTACCATTATGTCTCTGTTATTATGATAGAGTGATATTTAATTGCATTACGATTCTTCAATGCCGTATAATTATACATCCATGTCTGATTTACAGATTAAACTTAGTTGTTTCCCCTACATTCATTAGGTATTTTACGGGTGAAGGTAGGTTCTGATGGAGCATTGTTATTTTCGTGCTGTCATTTCTTGGACCGCGTTTTTAAACATTGTTTTTCAGTTCAGCAGACCTCTCTATGCTACATCAAAATTCCGCCTCATTATCTCCCTTTCTTCCTTAATTTCATACTGTTCAGAGTGATGCCTGCACTACTCTCTTTCGACGGAGAGTTTCCTTGATTTTTTTTCAAAACTACTTTGACTAATTCAAGTAATAATTTTTTATGCCTTTCAGTTTGCCCATTGTCTAATAAAAAAATTGAAATGGAGCACTTGAAATGAGCACTGCCAAAATTAGGTGACTAATCAGAATATTTTTAATACTTTTACCATGCTCATAGATCCAATTGACTCTGTATTTATTTCATGATGATGTATTTACATGATGTTCGTGATGAATTACATTCTAAACTATATTGCTAGCTCTGAACTACACAATTCAATAACTTTAGTGAATCAACGCAAACCCACTACCATCCATTATGTTTTTATTTCTATATTTAAGCATACTTATGTTTGTAAAAAGTGTCATTCACCGCTAGCCGCAATACACCAAATGAAATTTAGTTTTGAGAATAGGTTGATTGACCTTGCTCAAACACAACCATGAAATTTTATTAATTAATATATTTCTTATTACGTATATAGTAATTTTTATAATAATAATAATACAATAATAAATATATTAAATATATTTCTTATATATCAATTATACATGAGCGGTAAGGGAACCACTTGTCATAGTTACCCATAAAAACATGTTAAGCGAGACTTTACTGATAAACTACTTGCTATACTTGATAGGAAGAAATGATTTTGTATCTTCTTTACAGAAATAAATGTTTTGTATTTTATTTGTGGTTTATCATTCAGATCCAAAATATGCAAGTATCCGGTTAAAAAAGAATATTTCTAGATGTATATTATCTCTTTATTTCTCTATCACCTTAAAACGACCAAATTATGCGAGAAAAAACAAAGGGCCTCCAGATATTATACTTATTACATAGAATGCACCTTTATAATATTTATTCCAGTTTTTTTTCCTTTTCCTGAAGACATTTCAATGACGATTATGACGGTCCTTTATAAATGGCTTACTTTTAAATGTGCCTTTGTTTCAAATGCACTCTCAATTTCCACAACTTCATCCCCGATATCGCCGTCGGAAGTGAGCGGCCGCTGAATGACGACGAAGGAAATGGAGTGAACAACCGGGATTTAAAGAAAGCGTCGCTCGCGAAAGGGTAGCGAAATTCAAGCATGACCGAATCCCTGCGCCACTGGCAGCAGCCAAAGAGAGCGAAAGAGAGTGCGAGGGCATGGTTGGGAGATGAATGTGGTGAGATCGATGGCCGGGAGAATGAAGGAGGAGAAGGACGGGAGATGAGAATCGGAGCGCACGAAAGGAGGAGTGAGAGGAACGAGTGCACACTCACACTCGGTCGGCGAAGGACGACTTTGGAGAGATAACGAAGGGTTAGCAGAAGTTGGAGCGAGAGAGAGCGAGAGGGAGAGAGGGTTTTAGGAATTCCGCTGTTAAAGGGAGTGGAGGTGAGGGACGATGTGAGAGAGAGAGAGAGAGGAGTTTGAAGCGTGCATGCCGGGATGGAAGGGAGGAGGGCGGTCATGTTGTTGTGTGCGTTGGGAGAGTTGTGAGGGGAGGGAAAAAGGGATCCAAAACAATTTTCGGGGATTGATGGGAAGGACAAGGGACAAGGGGATGGCTGGAGGGGAGGATGGGCGGCGGGGGAAGGGTTTAGGAAAAGGATTGGACGAAGGGGATATTCGAGGAAGGGTTGTTTTCCTCTCTTTTTTTTTGGACGTGCCCGTAGCGAAGGAGTTGTTTGATGGCAGGTCACGAGGAGAGGTTGAGGGGTTAAAAGAGTACGAAGGCTATAGCGAATGGTTTTGGGAGAAGGTGAAGAGGTTGGAGTGGGAGATGGATGTATGGATAGGAACGTAAGTTGGAGTCAGTTCGTCCCTACTTTAGGATAAACTAATGCAGAAATGGAGTTTTTTTGAGATATTAGTATTAGGGTCTAAATAAATAAAATCGTACAAAATTTTAATTCTGGGACAGATGGTGTGTTAAGTGTAGAGTCGAGCAGTAAAAAGGGGAAAGACGGTGATATGGTAGATGAAACCAAGTTGTAGTCCAAACTAATGAATCCTAACCGGAAGAATAATCTTGAATTCTTCATGTGTAAGCACGATAATTACAAAAGAGCAGATGGCTTCCAGAAGTTTCTTCTCTGAAATTGCATTTAAATAATATTGCGAATGACATAAAGGATGGAAGAAAAAGCCTAAAAACCTTAATTAATGACAGGAATTCAAGTTTATTCTTTACAATGTTGTAATTTCCTTTGAATTTGCTTCTCACAGAATTAACTAAGTAATTATTTTTTCATTAAAATCATGGAAGTTCGGAAATTTTCCATGCAGTGTTAGAGTTTTGCTATGAAATATTCTAATCAGTGGATACCAGGATTCTTCTCAAGGTCTATAGTGGAGCGTGTCAAAGACTTCTAGCTACACTGTAATAGGAAGAAAAATGATTGGTCCAGGGGAATGATTAAGGAAGTGAATTAAAAATATTTACTGCGAAGGGTTGGTCCTAGGAAAGAAATCCGCCTCCAAAAATAGATGTAGCCTGAATTGTTTCAGGACTCAAGTTGGAACATAACTTTATCAATCGTATCAATACATTAGCATAACATTAAGGACTACGATGAGTAAGATTTCCATTATTATTTTCAAACCTTAGAGAGAGAAAGTGATGGCTCTGGCAGCGGTGGAATGATGGTAGAGGAGGCGAGGAGGGGTAAGTGTGGGCAGAATGGCTGTAGTGGTGAGATTTGATGGGATGAAGGGTGGGGGAGGAGAGCGAGTCGGGAAGGGAAAGAGAAGTTAATGGTCGAGATGAGAGTTTCCAGATTTCACTCTCCTCCCCTTGTAAGGGATTTCGGATCGAGCGTTTTTTTTCTCGTCGGCCGCTGTCTGATCGGGAAAAGGTTATCTGGTGATAATTAGGACCCATGAAACCGTCCGTTCACTCACCCTTTCATCCTGCTTTTATTTCATCTTCTCTTTTCCAATTTCGCCCGTTCTCTCCAGAATTCGAGCTTTGCGGTCGCACCATGCATATTTTTTTAAAGGCCGAAGTCATTTATGCGTCGTCTCTTTTTTGTTCCTCCTCAGGCTCTTTCAGACGACGTACCTCCATGTGATATTGAAATGGATGTCTCCGTTGGGAGTATTTTTTTCTTGTCCATCGCTTGACTTCCTATAACAGCTCTTTTAAAAATTCAGTTAAATAATGAGAGGTATTATGTAAATTCCAGTTTAATGGTGATACTGTGAATGGTTTATTGGCTATATTGTAGTAGTAGATATTAGTGATTGTGTGTAGCCGTGGCCTCTGGATGGCACACAAGGGCAGCTATTCCATCACCAAGAGAGGAGAATTAGACATGGACACAAGAAGAAAGCAAAGATGAGTTCATTCACACAGATAGTCGGACAGAGATAGGAACATGAACTGAAGAGGAAAAGAGCCGGTTCGGCCATACATTTCGTTCACTCACTCACACACCGCCTTTAGGCGAATAAATATATAATAATTTAATCGGGAGGTTCCGGGTTCGAGTCCCGGCCACGGCACATTTTTACCCTCTGATTTCTCGGCTTTACCATCTTCCACATCACCAGTGTCTTCGTCCAATTTTAATTATATGTTTCCTATCTCTTTCTTTCACCTTCTGTTCAAATTATTATATATTTATTCGCCTAAAGGCGGTGTGTGAGTGAGTGAACGAAATGTATGGCCGAACCGGCTCTTTTCCTCTTCAGTTCATGTTCCTATCTCTGTCCGACTATCTGTGTGAATGAACTCATCTTTGCTTTCTTCTTGTGTCCATGTCTAATTCTCCTCTCTTGGTGATGGAATAGCTGCCCTTGTGTGCCATCCAGAGGCCACGGCTACGGGCTCAAGCTTGAAGGGGTATTCTTTGCTATAAGCCCCAGCCGAAATCATGGTAAATCTAAGTGTCCTGGTAGCTCAACTGGTAGAGCACTCGGCGCGACATCGGGAGGTTCCGGGTTCGAGTCCCGGCCACGGCACATTTTTACCCTCTGATTTCTCGGCTTTACCATCTTCCACATCACCAGTGTCTTCGTCCAATTTTAATTATATGTTTCCTATCTCTTTCTTTCACCTTCTGTTCAAATTATTATATATATATATATAATAAGTAATATATATATATATATATATATATATATATATATATATATATATATATATATATATATATTCATACAGTCATAGGAAATGGAAAGGGATAGGAACACGTAAAAGGACGAACACAGGGTTTGGTGGGGAAGATGAAAATGTGTCGAATCCAGGCAGAAAAAATTATATATATATATATATATATATATATATATATATATATATATATATATATGCATTGATTATGCTATAAGTGGAAAGCGTGCATGTTCTATCAACTGTGCTCGCTAACTTGAGCTGCATTAAAAGTGACGCGGAGCAACAAAGAAACGAAAGTGTCAAATATCCGGAAAGACCTTAAAATCTATTCCTTTGAAATAATGCAGCACTAATAAAATGCATTAACTCTCCCCACCTTCCTATCCCCACCCCCCTCACCTACCTTCGGAGGAAGGAGAACGTGGGGGAGGTAGGTAGTTTGGTAGTGAAGAGGAGAAGAGGATGAATAACAGTCTTGCTTGAGGAAGCGCAAGTGAATTTATGGAGTGAGCACAGTGGCTGAGTCAAATGAAAAATTATGTATCAGGAGATGCCCCCTTTTCCTTCATGCGTATTTTATAAGCGAATTCGTATAAGGGCGAAGATTGAATAAAAAAGGAGTTCGTGGGGTAGGGAGGTGTGAAGGGGAAGGGGATAGACGAGGCGGGCTGGCTCTCGCAGACGTAAATCTCTTTTCTCTCTCTTTCCTTCAGAACGGCTCCTCGCGCAGGGGCGTGAAGGCATTTCGGGAAGAAAAAAAAGAAGCTCAGGGGATGAGAAGTTAAAAGATGCGGGGATGGAAAGGGACGGATGGGTGGAGGAGAGTTGGACGTGGATGGAGATCGAAGGAAAGGTGTGTTAGAGAATAGTAGTCGGACGATGAATAGAGGATGAGCTGGAGGAGAATGGTTTAATGGGGAGTAGGGTGATGGTGGGGGTGTTAGATGCGTGCGTGGAGGAAGAAGCGTTCGGTCGCAGGGAATTCTCCTCCCTGTGTGAATTCCCCTCCTCTCATTCTTCTGTCCCTTACTTTTTGTTTTCGTATCAGCGCATCAGTCACAAGTTTTGGGGCGTGTAATTCCACGCGAAATGTCACTGCGTGGATATCTATCCTCTCGTCGAGGACTATCAAGGGGTGTTATTTTTCGCTCGTGCGTGTCGCCAGACACGGCTTGCCCATTCATTCCTCCCTCTACCACGATAGATCTTTCCTGATCCTCCAAATGTTTTCTCGAATCTTATTTGTGTATGAATAGCGTAAATGTCTTCCTAGTTAGATAGAAACTCTTATTTACTGACAATTAAATGTAATTTTAAAGAAAATTTGTATTTATGCTTGATCCTGAATATGGACTCGTTTATAAACAAGATTCTACTTGCTGCCGGTGAAAAGATATAATTTCACTCTTCAAAGAATATTTCGAGCATCCACGTTGTATAGTAGATACTGCAAATTTTTATCTTGTGATGCAGAACTAATCCATAATAGTCCCAAAGTTTTTGTGAATGCAAATAATAATTATGGAATTATTTCTTGTATTTAACATTTCGGCCTTGAACCCATTCTTGGTTTCATATATATAATCAGCTAATTTTTAAGTTCATCGTAACTCCAACAAGACCCCATAATTTTTATGTGTTCCTATGCCAAGATTAAAGAATGTTTAGCTTGTAAAGTTCAGAATTATGCTGTAAACAACTACCAGTAGATGGCAGCACCAATATGTCAAGCTTAACGGACGTTAACACTTCTGCTTGGCTTGGCATGTCCTCGAAAACAGAAATAGCGCGGTTGATATGACATAAAACTGGTACCATACTTTTTTCTCTTTCGACGAAGTTTTTCATTCATGTATTCTTGTTTCTTCTCATCTGCCACGTGTTCATTTTATTATAGTCATTATTTAAATAAACTTTATTATATAATATGAATTCCAATTATGAAACCAATACTCATTTTGTACTAATTTCAATGTAGCAATACCTTCAATCTCAACGTTGCATTCATTTTTATAACGTATGGATTGTATATAAATGGACTATTTTCCGCTTTTAACATTTTTGCTACCGAGTTGGTAATCCTGCGTCCTTTTTCTTCCTTCGGGATGAGGTTCGTTTTCTCGTTATAAATAATTTTTTTAATCTTTAGTTTTACTGGTACTTGTAGTTTACTAGTGTATAGATTTAACGCTATTTCTTCCTTGCTTTGCCTTCAAGTTGAAATCTAAGGCTTTTTCTGCACCAGGGACAATGTTAATGAACCAGGACGTTTTGTAGAGGCTAGGTACTAAGCTGAAGTTCCGCTTTTTGGTGGAATTCTGGTTATGTACATGGGGAAGATATCTCGACCCGGGCAGGTATGGGAGAGGGAAATGAATGGAGGTGGGGAAAAGGGAAGGGGAGCGGGAGAGGGAGGGAGATACGATGGGTTATTCAGTTCCCGCACGCATCGGTGGCCGCTGAACATGGTCTCTCCGCTCGGAAACGGGAAACGGGACCGCGGAAAGCGTTCCTCCCCGCCGCCGGGGACATGAACTGAAGTCCCGGGGCGGTAGGAGAAGGGTTTTAAGCGCCGGAGTGAGTCAATCCCTCATCTCCCCGCTTCGCAGCGCCCCGAACATCAGGGGAAAGGCCGAAGGGAGAGCATGGGGAGAGTAGGATGGGCCTGCCTTGGCCAGGCTGGCAGTCACTCGGACACGCGAGAGTTAGATGGAGGATAGAAGAAAAAAACGGCACGCAACCGAAATCGAAGACAAATCTCGCCAGAACGAAGATCTTTTGTTTTCTCCTGGCCGTGGCACTGGAGTGAATTTCCTCCCGTCCCCACGACCCATTATTCGCTCTCCTTTCTTTCTGCTCGCTTCCCTTCTCCCTGCCTTGGCCATCTCGTACCCATCATTTATTCTCTCTCTTTCTCCCTCTCCCAAGCGCTTCGCTTTCTACCTTTATTTCCTAGTGGCAGGGCCTTGAGTCCTATTCGTAACTACTTGACTCAGAGCCAGTTAGCTTTTCTTGGCATGGGGTGAGAGTTTTTAAAAGAATGCCGAAACATGTGCGACCAAATTATTTGGGCGTGCCGTGTCGCAAACAAAAGGGAGGAAATTTAGGTTGGGGCGAATGTAAGTGTTGTCCTTTTTGCTCCGAATTCTCTCCATTGCCCCCCACAGCTGACTCATATCTATGGATAGAAGCAAATTGAGTTGGATTATTCCACTAATGCTCCTCTATTATTTTTTTTTGGTGTTCATGAAACTATAGTAGACGCTTTCAATGTATTCGTCTATGACTAATGTTTATAAAATATATTAATTTTTCACTGAGAACCGCAAAATTAAATCATCGTGATTCTTACTTTCACATTTTAAGCATTTAGTGTACATTTATGATTAATAGTAAATGTTGAGCATAAGAAATCGGATCAGCTAAAAAGAGCGTCACTTTATTTTAAGGAACATTTCTGTTGGAGATGTAAGAAATTTTTCTTCCACAAAGTGATGCGTTCTATTCCACCTACATTTTGCTTAATGTAACAATGAAGAGAACGGTGTGAGTCCCTCGCATGAATGTCATTTATTATCCACTAAATCTCTGTTTTTCCATAGTGCTGGTGCGTACGGTGAGGTGAATTTAAACCATACGCCTGCCATCTTTCCCTCTACAAATGCTTTCAATTTAATCAAGCCGTAATTTATGCTATAAGATTTGCTAAAATAGTAAGCCATCTTCTAACGTGTAATTTATTTTATTGTTTTTATATATTAGAAGTTTATAAAAAAGAAGTAAATTCCTAATCATTGGGTTAAAAAAAATAATTTAGCCAGTTCACATAGCTCTATTGTATTTTAACCAAAGAGTTTTGCCGTAGAAAGTATTCAAGTTTACTATAGGCAGCTACGCTGATACCCATGTGTACTACCCCTGGGATCGTTACCTTTAACGGTACTGGCAAATCATGAAACGCAAGAAGTTTGAAAGAAATCACTCGTTTGTTCCGCAAGAAGCCTTATATTTTTTATTTGAAGGCAGTGCATGTAAGCCGTATATCACAGAAAGACTTCCTTTTTCATCGTTTAGAAAATAGGATTGGGGAAATATTCTGAAGAAGAATGTAATTGCTGTATCAACATTTAAAGTTTGCATGGCCAAGTTTAGCGGTAAGCAGAAAAAGAGATGCACTATTCCCGCATGGAGCTAGATACCATTCTATCTTGCATAAATTTACTCTTTTCGACAAAAAAGGAAAGATGAAGAACTTTTCTTATTTAAATTGCAATTTTGCATTTAATTTTCTGATTTTTACTCGCAGGCTTATATTTTAAGGGTATCAAACACTTTTTCTAATATTATTAATAACAAAAAACATTGTCTCTTCGTTTTTCATTTCGTAAAATGTATTTCAGCCTTAAAGTTATTAATGCATGTTTGGGTCAGCCAAAGTTTATTTGCTCCTTAATTTAGGCATTGAATGCGGTAAAGATGAGAGAATATTTTTCAGCTGTGCTTATTTCCGATTCATCATCGTTTTTCGCTTAGGACGTCGACCCTTGTTTTCTAATTGAGAAGCCTTCCAGGGCAAACTCGTCGGATGTGAGATTTAACCGGCCATTTCCATATTGCTTTTGGGAAGGGGTCGTGGGCGTCTGCTACATAATGGTCCGTAATTAAAACTTACGCATATTGCTGGATAAATTAACACGGTACACAAGAGTTCACCTGGTTCACCTTACGGAGGGCACAGTTTTAGCATTCACGTGTGCATGGATCGCTTACAATCTCTTTGCCAGATTACATTTATAGAATTTCGTTACATTTATAGAATTAATATCGCTAATTTATCATCCTGGGTTTCGCTTGAGTGTTCAAATTGGAAACCTTGCTTGGAACCTGGTGTTCTGTTTCTCATTTTTTTTGTCATGTTCACTGTTTTATAACTTATATTTGGTTGTAATACTGGTCAAAAGTAGGGCCTAAAACAATTATATGTCGCTTTTATTCTTCTTAAATCCCATCTCCTTGGTTTAAAGTTTTTCCTAGCATACTTTTTTCAACATTTGATCTACCTTTAGTAGCAATGTTTTTACTCCCTATTTCCCGATATGATTCCTCATGTATTAATTCCTTAAACATCCGTTGCCTCATACTTTCTTCTATTTCCCATCCTGCATCCATCTTATTCCATTCCCATCACCCATTGGTTTTTCTGCCTATAGGGTTCTTAAATAATAATGTCTCTATTGGTAGCAGCCGAAGTCAATTACAATTAAATGTGGTTTACTGCTAACTAGCTTGCTTACTTTGAACTCAAGGAGAACCAGAGGTTTCGTTTGATTTATTTTCATCAACAGACAGAAATTGCAACTAAACTTGTAGCCTTCAGAAGTGGGTCTTTCGTACACTTCACTTTTGCGAATTAAGTCTACTGCCTGTGGTTGTTCCTTGTAGAAACTTGAGATGGTTAATTTAACAACATATTAATATTTAAAATAATATTTTTATTCTCTACCCGATCAGTTTCAGCATTACCGTTTCAGTATCAACATTAGTAAATTTTCTTAAAAATGATGCTGCAGCGTTTGCACCAGCTTAAAATCAACATAGAAAATGTTTGGAATGGTGCAAAGTTATGTGATACACCAGACTTCATTTGGACCCAAAATATAAACATGTCGACTAAACCTTCCACGAGAAACAACCCGTAGGTCTGTTCGATTGGTGGAGATCACCGACTGCCAGACCCAAAGGCGTGTATAATGTTCGCTCATCAGGGAAGCGGTACTATTGCCTTGCCCTGTGCCACCTGTGATTTCCCATCTGGTGCCCAGAAAATCACGCCGTTTTTTTATAGCCGTGGACGTGGTCAGAGAGGTATCCGTTGAATTTAGACCGGGATCCCACTGTCAGCAGCCTGAAAATCTCCACCCTAGGGGCAACCAGGCCATCTGCCCATGGTAACAATGACCTGATAAACATTATAGAGAGGGGTATGATATTTCGACTATGCACGGCCGCATGCCAAAGGGAAAGGGGTGGACTGCAATCGTCAGTTGAAATGGAGGTTTTGTGCGGCAGAAGGAGATGTGGAGAAAATAGGAAGGCGAGGTCCTCTCTCGCCGCGCTCTTGGTTGCAGTTGCGGGGCAGGGCGGCACGAGGGGATCGAATACATGCACGCTAATGTTTCGGATGCGGGATAGAAGCGTCGGGAGATGGGAAGGGGGAAACGGAGGTTTCCATACCAAATAAGGGAAAGGCGGAATTAGTCCCCGGCCTCTGGCGTATTTAAAACGGACCCCTCCATCCACACACAGACCTTACCCACCACCTCTTTCGCATCTGCGTTGCGCGGAAGTGTGGGAGAGGGGTGGCAGACGCGGACTAACAATGGCAGAATGGAGTTCGAATTTTATCCCGCATATTGGCATTTTGCTCACACCCATTTTCCGTCTTCGTTTCGGGTCTGAATGCCGCAACATGTTTCCTCCCGGCAATGTTTCCTCTGCCGACTACGTGATCTTCCCCTCCCCCACCTATTGTGGCGCCCCCGTGTCATTTGGTTTTGCAGTGAGTGAGGTAAAGAGCGAAGGGTTAGCCAATGTGGGAGATTGTGAAAGTGGAGAGGTTGTTCGAGATGGACGAAGGGTCGGCTGGTTAAGGGCGGGAAGGACACGGATTAGCCCTACGACGAGAGATCAGACAAGAGCGGTGATATGAGGAGGATGAGTCTTCCCTCTTAATCTGTTGGCTGTGATCCCATTCCTGTGGTGTTTCTTTTTTTTTCTAGGTTCTGGGATGTGAATTCTGAGGTTGCCAAGTGGGAGCGTATGGTTACATTTTCTCGCCCAATTTATTTTCTGCCGCGGTTAAAAGAGTAGCGCCGTATGTTTTATTATTCGAGATTCAAAATAATTTCACAAATACGCCCTCAATTGACTTGCCTTGTATCGTACCCGATGTGGTAATCTAAATGTACTTGTTGCTATCGAATATACTATTACTTAAACTTTTTTATTTTAAAACATGAATCATATTACCCACTATTCATTACATTACTTCCAGGTTTTGCGTTATAATTAATTTTCGAGACAGATAATTTTTTAACCATCAACTATTTCATTTTAAAAAGTAATTAGTATATAGTGAGTATAGATAGCGTAAATTGAAATCAATGAATTCAGTGAGATGAGATATTGTTTGAGTAATTATACCCAGTCCCTTGTCATTAAAATGATTAACTGAATGTTTATTAAATTTTGCGCATTTAATTGTCTAAAGGTCTTGGTAACACTAAAATAAAATAAAATATAAATTGTTACTCTAATATTCACAGTTCTTGTTACGTCGTCAACATTTTTTTTAACTTCTCGACTTTTCTGCGATGGAATGTATTTTTATGATGAAATCGTATTTGCGGTAATGAAGGAAAAATTTTGCATGCCATTTTCTGAATGACAATTTATAACGTGCAAAAAATAAGCTGTAGACTACAATAGACAGTGTTTATTTAATTTGCGATAATTCTTACGATTATTATTACTGCTACTGAATTATTTCATTCAAGATAATATGTGAACAATTACAATTTACGCAATTTCCTGACATTTTTAAAAAATATTTACGAAAATATCCCAAAAAAACGTCAACTTGACCTTAGACTAACCTTTATAATTTCTTATTACCATGAGTAAATGCTATCCGGTTAAAGTTTTGAAATTAATACCTATTGTCCTGTAATTATTCTAACATATGTTTTCTTTGTTTTCAGGTAAGCCTCATTTTAGCAGCCATAAGTTTGTAACAAGATTCCTCGATAGGAAAAAAGTATCCGTACTTTTGGCGCAGCATTATAAAAGGTATTTTCATTTCTTTCAAACGATTATTTTAAATGATAAACCCATTAAATTGAGCTGTGCAACTTTAAATTCCATGTTTATAGTCAGTTATGTATATTTTTCAAGTTAAAGGGAGAAACACTTGACCTGAGTTTAGGTTATTGAACACACATGGATTCTGAATGTTACATAGTACAGGCTTATTGTTTGTAAGAATAAAAAAATGCTTTTAGCGTTTTATATCCCTTCCTAGTTTTTATATACTGCGTAACAACTATCAGAATACATTGCGATGACTCTTTAAAATAAAAAGTTTTTGTATAAAGTTCTTGGTAAACTTGTTGCTGTTTTACTATTAGTATTATTTTCATATGTCCAATTTCCAATGATGGCAATCGAAAATTACAGTTTTAGGTATAGATGTTTTGAAAATGAATCAAATGATTCGGAGGTATTTTATAATTAATTTTCATCACAAAGTTCCAAGCCTAATATACTATTGCTCGGTTTTGGTAATGTAGATCTGTGGAGATTCTGATTCCATGATTTGGAAATTTTCCCTGATATTTTCTTATCAAACTGGATGTAAATAGCAAAACACCGTTTTTTACAAATACGTAAAAACTTGGGAAAATGATAATTGTATTAATTAGTCATTTGGAAGTCCATATAAAACGAAAAACTGAAACTTTAAGATAATTCAATTTTTTTCCATGGACCTTCTTACGCATGGATAGAATAAATATGTAGTGGTCATTTGGGTCTAATACGGCAAATTAAGGTTAAAAAAATTAGGAAATATTATAATATGTTTTATAACTTAACTACTCATTTTATTATCTCGTATATAGCTGGGTTCATCGTATTCCCAAAACTATTTTCATAACAAAGAAAGCATTCTATCAGAGAATGCTCTTATAATCTGTTACATTGGTAGCTTATCTTGATAAAAAATTGCCTGGATTGCTACTTAAGATGTAGCTTTCGTAATTACTATAAGATTGTATATGAAAAAAGTTTTATACATAATAAAAAATGTATCATTAAGCACTAGGGAGAAATTTTTAGTAATGATATTAAATAGTAGAATTGATCTTATAAAGCAACGAATGTTGCAGCGGGGACTGTAACTCATGCGATCATCCCTTTCGACTGTCGCAGCGTTGTCGCGTGGCGGTGGGGGTGTTACAGGTTCTCGCTTGTAAAGCAGAATTGTGGTCTCCATTGCTTAGGTGACTTCCTTCTCCCTCCGGCGACGAAACTCAGACTCCACGTGCAGAAGTGGTATCTGATGCGTACACAGGCCGCTTCGGTGCTACACGCTTCGTTACCGACCCTGTCCGTCAGACGTCTCTTTCCACCTAAGTCCTATCGCCAACCTCTCCACTCCTCCTTCCATCACCCTCAGCATCCCACCTTATCTCGCCGACGAGATGTGGTGAGAAATGACCGCGCGCCTCGTCCCCCACCTGATAATCACAGCTAGAAAATAGCATAGACAGTTAGCCGGTCGCCAGTGGTTGGAAATGAAATTGGTTGATTCCATGGCCCGTTGAGTTCTTTTTCTGTTCTCTACCGCCGCATGAGTCCGTCATCAAGTGCCTCCAGATACGCCAAAGCTGGATTCCAACGATGAACTGTGTGTTGGGGAAAATAACTTACAGTACATCCTTTAAATGCCTAGCTTTCTCTGATTTTTTGGATAGTTGCCATGGCTCCGACGGAACAGGCGTAGCCAGAGGAGTCGCTTGCCAGAAACCTTTGACGTACTGTGGTAAGGACGACCGCATCTGTGCTGGCGTCACCTGCCCACTCAGCTGCTGAGTTATCTCGAGTCATTCTTTAGCTAAGAAGCTTTAAAGTAGAAGTATCGATAATTAGTGAGTTGAATCGACGCTGAGTATGTATTTTATGTCTCCATGATAAAACTCGAGTTGGAGGGATCGAGTGAGCGATATTATGCGTGATACCTTTGAGTTTGAAATACAATAATTTCATTGAAAAAAATAATGTCGTATTGTTTGGCTATCTATAAATTATTTAAAATCATATTGAAGTGCTCTTTCAAAAGCAAGGTCATTGCTTCGACATATAACGGTAGTTCATGCTGGCATGCTGGCTGGATGATTGCCAGCAAACTATCCTAGATTGATTTCTTTTACACGCTGGGTACTATGCGATTGTATTCAATGCCTTTCATTACATTTATTTTAATCACATGATTTTGAAATGCACGTAAAAACTTTAAAATAATCCGATGAATTGTATCATAATCTCTTCATTTAAAAATTAATAATTTAATGATCCATAATGAGCGTACATAGGTCTAATGAAATTGGATTTTATGCTTTAATATTTTCAGTTTATGCGAATTCTTCCATGGTAATATTTGCTCTTTTTCCTTTCACCGAATGCGCTATGTTTTGCAAATAATGAAAGTTCTTATGCTTGCTCTAATTTCTTGTGTGTAAAAGCCCATATATGTTCTTCCTTATTACGAAGTCCTTCAAATGATGAATTTTAGTTACGAGGTTTATCATTGTTTGGATTACACGTTTTAATTGTTTACTCAATAGATGTGATACTTGAGAATATTAATTTATGATATCCAATAGTAATAGTAATATATTTGCTGAGGTGTGATTTAAAATGGACAATTAAGGAATATCAGTAACTGATGCAGAAGTTAATTTTTCGATAAAAACATCCGTTACCTATTTATAAAGACCAAATATTTTTGTCCATGCCAGCTTCATTTCATAGCTTAGAATCAGCAAAACACTAGATAATCATTTTAAAGTGCGAAAAAAACATTCCAGTGTGACTATCGATCACCCATCATGCATTCTCATTGTCTCTTTACATATAATGTTTATACACGTACATTATGCTGCATACTTTTTTTACCAGAGTCTACGATACTTTTTCTACCCTTAAATACTTTATTGCATGCTTCAGTACGTATTTGAAAAAATTAAAAAAATATCTCCACAGCAACGTTTGTGTGAATGAAACTTGAATAGTTTTTGATGTAAATTCCCTGTTTTACACTTGATTAAAATTAAATTTGAAGTTTTAATTCTCTCGTATTTCACTCTTAAAGCACGTAGTAAAGGAAAATAGTGAAGGGATCGTTGAAGGTGGTTTTATTTTTCTGACATTATTGTGGGCAGGCATCGGATGTAGTGTGGGTACTGCTAAAAATTGAAGTAAGATGAGTACAAAGGGCATGTGCATTGACTTATCGATATTAGACCTATAATTTTTGAGGATGCAAAAGAAGGAAACAAAAATGAAAAGAAAAAGAAAAATTTAGTACATGAGAAAAATTGAACTAATTCAGTAAAAAATAATTGCTCTTTCAGCTTAGTATTCCTGTGTAAGACTACCTTTGTAGTATAATTTTTGGCCAAAAGTGTATATTTTGGACTTCATTCTCTTTTTTATAATTCAGCTTAGCAAAGCACTGTTATCGCACTTATTTAAGACGTTTTATGTTCTTGCTCGTGATTCAGAAGCAATGGATAAAAAGTATAAAAGCATTATTTAAGTCCATCTAATGAAAAGAAACTAACTGGATGGAAACCTCATAATTTTCGTGCTAGAAAAGATCTTGTAAACGTTAATTACAACGCATAAGTAAATTAAAACATTGAAAAATTGTAAACATTGTAAAAAAGCATTGAAATTCTTCTCGAGAATCCCATTGGGTTAAATTGGCAAAAAAAATACCAACGTTTCAATTGTTTTACGAGAAAGCATATTTCAGATAAACTTCAAGTTTACGAATAAATCACTATTTTTATGAGTTTGATGCACCCCTTGCAAGATATTCTAAATAATGGACAATGCCAATTTGTGAGTTTGTTTTATCTAATAAAGAAGCACCATTAATTGTTTAGATGTACGATGAAAACATGAGAATTTTTTTAAATAATAGGGATAAGATATTTCAGAAATTTTAAAATTCATATAAAAGTTGATAAAATTGACAACCAGTACTTCCTTAGTCTGTTCATTTCTTTACAACTATGAGTACCATGTACAAATGTTTAGAATTTTCTGCCGATAATTTCTTTTCGGCATGCATAATATTAATTCCTATCAATTTCAGTTTCCTTAGTGCTTCAAGTAACAGCCAGCTATCTTTAGTTACCATTGATTTCTATAAGTCTACTTAAAATGATTTTTAAGCAATTATGTTAGCCGAAATTGAACCGTTGTTGAATTGCTGATCGATGTTCGGTGACCAGGAAAACGCAATTTAGGGAACTTCGTTCACTAAAACCCCGGGAAATGTTTTGGATTGTTGTGGTTACGTGGCTACTATTGGTGCCACAAATGAGTTTATACAAAGCCGTGCTGGGAAACGGACTGTGATATATCTACAAGATTGCTTCTTATTCCCTCGCGAGATAATTGGATTTCCCTTCTCTCGATGCATTGTTCCAATTCACTGCAGACAGCCGTGGTAATTCTGTCCCTTATACCACGAGACCTTTCTTTCGGAAATCTGACGGTGATGCTAGAGCCAAGAAATGATGTTACCTCCATAGTTGCTCGACTACTTAGGCTAGATAGCTTCAAGGATGCTTTTAAAGGTAAAACAGATTCACCGAAAAAATTCGCGGTAGCCTCTTTTTATTTGGCTTTTGAAGGATTCACACAAACTCATTCACTGTATTCAGATATTATAATAAACAAAACAATGATAAAAAATCTAAACATCTGTTATGATTGTGTTTATGTTATTGAGGAATGTATTGAACTTAATGTTGCTGTTAGCGTTGCGAGAACTTGCCCTCGTGGATCAGGAGGTATTATTTAACATGCCAATGAGTTCCGTGTATCCTGTACTTTATTTTTGACACAACACAAAATTGTTTCGATTTTATATACTTCGGGGTACCCGAAATGGTAGATAATATGGCAAAGCATAAATATCCTAACCTGAGGATCTTCCATTTTATTATTAAACTAGCAAAAATACCCGTTGATTCTCAACGGGAGAGAAAAAACTTGAAAATAATGTAGTACTGCTGTTTATACAAAAGAGAAATGATTTCGAGTAGAAAAAATATAATGAAATCGCTTTTAAATTTATATCGAAAAGATAAAAAATCGTAAACCGAATAATGGTATGCTGATAATACATAGCTGATGGTTTATAATTAAATTGAAACGTAGTGGAAAGCGGAAGGTACCCGTTGAAATTCAACGCGTGTGAAAAACATTGAACTTATTTTATAAGAAAACCACAAATCCTGAATAATAGTGTCAGCTTGGTCATTTAAGGAGTTTTTAACCTATATTTTACGTTGTGTTTATTGTAGTATACACGCCGACCATTTTCCAGGTGCACGGAGAGATAGTTACCGTTGGTCATCTTTCATGACGGGAAACCCAAAAATGGGCCACGCAGACTCATTACTAGTTAAATAGCACCCAGGTTGATAGATGGTCACCTCGTCCCTCTGGTTCTCTTGAGCCGTCTTCTGAGTGATTGACCGCTTCATCGCTTCCCTTGTATACATACATATACATACATATTCAACTACTTTAATGACTTGCGCCATTCAACTTGTTTGAATATGATATATGCGTTTCGTATCTTAATCAAGGTTGGAGAATAGGGTACAATCCAGCGGTTTGAAACATTAAAAGGAACATTTGCAGCAGCAGCCATGTTTATTTGACCTATCAATCCACCGGACTCTGCCCTCGGCATAAAGGATAGCCATAATCATTGGTTACGGTTGCTAAATAAAAAAATCTATGGTGATTCTTAGTGCACTTGCCGATTTACATGCACGATTGTCGTTCATTGAGCAGAATTTCTGCTCTTCTTTCGGGTGAGAAGCATGTAGTGACGTCATTATAGTTTCCACTATCTTAAATCAGAGTAAAGTTTCGAAACAGATGGATGTATATTTGAACCAGATTTATAGTTGTGTACCGACCGTAGGTTGGGTTGGGATGAGATTTGTGCGGTTCTTAGCGTAACCCGAGAAAAACCACGGGGAGTTTACTCATGCGATCGCTGGTGGACATGTCTTTGAGCATCCAAGTCTAACCTTTGTCGTTTTTCATGCAAAGACTCAGTTACTCGCCAAGAAGACATTCCTCAGTCTTAAGAAAACATTTTTCGAAAGATTACACTTTATTCTATTAGCCATGTTTATGGATATATTTTTAAGTCCAAGGAGGGGAAACACAGCGGCGAGTGAAACTCTTTAATAGACAACTCGATGATTGAGTGAATGTAAGATAACTGCACTATAACACTTTTTAACATATATAAATATTTTGTAACGTTAATGATGTGGGAATTAGTCTAAAAACAGTTCACAATCGTAATGAGAGGCAGGCGGTTCCACTACGTGTAATACATCGGAGTATTAAACGATAATAAACAAAGCTGTGTTTGTTGTAGCAAGAGAGGCATTACTACCATTACTTTTCGCTGCACATAATATTCTTGCACGTTTAATTGCTTGCGTAGCCTCTTTAATTCCTTTATGTGAATCGTTTACTACGAAAGTGTTCTCTCGTATACATGCAGTGCCCCTATGAGAGCACCTTTGAGAATAGACTTTGAAGAGTAAACGTATTGTAAATGTGCATTGAATTATCGATTACCCCCCAAAGCAATCTATCATGGGGCTCTTGGGACTCTGGGCCCGTCTAATAAAGATTTCCTTTTTACGTGTTATGATGGGCCTGCAGGAAAACATGATATATAAATGCTAGAGGCATGAATATCTTTTGAAATCAAATCTCTGGTTGTCAATGAAATTTAATTATTGCTGATTTTAGAGAAAAATATGAGATTTTTTAACTAAAAAATAAATTTCAGACAAATATGAAGCCTAAAAAAATCAATAGGAAGAAACTTTATTTATTCAGCCATCCGATAAAAAAATCCCGGCTTTGTATCTTGAGTGAAAGTACTTTTAAAAAGCAAAAAATGAAACCACTGCACCGAACCCAAAGCTTAGCATGGACCACCCCGATGGCATTGGGGGCCCCGAGGGCTTTACAATATAGCCTATGTTACAGCCAGATACCTATATTTTCTATCTACATGACTAATTTCAGCTCAATCGGTCCAGTAGTTTTTGAGTGATGGAGCAACAGACTGACAGACGGACATACAGACACCATAACATTTTTATATATGTATAGCTGAATTACCCCTGCGAAGCTCGGGATAACACTTCCTTTATAAATTGTCATATAAGAGGAGAATCGATTGAAGATAATGAAAATTTTCATTCTTTCGCGTATCCGATAAAATAATTTTTAGCTCCCTATCTTGAGTGAAAGTATTTTTTTAAAGCAATAAACTTTAACCATTGCACAAAACCCAATGCTTTGAATTCCTAATCAGGTTAACTGAGCTAAATCAATTTTAAATGCGTTAAAGACCAAAATCTGGTTGTCAAGGAAATATGCAATTGTTGATTTCTGAGAAAAATGTGCGTTTTTGAAGCTTAAAACGTGGTTTCAGACAAATACGAATAGGAAAAGATAATTGATTGAACAAATTATATACTTCACTGTTTTAGCCATTTAATAAAAAAACCCCAACCCTCTATATTGAGCGGAAGTAGTTTTAAAAAGCTAAAAATGAAACCACTGCACAAAACCCAATTCGTAGCTTAAACCACCAAATGGCCCTTTTTGGGACCTTTTGGGGCCCTGAGGTATTTTTAGATAGCATAAAAACCTTCTCCTTGAAAAATTACATATATGTACCAATTTTCATAATGATCGGTGAAACGGTGTTGAAGTCTATTAATCTCGGACAAACAAACAAAAATACAAACATCCATTTATATATATATATAGAGATAAAATTTTCATGCCATAATATCTCTTCTATTATTCCCTTTATATTCTATAGTAGAAGACAATTCGGAAGTGGAAGACAATTATATATATAGTCGTCTTGTACTTCCGAAAAAGAACCTCTTTCTGCTCACCTGTGGTTTACATTGCTTGTCTTTCTCGATTTTAAGTTATTGGTGCCTTTTACGTACTTATGTTGAGGTTCTACATCCATGTAACATATTTGTTATCACCTTAAGTGTTGCGTCTTTTCCCGTGAATGTATTTTTGTAATACCTTTTCTGCTCACTTATTGCATTAAGCTTCCCTACTGTGTTGTTAATATTACTTTTTTGTTCCTCTCTACAATTACGTCTTTGGTCAGTATTTTCCCTGAACCTTAAACGGTTCCTTTATTCTTAGCTTTTTAATTATTTTAGTGAGGTTTTTCTGAAAAGAGGTGAGGAATTAAAATTGACTTCCCTGGTCTTTACCTAGTTGTTCCTCAATCTTCATAAAGTCTACTACAGTATTTATCACGGTCTTTCGTGCATACAATTGTAGTGGAATTTTCTGCGTTAATTGCTGTATGTTGTAACATATCTAGGTTTCAATTTGATTAGAGGTTAGTACTGCTTAATAAATCAATAATGAGTGGATTCGGTAAATCTAAACTCTAAAAATATACATTAATAATAAGGGCACTCTCTTCTGTGGTATGAACAATTGCATGAAGTTTATCTGTTTTCGTGGAAAGCAATCGCCTTCTATTATTCTTAGTAAGCCATAAGTTACAAATTTAAAAAACGGTAAGGAGTTTATTTCTTAAATTAAAGTATGCTCTTAAATGTTGGAATGGACTGAATGATAGTTTTGATTCGTAATAAGAATGAATTCCTGCGAAAAATTGCGGTGGTCAAGGGTGCTTGAAAATGTTTAATGCAAAAAGGCATACTATAAAATGTATATATCATGATAACACCTTTGATTGCTTTCAAATGCATTACTGTTTAAACTTATGTATAATTGTTTTCACTAACTGATTTTTATTCATAAAATTATTGGGAATATGAATGACATTGATAAATTATCGGCCTGCTATTGTCTCGACACCACTTATGTACGTTTTTCCGTAATTTTTAAGTAGAAAGGCTTCGTTTTTATAATGCATTGCACTTGTATGAGTTGAAGAGCACCTATTACGTTTGAGTTTTAAATATTCTTTTTGCTCTTAAATAACACTCACTGATTACTACCGTACTTATTAATTAATGTTTCGCAGAAACTGTAGGCTATAAATCCAACTCTGTTACTACTCACTGCGAAGGAATTGACAGTCACCGATTTGTCTATGTAATAAAGAGGTTAATTAAAATTAATATTAACCTCCTTAACCTCCAATAAATTAAAATTACCAATCAGTACACACTCTCATAAATGTTACAGCCCCCATACGCGCTTCCCGTGGAGCAGGAGAGTTAAATCGGGGATTACCTTCAGAGAAGAATTTCTCCTTTTGATTGAATGTTTCCGTCAGTGAAATTAAAATACGTCGGATGAAGCTTTTTGCAAGGGCAAAGCCTTCTTTGATGGAAAAAGGATCGCTTCAATCCAAGCAGTGAAACACCAAAATGGGAAGCAAGAGGGTTGATCCTTATATGAGATTCTTTGACTCGTCAATCAAATTTCTCGAGAGTCGGAACTAGTAGATGCATGCCATTATTGAATTAATTGTCCGACTGTTATAATAATTCACGCTCTCTACGAAAAAGTATGGAATTTCGGTCACATATACATACATACTACAAGGAGGCCTTTGTGATCAAATCCAAATATACCTAAAAATAAAGTTCATTGCGCTAACAGTTTAAACTCTGTCCAGGATTGCTATATTGAGGCACATAAAATGGGATTGAATAAAATATAAATTAAAAGTATGTTTATTAATATCTTGAGAGGAAATGCCTCAATCGCCAAATATTATTATTGATATTTATAGCCACATTAAATGCCGTTGACTTTAGAAAATTCACCTTTGCAATGGAAACTAGGAGAATTTATATGTTGTGAAAAAGAGTGATACCTGGATATAGATTAGATGGTAATAGAATTCATGTTATCTGAAGTGAGCTACCCTCTAAATATATCACAGTAAAACCATCGTTTTATCATTGAATGTGTAAGGATTTTTTACCATTTTTTGCCGAATAAGTATGGTTTATGTATGAATAAGTATTAAGTATGCCGAATAAGTAAGTAATTTTATGCTATAAATTAAAATGGTATTTGCTAATGCGGAAATGGCGTTAAGGCATAGGTGTTAATCGTTAGAATTAAAACTGAATTCGTTACTGGGACTGTGAACCTCTATTTGCCTTGATGTACAATGTTCACCATCAAATTTTTAATGCCATTCAGCCGGATTCAACAAGGGAGATGAAAGGGATTGTGGGAGTGTATTGGTGAAAAAAAGATATTGCCCCAAAGGGTTGTCTTCCTTCTAGTCTCAGAAATCTCAATGCGTGCAAACAACTTTCCCTCTTGCCTTCGCCTTATTCTGTACAGCGTCACGTCCAATACCTTATTTAAAAAAAGTTTGGGAGTCAACGGGTAAGTCTTTGACTGAGGGAGACTTGGGAGATGGGAGAGAGGAACGTAATTAATTCAATGAAGCTGATGTTCCATTTCCAATTTTCCTGCGTCTCTGTGGCTCTCCTCCCCCTCTCCCTCCGCCTCCATTTTCCACGCACATCTTCGAGAGTCCGTGTTCTTGTGTTTCATCCTGCCTTCGTTACTCCTCTCCTTCGCCCCACCCAATTTCGACTTTCAGTTGTTTACTACAAATGAATTAATTTCGGATCCCTACGTTCTTTTCCACCACTTTCAAAAAAATAACGCAATATCGTCGGCACCGGATATGCTCTCACGATACAGCCCCAGACCTTGGGAGCAGAGAATGGACTTCAATCATCTCCTTTCATTCTCCACTTTTTTCATGTGTTCTTTTATTCATGCATCATTCATATTGACCCTCAAATTCCGAATGAATGGATAATATGGTTGGCAACTATTCTATTGTTTTACTTTTTCTGACCTTTCAACATCAATCAACTTGTGTTTTGAGATCTTCTCCTGGTCGTCTGTGATAAAAAAATGTTGATCTAGTGCTTAGCCCCAACTCGGATTGTTTAGGGTTGACATGTAAGGTAAAATATATGAGAAATGTTCTATGAAGTAGATTCTTATGAGCCCAAGGCTATCATCATCTAAGTACCCTTTATTTGCGGATTTCACTTCTCTCTGGGATTTTTGTTCGTAAAATGCTTCAATGCTATTGTATACCTATGTTATCCAAAGGTTTTTCTGCTGGCAATCTGCTTTCTTGCCTCCTTAGTTACATTCTTAACTGAGTAAGAAGTGTGCGTCAATGGTTTAAACCAATAGCGAAAAACTTATGCAAGAGAACTTGCTTATTTGAATAGTTTTGCGTCATTTTGAATTTCTGGTAGATGTTGAAACTAAAAAAATATAAAGTATGTCCTGGGTAAGTAAAATTAGGTGTATCTTAAACTGCAGCCCCCATTTAAAGAACATTTTCGTACAAGGCAAATTTAATTTATGCTCAGGAAATGGGAAGGTATATTAAACGCTTATATTTAAAGTTTTTTTAACATCTATTCCATGATTCTTAGGTGTGCAAGGTGGCTATTGAAAACGAAACTTTTCCATAAAAATTAAAGTCTAACATTTTTCAATGTATCAAGTATAATTTAACATGTGACCAAACATTGATATAATTAACAACAGTTTTATTTTATTAAGAGGAATGCTTCAATTAGTTGGATGGAAGTATTCTTTTACGACAAAATCGGTTGAATTACAATTTTTGCAAAATCAAGGTTAAAATCGGACGGCATCGTGTTAGACCTTTCAAATGGTTTGATGCCTAATTGCATTGGTGTATTTTAAGTGAAATTCGTGAAAAGTTGAACAATGAAACTTACAAGTAAAAGAATTATTAGTTCCTTGCATGGTTTTATTAGTTTTTTCTATGGATTAGAATGATTCGTCGGAATAAAGGGGTAGATGGGACTGAAAAGGGAGAAGATTCGCCATATGCGTATCTAAAATGTAAGAGGAAATATGCAATTATGGGAGAGTAAGATGGAGTACCGGTTAAATGAAAGGATAGCAGTTGGACGTACGATGGTCAGTTTGTTTGAAGGGTGGAGAGAGTGATGAAACAGAAAACAAACGAAGCGCGATGGAGGCAGGATTCATCGAAATAAATAGCTGTAGGAAGCATTTTGTGAAGTAGAGTAGAAAACCTGCTGCAGATAAGGAGCTAATAATAAATGGGAAACAAATAAGAGTTATGGGGTGAAGTGGAACTTAAGCTCATATCCTACGGCACATTTTTTCCTGAGATATTCTCCAAAGATCAACTTTTTATTTTATCAACATTTTATCGTGTGACATACAAATTACTCTATTTATCGTACACTATTGTCTGAGGGTCTAATTCCGGATCGACTTTGTTTCTCTTACGAATTAATGTTCAACTAGCTAAAAAATAAGAAAAGTTAAGGAGGCTGCTTGTGGGAAGAGATGAATCATGTAGAAATTATGAGCCACGTATTTCATAGCTATTTCTCGTGACTCAGTTTTTGCGTGGCATGTACAAGTTAAGCAGAAACATTTTTGTTCATTCTGTTTGCAGCAGATTCATTAACTGTGTGTAGTAAGGAAGCTACCATGTGTCATATACAGTGGACCGTAAATTTGTAAACTACCGCCATTTTACTGATGGCTACAACTCCCACTATTTTTTCTCATACCGTGATAATGGACGGTTGGAATTGCCGTACAAGAAATTGTTCGCAATACATAGGTGCGGAAAATTATATCGGGAAAACTTGCGCCGTGGTACGCGGCCCTTAAGGGCGAGCAGAGGGATGATGAAGAAGAAAGAAGAGCATCACGGGAAGGAGTGAGCGGCCAGGAGAAACAAATGTGCAACACGGCGGGGAGGCCGAGAATAAAAAGAGCGCGGGCGAGTTGAAGGAGGGCATGGCGCGCGGCGTGAGTTTAAAAAGACGTAGTGGGGAGACGGGGGTGAATGTTGGAAGAAGGTGAAAAGGAGAAGGGGTGGAAGGTTGCAAAAGAGATGGAGAGGGAGAGAGAGCATAAGAAGGGGTTTGGAGGTGGCTGAGAGAGAGCTCGGGAAGATGAGAGGTTGGTGGGGGCGAGGGCCATGCCGCCTCTTTCCCCCGGCGGCGAAAACAAAGGAGCCACTAATTGCGGAGGCGTTCCGCACAAACACGCCGGGAGGGAACCTGGCCGCCTTATTAATATTCCCACGTCACACCCCCGGGGGTGGCGGCCGAAGGAGAGGGGGAGGAATAGTAGAGTCAAAGGCGTAGCGGATGTGAGGGAGGGTGAAGGGTTCTCTCTTGGGCGGAGGAGGGGGATGAGATGGGGGAAAATATCGCGGATTAGGTTATAAAGCCTTTATGGCCTTTCGCGAGGAGACGAGCATAGAAAGTTGGGGAGTCTCAAAATAAGGGGGCGGGGGAGGAGGGAAGAAAAGTGTGGGTAGGGTGGGGTGAATACGAGAGTCAGTCTTTTGAGGGGGAGGAGTGGGAAGGCTGGGCTCCACTCTAAGAAGTGAAGAGGGGAATGTGACTGAAGTGTAGGAGGAGGGCATGTGTTAGGGAGTTGAAGGTAGGACGGCGTAAAACTATGAAGGTTTTGTGGGTTCATGGGTGGAGGACTTGAGATTCTTGATGGATGTGGGTTGGAGGGAGTGGTTATGTACGTGCATTGTTTGAATTTGAGGTGGTTTTGAAAGCAAAAAAGGGCTCGGCGAGGAGGATAAGGTTCTAAGGTGAAGTGGAGAGGTATGGGGTAGTGTTTTTCTGTTTTTGTGTTTGTGTTGCTCCCCATACGTTTTTCTTCTCGGTTTCTGTTTTCAATTTAAGATAATTTGAAAAAACGGAGGAATTAAGTATCCTATCCGTTTAAAAATAGTCTTTTTTCCTAATTAAAATCACCAATTTGCGAAGGGAAAAATAGTAAAATGAATACCATGCTAGTACTTTATTTCAATCGCGGCATTCGGACATTAGTGCAGTGTGCGTCTTGAAGAAGAAAATTAGAGATTAAAATATTGTCTTTGACGCTGAATCTAAAGCTCATGCTCACAAGTATTTGGCCCAAAAAGTTCTCTTTTATACTTAATCTCTCATGAAAGGAAAAAATTGATCCCGTCCAATAACTTAATGTAAGGACTAAAAAGGGCGTAGCAATGTAAATATGGAAACTATGTTAACATATTCACTAATCGTGATTTCATGTGACTAGGTTTCGATGAGCAGCCTATCGAACTTAAATAGGCTTCCACATATGTTGTCTGTCATGATGTAAATATGGAACTAATAAAAAATAATGATGGGGCTTATGACGATGAGCTCACATCAGTCACTGATCATGTAATATGAATTTTAGAGGAGATGGTAAATCAACACCAGTGTAAAGAATTTAGGAAATGTAAAAACTTGATATTTCCTCACAAATTTGAACTTAATGACTAAATTTTTTAACTCTAAGACATAACTATCCGTTTATATAGTGGCATAAAAGCATCAAAATCGCTGCATCTTCATAAATATCGTGTGTATGCTAATATTTTACTCATGAAAAATGTGCCAGTACCGTTCAAAAGGTACATCCTTTGAATATATCATTGTTAGGATATTAACGTTTCCCTACCTTTGAACATAGTCTTGAGCTGAACTTTATGGTAGTGTTGCCAATACATAGTGGCACCCCTGAGATGTCTGTGGCACCCAATTAAGCTGTGCTATTCTTGTGTCATTCCCCTACAATGAGAGATTTTGAGGGGGATAGAGTAAGTTTCTTTCCAGGAAAGTAGGGGGTGTTGTCGATTGTGGCTAAGTCGAGGGAGGCGGGCGGTATAAATGGATAAAAGGCGAGTGGGTTGAAATCAACTAATTTCCTCCCGCTTTCCGCCTCTGGGCCTCCTCCCCCTTTAACTTTTAATCACTCCCTCCTCTCATCTACCCCCTCCCCTACCTTCTCTCTCTCTCTCGCCCTCCCACCAACATCCACCTTCCCTTTTTCCTTCCGTGCCATCGCCTGGGGCGCATCTTTTGTGAGGGAATCAAAGATTATCTGGACCCCTTGCTGGGAGAATGTTCTAGAATGAAGAGAGGTGGGTAGGGGCGCAGAAGTTTGAGGGGAAATATTTTTCAAGACGGCTTCCGAAGGTGAGGAGGGATGGAAGGTGCTTCCTGGGTGGGTTTTGGCGGGGAGAAAGTTGCGCCGGGGCTCGGAAGTTGGAATGGGACGGTTCTACATGATGAAGGGAAGGGGCGTGCCTCTCTCGCCGGTAACGAGATAAAAGTGCTGAAGGGGAATAACGTCCTACACCTCTTAATCGCCTTGCACACATGCCCCGAGGAAAAATTGCCCCGAAACACTCCCTAAGTGTAAAGATCCTTTCGGTGAGATTAAGGTTAAAGCAAGGAAAGAGAGCCATGCCCTGCGAGGATTAGCTCGGTTTTTATCAAAATAAGATCCGGTGGAGTCTAATTGATAGCCCACCGCGTGGCATTAAGCGAGTCGGTGGGTCTGCCGTAAGGAGCCGCGCATTGACCTACGGTCGTTTCCTCGGCAACTTCAGGAGTTGATATTTTGTAATATATCCTACTTAGCTCAGTTTCAATATGGTGCCCATGTAAAATAGGCCTTCTCGGCGCTTAATCATCTCTTTCCCTCCCATGATGCCTTCCCCACGAATTTTATGGCGTGACATCTAACTTAAGCATCCAAGGTAGCTCATCAAGGAAATTTTTCAAAAACATATAGAAAAGTTTCGACCTAACCCCCTGGTCGTTAAGGATATCATCTGTTTTCATCTCCCGGTGAAAATAATCGTTAAAAGTATACTCGATAGCATTTTTGCTGGCGATAGAATTCGCTGAATTATACTTCAAAAGCATTTACTGAGGGTGGTGGTTACTGAATGGTATTTAATCTTGTATTTCAGAAACAGGTATGATTTTTTACGTTACTGTAACGGTTATTGTAGAACTGCTTGAAAATGTAAACTTCATCACTCCTGAAATATAAGAATATATTATCTGATAATACGAATAATATTAATTTTAAGTAACAGGCGCAACAGTGAAATCTAGGGTAATTGATGAATTTGATATTAGCCACCAAGGAGACCAAAGAATATGCATATTTTATTCCTACGTGTTCAGTGACTGATATTCTTACTATCATGGATCATTTTATGGACTTATCTGTAGTATGATAGAGGCAAAACATTTTTGCGAAAGTAATCTTAATTAATATTTGGCGACTTGAAAACCATCTTCTTGCGTTAAAGGGAAAAGGGTTTATGTCGTAAAACTTTGAAAAATCATCTCGAAATAAAAAAATATTATTTAAAACATTTTTTTCTTTCCCAGACGATTCTGGTGGTCCGCATGTCCCTGCGATCCCGATAAGCCATTTTGACTTGCAATCAGGTTTCGCAGAGGCCGAACCACCAGAACTTGACAGAAACGCCCATATTACATTTCCTTATTATGAAATTAAAAATATCATGACCTAAACAACATATTTAACAACCAACTAAGTGTTTATTTTTGTGTATCACATTTTTGCTGTCGGGAAACACTAATGGCTTAAAATAAGTACTATTAGTGTTTACCGACAATTTTATATACGAAATGCGGCAGACTCAAAAATTAAAATTTAAACTTGTGTTGGCTTATTGATTATCTACTTTGGTCATGACTGGAAAAGTCAAAGGACTAGTTGGTTGTAAAATATTTTTTGCTGTTTGCGGCGTCTCATTTTTCGGTTAGAAAAGATTTTTATAAACTATATTCGGTCTAGTACATGCTGTTTTAGTTTGCAGTACCAGGCTTTGTCGAGAAGTCAGCGCTGGATAAACCATCGATCCTCTCTCTACGCAGAAAGCATTGGCAAGTTCCGGTGTGCGTGGGAACGAATGCATTTGTGCCATTGTGAGCATGAGGAGTGCGTGTGTGCTCTGGGCGCTTCTTGATTACTGTACAGCCCTCGGTCTCTGTCGTCATTCACCGTCAATGCACAAGCGGTACACACGGGTGCAGCTCAACTAATCATGGTTGCCCACGCCAATCTAATCAAAATCTCTTTGGCAGCAAATAACATCGTCGGTGATCACACGATGCGAATAGAGCATCAGTCTCTTAACCCATGAATGACGCGGTCATATCTAGATGGAGATCACCGCAGAGTCCGATTCAAACCTAAACACAGTCCCATCCATTGGGGCCGCCGTCCCAAACTTCGGGGCCCAGAGAGCGGCGAACTGCAAAGGGAGCGAGAGCATGGTACGGTATTGCTCATGGGGGCTTACAAACCAAGGTGATAGGTGACGCCGCTGGGGTGATGAGTAATTGTCGGTTTCTCCGGTGTTCTCTCTGCATGATGGAATGGGTCCGCGTCGAAATGACAAGGCTTATATGCCATGCGCCCGATAGCATTAACGCGGGGATAGTCAGGAGTCGATCGCAATCAAAGCAAATGCATCGCCGAAATGATCACGCAAAATCGTCAATCCATTAGTCAAACGAAAGGCGTAAATTGGGTGCGTGTTTGAGAGTTAGCGCCTTGCTGCCTCTTTGGTTTCTACTCTCCGGAATGCCGTGGGATGTGAACGAGACCATTAAGGTTGACGTAGAGAGGCACAAGTATCAAGTTTTGCCCATTTTGCGGGATCATTTTCCCGAATAGGGATGTGTGAGGGTATTTTTTTCTTTGTACAAAATAGTTCGTATCGAAAAACAAGTGTTTAAAATATCTAGTTGTGTTATTTATAACGTTAAGTTCGCTACTCTGCTTGAAAAAGAGATATTATGACGCAACGCTGAAGAATAAATATCGGCTTAGATTTTGAAGTTACTTCGCAGTAAACATCGTAGAAAACGATTTTAAACCTTGTTTTCGTGCGAAAATATCAAAATAGCAAAAAGTGTATTTTATAGCGCGATGCCTAGAAAACAAGAACTTAGGATGTCTAACAACAGCTAGCATTGGTGTATTGTACTACTTAAGATTCTGCATCCACTCCTCTAATCTCGTGAACTTCTTCGCTTTATTTTAAGAACTCCTTTATACTGTTCCTTATTTCGGGTAATACAAGTGTTGGACTTGCCTCAAGCTCATTTGACGTTTTTCGAAGTCATTACCTGAAATTATGATATTATTTCCTGAATTATCTAATATTCTTCTGACGTTATTTGCTTTTGCACGCGTGTGCGAGTCCAGGAAACTCCGCTATTAATAATTTAAAACAACGCAGACGTGGCACAGTACAGTGACGTCACCGTATGAGGCAACCCTATTTCTAAGTGGTGATACATAGGAGTTTCTGCTGTATTTCCCTGGCGTACAAAGTGCTTTTCGCATTTTAAATTTCTGAATTTCAATGTACCAGCAAATTAATGCCTGTTTTACAAACCTATGGGCGGACTCATTGTGGTAGTAAGAAATGGATTTTGGTGAAGTGAAGTATCTCCTCTCATTCCTTTTGTAGACCCAGAAATTATATTCTAATTAAACTAATTTAAGTGTTGGAACTAATTTAATTGTCTCAGCGTCCGAACATTTGTTTTGATGTAACGTAAATGTCTGAAGAGTTCCTCTACTTTCATGAAGATTGGAATGGTTCTATTTTCCATTTCGTTGTTTGTATCTCATTAAAATATTTGAAGCCTAAAATATTTGGTTCCAATATAAACCAATAAAGTTTTATTTTGTGACTATTTGTGCACTTAATATTACTACCGCGTATTAAATTCTTTTATTAAACTATAATGATTTAAATACTACTATGTGCAGCTGATCTGAGGTTAATACCGACAAAAATACATTTTCGTAGTTACTTCTTGGATTGATACACTTCCTATTACTCGGTTCCGGAAGTATAAACAAAGTTATATCACGGCGGTTCATGTTAAACCATCCATGAGGGGATTAAGCCCGCGACCCAAGGATATGATTATGATGCCTTTCCGCCAACTACGGAGGAGTCGTCCCCTTATGCTTCTTTGACTTCCAAGCGGCCAAGCAGCTTAATTTTAAGCATATTTTACTAAAACAGTGTGCAATACTGTCGTACTATACGTGTTATTTCAATTCTGTACTTCTTTTGAAGAGTTGTTGCAGGGCTTCACTGCGAGATTTTAGTTTGGAAGTGACAGGCAATTATGGAACTTTATGGTATTAAAGAAAGTATATTGCGACTTATCTTCTTCTCTGTCATTGTAATATTCTTGCCTCTTTAAACATGCTGGCTGGTGATATTGAGGTTGTTTTATCATGATTTATATGTTTATATAATATCAGTCTTGACGGATAAACCGAATTAGAGAAAATTGAAATTGAGTGGAAAAGAGTTTAGGTTACGGGCTATCCTTCATATGAGAGAATATTCAGAAAAAGAAAGTCACCTTATATTTTGTCTCATGTTTTTAAAATATAGAGAGGGAACTTCATTTCCTGCTCATCCCTCGCTGGAGGAATACTCATGCTCCAGGCGGGTCCGTTGGTTTTTCATATTTCCCGCGTAGAGATGCTGAGTTGAGAGTCATGTTATAGGGAATCGAAAGAAAAGGAAGAGAATCCAGTGTCGGATGGTGGATAATACAGTAAAGTCTGGGGGAGAACGAGGAGAATCGAACGATGGAGGAGGTTCAGCGAGGGAAATGCGGTCGTAAAACAGGTGCGCCTGGGATGAGGGACGCGCTGCATTAGGGATTGGGGCTCGAAGTCCTCTCTCCCACGCTTTTTATTCTCGCCCAGCCAGGAAATTCGAAAGGATGAAGCTTGAAAAACTGAATAGGAAGAGAAACTGCAGGTGTGTGTGGAAGCGAAGAGGAGCTTACATCCTGAGGGGATGTTGGAGAATTGAAAAGAGGTTTTGGGTCGGTGGCGAAGATTGGAGGGAACGAAAGGAATCGGGTGATACATCCAAATATTCAGGATCGAGTTTCTTGCTGGAGAAATATTTTGTGACAAAAATGCAAGCAATAAGATATTCTGGATTTTTAGGGGTTTTTGGTGACTCTTTTTGTATTCTAAAGCTGATCTGCTCACGGTTATGAGTAGTTTTGCTTATTAATAAAATCAGTTTAAACCTCAGTTTACGAGATCGGTTGGAATGGATGTGAACATAACGTCCCTGGAATATATTATGTGTACGTAATACTAAGACACAAAAAATGAGGTAGCACCACCTAAAAGAAGTAAGAATTGAAAAACTGGGGATATTCAAGGCACGGTTACTACTATTAAGAATCAGGATGAGAACATTAGATGATATTCAGATGATATCTAACCGATAAAGTGATGATGTAAATTCTCCTGGCGTAATGAATTCTCTTGAAATATTGGTCTTTTTTCCGTTGTCCTATCAGTATAATTCAGAGACTCCACTTTTTTCTTTCAAAATTGCACAAAATCATTTGTACAGTAATTCATTTTCTAACAATACCCCATATTTTTTGGAGGAAAAAGGTTTGTATGTTTTATTTGGCTCATTAATTTTTCTTAGTTATTTTCCACTTTCTCAGTTGCTTATTACAACTGTAGTAATTTGTGTAAATGGACGAATCATAATATAATTCCTCTAAACGATTTATGTATAATATTTTAATAATAATAGTATGTTTGCAATAAATTGTCTTTTATACAATTATCTTCCTTTTAAGTAAGCTCAATTTACCGTTTAAAATTATATGAATTATTTAGCACAGAATCACATGCTTCATTTGCCTGACAATTCTTATGACAATAACACATAGAATGTCCAGTGAAAAGAGCATCAAAAGGTTTAAGGCGGTCTTGTATTGTAAATATTTTTTTATTGTCTCAATGATTACTTTTCCGCGTCAAGTACTTACTTAAAAGTGCGTAGCATTGCACTAATTACCGCTGGCCAAACATCATAAATAATAAGCCAAGTATGTTACTGAAAGATTACTAGTAAGTAATGCACAGTTATTACAGGATTTTTTTTCGAAATATTCTATATTATCTTGTATTATTTTAACGAATGACCGTTTTGAATGAATGAACGTAAGCCTGTCGAGTAGTTGAGGGGAATTCACTAGCTAAAACTTGATATCAAAAATCCAAAATATGCATGCCTTAAAATGATAATTATCGTGTTTTTAACAATAGTGCTGCGGCAATAAAGGGTACAAAATTTAGAGAAATATGTGATGCATTCATATTTGTGTTATCCTCTTTAAATTGCTTGAATAGACTGAAAAATTACTGTCAGCGCTTCGATTTACCTAAAGACCTATCCTCTATCATTCCTTCTAAAATTTCCAGCCATTGCGATTTCCAGCTTTTTTTAAATTATCACGTTCTTCAGTGATAGTTCTTCCAAATTTTCTCCTATTTTCCCCCCTAATGTATAGCACCTTCATCTGTCTTTCTTTTGTTTCATATTAACCTCTACTTTTCCTCGAAAACCCCGTGTCGAAAATATCGAACCACTCTTCTTTTTTCTGGAATCGCAGGTTTCAGACTCATGCACCAATACAAAAGTGTATACTTATTTTTTTGCATATGTGCTTAAAGTTTCTTTTATCAACCTCTCCTATTCCGTAAATAATAAAGTAAATATATTGGACCAATATTTTTGTAGACCGTGCTGCATTGATTCTAAGGGAAGTCGACACAGTTTTATATTATTTTTTTGCAATCAACTCGTTTCCCAAGAAAAACTGGCTAATAAAACTGTTACTGATGGACTCCCTTAAACTAATATTTTTCAGATCATTGAATCCGAAGCGTGAGCATTATTTCCTGCAGAAACTCGTGTTTCATTCCAAGGAAGCATAAAGGGTTTCTGTGAAAAGACGTTCTGGTCTGGAATGGGTAGATGAAAGAAAGACCCGGTGTAGGAAAGAAGAAGGCTTTTTAAAATGAGAGCGAGGGATTGAGTCGTAGATGGAAAGAAAGAATGTTGCAGAGTGAAAGAGAAGATGGGTGTAAGAGAGACTGGGTGAAGGCAAGGCTTAATGCTGAGGTAGCATCGCTCGTTGAAAGAAAAGGAGAGGTGAGGGGTTGTGAGGGGAAGCGATACATGGGTGAGAGCGAGGGAAGGAGAGACTGTGAGGGTAAGAACCGCGGTGGGAAGGGTGGCAGAGGGAACCAGGCGTAATTAGGCCCGGTCTGGAACTTTTAGAAGGAAGAACACTGCCTAAAGGCGCGGGTTGCGCGCACACTACGTCTGTCTTTCCTCGTTGCTCCAAACACAACCTTATTCTCACTTCCCTTCCCTCATCCTAACCCTCACCTTCTGCACACACTTTACCTCACTCCACCCATGCAAAAGGTTTCATCCCCTCGTTTTCTCCTTAACCCGTGCACGAGGCACGAGCCCCACTCACCGTATTTTCTACCTCTTACGCCTTCACCCCTCGACCTAGGCACCTTCACCTTCCTCTTCTCCAAACCCTCAGAAACCTTCCTCTTACCCTGACACCATATTTCTCTCACTTTTGCGCCAACTACCTCACCTCCACATTCCTACCCCTCCCTATACACCTTGCGCAACGTAGCTCACTCGGCGTGATTTATTTTTACTTCCCAAAGACCTCGTCATCAAACTTTCGTTTCATCTCATACAGCTTTTATTTGTTGAGTTTTTTACTTCTGCTGAGAGGATGTCGTCATGTTTCCATCACGCCACTGCTTCTATTGTTTGGTTCCCTCTCAGACGCTTCCTAACAGTAGGCTTTTTCTTTTAAACTTTCCCCCTTGGTATTTAAAAAAAGACTTTCCGTGGCCATGACGGAGATATTAATGCTTTCCTTTTTTCCCACTTGCTCGACCAAATTCGGGTGTATACATATTTCGTCTGTCATATTTAATTTTTCAACTTAAAGTATTTTGTTAAAATTAATTGTAGGACCCATGTTGCCTCCCCGATGTCCAAATTGACTTGCTTCTCTCAGGTCTCTTTACCGGTTTTGATTTACACGAAAGTTTGCTTTTGAATTTGCGTTTGCTTTGGGGAATAGGACCTAACTATCATTTTATTTGTCTTAATAACCATAAAATGCTAATGGATAAGATCGAACTTGGATCTGACTAACAAAGCAATCTTCCGGAGCTGAAGTATAAAACAGTCGGCATGTGTTTTCTTGTACAAATAAATGTTACATTGTCACGCGCACGTGTGAAAATATATACCTATACCTAAGCAAATAAATTCACCACGAATTTCTTTCATATAATTTAACTTGATCTAGATTTGAACCCGGATTACCCAACTACCAGTCAAATTTATTACCCAGTTACAACCTGGTGTTACTACACTAGTCACAACATCAGTCGTTATAAAGCAACAATATTGGGCTTATCCTCCGCAACAGTGGGGTAGCAAGTCCGACAACACCCTTTGTGTTACAATGGAGACAGAAAACGAATAATCAAATAGCCCCGTAATTTGCACTGAACTATAGTGGCTTAGTGGTGTAACTGGCTAACACACCTCAGTGACATTTAATAGATGCGGGATTTTATTCCTGTCGTGTCAAAACATTTTTTTCGCGGATAATTTACTATATTCGGTGTATAACTAAATGGTGTTGATTAACTAGATCAGGTAATTGTTTTTGTCATGCGATGACGATAATATTACAATATTAAACATTATACTGCTATACCTCGGATTTAAGATATGCATACGAGTTACCAGTATCATGGAATCTAAAATGAAAGACTTCTCACTTCTAAGATGATGAAATTTGAGTATTTTTTCAAAAGGACGGATAATCGTATTTTACGCACCCAATATGAATAATCTCCCGCAATTTTGTGGTGTTATTTAATTGCTAAAAGTAAAGAAAAATTGTCACTTAAGTATATTCAGTTTTTAGACTGGAAGCAATCAATATCGCCTATGTATTTTCAAATTCGAATTTTAGAGACTTAACTAAATCCAATTGAGATATTCTAATGCTATCATTATTTACGAATACGAAACTCGAAGGGAAATCTTTGTAGGTTTCCTGCTTCAAAGCACGAACTTCAGGTCCAAATGTTCGTATTTAGCTGTTAAAGTCTACAGTTACTGTGACGCACCTAAGAACTAGTTATCATAACCTTTATGAAGCTCTACATTGTGTAAACACAGTCAATTTCGGTTCTAAAGGGAATTTATTTGAAAACTCCCTTTACCAAAATATTTACCCCCCCCCCCCCCTTTTGAGTCGTTGTTTACTCTGTAGGAAGAACCCACCTCATTCGTTTTCTGTCTTCTGCTTCCTATTTGGCTGGAAAAGTCGATGAGGCGCTTCCTTTACCCTCGCGTTTGCACAATTTATTTTTTTCATCGTGAATCATGCTCATCCCATCCTTTTCAATACATTCTTTCTTTCCGTTATTCTCTCACCTTATCCTCCTCTTGCCCCCAACCGATCAACCGACACTCGCCAGCCTAAAACCAATTTCTCTCACCACCACCCATTTATGTTCCCCTCATATAGCGTACACACACACTCTGATATTTAAAAGTCCCTGCATGACTCGATAACTTCCTTATACATATTACTACCTTTAACATCTAATCACCTCCTTTCTTCAACAATTTTTGACTCGGCCATCACCTCTCCTTGCCATATCCTTTCTACCCCTAGCACTTTCAGTCCCCCAACCTCCACTCCCTTCTTCCTACCTCTCATACTTGATGCCTGATTATCTCCTGGGGCGTCTCTCTAAGGTTCTCAAGACGGCGCGGGTCGGTGTGTGTCGAAATGGGTGGAGGGGCGGGTGGAGGGGAGATAATAGAGAAGAGGGGCTGTGGACGGGGGAGGGGGGGTATGGCGTTGTAGGCTGAAGGTTTTCGCGAACAGGCGGGGAGGGTGCTTGTCTTTGAGGTGTTTTTATAGAGTTGGCCGGATGAAGTTTCACCCCTCGCTGGAGTCTGGGCGAGTGCTTAAGGGAGAAGGAGATGATGAGGTGGTCTCCTCCAAACTAAGATGGGGTAGGGAGGACTTGGGGGAACAGAAGGGGAATGCCAAGCGGAGAAGTGAATGGGGTAAGGTGAGCTCCAGGATAGGGGTGGGTAAAGACTTTGTAAATAGCATGGTGGTTGGTGAGGGTTCAAAGCGCCGATTAAAATACTATTTGAGAGTAAGTCACCCGCACTTTTGTCTTTTAATTCTCAATTTTGAATATCGAATGCACTCTGGACGGTTTCTATTTAAAGTATCTGAAGAATTGACCGACATTATGTGTTTCTCTAGGATTTTCCATTCGTATCGGTTATACCACTCCATTAACTATTTGATCCAATACATGCCTATGTCAGGGTGAGTAATTTAGCTTGTGAGATTTTATGAGGTTTAGTAAGACGTATTTTCTATATATTTAAACGAGCAAATGTAGATTGCCTAACTTCCGAGAACGCTTTTCTTCTGGTAATGCACACGCTATACCTCACTATTTCAGTATATTTAAGAAATGGATTATTTAGTAAAGCATTTATGTGCTTTGGACTTGCTTTACTTGTACATCATTAAAAAGAATACGGATTTTGCATTATGCTGAGAGTTAGAAAAAGTTTCTGCTCTCTGAGAATTAGATATTTTGATACGCGTGCACATTAGTCGGAAACAAAAGAACAATGGTGCCCTATGCAGCAAAAAACATTTCGTCACAATAGTTACCTTGTATGATTGGTCACGTTCCTACATACTTCACGAACCGATATAATTATTCTAGGAGTGATAAGTTTGCTGCAACTTAGGAGCTACCATACTATTGTTACTTTTATCTGGAAAGTAGTTTCACCCATCCTAAACTGATAATTTAACTAACATGATAGTTCCAGTAAATTTTAGCATGCAACTTTGATGCGTCAAATTTTAATAATCTCCTCATCATCATTTTATTTTGTCTTCCCGTATCTATTGCATTTTTAGAAAATGGCGGAAAAAAGCGTGACGAGTAAATTTGTTGAATGAAGAGCTTTTGGAAGAAAAGATACTTACTAAAGAAGAGAATTGGATAGCGTGGTGTTCCGTTGTGAGCACACTTGCACGTAAAACGTATCTTAAGGCTGATCCCCTGGTACTCATCCCCTGATATTTTTAGCCAAATTGTCGCTCTGCACGTCATAGCCAACCGGTACCAACGCGTACAAGCTGGCACCATTGTCGTTCAATCACGAGTGCTATTCACATTCGTGTATCATCACGTCTCCCGGTTACCTAGTCTGTTATGTACAAGAGCGCATTTCTTAACTTTATTCTCAGATGGTTTTTGTTACCAATTTCGATTTATTAAAGTAGCAAAGTTTGTATCAAACGTTGTAAACCATAATACTTAAGCGTTTATTGTTGTTGAAATATTGTTGAATGTTGTATAATACGTATATTTAATCCTGATATAGCCCTGAAGAAGCATAATAAATATGGAATTAAGAAGCTGTTAATCATGAATTATTAGACCTATTTCTCCACAGAAGATAGAATTAACTTAATTCTCTTGCAATTGACTTTGAAACTAATTTCCCGCGGGAGATTGTGTAACGTAAAGTACCAGTAAATGCGCATACTTATATTAAAGAAGACTTTAATAAAGGGTTTTTATCTGGTACAATCAAAATGAATTCCCATTTAGCAGTGACCGGAATGAATTCCTGCTCTTTCGCTGATAGTATTCACCAACATTTAACTCTCAATGTAAATAAATAATTATGATTATAATTATTAAACGTTCACAGAACAATTTGAAACACAATGCATATGATTTGGATTTATTTTAATAAGAAAATAGTTAGGGAAATAAAAAAAGCTTGGTGATTAGAGAAAGTGTTCGCAAAGTGTGAGGAATTAGCGTGATAACGGAAAGAACGTACGACGCCAGGTAATCAAACGTGCAATTGAGAGGCTAATACAGATATGCGATAGACATAAAATGTGTGTTTATGTAAAGTTGTAACACCACCAATCTGAAGCGAAATTTATGAAACTGCTGTTATATATTCATGCCTCTTTTTTCATTTTCGGAAGACAAAAAACTTCTACAGAATCTTTTCCCCGGTCCCAAATTTTATGCACCGGTGAAATTTATCAATTAATCAGAATGTCACGATAATATTAAAAATTGCACAAAGTTTCGCTTGCGGCCATTTATCGGTCGCGGTTAAAGGGCTATGAAATGAAAATAAAAAATGTGCACAGAAAAACATAAAAGTAGGTCCGATATATGCAATTTTCTAGGAGAGATCCCTCATTTCTTTTTTTTTTAGCATTAATATTCGAAAAAATATAAGTATTATCTCCGATACGTATTGTTTTTTTATTTCTTTATCGAGATCGCTCCGATTCTAGTGCGGAAAACACACAAATACAAGCGCACAAACAAGGTCGCGCTTTGCCAAAAAAATATGAGAATAAAATAATATGAGAAAAAATATAAAAGACCGAGCGGATTCCTGCCCTGCCTGCATCGCATCGAAATCATTCTCTCTCCTCTTTCTCATCCCTTCGGTCGTTCCTCTCCAATTCTCTCGACAAACCCTCCGCAACTCTGCTCAAGCGAATGCGGCGTCCACTGGTGTGTTTGTTGCGCACCGCGGTCCTCTTTTCTACTTCTTCCCCTCTCCCTTCCCGTCTCTCTCTCATATATGAATCCGTTCGAGCCCCGAGGACCGATTTTCCACACACAAGCACACTCACTGATGCACTTGCATGCACGAGAGTACAGTGTCAGGGGGACAACAGGTGGGAGAGGGAAGATGGGGTGAGGGGTAAAAGGGACATGGGGATGGAGGAAGGGATCCGGGTTGTTCTCGAGGAGGAGTTTCCGTGGCGTGGCCAGGAGGGAGAGCTCATTGCCTCTCCGCATGCGTCCCCAACTTCTTTTGATGGCGGAGACACAATAGATTGTACCCCATCACCTATACTCTGCTGAAAGACAACAGCTCTCAAATCATAGTGTTTAATGTCACATGCAGTGGTACTCAAGCACTCAAGTAAGTGAAATAGTTGTGAAGCTTTAACTTAAAATGCTTTAATAGAGATCGATTTTCGTTGGGGCAGGTTGTTTATTTGGCGTGATGATCGAAATTTTTAGCCATGAAGGATATGTGGGTGGAATGTTAAAAAAAACTTTATATTGGGAATGATAGTTAGGTGAGGAGAAACCCGGTGACAGCATTAGGTTTTTCAAAATGAAAAGCGCCAAGGGGTACCATGCCATTCGACGGACGGAGTACTGCATATAAAGTTTTCTGCATATGACATCGTTAAGCGCTTTCTCTTAAAAAATTTCTCCAAAGCCGGGATTTGAACCCAGGCTCTCTGAATGAGAAGTCATTATTCACCCTGTTTCCTAGGTTTTAAAGTGTCTTCGTCTGTATTAATTATTTAGAAACATCGGCCAGAATGAAAATATTTTAAGTTGAAAACTTTAAATCACCGTTGGTCATTGGATAGCTCTTGCTGATATTTAGTCCAGTTCCTACCGCAATCCACACCTTTTGTCTAACATCAGTTTCTTCCTATTTTTCAGACATTCTACCCCCCCTTCTCAATAAACGCCCGTGATTCTATTTTCCTACACTTCGTAACCAGCTTTTTTGTCACATCCTTCAATGTTCCATCACGTGAAAAGAATCCTGCCTCGTGCTCGGTTTACTCTTCTAGCCTCTTCATATATTCTCCATTGATTTACACTCCTCCTTAACCATATAAAATGCCTTTTGTAACGTTCCTCCTGGCATAGTTTCTCCAGTCATCTTCAAGCCCATCTCCCTGCTGTTCCTATCGATGTTAGTTATCAGAACAGTATTGATGGACAAATAAATATTGAAACAGGGAAATAGATTAATATATTGAATAGCTTGCGATTGTAGGGAAGCTAATGCATATGTGCAAATAGTCGTATTGGGTTAATGAACAATGCCTTGAATGCACAGGAAACAGCCATTACTTGAAAATATGCTACTGTACCTAGTTCTCTGAATCAAGGTGATCTTGTCTATCTGATATAATCCAAATGCACCGAGCACTAACGCATTGTTATACATCATTCGAGTGAATCACACCTGATGTTAGCCTCATTACGTGAATAAAAAGGCTTATCTCTGAATAGCATAAACACTTCTCTGAATAGCATAAACACTTCTCTGAATAGCATAAATACTTCTCTTTTCTGTATAGTGATAACCTTTGTAGAGAAACTGTTTTAACCTTTACGCGCGCACGCCATTTGTTTTAACCTCACTAGTGCTTCCGCATTCGTAAAACGTTATGCTCACTAAGGGAGCCGTATTTTTACATAAGCTCGTATTATTTAAAATCTTAAATATCTGTTGTGATATAGAAGTCTCCCGCGATTTCAATTGATTATTCTAGGTTCTGATAAACCATTGATATTTTTATTGTTTTCTAGAATTCCGGAGTGCCAACTAAAGTTTTGAAAATATCATCTCTGAGCTATTAATTAACCCAGCCTAATCACGATTTACATTTGTTTTGCGTCATCTAGGTCATCCGCAAGCGTCAATGGCCAAATTTTCGCAATTTCAGTAATTTTAGGAAACCCCTCGAAGCTCTTGGAGTTCTCACGGCGAGAGTTGCGGCTTCCAGCTGGTTATCCGCTTAGCCTCAGAAGGCATTTCTACCGTAGCTTCCGCGAACGTCCGTGTCACCAGCTCATGTGATTGCTACGGATTACACGCGTAAGAAGCTAGTTGTGACAACAAGGCATCGGGGATGAGATGGTGTTGCAGATGGGTCTTTAGAAGAGGAAGAGAGGAGACGGAAGGGAAAAGGACACTCCTTCAATGGGGACATCTCCTGCACTCCAATGAGAACCTGTTCGCTAAGGGATTGAGTTGTGGAGGAGGAAATGGTGAGGATATGCGAGGCGGGTATGAATCATGAGTGGGAATCATAAAACCCGGTTGATAGAGTAAATTGAAATGTGGTACTATAATTATGAGGGCTGAAATATATTCATTATTTCTCGGTTAACTGATTTTCTAAGATCAGTTGTAATTGAGTCCAATGTGAAGTAAAATTTAAAATTTACAGAGATTCTTAATGCTCATGTTCACAAAGTACTCTCTAAAGAGAAATTTATCAAATGATGAAAGCGTAAGAAATAGAAAAGTATGAGTTAAAAATTAGGTTGTGTGAAAATAACTTTAATTTAACCGTTTCCTCTGAAATTAAATGATTCCAATTGTTTTTTCGAGAAGTTGTTTCTCGCCAATTGATTGGTCCGCCAATCCGCATTAAATGTATTGTATAAAACATTTAAAGGTTAACAGGTAGGTCTGGAAACTATTTATTGTTGCTTGCAAGCTGACCGGTGCAATTAATTGGCTCAACTATTTGCTCTCACATAGTGTGTACTCAAACCTTTTCAAGCTCTGACAGATGTTCAGGAGTATATCAATAAAATTGTTTCCATCCTGATAACTCTTAATACGGCTTGATCAACTTCTGGTTCAAGGGTCCCGGTTGGCGCATATCATAAGACAGGAGGTGCAGCCTAACGCTTGGTCTCTTAAAGGTTAAGTCCATGGAACCATTTGGCGTGGGGTTTCGCTGCCTATCCACATAACGTTAAAGAGATGGGATGGTTCGCACTCTTTGGAAAAGGTAAGGATCGGGATTCGCGATAGTTGATCAAAAGATATGTATGGAGGCATTGAGGAGGGAAAATTCTAGACGGGTCGAATGTGCACCACGGGAAGGGAAATGTGGATTCTGGGGTGTGCGTGAGAGGTCAGAGGATCATGGTAAATGAACCGAGAAAGAGAGGGATTTAACATGCAAGAGGGTTGGGTATAAGACGGAGTGGCTCCGCCGAAGGAAAGGATAGAATCTCGCGTTCTCATGCATCAGGGGCATCTTTCAGTACATTAATTCAAATAGGTTGTTCTTGCAAGGCAAAGGGGCCGGCTGAAGGATTAATGTGCCAGTGTTGTGCGGTGAAGTCAGTCGTTACGAAGGAAACTCCACAGGTCTTGGCCCTCTTAATGGCGAATCGTCGGTGAAGTTTTAAGAGCGGGCAGAGTCACAATTGAGGGAAGGATGAGGATGGATATAGGTTAAATATACAATGCTGTCTAAGTAAATGTGCCCATTTGTCGTACTGTTCCGTCTCCATAATCTGAGGCCATAAACTTTAATGTAGCGGAAAATCTATCGGCTTATCTTCATCTACTCGTTTACAGTGGGACGTGGCTAAAGTATATCTGCCTGAATCCAAGATCAAGAAATACCGAGATAAAGATGAGGAAATGGGCGACAAAATACCCTACAGTCGATAACAAGGTTACATTGGACAATCACCGGATTTGTGAACACTAAATTTATGCGTATTTAAGGTATTAGTGAGAAATCAATGAAAATAACAGATTATTTCTTCGGTAAAGGCTTTCAAGGATATTGGTTTGCTACGGGCTGAATACCGTATCCGTAAATTGCTATTGTTGTGTCTCATATCACGATCACCAGTTCGAGAGGGACATGAAAAACTTAGATAAAGGCAATGATAGCTCTTATTGAATGTATGTATTATGAGTTGCTAATATTGGTGTCGTTTTAATAAACTGATAACTCAAATAGTGTACCCTCGAAAAGTGATTTATGGTATATTTCAGTAGTGTGTACACATGAGCATCATATATTTTACATTTTTAGAAAATATAGTTTTTTCTTTAAAAAATAACGGATTATGAATAACCTTCACGTTTAAAGGCGTGGTATTTCATATTGGAGTAAATCATTAACTTGGTGTAGTCCACACGCAAATTTTACTTCTTATCCGGGTTTCAACTTACAATCATTTCCAAGGAAGCCTTGAAAATGACCTAGTAAGTTGAAACCCGGATTGGGAATAAAATTTGAATTTGGGCTATACCAAGTTATTGACTTACTCCGGACTATAGATAGTTTAAGATTATTTTAATCTGATAATAGGATAAAAACATTAAGTCATTAATAAATGAAAATGACGAAATGTACAAAAAGTTAAGTGCAATTAATAATAGCAAACATTATAGTTAATTACGACGCGGGGTTCTCCCAGCATATTTCCCATGCATTTTTTTCAGTTTCTAATCTGCGTCATTCTATTTATTCCTATGTTTTCCATGATGCACAACTATGATTAGACCTAGAATTTGGACTGTAAAAAAAGAGAATGAAGGATTGTGGTGAAAAAAATAAAATACTGTGCTTAGGAAGGTGAGGAAGGGAGGACTAAAGGATGTACGGAAGACTCAGATTTTATACCTTGATCAGGTAATAAGTGTTGGTAGTATGCTGAAGGTCGTGATACCTAGGAGGGAGTGTTTGGTGTGCGGAAATCCGGGTGGAAGGAAACCCGCTATTTGGATGGGATGAAAGACTATGGAAAGTATTCCAAGCGAAGAGTAAATTCTATACAGAAGTATGTGTTACAGAGTATAGCAGCACAAACTGATCTTAATCCCATTGGGTGGGATACCCAGAATTGTACTCGCAGCCTTGAAGGCTTAAATTGGCCCCTAGTTCGAATAATTGTTCATCCATAATTTTTGTATATTCTGCTACATGATCTACTTGGTTTAATATTTACCAAAGCTGCTATATTCTTCAAACAGTTATTGAGAATAGATTAATATGTTAGTCCTCTTTCGGATAGTTTTCAGGTCACCTTTTGAAACTCTGGCTGAACTTTGAAAACGGAAAAAATAAAGAGAATGAATCATACAAAATTTTCTAAATTCGATTTTCGGTCGCCGTTCTGCATGCTTTGGGAAAAAAGAAGACTCCTGCTGCTGCTGCAGAATTCGTGAATTTAAAATTATGCATTGCAAAATTATTGGCCCTTGTCATTTCCGTCATCAATCTTTCCGACTCAATGTGGAATTTATTTTTAAATTATTTCATGTTAAGTAGACAGCAGTATAAATGTCTCCGTGCCCTCTTTTGTGACACGAGCGACTGATAAAAGGCCCGACGCTCATTAGAATAACATGGCGCGTCGAGGAGAGATAGTAGTCCCTGGCGTCATTGGCCTGATAAATGGGTCAGCGGGCCCTTTCTCTCTCTCTCACCTCCCCAATACTTCCCCATCCGAAACTCTCCACTGCTTAACCTCCCTCTAGCCGCGCCGCTACCCAGTTCCCTCCTCCATCCCGCACCCTCTCTCTCTCTCTGTGTAAGCAATCCCGGCGTGCACTCCGCCTCGCGCCGCGTAATCCGATCCGTATCCCCGAAAAAAGTGTGGGAAACAGTGAGGGAGAGGCATGGAGGAGACTTAGGTAGGGATGGCCGAGGATGTGAGCGGGACCACGTAGATATTTCCCGCAGAATCCAGAGGTGACAATGGGTAGACCGCGGCAGAGTGCTTCCCCGGGTTCACCCCCCATCCCTCCCTCGAGGGGCCCCCAATCGCCCGTCCCTCTTAGAATCCATGTGGGCCAATGGGTGGGGTGAGTATCGGCGATGCGGGGAGGGGGATGGGAAGAGTAGCGGCAGTAGATAGGGCGCGAGGGCTGAATAGAAAATTTGTTACTTGGCCCGGGCGAAAATGGGGAACTGTGGTGGGGGAATGGATGGGGTGTAATAGGGAGAGGGTTAGAGGAGGTGAGAACGATGCGGAAATGCGGTTCAGTGGCGGCCGTGGTCAGAGGACTAGTGGCACACTAGTGTGTACCCACGGTTTAGGGCTTTAAGGGCGGAATTTATGGCGCCAGATAGGTTTGGATACGCAAGTGTGGAGGCAAATATAGAGAGGTGCCTAGGAAATAACCCGAGTGAGATCAAGGGACGTGATTCTCTTTTCACTTATCCCTGCGTTAAATCTGTTTATTCCTTGACGATTGTCTGCGTTGAAATAATATTCTAGCTTTGAAAATGCCATTCAGGTAGTCAATGATAGGATATTTATTATCAATATGTTTCTTTGACTATTTTCAGCAACCACCAAATAAAGTTTGCGAAATGAATTGATTTTAAGAGCTTTTGAATGCTGAAATAAAATTTACATCTCAGCCTAAATGTGGGTTATCTTTACTAACCAGAAATGGAAGTTAGCGGTTACATCTTCATTTTAAGTATATTATATTATTTTAAGGAAAAGCATATTTCATTTGAATAAATCCTGGTAATTATCTAATAATTCTCAGGTATTATTGTTGGAAAGCTAGCGATGTAGGTGTGATCCAATGATAAAATGTTTTTATCGTATTTTAAAGTATTTGTAGGTATATGTTTCATTATCTGCTATAATTCTATATCTAGTACTTTTAGTTTTTTTCCAGCTCGGTAAACTGATTGTGGTAGTGATAAACTGAAATCGTTTACTCCAACATCAATGTAATAAGCAGAGTGAACATATTGTATCCAGTATTTTGGCTTATATTTCTTCAAAGTTCTGTATCTATGGAATTCATAGTTATGAGATATACTTCATGTTACACCGTCTTATGTTTTTTAACATGTAATGATAAATTAAATTTCAAATAATGTTTCTTTAAAAGGATAATACATTATCTTAAAGTCATTATGTATTGGAGTTAGGTGTAAATTCGAAGTAATGGGAGATTGACGTAAAAGGAAACTGCTTATTTTCGGAATAAATTATCCCTCTTGGCTTATTTACTTCCAATTCTGTATCTTATATCCATTTTCATCGCGCAGGAAAACAGAAATAAGAGGAAAAATAGTTAACGTTGTCAATGGTAAAAATCTCCAATGCACCGGCGACATCTTTCTAAAAATAGATAAAAATACCAGCATGGGAGAAAGGTTTGCTTAATTAAAAACCATATAGAAAAAAAATTTATGATTTTAGTGGATTAGATATTTAGGTGAATGTCTTCTAATGCCGTGTGGGTTTTACTTTGGACTCGTCGTCATCAAACAGGTATTTTACCGAATGAGGCAATCTCGTAAAAGTGAAATGAAAGAGACATTCTTGACAGCTACGTGCCTCACACTGATGACACTTTCTGACGTAGAAATATTCTAAAAGCTATTGGAAAAATGTGTAATAAATATTCATAGCCTTCATAAGGAGAACCTTCCACCCTGCAGACACGTTTAGAATGATTACAAAGCCTGAAAGTAACACTGGTATGGCGAATAGGCACGAAACTAACACGTTGATTATCTTAAATCATAAGAGATTTTTGTCTTCATGATGAGGTGTTCGATTGATGATGATTCTCCTCCTTGTTCCTGAAAGTAAAATGAGACGTTCCGAAGAAACCGGGGAGAAGAGGCAGAATCAGGGTCGAGGACAAAGAAGTGGAGTTTTTTGTACAGAAAGAATGTGTTCAATAGAGCTGCAGTGGGAGACTCACGGAGAGAGAGGGAGGTCGAGGACAGCTCTTTTCCCTTTACTCCCTCTCCGTGCTTCCGTCCTCTCTTCTCGCAAAAAGAGCAGCGGGCACTGCGCACCAGAGTGCAGCACACACACATACAGTGACGAGGGCGAGCGAGCGGCGGATAGGACCCTTTAGTAGTCCCATTCCCTCCACCCTCACACCCTCTCCCTTGCGGATGGCGTTTCACTTCCGTAGCTTATCCCCGCGACCGCTTTAGACGACCCCGCTTTCTCGCCCACCCCCTCTCTCGTCAACCCACCCACCCGTTACCCTCTTCCGATTCAATACCACGCTTTTCGTTCCTTCTAGCGATTCCACGGGCTCTCGGGCTTTGCGATTCGGTTCAAATTTTTATGTCATCTATATGTCTATGTTATTTCTACGTGATTTCAATTTTTCAAATCGCGAAAGATGCGATATATTAATACATATTGCGGCAGTATTATAGACATCAATCCTTAGATTAGATTTATGCAGATGGTCGCCCAATTATCGTCTCCGCTAAACGCTTTATTCCTTCATACTTCGATATTTTGGAATGCCTCATGATATGCTTGACGTATTGCATTCTTGGTCTTCCTTGGAAATTCTTCTAATTTATTTCTCTTTCAATTATTGTCATTCTTTGGCTGTTAAATCCCAATATGTTCCCAGTTTTTTTTACTTAATAGAGCTTCATTATGCTTATATTGTCTCCGGCTTTTCGTAGGATTTCTTGATTAATGGTTCAAACCGCCGAATTGGTTTTCATTATTTTTCGATGGCACCATATTTCCTATGTTTCTGCTGCTCTTAGCGACGAAGATCGTCAGCTATGTAGGAAATTTATCCGCATATCTTTTTATGAAGATCTTCATTACCCACGAGCTTATGTTGTTAGCTGATAGTCGACTCCTCTTTGATAAAATTCCTTTTTTGCCTTGCCTAGTCTGTACACTACTGATAGCTTTTTCCATTACAGAAACTTCTGCTATGCATAAGCTTCGTATTGCTCCAATTCTCACTTTCCAAGAACCCCTATGATTTGGTCTTGTAGTATTTGGTCTCTACAATGAAAAAACTTTAATTATGGCTTTTTATATGAACTAGAAAAATGCTAAATCTAAAATAGTTTATTTCAGTAAAATCGGTGTTTATAGGCTTCTTAAATGTACTCAGGAGGTGAGTTAAACTGCGAAATTCGAGAAACACTCCTTATTTGCAACTTGCAACCCCCGCATGTCATTCACGTACCATGAGGTTAAGAAATGAGACTACGTTTTCCAGTTACTTAAAAAATAATTAGGAGAGTGAAACATAACAAATAGGTAAATCATTAAAACAGTTATACTTTCCGGGAAACATCGTTACAATAATCGGGCAAATGAAAAATGCCAACTCTCAATTGATTGAAAAAAAAATCTTATCTTCGCTACTTTCTTCCAGTCAAATTGAAACATGAAACCTTTTATCAAACGTTTCAGATATTTAATGTTTTTTTTTGTGTTGCCCATTTAAATCTCATGCCTCCATTTGTCGATGGGTTATAAAGGACCACCTAACTCCCTCTATCTCCAGCACATTCCCCTTCTATATCCGCCACATGGAAATCCCCTCTTTCCCCAAATGCCTCGCTCCCCTCCTACGCAGAGAGAGGGTTTTAAAGCGCGGATCCTCGGGACGTGGTTGCGCGGGGGATAAAACGGAACCTCCCTCTCTCTTGGCGAAGCTCCCCTATTTGCAGATGAGCCTCGTGCGAAGAGGGGTCAGGCGGGCTTTGGCGTCAACTGGAAGGGAGGCGTTAAAGGGGTGATAGGGCCGGGTTTCCCGGAGGAAACGGTGCGAGGGAAAGAGTCGAAGAAATCGAGGTTGATTGACTTGATAGGTTTTCATTTGAATTTAATAGGCATCTGGAAAAAAATCCCTGTGAGTGAAAATCTCCTGTTTCCATCAGCTAAGTGAAACATGTTAATCAGGAAAATTTATAAGTCGTTGAAAAAAGGTGTGGTCGATTATTAAGTATTTGCATAAATATGTTACATCGTCAGCTTTGAAGTATTAGCTGAGGTAGGGATATTTGTATTTATTCTGCATTGGACTAGTCTAGAGTAAACATTTATCTATTTCGGGAGTAGAACCGAGGACCATTGACTTCCAGGCCCATACACCAGATAAGTACGCCACTCGGGTTTAATAATTCGTGATGGTATCACAGGAATATTCGCATTTCCCGGAATTTCAAAGGTTCGTGGTTCTTTTCCAGATCGAAGAAACTTTTCTCCTCTGACATTTTCGAACGAATCATAACTGTGGCAGATTAAACATCTCCTATTACAGTGCTTTTGCATGACGATTGTGTTAAGTTAATATAAATACTCGGTGCGGAACACTGCATAAATATACTGCCGTACTCCAATCGAATTATTATTCAGCTCTTTATTTATATTATTATTGTTCGATTAATGTGCGCCGAGAGGAATTTTATTTTGAGTGTGTGAGATGCTTGTAAATGTGCAGCGACGTGCATTGAAAATAACTGCATGACTCCTTTCTGGCTTTGCAATAAACTAGAGCCTTCCAATCCAATGGTCTGTTTATCATCGAAATGAGCCCCTTGGGAAAGATGAAATGGATACTCGGGACTCTTTACGGATATCAATTACGGTTTATGAGTCATGATCTCTTGCCGTGGAATTTTAAGTGATTAGATTCCAAAGAGCATAAGAGATAAGTAGTTTAAAATTCTCTTAAATTGGATTTTTTAATTTAACATGTATACAATGGATGAGTTGCAAGTGTAGCATTAAGATGGGCGAAGTATTTTGTTAAGTTGCAGCACGTGCCATGTTCTCAGAGTATTATTTTTACTTTAAAAGTTGAACCTACGCCGTTATATCTCCAGCTGAAGATTTATTTCGGCAATGCTGTATCTAGTTATGGGAAATATCTTCATGATTTCTAACTGTGAACTCGACCCAAATTCTCAATATAACTTGAGATCGGACTTAAGCTGAATAAATTGCCGAAAATCCTTTATTTGTAACATTAAGTAATGAGGTAATGATTCGTTCTGTGCTATTTATGGTGTGATTATCATGTTTGTGATATGGCCTTTCCATCATTATGCAAAAGGAATAATGTAGGAATGTAACATAACATGAAATTTTGACTTTCTTCATTTCAGGGGGTAGAATAAAAAGGTGCATATCTACTTGTATTTACTATAAATCAGAGGCGCTCTTAACTGTATTTCTATTCCTTAAAATGTTTTTATGCTACTTAAATATTAATTTGTTCTCGGCCGGTTGGAAATTTTAAAAGAATATTGTGGCGTATTCACCATCATAAAGTTAGTCAATACCCATGGACGGTTACGTTACCATTGCATTATTCAAAAAGATAATGCCTGGTAATTATGCAGTCATGGTGACGTCTTCATTCTGCGTATAATATTTTTTTTGCTTGAAAAAAATTTTTAATGCAGGAATTTGTTTCTCTCCATTGCCTCTGTGACCGAATAAAGGATGAGTGGCAGATAAACAGCTTTTTACAAATGGTAGTCTTATAAAAATACCTTTCGTATGTTGTATTTAAGTGTCCTCGTAAAGCTAGGGGATATTTGCCATTGATGATTCTTTACAATTCTCACCAGAATTTTAGCTATACATCGAACGATAATAGCTCCAAGTATTAGATGAAGTTTACCTCCGCGGTGAGGCGCAATATGCATGGAGAGTGTTTGCTTTGCCTCATTAGCCGCCTGAGGCTTCAAAGTATATGGAAAAGGCCAAAAGGTCTTTCGAAAGGCGTTTACCTCCCATTCTTTTTCGCATTATGATTTGTAGGCCGTTTGAAGTATTTATTGTTTTCCAGGCACCCTCCGTCTCCCACACTCTTTTCAATACTTTTTTCAGGTCTTATTTCATTTCCGTGCGAAATCAAATTGCCCCTCAGCCCAGTTCTTTATTACACTGCTTGTCAGTCAATGGTGTCAATCCGTGCAAGGTCGCAAGGGGTTACTTGACGAAGGTATATGATTCAAGAGTGCTATTCGACGCGAAAAATTGAATTGATTTACTTTTTGAATTAAAATTTGAATTGATTTATTCTTTGTAATTTCGTAATTCGCGAGGACTTTGATTTTTAGCCCTCGAATTTCGACTCTTGATGAGAGACATTCATCTTAAACATCATTCACATTAAATTTCAATAAACGTTGATGTTACTGAGCCTCTTTAGTCCTGCATCACCTAAGGTTGAATTTAAATTCTTATTTGGAGACGTAAAATTCACATAACGTTTTTTTGTAGAGGAAAACATTTGGTGGCATACTGGCCTAAGCAAAACATTCGACATTTGGAGATAACGTTTGGGCATGTAATTTATTGCGAGAGTCATGAGGAAAATCCCATCTCAGCGTGCGGCGCAAATCCTCTCAGCTGTGACAACTGTCGCTCTTCACCATAAAACGCTCATTTAATATCAGTAATTTGTCACTATTTTTTGCATTCTATTGTTCTCCACTGCAATATGCCAAACGGTGTCAGGAGAGAAATTGGAGTGAATCCAGAATGTGTGGCAAAAAATACACAAGCTTTTAATATTCAATCAATGGTACGTAGCGCCGTCCTGCGGTTAAGAACGCAACTTGATATCTGTTAAATCGGATTGACGTTTCGCGCATTATTTTATTTTCTAAATTAATCTGGGTTGCACTTAGGTCAGTTTTAAGAATTAAAATCAGCATGTTTCGTATTCTTAGCATATATCTTTAGTGCTCGGTGCTCAATTAGAGTTGTGATAAGAATATGATTTTTATCGTAACATAAATTGTATCAATGCAAGTTTGCTAACATATGCTTAAGTATATAAACTTGCAACATGCATTTCAAAGCACACAAGAGAAAGCTTTTAGAGAGAAAGAAGAATTTTGGGAACGTCTGATAGAACATGAATTTTGCCCGAGAGTACAATAATGAAAATGTAGAATTAGAATATTCAGTTATTTTTTTCAGGAAATTAATTTTTAAATGTCAATTAATTTTTAAATTACTTTATTTCTCTTTACCAACGTTTCGAGCTTTTGTAAATGCTCCTTCAGGGCTCAGAGAGAGTTGCTTCTGAATTTATTGTGTAATGTAAATTATAATATAAAATTTATACAATAAATACAGAGGAACTCTCTCTGAGCCCTGAAGAAGCATATATAAAAATGTGAAACATTGGTAAAAAGAAATAAACTAAGTTAACAGTTAATTGACCAAATTTCTTGTAAGAAAAAAAAATTATATAAATAAGAGGTCAAATACCTCTTTTTCAGAAAACAGCTAATCTCAACGAGGTTGTGGGTCAATTCGATATGAAAGAATGAATTAGGCTGCGTAATAACAGCGTAATCGTGCCAAAACACTCTTAACTGTACGTGTGAATTGTACTCACAATAAAAAATGTCTACTGAAGTCACTTTCCTACCTGTTAGGAGGTTTGTCCTTACGCTACTCGGCGATTACGCGTTATTTATAGCTGATACTGATATGTTTCATAAATGAAATTAGGAATGTTGATCAGTAATATGGAAACTTCTTCTTGCTTACAATTGTAGGTGTTAATATAGAACAATCTCAATGTTTTTCCTTGTCAAAAACAATTTCTAAGTTTTTGCCCATTTATACCTGCAAATCAGTGCCCAAGGGTTGGACCATCTTCCACTTTCCTTTCAAGCTTCGGGTAAGAATCGTGTCAGCCTAGTAACATTTCTACAATGTGCAGTGTTAGCAGGCACCTTTAATTTTTAATCCTTGCTATTGTTTCGGATGCATAGTGGTGTGTATGGCTCAAGTTCTCTAGATCCGATGGCAAGAAGGTCACGCAGACCAGCCACCGTGGCAAACCGAACCACCCTCAGCTTCCCTCTCCCGTCCACAGTCTGGTCCAAGCTGAGACTGAAATAAATAAAAGCGCCGCCCTTCTCTTCCATCAACACCCTCACATGTGCAGCCATATTTTCACTCGCAATCCTCCGCGAATTTCCATCTCGCGCTCCCCGACCGCTTCCCTTCCTCCCAACTCCTCTCCACCCTGAACGTAAAACAAAATAAATGCGGCGTTGTTTGAGTCCGTGTCCCATTCTGTCCCTGTAGCATGTCCAATCCACGGAGACACACACGCTCCGAAACACATATACATTCCTACATGTGCTCACCACCACATTGGAGGTGGGAGGGATGCCCACGTAAATATATATTTTTACTCTCGCATATTCATACTCATTCGTAACGGTCACATTGAAGGGAAAGATATAAAAGGTGTATACATAAGAGGTGGTGGTTTCAAACCACCGTTGTGCTGCTTAATTTCATGTGTTCTCAGTCACTTCTTTTCTCCCTCTGTTTTTTGTGAAAAATGATTGTTACATGCCCGTTGAGCGTTTTCTTATATGTGTATGTATACACTCGACGAAAGTCTTGTAACTTAATATGTGTACATTATTAGTCGCTAGCAACTAGCTGTTTAGACTGTGGAACGATAGGGAGATGTATCAGTGAACACTGACCGGTGAATGATGCATGAGGACACCGGGTTCCACTACTTTGGAAGGTTTTGGGTGACGAAGACAACCAGCTGGAGGAGATCATTTCTAAGGAGTCTTTGCACGAATGCGCGACGTTGAATAGGAAAAGATCATTACTAGGATGGTGGTGTGCATAACGAAGAAAATAACTCGGAGATGTTTCGACGGCCGTCTTTGTCGGTTGGATATGTGTTTATGCATGTAGGTAGAAATATATCCTGAGGGTAACCCCAGTTTCCACCAATCCCCTCCACTACCCTCCCCCAATGCCATCGCCCTTCACCGTGGGCTTAGAGCACGCACCGACGGCGGAGAGGTGGTGCCCAGCGGGCGGTTTGGGCCGATGCCTCTGAGGGATAAAGGGCCCCACGGGTGAGGCGGGTACCACACGGAGCATTGCGGAAACTTGTCGGCGTGATGGGAAATGAGCAGGAACGTGCCAACAATATCGGGGGAAGAAGGGCTTTTGGGGGGAGAGTTCAATGGGGAGGAAAAGAAGGAAGAGTTTATTTTTGGAAAAAAGTGAAATAAAAAAGTGTCCGCGCTGGGAGAGGAAATGATGAAGGGTGAGGCTAGGAGGAGCTGTGGGAAAAGATGGATGGGTGTGGGAAGGATGGAGTGTAGACGGACGAGTATACTGGTTGAATGTTTTATTCAGGAGATTAGGTTGAAAACTTCTCTTCCGTTTTATTTTTCCTCCGCGTTTTCTGCATGCCGAAAAAGATGAGTCACATGGTCCTCTGTACTTGCAGTAGGCATGGGGTTTTATTCTCTAAAACCGCGAAGCTCGTATCCCATCGTCGAAAGCAAGCCCTTAATCGTATGGCAAGCCTGGGAAAACTGGTATACGTTGCATTCGACCTTTCTACCTATAGGTTACCACGCCGGTTGGTAACTTATCTTGCAACCGCGATCGGCATAGATACCATTTGTTTACAGAAATGGATGTATTAAGGAAACTTGTAGAAACGTTCTTCTGATTAGAATGTGGTGAAAGACATCTTATATTAATATGTCTTGAATGGAAATATAATTACTTATAACGAGAAATAAATTTCCTTGAATGCACCAAGTTCTTTAATTGAGAGACGTTTTTAGGAATATTTTACGATCACCTTACCTTATCTCACTTATTGTTAGTGAAGTTAATCGTTATATATCATCATTGTCAAATGTTTCAGGAAAAGAACAACCTCCTATTCTATATGTGTGTATTTCCAACACCTATCGGATTAGAAAGAGATGGGCTCCACTTACTTATTTAGTCAACCTGTAAGTTGTTTGTGCGATTGGAAGTACAGATTTAGTCGAACCTAGTCGTTGTAGTATCTGAACCTACAAAGTGTCAGGCAGCTCCGTGCAGTTTGGTACATGTGTTAGGGATAATCAAGCATCAAATTACTTTTATCTTCAAATCTGTTTACGCTGAAGATTCACGTGAGTGATATCAAATAATAACTTCTAAGAAATGATAAGAAGTCAGGGTCAGCGTGAGATAAAGGCAGAAAAAACTTGAGGGCATGGATTTTTTTCTTTAAATAACTTCTATTGCCAGTGGCATAAAATGGATATCGTTCCTTGGAAATACCATTGCCGGTAACAGAAAAAGCAAGTAGCGCATTTTAAGCCAAATAATTCACGTTATGATAGCCTAACGATTGAGCCTAACGAAATTGAACGATCAGAGTAATGTTCTGAGAGCTACCCCTCTAAGTCATTCAAAACATTCTAATAAAATATTATTAATGAAACGTGCCTATCACTTTTCTCTGAGCTGGCATGGCCGGTGATTAAGGTTATTACAAGAAAAAGGAAAAAAAAATAAATGCTGCTAAAGGTAATGAAAATCAAAAGGACGCGTTTATCGTTACTTAGAAGTGCTCCGTAGAAAAACGTTCTTTTTTCTTTTTTGAGGCCGTGTTCAATGCAGTGGATATAACTTGAAAATTATATCCGAGAAATGAAATACATTGTAACCAATGAAAGGAAATCGACTTGAAAAACATAGGTGGAACGGATTATTTTCTGAAACGATAATGAGTATTAAGGTGGGTTTACACGTAGCAGTCGACTGCCATAACAGTCGACTGTTAAGCCCGAATCGTACGTGTGAACACGAACTGCGATGCGAGTAAGAGTCGATAGAGGACTAGGTCGAACGTGATCGACCCTGGATTCGAGCTATTACCAAAGTAGACGGACTTCTACTTTCCATCACATTGAAGTGCAATCTATCGCAACACTCGCTAGCGGTTGAGGACGCGCTATGGAAAGCGACCGGGAATTTGAAGAAGTTGGCTAGGATTTCTATGCCAGGAGGTCATCTCTTCAGATTAATCGAAGGATATAGGGAACATGAATGCTTATGGAATGCAAGGAAGGGGAATTATAAAAATAATGATGCCAAAAATGCGACTTAAAGACCGATAGGAATCCCCAGTGGCCTAAAAACTTAGACATATGGCCAGTCGCACCTTTGAAGATATTTTCTCGTTCCATTGCTGATTCTTTCCAGTTTTGGACCAGTCTGTTAAGTAGGGTTTCGTTATTTCAATTAAAGAACTCATAATTACTCTATAATTTCTCACAAATTATATTCAGTCAACTCAACACTTCCATTTATTACATTCATCTCACTTGACTACATATAAACAACATAACACAACAAACTACTATTCAACCATAAAATTGTTTGTTACAATAAATAAAACTTTAATATAGGGTACCTATACATATTTATATTAATACATGACATTTTTAACCGATTCTCATTATTGTTAAAGTACCTAATATCCATTAGAAAACTTTGAAAACCAACCATAGTATGTAATAGAAGGAATATGTCGTGATCAATAAGTAAGAATTTCAACATTCCTCGCCGTCTCAAAAGAGTATTAGATCTTTGAGGAGAGTTTATTATAAACTTAGATCAATCCTCTTCTATTATCTTCCTCCTGCTTCCGCCGCTCTCTAACAAGCACGATTTTGAGAAGAGTTCGTCGTCTTTCTTGCAAAATAGAAGCCATTTTGAAGTGCCTACTGCTGGCGATACGCTGCGATAGTTGTAGAAGTTGGTGTGGACACTTCGCGTCGGTAGCAGTAGCGATGTATCGTGTATCGAACGACTGCTATAGCAGTCGACTGCTACGTGTAAACCCAGCTTTAGTATTTATGAATTCACCGTGAAGTGTAAGGTGAGAAGACATATTAGAAAACAATTAAACGACCTGTCACAAGCTGTTAGGCTACTTAATTACTACGTGAACCTATATTTTATAACGCTTTTTAATGACTGCATATCTCCGATGGTTTAACTTTTATTATTTTAATTTTTAGTTGATCACTTGCTGTAGGCAGTATATATATTTGATTTAGCAGTTTTTATTTGATGACAAAAAAAACTGAGCAAAAGGGGGATAGGATACAGTTCGTTCAAAATGTCGTCAGCATTTGGCTTTTATAACTATTTGCATGTGGATTCGGCTTGGATTATCCATTGGATGCGAAAACAATCCATTTAAATTAATCAGAATTATGATCGTTATCTATCACAATACCCGAGTGACCCATAAAGTCAGTTGTCATTATGCCGCCGAAAGCCGTCACCGAAAGTCGGTTTCATATTTTTTTCTCGTTTTGTCTGCAGAAATGGAAGCTTTCATTCAAATTATTCGGCGTTTTATGAAACTGTGTTCGCAGGGTATCCAAAACTGTAATGACCCTGTGAAAGGCCCGTGACCTGGAAAGAGTAAAATACCATGGAAAATAAAAAGGGATATGTAATACGATCAGGGCATCAAAAGCAGACTTTATGCCAATGTTTAGTATTATATTTCCCTTGAAGCTGGACATAATGTATATTATTTTTTGCTGATTATTAGCACTGTCAACCTCCAATGCAGTTGAGACCTCATTTGGACCGATGGCTTGATAGGTTGTAGCTTTCACCGCTGTTTAAAGTTTAAGGACTGAGCTATTGGTAATTATGTAAAAGTTATATCTTTAAAGATATCGGCGATGTGATTCACAACATGTAATTTGCGACTATATACTCCGCGACTCTGAGGGATATACATTCCTTGAAATATTATTCTCTCATGTCTGGTGAAGTCCTCCGAGTCATATCTTCGCAAAGAAAAAGGTATAAAAACTCTTAAATTATTTATAATGATCCAAACCCTAATATAATTCATTAGAATAGTGTCCAATGTTTTGAGATTCTAATGATAAGCGCATCAAATTTTGTGTACAGTGTAATAATATGACTAGCATGTAATATAACTAAAATAAGACTTGTTTTAGTCGCATTAATTTTTGTTGCATATTTAATTTTTATGATAACACTAGTGGAAGGTGCCCGTTGAAATTCAACGGGTGTGAAAAACATTGAACTTATTTTATAAGAAATCCACAAAGCCTGAAGAATACTGTCAGCGTAGTCAATTCAGGAGTTTGTAACCTATCTTGAATGTTGTGTTCGTTTTAGTGGACACGCTGACCGTTTTCCAGGTGCACGGAGGGGTGAGTGACTTGTTGGTCCTCTTTAATGGACGGGAAACCCAAAAATGGGCCACACAGAGTCATTACTACTTAAATATCACCCAGGTTGATAGGTGGTCACCTCGTCCCTCCGGTTCTCTTGAGCCGTCTTCTGAGTGATTAACAGCTTGAACGCTTCCCTTGTGTACATACATATATTTGCATTCACTAACTTAATTTAGTTGCGCAATTCAACATTGATGTGTGCGTTGAGTATCTTAATCAGAATTGGAGAGTAGGGTACAATCCAGAGGTTGACAACATCAAAAGGAGTATTTGCAGCAATAGCCATGTTTATTTGACCTATGAATCCTCCATCACCCGGACTATGCCTGCGGCATAAAGGGTGGCCATAATCATTGGTTTCTGTTGCTAAATAAAAATCTATGGTGATTCTTAGTGCACTTATCGATTTTCAAGCACGGATGTCGTTCATTGCGCAGAATTTCCGTTCTTCTTTCGGGTAAGAAGCATGTCGTGACGTCATTAAAATTTCCGCTATCTTAAAACAGATTGAAGTTTCGAAACAGATGGGTCTATATTTGAACCAGATTTATAGCCAGTTACCAGTGCGTAGGTTGGGTTTGGATGAATCTTGTGTGGTGCTTACCGTAACCCGAGAAACACCACGGGGAGATTCTCATGATATCGCTGGTGGGCATGTCTTTGAGTATCCAAGTCTAAACTTAGTCGTTTTTCATGCAAGGGCTCATTTTCTCGCAAATAAGACATTCCTCTTGCTATAGAAGATTGATTCGAATGGTTACTCTTTCTTATATTAGGCATGTTGATTGATATATTTTTGAGTCCAAGTAGGGGAAACGCAGCGGTGAGTGAGAGTCTTGAATAGGCAACTCGATGATTGAGTGAATGTAAGTTAACTGCACTTTAACAGCTTTAAGCATATGTAAATAACTCGTAACATTATTTATGTGGGAATTGGTCTAAAAAACAGTTCGCAATCGCAATTAGAGGCAGATGGTTCCACTACGTGTTATGCGTCTGAGTATTAAACAATAATAAACAACGCCATGTTTGTTGTAGCAACAGTGGCATTATTACCATAACTATTTACTGCACGTAAATATTCTTCCGCATTTAATTCCTTTATGTGTATCAATTCCTATATAAGTGTTCTCTCATATACATGCAGTGCCCCTATTAGATCTACTTTGAGAATAGACATTGAAGAGTATACTTGCTGTAAATATGAATTGAATTTATCGGCTACCCCCCGAAGCAATCTATCATGAGACACTTGGGACTCTAGGCCCTTCTTATACAGATTTTCTTTCTGCGTACTATCATATTTAAATGCTAGAGGCGTAAATATCAGGCGAGGCGAAAATCAAATCTCTGGTTGTCAAAGAAATATGCTATAGTTGATTTCAGAGAAAAATGTGATATTTTTCAGCGATTAACATGATTTTCAGACAATTACGAAGCGTAAAAGAAAATCGATTGAAATAATTAGAAAATTCATGTTATCAGCCATCCGATAAAAAAATCCCATCTCTCTATTTTAAGTGAAAATAATTTTAAACGCAAAAATGAAACCACTGCATCGAACCCAATGCTTAGCATGGACCACCAGGGACCAAGGGCTTTTGGGGGCCCTGAGGGCTTTTTGATATAGCCTATGTTACACCTAGATACATTTTCTCACTACATGCCAAATTTCAACTCAATCGGTTCAGTAGTTTTTGCGTGATTGAAAAACAGACAGACACCATTCAATTTTTATATATTAGTATGATGTAGGTATAGTTTTTAATGCGTTAAATTCTTCATCTAAACTGTGAAATTTTGTCTACAGTGAAAAAATAAATGCAACTGCAGTAGCCTGGGGGGTATCCACTTATGCACTTTCACGGAAATTCGTGGTTTTTTCTTGGAACCACGTCAACATTTCGGAAAGTTCGATCCACTAAGGTTTTCACGACGTGTATGTCTCGGAATATTTTCCGAAAGTGTCCGTGGTATCGTAGGGTCTCGGAGACAGATAAACCGTTTCACGGAATCAGGAGGTCACCCCACATCATCTGTTACATTGCCAATATAAATTACATTTTGTCATTTGACTATTTTGTGATAGTATCAGAGTTATTAAACTCGTCGCAAGTATGTATGATCACATAATTTATTCCGTAGCTTGTCTTTTTGCAGTAATTGTGTTGTGTACCTTCCTAATCAACGTACTCGTAATCTTTACGAATTTCATATTTATAAGCGAAGCATTAATCTAATTACCTTTTATAACAAGTATTATCATTGTTTTGTATTGATATTTTTATTTATTAGCATAATGTGAGTACCTAGTTTGGTTGGTGATGCGCCGACTCAGAAATTCAAGCGTTTCAGAATCAAATTCCACCTCGAGCGTGAATGCTGCTTGTCTAAATATAGATGGTGGATTATAATCTTAGTATTAAGAGTAAGTAAAGCCCTAGCAAATCATTACTGCAATGAAAAAATCTTGAGTTGTCTCAATCTATTTAGTCTATTTGAGATATATTGAGTAGGCCAGTAATTTACTTGTAGCATCTCTAATGTTGTGTTGAACTGAGTTTTGACGACAAAGTAGCAATTTTTCTTTAATTGGGCTTCTTTTTAACGGAAAATACCATAAAGGCAAAACGTATCCGAGGAGTAAACTGCCATGATGAAGAGGAAGAACAGCAATATGTTGAAACGGAGAAGGTTTGCGTGAGGCCGTCGCAATAGTGAGGGATGGCAGAAGAAGAGAAAACGAGAAAGGAAGGAATCGGGAGGTGGGAGGATGGATTGAAGGGGAATTGGAAGTGAAGTCGGCGGAGGACAGAGGGAGGAGGAGGAGAACGGTAGAGGAGGGGGAGACGGGATAGTCAGCAGGAGGCTAAAGGGTCTTTTCGCTCGTGTGATGCGACGGCCGTCCGCTTTTATCTCAATGGCGCTGCCTCTGGATCGCATTGCGGACGGCTCGTAATTGTTCGGCAAATGGCGGAGATGGCGGCGGTGGAGACGCCTGGTGGGATGAGGTCGCAGCACACTCCCCCAGGTTTTTGGTTCGAGCCTCTTTGGCATGCGATTGCTATCGCCGGGCGATTTATTAAATGCCCCCTCCTCCTCTCCTAACTCCCCGATCTCGTTTCGTCATGGTGACAGGATCTCGCAATCATTTCGGCTGAAGCGATTTTGACCATTCGCCCCTCGCTTGTAATTTTGTTATGTTTTTCCTGTATTTTTTTTTAATTGTCAGAGAACTTTAAAAATGTCACAGTTGCTCCGGGGATTTGCCGTTTTTATAAAGAATTTTCTCGATTGACAGGTGATAATTGGTGGAGACTTCGGACGTGATAATTTTCTGAGCTTCTGGCACATACTAATTGGCCGAAACGATGTCAGGCACGGCCGACGTGTCAAGAATTCCTGTTTTCAGCGATATTCAGGCCGCACACGTATCCCAACGTCACCCCGTAAAGGTTACGCGTTCCTCGCAGAAACATCAATTCGTAACGGCCACATAACCCGTGCAAACAGCCATTTCGGAATGGTACCCGGAAAAACCAACTCGGTTCACTGTTTCACACATGTGGTCGGAATGTGCATTAGTCCCAATAGAGTACCCGGATTTGTGTTCATGGCATAATACGCCGCGTGGAAGCCTGAGGAGAATGTATAGTATGTTTATCTCGTAAAGAAATAAGTTCTCCGCGAAACAAGTCATGTTCACTTAAATGATTTTTGGCCTTTGTTTGAAGTAAATTATGTTTAACTAGTTCTTGAAATCTAAAATTTTGAGTTCGGTGGTACAATTTTCTCCCAATTGTTCTTAGTATTTTTTTGTGAGAATATTTAAAAGTACATTTGTTTTTAAAACCATGGTTATTTTTCACATAGAGTTATAATGATTTTTTTTAAACTGTTACGGAACCATTGGCCGCGGGTCATAACAAAAGTGGCGTCAGCTCTGATTTATGTGACAAATTTTAAAATAATTGCCGTCTGTTTTCGAAACTAGTTGATAACCCGTCAAAAATGATGGGCAAAATACCCATTGATGCAAATCTTACTACTATGTATAGACTTTATTTATATATATGTTTCATGTAGGTTGCTTCTGTAGTACTTGTGTTGGTATTATTTTATTGCCAATAGTCTAATATCCGGAGGTCGGTGTTTAGCAGGTTGTAATTTTTCAATGGGCGAATTCATGAAGAAATCTCGCGTCATTAGCAAATTTATTTTTGTAACGTCATAGAAAACCATGTTGTTGTAAGTCCACAATATACTCACGGCATGTTCCTTGCTCTTCCGTACATTCATAAAACAACAGCTGTTACGACGTATGGTCTTATCTTGAAAAGGGCGATAAAAACACCAAAATATTGTGTTTGATCTTGATTATTGTAGTTTATAGATCAGGAGGTTAAAATATGACGCTATAAAACTAAAACTTATCCTTTCTTGCGCAATGAAGTTTAAGTCTCATTGTTTTAAATGCATTTTGTCAAATTTTAAAGTCGTAAAATAAAATAATCCACCTTTTAGTCCCCATTAATTCCCATACTATTTATGATAGGGCCCGGAAATATCTTCGGTGCACTAACTCGGTCACATGACGAATATTTCTGAAGTTAGATCGAGAGCAATGAAATTTTCGTGGCTAAAACTCTCAAGATATTGCCTCTAGTAAGAATCCAAATAGGCGTTTCCCAGAAAAATCCGACATACACAGGTGTATACAATAGTTTTGCGCTAATTATTATAGGAAATGTTTTTTAGACAGTTATCAATGCTTACAGAATATAAGCATCTGTGTGAAGTAACTGTTAACGTGAAACGTTGTTGGCGGTAGCTAAGTGGTTTATATGAGCACTCGATTGAAATATTTGAAAGCGGGCAAAAAACCTACATTTTCTAAAAACTATCAATTTGGAGAGAAGGTTATAGAGAATATTGGATAATAATTTAAAACATGTATTTTCGACACTAGTTTGCTCGTAAAAGTGCAACCATTTACAGATTCTTTATCCTTATTTGGTCAAAACGTACAATGCATAAGCCAGCGGTAGGAAAAAATATCTCTTGGAACACAACCCACGGGCTAAATTAGTTAGTTAAAAATTTTGATGCATAGAATGATGCAGTGTAAAGTCTTCTCCACTGATAGCTGAATGCCCTTTATTTGTGCAGCGTCAGGGCTCGTTTATTTGACCAATCCGATCAATTATTTTCTTCCATTTTCATTGTCATGTTGACACAATCATAAAGGGAAACGTATGCGTGGGAGAATCCCGCCTTAAGTCTTTTGTCATTATCAACCTAAATCATCCACTTATAGGCGACAGATTACGTTTTCATTAGCCGTCCGTTTATGAACTGCCACAAAGAGAAAGCATGTCGATCCCAGTCCTCTCGCCTTGCCCTTCTCAAGAAGTGCTTACCTATCTCTTACTGACTGGAACAATCTTATATCTATCCACCTACCTCTTCGAAGAGCCGGGAAGTGAAGATTTATTCTTCACTTCTGCTGCGACCCCCCGCTCCCTCCACCTCCCCTATCGGGGGGGGGGGGGGGGGGGTGGCATAAAAGGACTAAGAGAGGAAGGACACTCTGGGGCAGTAATCCATTTTGATGGGCATTAAATCCTTGAAAGGACCGCTCTGGCGGTGGGTGGGTGCTCGCGGCAGCCAGTGGGAAGGGAGACTCTTTCAGGCCGAGTGACGAATGGCCTTTAACCGCCCAGCCGTACAACCCCGACACACCGCCGCAAAACAGAGGACCTGAGTCAGCAACGTGTGTATGCAGTGGGAGGAAGGAGTGAGGGGGCTCGCGCGAGGCAAGGGTTTGCCCCGTGAGTGAGGGAACCCTGGAACTGGGGGAGGGGAGGAGGATCGTAAGGGGGAGAGGGCGATGGAGAGTTTATATGGCAGCTAGGAGGGGGCGTTTTGGGGCCAGGGTTGAGCAGACGGACGAAAAGTGTTATATAAGGGAGGGAAAAGAGAATTGGAAAAGTTATGAGGGAAGAATCGAATTGATTTCCGACTTGGCCCGTGTTCTTTTTGGTAGGGTGAAGGGAATAGAATCTGTTTCCTCTCCGTCTGAATTGTTATTGTTTTCGTGCATTCGCAGGCGCTTTCCGGATCGGTGACGCCGGATTTTCTCCACAGACACTATGCTTGGGCACGGGTTCTGTGACGTAATCTCTTCAATTTCTCACGTGGAAGAGAGATTCTATTCCTTTTCCATAGACATTAAATTGCTCCTTAATGGACTGTTAGTTTTGGAGTTTTTATTCACCATTAGCGGCTTTGCTGTTTACCGCCGAGTTCATGATTAAGTTGCACCGTAGAAATAGCGGGGGTCATACATTTATAACAGCATAGTTACTTTTTGTGTTTTTATTTTTTTTTTTAAAGATTCTTTTCGTAAAATAATCCATTTGCTCGGCGAATAATATCTTCGAAATGAATTTTAAACTAAAAATTGTAGTTAAATCCAAATAGTTTGCCCCTTATTTTTGCAATATTTTTATGTGTGCATAAAAGGTGTTTTGTGAAATTCCACTCAAGGTAGTGGAAAAAAATAATTTCTTCGTGCCAAACTTTATTTAACCCTTTTTTTAATGACACTGGGACTCAAGTTTCTGCCTTTTTCGCGTAATTTAAATTTACACAGTGCTTTATTTTTGGATTAAGACAAAATCACAAGGAATGTGACAGTCTTAATGACTGTCACATTCGTTGTTTTCAAATAAAGTTGTGGAATTATTTTGATCTAAGAACGAAATATTTGTAGTTTTGCTTTTTTTACCTAAGCTTGAGTAATTCATAAAAATCTGTTTTTTATTACTTGATGTGTAATATGTGTTTTAGTGAAGATATGTAATCCGCTGAATATTTACTGGTACACCACCCTGCATTCCCGATTTAATATAAGATTTTATGTCAGTCTTATCTTGAACACATAATGTGAGCTTATGCGAAATCCAGCCTAATAATGTGGAAGTTTCTTAAGAGTGTTGAGAAAAACGTGAAAATATTTCATTTTTTAGGAACTAGCACACTTAACATAAAACTATATTACCTATTGCATGAGTTTATTGCGAGAGTAAAATTCATTCGAAATACGTTAAGGGGGATATGCAAACTGGGATCTTCAAGTGATTTTTTCGATTTCATCCAATTCCTCACGTGCTATGCTGGTATTCTTAAACAAACCTATGCGCGAAATGACTTGGCGTGCCGAAGCATATGTATATTTTTTTTCTCCAGGCGAATGTAGATGCCTTGTTGTTCTTTCCCCTTCTTTTTTCTCCTTTACGAATACTTATCACCCTGGACGTCGTGTTTGCCTTCCCGCTGCCCTCCCGAAACCCCATCCTCGACCCTCGCCAGCCCCCCTCTCACCCACGTGCACATTCCTCCTCTTCCAGATCCTCTCATCGCCACGGCAGCTCGCCGTTTGTTCCCATTCCCCGTTCACTCACACCTACCTCTCACTTCCATGGCAACCTCCTCAGCCCCATATCGTGTATCCTATTCGCTCCCTATCCTCGCTCACTTCCTCCTCCGCCCCCGCATACATTGCCTCTGCCCCCCACTCGCCCACCTCTCGTTCAGCCTTTTCTCCGCCCTATTCCAAAGCAAACTCTCATGATACCCCCACCCCTACTCACAAACCTTTTCCAAGCCTTCCACTCTCATGGCCTATCTCTCTCTCTTCATACAACGCGCCGACATCCGCTTTGCTACCGCCTCTCTCTCTCACTCTCTCCCTCTCTCTCTCTCGCCCGTTGCTGCCGACCACTGCCTTCGGCTCCACCACGTCCAAGGGAGAAAAGACGGATATTAAAACTGCGGTCGCAATATTGCCTTCGGGCTCCCGTGGTTATTCCTCATTCTCGCCCCTCATTTTCGCCTCCCACCCATCTGTCCGTCCTCCCACTCCCTCTCTGCTCCCAGTTGCAGCCCCGAGCAGCCCATTTCTCCCTCTTTCTCTCTTTTGCCTGCCTCCACCACTCCTCCCCCTATCCCGCCTCAAACCCTATACGTATCCCACCCCCACACGCAAGACACCCCCGCTCTCGCCCTCGGCCCCTTTCGAAAGCCTACCCATGAGCGCATTTTCCGAGGGGATCCCGCGAGTCGTTTTCAAGCGGGCATACGCGTGGAAATCCCAACAATTTCTTTTTCCTTCCCATCCACCCCTGCTGCTTTTTCCCACCTTTCCCTTCTTCCCCCCACGCTCACTATCATTTCCCCATTCCCTCCATCTCCTTCTAACGTTACCGTTCTCGTTCCCACTCCCTCCCTTTACCTTTTTCTCCGTCTAATTTTTCGCTTGTTTTATCCGTGTGTGAATATTTTACGTGTCGGACGAGTGAATATCATTATGCATGATTTAATGGCCATCCGCCGGCCCCCCTGCGTGCCTGTGAGGGTGTCGGATGAAATTTTATGGGTTCTCATTACGGAGAATATACTTCGCTGCGAACGGTTCTGTGGAATTGAGTGGTAACGATTTTGCGAAAGCAATATTAATTACTGTTAAGATTGCCCGCTTCTGTGTAACCCTCTGATTTCTATTTCTTTTGCCTCCGCCAAAATTATGAAATGCAATGAAAAGTGAAGAATGATGAATTCCCCCCAAGTTAATAAAAGGAAGAGTTAATTGTTCTATTCTAAATGCGATCGAACCTCTACCATAAGTGTTTGCGGTGGTTTATTATAGCAATCATAATATTAAAGGTAGTTGTTACAAAAACATGAATCATGCACGTTATGGCTAATTACCAGAATAATCACCTGTGATTTAACTGAAGATTCGTGGATGCAGAAAGAAACTTTTTTATATGAAGCCATTGAAGATTATGCCGCTCACATCCTGTGCTTCAAAACCTTACTGTAAATAAAACATTTCATCCCGTCAAAAATTCTATACACTTCTTTCCAGGTAACTCGCTGACTCGAGTCTCTTCTTCATCATGATTTGATTTCACCGGAGTTGTTTGCGGTTTTATTTGCAAACTCTTGCGGAATCCCATTGAGTGCGTGTTATATATTTCAGAAGAGGGCATTGACCTCATTTACAGACGTAATGGATTTCTTGGCTCGTAGGAAACCAGCTTGGTCTTAAAGTTATTTTTGGTCTCCTAACTTTTCAAGAAATAGAGTTAATGATTCGAGGCAATGGCTTTCTTTTATTTCTCATCTCTCCATTCAGATGTCAGTGAGTCACTACTTTGCTCATTCTGATAGTTTCATCATTCATCCTTATCTTGGATTTCTTTTATTTTCTCCTTATATCTACGATAACTTCGTATTGTTGTCAACCAATTGGAGATGTCAGAATATATCCATTCATCTCTAGACCATTTGAAATCCTAGTCTCAAAGCTTGGTACAGTCATCCAACGAACAGTTAGCCAGGTAATCTCTTTTAATAAACTTTAATTATTTTTCTGGGTTTCTGAGTTTTCTGGGGTTCAGGTGAAGTGAGAAAAATCTATTGGAGTGAACAAAACATAATTTTTCATTTTATTCATCCCTTATTATTTTGGTTTTTGAATAGTGTCCGAGTGACTAGTGACAATGACTTTAATGGGTTGCCATCTATAGCTTATGGATTATCGCTGGTTAATTAAGTTCGTAAGTTGACAACTCCGGTGCAGAGGAAAATTATCTGTGGTTCTATTGATCTTCTGCAATTTTCATGAATGCAGTATCACATTTTGACTTCTGCATCATGAAAACGTAAAACATTGCTTTGTAGAAACTTAATTATTAATGATAATCAATGCCGATATCAAGAGGGACAGTAAATCTCTTAGACCAAAAAAGAAATTTTAATGGAAAAGGTAATAATTTCAAAGCTTCTCCGATTAAATTGGATTTTCAAAATTTTTTCTTTGAACATGCTAATATGACTTCTATAGTTTCCTCTCAGACACTGAAATGCGGGACATAAAAGTTAAAAAAATCCTTGTGGAGAATGCTTGGCTCGCTGCGAAAAGGAGTTAATCAACCACACATTCCCTCACAATGGGAAGGAGATCTTTGCCGTATCCCTTTCCACTGCTTCCACCACATTGCTTTATTTGCATGTTTATCTTCTCCCTTATGCCCCCCTATCTCTCTGTCTGCAGAGTCCTCTCCCACCCTCGTCCCTCTCGCCTCCCACCTCTCCCTCTGTCTCACTCCATTTCACTCCTTCCACTCCGCTAGAGAAAACTACTCCCTCTTCCACCTTCTACACCCCAATTCTTCCGGTTTCTGCCCCGCTCTATCCCTCCCTCCCAATTATTTTCCATCACTTCTCCCTACTTTCTCTCTCTCTCTCTGTACGTATTTGTGATTCTTTCATCCCATGCCGCCCTCTCCCCTCACTCAGACCCACACATACATCAAATGGCTCCATCTTTTTCTCTTCTTGACTCCCCCGCGCGCTCATCTCATGAAGTCCCACACCACTACATGCAGTGTTTTCCCCCTCCAATTTCCCGTTTCAGTGCCGGGACCGTGTGTCCCTCTTGTGTGAATGTGTATGAGTGTGGACGCGCTTTTGTGTGTGTGTGAAAGAGAGAGAGAGAGTGAGAGAGATAAAGAAGGATATACGTGGCGAGAAAATAGGGTTGTGCAAGTGTGTGTGTGTGTGTGAGAATGAGAGAGTGAGAGAGGAACGGGTCAGTCCGGGCGTATGAATATTTAAGAGTTAGCTATCCACCCATCGCCACTCGAAAATCCCTCTTCCTCCTCCACGCAGCACCTCCCTCCCCAGCCTCCACCACCTTTTCCCACCACCCTCGACAACAAGCCGCATTCCCCCGCACCCTCAAAAACCTTCCCTTTACCCCCTTGCTCTCACCCTATCCCTCTTCTCTCCCCTCGCCGGGTTCCCACTCTACCGTATCAACCTCTCTGCTTTTCCCTCCACCTTCCACCGTTCGTCCCTCCCATCGTTCGTCCCTTCCCTCCGTACCCTTATGGCATCCCTATCGCAAACGGACACATTTTCGGCCAGACTCCTTGAAACTGGACACCTAATTACATCGGTCTCCGACTAGCCATGAAGGACAGTTTGGGTAAATAAATGTGTTCATCCAATGGATTAAGGAGTCACTTTTTCTTTCCTCGTATTCTGACCTTGTTGGTTTTGTGGTGAACGTGCTCACCAGGTCTGCGGACATCCGTGGGTGGAGCTCCACCTCCAGTATGGGCCACGTGCTGGTAATAACAGTTTTTACTGCCTTACTCCGGGGTAGTATCAAGAATTAAGATTGTTTATCCCCAGCTGCAGCGGGGAATGCCTTGCTCGATTAAGATAAGCGTTGGAACCTGAAATAATGTAATTTATTTTTTTTTACAAATCAACCGATTAATTTTTCTCCAAACTATTTAGTACAATTTTAAAGCTGTTGTTCCTTGTATTTTAACCCTTTCTATTCCTCTCCTCATTTTGTTTTTCCTCTTTTGAGAGAGCCATCATCTTTGGAGCCATGCTAAAGTATTAGTATGTTCAGCGATTTTAAAGACTGGTAAATACTATTGCTATATATGCTGGAAAGTGACTACGGTGTGATGGTAGTTAGGTTATTTTTATTAATATGGAGGAATTCTACTTCAGACTTAAGCTGTAATTGGAAGTGATTGCTGATATTTACATGAGCGATATATGAGCGATTACAGCATTGACTTTGAAGATCTGGACACTTCAGGCTGATTGGTAAATAAAAAATTGTTGCAACCTCTCCTCGCTTTATAATTTTTGTCGTCTAGCTGATGTCCGGCAAGAAAGATCGATAGACAAATTTGTTCGCCTTATAAAGAAGGACATGGTACAGAAAAACCATCAAAGCGCAAAAGAATTAGCATGGCAGAGCACTTATGAGTGGAGGACGGCAAGTCAGCCTGACTGAGAATTGAATGACTTATGATAAATGAGCAGATATTCCTCCTGTCTCATATTTAGTCTCTCACCTAAGTACCTGCTCGACGCTCTCTCGTATCTGCTCCAACTACCCTCAAAGCACTCATGAAATCACACAGTCTAACTTCTTCTTTCGCTTTTAATTCTATAACCCTCCATGCCTAGTATCCATCAGCTTTTATCCATCTTCTTCTACTTATCCAATTCTAATTCTCTCCGATAGCAGTGCAGATTTGAGGATCCCCTGGGTCATCACCTCTCCATCTTTTGTTTTGGCTTTTCCACTGGTCCTATTACTAATCAATCTCCGTTCTTATGTTCTCTTTTCTCTTCTTGTATTCTCCATGCGTTTTATTTTTCCCAGCTTCGAATTAATTGTGATTTTATGAAATCCTTTTATCAGTTCATTTACTTTAAATTTCTCATAATACTCCATACACCTTCCACTTGATTTGCTCTAAACATTTTTCCCAGAATGTTTCTCTAAAAGATTTGCTGCCAATGTTTTCTGTGTTCATGCCAATATTGAGAATTCATATGCCACCTCTGGTTTCGTTCATTTGCTACACATTTTGAGTTTATGTATATCTATTACCTACCTGCTGCAATTTTCTCTGTTATCTCCTCTGAAATTTCCATTTCGTCGAGTCCTTTTGTCTAAATATTTAGAATTACTCACATATTTGAAATTCTAGCAATTAACCTTTTTTATTCTCTGTTTTTATGTTGTTCACTTCACAGAACAGAACATTTTTAGGGTTTTCGTCATTTACAGCTATTCCCATGTTGAAAGTGCCTACACCTTACAAGAAAAACTCTCCAGCGCTCGGGACCCCCCTCTTCCGCGGCAAAAGAGGGGCGACGTCCCATCTCCGCACCGTCCCATACCGCAGTCTCTCTCACATCCACACACGTCTCCCTGCCAAGTTTTATTCATCCTCTTTTTTCCCTCAACTTTATTCTTTACGGGTGGACGCCTCTGAACCACTCTCTTCAGCCACTTCTCAGCCTCTTTTCGGATCCGGGTGGTGGAGGAAAGGACGAGGGATCGAGGGAGGGTTAAAGAGGGGATAGGCGCGGGTGGATGGATAAGGGTTTCCGACGAGTCGAGGGAAGGAAGGCCAAAGGTGGAGAAAACCCTCGCGTTTGCATTGCGCATGCGCCTAGGGAGAATTCAAGACGGTTGGGAAAGGGATGGATGGTGGGAGGAGAGATAGTGGGTGGGTGTGCCAGGCGGGAAAATCACTGCCGCGTTCCGGCACGTGCCTTCCTAAACATGTTTGCCTTCCTGCTTCTCTCTTTTCTACTCTTCACTTCCCTCCCCTGCTCACTTACGTAGCCCTCTCTCCCGTCCCTTCTCAAGATGAGGTAGGATTTCGCCGAGGGTAAATAGAAAAGGGATGGGAATTCCTCCTTCCGTCATCCACCCTCATTCGTCTCCTTCCCTCGCGACGATTTTTTTCGGTCGTCAGGAGGTTTTTTTTCCAAGGGATTACTATTTTCTCTTTTTTCACGAACTTTTTCGCCACCCCTACCTTCTCTCCTCCACATCCTTCCTCTTTTTCCCCGCTCTCTTCTCTTACAAGAGTCGTCCTCCTAATCTTTGACTGGTGTGTTGATCTAGCTTCCCCTGTTCATCTCCCCGTGTTCCCCCATCCGGACCATTGATACCTGCCATTTTACCCGGCTGCATTAATTTATGGTTTAATTTTCAACTCTAGTCGTTAGGTACATATTTTGTTCCCACCAAATTAATATTCAATGCTTCTTAGGACCTGAATCATTCATCATATCACTAATTAACATGTGTTTCGTATAACTTTTTTTTATCCGTGTTTTCTTTGTTCAAGTGTACAGTTAAGTATTTTATCGCACTCAAGTGGAACGTAATCACTGATTAAATATTAACCAAGAAAAACGGATGAATGAGGCCAGAGAGGCCCAAGACAAGTAATATTTGGAGTCGGGTCTGAATAGACGGATAAGTTGTAGGAGGCCAGGGTCTTAGGTAGCAATAACAAATATGAATGAGTCTGCCTTCCCCAAACCGAAATCATGTGGGAAGGATTCACTTGAGTAGGAAAATCACAGAAAAAATGCTCCCTAAATTCATTGAAATCGTAGCCTCCTAGTATTGTGTGTAAGGTACCTAGATGCATTTACTGTTGCTTTCAGAGTTACTCCTGTATTCAAATGCTCTGTAAAAAGTGGTTAATTTGTACCTAATGATGCTCTTTTTTGCTTTATGAACTTATATTTTAGGTTTAATAGCCAATTGGGAGCATTTATAAATCATACCGAGAACTATTGAGCGGTAAATATCTTTATAATTGGATTTTGATATGATGCTTACCTAGATCCTTGGTAAACTTGGTAGGGCTTCTTATTCGCTCTTCTGAATCTATAATCGTATCAATGAAAGTGATCAGGAAATAATTTTGTTGCATAAGTCAAAGGTGGATTGTTACATCTTTATCTAAAATGTTGCTCTTTAACTTTAGCTCAGCTGCACTAAGAATGGGAGTAAATTTATCAGACATCACTCAACAATGTTTAAATTATATTTCGATCTTAATTTTTTAATAAAATCCCAATACGTGTTAATGCTTGATGTGGACTTTATATAATTCTAATTATATCCTGTGTGGGTTGTATAAATTAGACGCACCACATTATATCTTGAAACTTACGTAAAATATACCTTCATTACGCATATGTGTGGCGAAGCAATGTAAAACCGTGTTTATGATTTTCGCCCCTTAATTGTGAAATAACCGATGTAATGCTTGAAAAAGGAGCCATGAAGTGGGTTTTATGAGTGAGGCCGTAGCAGTATTCAGTATTTATCATTTTTATCCGCATTCTGCCTCGTCCTTTGGGCCCTTTCCCGTTGTATGGAGCAGTCATGCCCGTCGCTTCCCCGCCGTTACATATTTCTCGAACGCTTTACCCATTTATGGCCATCACTTTCCCAACTCTATACTCCATAACCCCTTTTTCCTTTTCCACAGATCATTTTCAAACCCCTCCCACACCTTGCCTCTTCACTGCGTTTAACCCTTTGGAGTGTATTTTTGACGGCCTCCAGCAAACCCTTTTCCGACTTCATTCTCCTCCCCCTCCGCCTTTGGCTAAGCCTTACTCCCTCCCTCTGTCCCTTCCTCTCTCATCCAAACCCTGATGCCATCCGAATCTCACACTTCCCCTTCATTTCGCTCATTTATCAAATTTTTTTTTAGCTCCTAAAACCCCTACTCGCCCGCATTCTTATCCTTGTCAACATGTTATCAGTTCTTGGACATTCATATTTCACAATTTCTCTCGCCATCTTCGACCCGAATGAAATCCTCTACCATAGCGTTCTTGGCATTTTTTCCAGTATTCGGTCCGGTGAGGTGAAAATTTACGCCGGGGCCACTTTTTATAATTTGTACCTGATGAAAATTTGGTGTACCATAAGAACTTTCAATACTGTTCACGAAGGTTGCGGTTTACGTATTCGTATTGGTTCGGATTTTAGGATTCAAATGAAAGAATCATGTAGTTGGGAAATGTCAGTAATTGATAATGTAATTGAAAGCTACCTGTGAGGTACCCATGAGGTCAATGCATTCCTACTGTTTTACTCTGCTAACTTGAATCCTTTTCTATTTGCTGAAACGTTAGCTACACAGTGGTATAAATACCGAAGAAATTATTTTATTCATAGGATACGGAAGTTACTGCTTCAGTTGTTTAGTCAAGGACTTAATTTAATCGAAGCAGTTTACCCAATAAAGCATACCTTGAAGAGTAAAGAAGACCCTCCAGAAAATGTTAGTGCTCTACCTCAAAATTGCAGTGCTTTATGCCGCGAAGCACAGACTTTATCTCTCGAAGCATACATTATTATTCACTTAAAATATTCCTTTTTTCCAACAACATCTACAAGCGTTATCAAGGTCACATTGAAGTAAACAATAAGTAATTCTATCTATTCCCAGGAACATAATTATGGGCCATTGAAATTTTTCTTTCATAACCAGCTAAATATTTTCTCCCCTGAAACTAAACTAGGGATTTAGTATACATTTTAGTTTTTATGAAGACATCCAAGCCTTATTCCATGTGTGATGTCCAAGATATTTCGAAGATATGCGTAGATATCGTTTGAGTGTTTGAGATTGTTTCATTAAAACGAAGATGTTATTGGTATTAATGTTACTAGTATAGCTTTTTTAATTTTACACGTATTCTTGAAGGCTAAATATATGAAAGAAGGAATGGAGGTAGGCAATTAAAATAATGGATATTAATGAAGGTAAAAGAATGTAGGTACTCTTTTAGCTCATGAGAATAGGTAGCTAGGTATAACAATGGAGAAAATAATTTATCCTGGCTTCGACAAATATCCACGTAAAATTGGGATGGCGGCTTGGTGAGCGCAATCAAGAACATATAGAATGAAAAATCATTTTTCGTTATCTTTGCGCACGTGAATGAGTGGGTGAACTGCGGTATATCTCTGTTTAAAAGGTTTCTTGATGAATTTTCAAAAATATCATTGATTCATTCAAGTATTCTACCAGCTGATTGGTAGGTTCTTGGACAGTCCCCATTTTGTATCCCAACCTAATAGAAATTGTCTCGCTTTTCCTCCTAAGGATGGCCCGTTATTAGATCCCTCTTCAATTCTTCATATCTACTACCTCCTCTTATTTCGTCCAGAATACCTATCCTCTTCCTTCCTCTTCCACGCTCCCCAGTGTTCTCCCCTCTATCACTCTCTTCAACATGCCCTCTCCTCTCAAAACCTCCTCCATCCATCTCTTCTGCCTTCTCCAAACCTCTGCCACAAGCTTCCTCTCATCTCCGACCATATCCAATACCTCCTCGTTCGTCTTTCTCGCCATCACTTTCGATGAAATTTGATCACGCTAAGTTTTTTTCATTCGATGATACTAGATAAATTTTAAATTACACTTCAATGCCAAAGAGGGATGTGCATGAGTATACAGAGCACAAACTAAATTCTTAAAGAAAATGTATTTCTTTTTACGCATTTTCTGTTACTTTATTAAAGTTTAAGGCAGTGAAACATGAACGGATACGTTTTGATGAGAAATAGATGTGTTCATAAACTTGAAATCATATTCGAGGGTGCTCTCGAAGGCGTCGAATTTCCACGAAGAGTTGATTCGTTGCTGGTTTTATAAAATATGAAAATCACGATATAAATATCTTAGTGTACCTATAACATGTATATGTTGTGCAAGGAAAATACTGTGAATCGCAAAAGGAGTAAGAGCTATGAGAACCGGGTAGGGCGAGTTTTAGCGAGGGTGATATTCAAAATATAACGGCAGGTGATTGTTTAAAAGGGAAACTCGTTGACCGAATAAAGCTCTCCGTGAAGAAATATATGCCTTTGACCTACATAGAGCTGTGTTTATGACAGAATGACGTTATATTAGCGAGTTTAAGTGTATGGTTCAAATTACATCATTTCTAGTAAGTACTTCCCCGTGGAGTTAAAAACATTCTCCAAAGTCTAACCCGGCTCTTGATGCTGGATTTTAGCTTCTGTGGTTTTTGCTAGGATAACAAGAATTAAGTTCAAAGAACTGAGCTTCTTATCACTTTGGAATGACTTGGAATTTTTAAGTCTGTGTCACGTGTAACAGTTAATCTTTGTCAATCAGTTTCTCATTTTTATTTACAGTGGGTATACTACTGATCGCCGGTCGTTTTTAATTAATAAAGTTTTTAAATAGCTCTTCTTTTAACTTTTTGGAAAATCAAGCGCCGGTGTCATATTTTCTGCAGCCTGGAGAGTTAAAATAGCTTTTTATTTCAGGGTGTAAGCTTGCCTAATGTATGGGGAAAATAAGTACAGCATTTAATATTTAGGCATTTGAAAAATGGAGTGAGGGGAGGGAATTAGATAATCGATGAGTTGAATGATAGGGGTTTCAAGATGCATAGTGACGTTGAAGGCTTGGATAGAGATTTTGTGTTTTTCCGGCGGAAGATGCTATTGAAGTATTCTCGGGGTTCCCACTAGGTCAGAAAGGTTGCTGCTACCAACGTTGCGATTGCTATCTCCACTATCGCTCTTAAGGCTGATGTCCAAGAACGTTTCCATTTATACATCGTAATTCCAGGCTCAGCTCTCCTTATTAGGAGGAATTTTCCCGCCTTTATCTTTTCATTTTCTGGAGCATCGGATACCATGAACTGCTTGGGGTCCTGTGTCCCGGCTGAATTTCTAATTTTCCAGTAATTTCACTAAACCATGCAACAGAGCATTCATTGCATCCTTTTGTATATAGCTGGCGTTTATCCAGGTACCTTTAGTCCGGATATCGTTTAACCCATAGTATGTTAGGAAAACAGTGAATTGGAACTCGTGGCGAAGCAAAACATACCATCTTTAAGTTTCATGACAGCCTTTACGTCAGACCAGGGTTACATTAAGCCTTCTAAGCCTCTCTTGGTCTATAAACGCAACTCTAAGTAATTTGGAATCACATGCCCAGTCCTCATTCACACCGAAGGGCCTTAAGCCCAGACGATATAACTGTGCCAACATTATTATTTAGTATTAACTGCACTTATTTACTCATTCGGTTGGAATATTGGAAGTTTGCTTAGCTAGATATCGGAATTGCGTGAGGAATAGGTGTTTTGGGGGTGTATTGGCGTAGTAGAAATACTTTTATCCACACACAAGCCTACACTCTCTCGATAAGTCATTAGTATTAAAAATGCATTGTCACGTGTAACAGTCCGCGGACTGATATCTCCCGTCCAATTTTCTAATCGCTCGCGCGCCAATTCCCGGTTCTCGCAATCTCTTTCATTTACTGGTGGTGTTCTCACATCTTCACATCTCTCTACCATCGCACCACTCTCCCCCACTTCTCCTATCCTCCTCTTTTCCTCCCCCAAGTAGTGTCCCTCTGCTCCCCTCTCCCGGTCTCAGTCCTCAGCGATTCTTTCTCTCCCTTGCCCGCCTCCGCGCCGTGTGTACGTGTGTTTCCAAGCGGGGCCCTCACGCCGACAATCGATACGCATAGAGAACATTGTCCCTCCAACCTCTAGTTCCCCTCCACCACCCCTCATCGTGACGTCCTCCAATCCTCCTCCTTCCCCGCCTTTTTAACCCTCTCCCCCTCCCCCACTCGGTTTTCCCATCTCCACCGCCGAGATCGCCGCACGTATGTGCACGTGGTGCAGGGAGTGGAGGAGGGAGTTAAACCATTCCACTTCTATCCCCCCACCGAACACCGACAGTGGGCGATTTCAGTGCGGAGGCGGTCAGACAGGAAGATGGTCACAAGGGGTGGGATTAGCGCGAAAGGGAAGGGGGTTGGATGCGGAATTGTTTGTGTGTGACTGTGGTCCTCGGGATAGCGTGTGAGAAACGGTTCCCAATCGGGGTGACGGCTAAATGCCATTGATATCTCCATTGCAGTGGGTGGAGGTGAGGCTGGGCGCGGGATGGCTCCCTTGCGCGCGAGGAATGGGGAATGTGGGTGGGATCGGTATTGAGGGGAATTGGCATTGGGGTCGGTGGGCACGAGTATGCATATCTGCACGCATGCACAAACGCACGTGGGCAAGCGAGCCGTGGTGAGGAGTGAGAGGTTGAATCTGGATTAATGCTTCACTTTTTTTATCATGTAAACCTAACGCTTTTAAGTCATAATCAAGAGAGAACGTTCAGTGTTGCCGAAGATGCAAAAGCAGTAAAACGACGTTGAATTCGTTTGTTATGTAGTTTTGATTCTATAAAATCCAAAACCTTTAATTGTGAACTTGAATGATAGAAGGAGAAAGACATTTGTAGAATTAGTTGTCAGTAAGTGAAAGTTTATTTATCAGCATTATTACAATATAACTCAATTTGTTGTTCTTACACGCTATATTTAAATATTTGATCAACTTAGGCTACTACGAATTTTGTCAACATTGAAAATGATTTTGAGTGCATTCAGTATTGCACTTAAGTACTTCGTACTGAGTTTCTGCTTTCACTATGCCAAAGAAGGAAATATGCCGCTGGGAAATGAAACCTCCGGGATTAGGAGAAATTGAAGGGTTATAAGATCGGATATGGGATTTCTAATGAAATGTGAATAAAGGCTGGATGGTGCCTCATCTACAATACCCGGATAGGGAGTGGCAAGTGGGTCAAAAGCGATCAATAAAACATGTAGCATTATCTTGACTAAATTGCTCATATCGAATCATTTAAAGTACTTCTTTCTGAAGAGATATTTTTGCGACCGATTACTCCGCCGAATTTCCTTCAACGTAAGGGCAATTAAGCTTTCAGCTGTTTTTTCAAGATACTACACAATATAGTCTTAATGAAGGAGTAATACTAGGGTTGATTTCATTTTGGAGTAAGCTTGTGAACGGATGTTGGATGTTTCCAGAGAACCTCAACGCGAAGATTCAGTGATAAAATCGGTTTGTAGCTGGGATAAGAAAATGTAATTTCTTACGGGTAGGTGGTACCTTAGGTTTTTCCTTCAATAGGCAAAAAATTTATTTGCGATTTAATAAATTATTCTTTAGCAGTATGTACGTATTAAATTCTTACTTATCTTTACTAATCCCTGTGAATTCTGTTAAAAATTTTGCTAATTCGTATTTTATGTTGAAATAGACTAACATACGTATTGAATTCTCACTTCACTAAATCCTGTGAATTCTGTAAAAGATATCGCTAATTCGTATTTCAAGTTGAAATAGACTAACCTAATAGTAGCTATATCTTACTATAGTACTAATATTAAAAATTTTGTATTTGTTTAATATGTGTTATAACGTCCTTCTCAACCATCTCATATCAAAGTATGTCTTCAGTCCTGGAATCTTACAATGTTGGCGGCTGAGAGCCTGTTTTCATGTGCACAGGGCAATCCTATAGGGATGAAGATTATGTGGGTCGAACAAAATTAATGCGAAGAGGTCTGGATGCGGTAAAAGTCTACCAAGTATCAGAGGAAATGTTAAGTAGAAAATAAGTAACTAGAGCACAACTAATTAGAGATTGAAAGTTTGCTGTCACTGTTGGGTAAATGAAGATTATAATTCATTAGCGGAGAGGGACTGACTATTTTCGTGGAGTGGAAGAAGTTAGAAAATATGCTTGATGAAGAAAGAGAGCTATGTAAGTTAAAAGGCGTTAATACATGTAAAATAGCATTTAGAAATAAATCCCTTGGTATATACAAAAATCTACTTAACGCAGTGAAATATATAGAATATAATGCTTGAAATGTTTCTTCTTCTATTAGAATCGATCAGAATATTACGCAGAAAATCGTTAAGTCGTGTAGAATCCGGCATTTGCATGCTTCACAATTTAATTCCTATGCAGCACGTACACCCAAATTTATTCATACAGCAGGGGTTCTCATTATGATCCTGTGGTTCAGATCGATGCATGTACATTGTCGCGGGCGCGGGAGGTGTGCGGCGTAATAGCCAGAAGGGAGGCGCGGGTAAATTTTGACATGAGAGCGAGAGGGAGGGAAAAGTTTCGGGGTTCGATACACGAAAGGGGTAGGAGAGACAGAAGGGAAGTTTTCGTTGAAACGGGGGCGGACTATGTGTTCTGGGGCGTCGCAGGGATACACGCCACCCTGTGACGCCGGGCTCCGTCCTGTAAGTGTGAGATACGATAGGTTGCCAAGTGTTATGAACGAATCGGGGGCCCGCCGAGTAGCCACCCGACAAACCTCACACCCTACTACCACCCTCCCACTAGCCGCAGCCCCCGACACCTTCCTTCGCTGATGCCGAGCTGGTTAAATCAACCATTACTTCCTCCTATGTACCATGGCCGTCGTTTACGTCTACTCTAGTTAAATCATTGAAAGAGAGAGTCTCTCAGGCTCATCTCTTTATAAAATATTATCATTCTCAAAAGTATGTAAAACATATTCCAGTAGACATTAATTCATAACGACGGATTTAAATTTAATGTAATGTCACACATTTTTCCTGACAGTCGGCAGTGATTTGTTTTTATATTTTAATAGACGCCGAAGTAAAAAGGGAAAAGAATGAGGAGGCGCCTACAATCAAGTCAGGGTGAAGATAATATGAACTTAAGGGTTAATCTTAAATGATCATATTGCACACAACATTTTTTAATTGACTAGGTTACCGTTGCAATACATTGTGCATTTTGTGAAAGAAAATTAAAAACTTGAAAAAGCGGTAAAAATAAAAAGCTCAAGTTCAGCCTATCGAGCTCAACTTCTCTTTTTAACTATAGATATATGTGCATATATTTTGTAAACTTATTCCGCTAAAAATTTCAATGCCAGTCAACGCGTATTATTACATTTTTTAGGTAGACACTGCATGAGGGCATCGGAATAAGTGCACATAGACAGAAATCGAAAAGCGTTCATTGTGATTAGCTTGAAAAGCTCACTTTACCCGGTCTATAGTTAAGGATTGATGTACAGACGTGGTGGGGTAGTGCGAGGCATGATAGAGAGGGAGACGACGGGGTGGCTAGGACGGCAATCAGGTGTGGTGGTGGGAAAGACGGGCGGCTGTACGCGTTGTAGTAGTGTCGTTGCCACCACAGCGGAGGTTTTCCCTGGCCGTCGAGTAAACGTGCGCGCGGTGCTCACAGTCGCAATCACCGGACTGTTTTCGATGCCGCCGTCCGCTCGCTGACCCCCTCCTCCCTGTCTCCGCAATACCAATATCCCAATGTTTGCCTTCTCCCCCCTGCCCCCCCCCCCCCCCCCCCCACATTCCCAGCCAGCGAATTTCAACCTTCCGTCTACCTCCCCTCAAGAAGTGCACAGACCTGCCGTGGTGTCGGAATTCGTCCCCTTTTATTTATGCTGTTGCAACTGAAGTTGTTTTTTTTTATCGGCCTGCGCGAGGCGTTGCGAGCTGGGTCAATTGAGGGAATATTTGTGGGGAGGAAGGTGAGCAGAGATATTTCAGAGGTAGATTCGGAGAAATAACGGTTGGGGAAGCGAGGGAAAGGATGTGAAAAAATGCAAGAGGAATTGATGCATGGATGCAGACAGTATTTAATTTTCGGTTGCGATCATTTTTATAGCTATTATCTATATTATCATTAGTAATTTAATCTTATTATTGGTTAAATACATCCCTCTGTTCTCTCCTGTACTATGCTAACTACTTTATTTCTATATAGCTCCCCTGATGCATATCTCGTTGTGGTCAACTACGCATTTGTCTCTTTGTCTTCCTCGACGGGTTTTCCCTTCTGTTATGTTTCTTACAAATTTGTTGTGTCTCAAACAGCGGCCTATCAATCTTGATATTTTATTTCTGATAGTGTTTGTAATTTATAGTTTCCCCTCTTCTATTATTATGTACACTTCTTACTTTCTGATCCTATCCATCCATTGCCTCTTCAGCATCCACCTCCAGTAACAAATTTTGAAAGCCTGTATTATTTTTTGTCCCAGCTTTCCAATGATCCATATCCCTGAACGTCATAGCACAACACTCCACGTGTGTGTTTTCAGGAACTATTTCATTATTAATTAGCATTATTTCCCTGAACACAGCAGTTATTTTATCGTCATGAATGCCGTCTAGGCTTGAGCTATCCTTTGCTTGATGCCCGTTGAACTACTCCATTCCATGTCATGTATCTGCTAAGGTAGTTGCATGACGTAGGAATGTGAAGTTCAATGGGCTCCTTGGTGGGTTATGTATACCTTCTCTTTTGCTCATTCTAGGATTTTCTTTTTCTTTCCATTAATCTTAAAGTTGTATCCTTGATTCATTCGATCGATTGTTTTTAAAGATTATTGCAGGTCTAATGGATTCTCTGCTATTACTGCGATACCATCAGAGACACGAGGCTTGTTAATCATTCCTTCTTCTGCCATTGCTATCATTTATAACTATTTCAAGTAATTTTACCATATTATTTCGTTCCACGCTCTCAAAGGCCTTGTCCAAGTCAAAGAAGGCCAGATACAGTGGTTCTCAGGCATGTATAATATTTTCTATGAGAATCCGATGACAGATTCTGGTCTCTATGATTTCTCGTTTCTTTCTGAACCCGAATTCGTTACTCAGGAGCTTTTCTTCAATTTTTCCCTCTATCCTTCGTGTGGTTATTCAAGTGTAGTACTTGGGATGCATGGGACAGCAAGGTCAAAGTTCTGTGATCCTCATAGGTCTCAGCTGCGACAGAGAAGAAAATATTACATATATAACTGTGTAGAAATCCGAAATGCGGAAAGTGAAAATTTTCTCTTCAGACTTAAGAAAATTATGCCTAAGGTTTAAAAATCATCGTATACTTTATTTGAACTTTTTTTATGTTTTTTTGGAGTAGCTCCTAGTTTTTTGATAGGCCAGTGCTGTTACATCAGATACAGTTTGTGTTCTAAACAAGCTAAGGAAGACTCAGGTTTCCTTTGACGGAGGCAAAGCGTTTGACTTCGGTTATTGGAAATCGTCGAATGAGTTTTCCAGAATTGGTTCACGACTTTCAGTTTGACAACCTTCATCTTGCTTTAAACTAGCTTCTCAATGTTTCGCGGTAATGATACCCAATCTCGTCTTATTGTTAGCTCAAATAGGATAATAAAATCTAATAGCTTTGTTAGTGAATGGCTCACTTAATAATCTAAGCGCCTGAGTTTACGTGATTGATTGAGAATGATGACGACCCTTAAATTTCTATGGATATGTTATTGTACTCTTGCATTGATCAAAATCACTACTATGATATTTTATTTAGAATGGTGTTGTACTGAAAATGCAGTTCAAATCTAATAGACAGCAAACTAAAGACTACCTAGATTGTAGCACCTAAAAAGTATCGATTAAATATTTGATTATCATAGGGCGGAAACCTCTGTTTTGTATTATGGTAAAATATGAATACCGATCAGGTCAGAGTAAGCTCTATTTTTATGGTAGGCCAGAATTATCCGTCACGCTTGGCATTAGCGAATATTGATCAAAGAAGTCTTTTTCTCTCGTCCAAAAACGTTAAAAGCTGACAAAATACTTGTTTTCTCTAAGCTCCAAGGTTAATTATAAGTTTATTTTTGCCTTTCGACAAGGCATGAAAATGAATGGTTATTTAAAATGCTTGCTCCCCGGGCCTGCATACTGAATTATATATCATTAATTGTGGATTAATTTAGCGCATTAACGCGATAAATTGGTCTCATCAAGGAGTTACTTGCCTAATTGGTATTTTCAATGCCAAACGTGTTGAAGAATAGGGATAATGGATCTCTGAATTATAGAAATTACTCTTTTGAAATACCCCAATGTCTTGCATAGTATATCGTTCGATCTACTTGTTTTTAGCACAATGTGTGAAGAAATTTTCTTTCAAAATAACTGCTTATTTTTGTGTAGGTATTCATTATTGGGTAGTGAATCTTTATTGTTACCCATTTGTTCGTTTGTGAACGATTTTTTTATATTTTCCTTATTTTAGACTTCTTAGTACCTTGGAGATTGAGAAAGATTGCTGCAAAATCCATCTTCACTGATGGAGAAGGTTTTTAAATAGATGTAAAGGGGACATCACAAATAAGGCAATTTCATGCGAATATGAGCTCTAACTGCGATTTCTTTGCGGAGAAAGTGTCTCGTTTATTTTACTACTTAACTTAAATTTATTTGTCAGACAGTGGTGAATCACGGCCTTAACATCCAAATCGATTTTCTCTTAAAATTAACTGTCTTTGCTAAGTTTCTACTTCCCCATTTATGTGCGCATGTAACCTGCCATTTTGTATGTTTTTAGTATAGCCTTATTGAAATTAATAAATTAACTACATTTTATATCACAGGCCAATCATATTTCAAATATTCTTTTTGTTCTATTTGTTAACTATATTCGTAATTTACGATTGCTTTTCCATGCATGAGGATGATTTTTATTCGTAATTTACATTCTCGCATTTCTTCTTAAAACTTTTTTCCCAGTTATATTCCCCGTAGCATTTTTCTGTTTATAATTTTGCATTGATAATGCTTCACCGAATACATGTTAGGAGATAAAGATAGAATTCATGGGAATTATTGTTTAATTACTGTGATTTTTCCGCGTAGAAGTGGATATTTCTAGCGGAATGTATGTTTATTCAAATTCATCTGTGCATGATCGTAGTAATTTCCATTATTTTGAATACTATGCAGTCCAAAAAATAGCAAATGTTGTTCTAGCGTTAGCATTTACTTTGCAAACGCTACGAAATGCTCTTCTCTGAGGTAGGAAATGTTACAGATTTATCGCAAGTTGTCTTCTATAATGCTTTCCATTTGGAACGATCAACTAATGCGCATGAAATAATCCGTAAGTCAAAAACTGAATCCTATTCTGGCATCCACGATATTTCTGTGAAAACACGTTCAGAGATATTGCTTACGGGTGATAGTCTAATCGCTAGGTATAAAACAAATGAACTCGATATTCTCAGGCGTTACTTTGTAAAATTCCATATTGATAGAATCAAAACAAACTTTGTATATTTTACAATGGATTTTATTCAATACGACCGGTTTCATCGCATAAGCGACATCTTTAGGTAAATTTTAAAGTCAAGCACAGAATATATATACATTAACTGGGAGGGTAAAAAAAAATCGATTATGTCTAAATGGTAATGGCGAAAGCTGCACCAATGTTCCATATATTGAACATGAGTCGATGGAAGAGACTTGATGGAGAGAGATTGAAGGACATTCACTATCATCATTGAATATATTGTTTAAAATATCATTCTCATTAGTCTCTTCCATCTCCACATGTTCAATATAAGGAACATTTTTGCAGCTTTCGCCATTACAATTTAGACAATCGAGTGTTTTTGCAATGTATCATATCGTAATATGATAACATGTATAATTTTCAATCTGTGCATTGAATGCGTCTTGTATGCATTGATATTTTAAAATATATTCAATGACGATAGTGAATGTCCTTCAATCATTCCTCATGGTCAATACGAGGAAAATTTAATATATATGATAAATGTACTGAAAATGTCTTGGAGGAGAGTAACGACATATGTTAATCCCATAAAAAGTGTTACATAAATTATTATAATGTAATGAAAAAATTGTATGTGTTTCTTCCATTTAATAAACATAAGCTTACATTAAATAGTTATTAGTAAGTAATTACAGTAACTGTGAAGTGAGTCACAGTAATAATAAAAATGAATAATAACAATGGAATGTACAATTATATCTTTAAGCTGATAGCGTAGTTGTTAATTATTTTCCAAGGTACCCCAAATTAATAAAAATAAACGTCAAGATTGGCCGATAAATAGCGGAAATAGAGCGAATTTGTACGCGCTCCTCCGTTCGAAGTTTCCAATTCAGTTTTTCAGGCGCGCGGCAGCTCCGTGATTCACCGCCGCTCTCTACCCCCTCCACACGTCCCCATGTTGGTTGCCGCGTCCGACGTGAATACGCTCCACTTTGGTCGCAATTTTATAATAAAAGATAAGTTTAATGAAAAAAAAGTATTGCAATAAGAAATATAAGCCTTTGTCTGTGTAACACAGGTAAAATGGTTTCTTAACTTTTATAAATAAAGCCTCTGCGATTTAAAGAAAAAAATCCTATCTCGGCTCCTATTGGTCGTAAATACTTTTTTTATTCATAAATCTGCAAAATTAAATCAGCTTTCAGAATATCCAAGTTAGAAACTCATGCGTCCAACAGCCGACGCCGTAGCTCTATTTCTTTATAAAAAAATGCTAGTCTGAAGAAGTATACTTTTTAAACGTTTATTTCTATGACATTTTAATGATTTTTCGAATTGGTTTTAATACTACATGTAATGTAAGTCTTTAACAGTAGAATTCCGTTGGATTTGACTCAACAATTCCATGGAAAGATAGCAATTATTAACTTTAAACAACTGTCTCTGGATAAACATTAGACTATATCTCAGTAAATAATTGAAAATTCACCTTACAAAAAATTTTGTTGAATTCAGAATCATAAGCGCTTTCCTTAAAAGCAATAAAAATAGTGAAAAAAATAATTTTTTCCATAAATATTTAATTTACAAAAAACGCCCATTTTCACCGGTTATTTGGCTTTTTTGCAATAACTAACTCATCGATTTCGACGTACGACGACTGAAATTAAAGTTTTTTTGATTACCCACAACTTTTGTCCAAAACATTGTTTTGTAAAGTCATTTCGGCGCCCTATAAACAATCACTGTTTAGCAACCGCCCATAATCTCGAGTCGAACGCACATGGGGGGGTCATGTCATGCTTACCTCCACCCCCTGAGCACATTCATCCAATATAGAATAAGAGTAAGTAAAAATAACTATTGATTGGACTATGAATCCTGGCGGAGACGCGATGTCTCAGTGCTTTGATTGGGCTTTTGAGTACACAAGGTGGGGAAGAAGGAAGAGGGTGGACAGCGATTACTGAAGCTGGTGAGAAGAGTGGAAGGGCATCATACATATTTGACAGACGCAGGGGACGTTCCTGGGGAAAAATTACGCTATGTATCGTACGATTACATATTCAGTAAAAACAAGTTCCGAAATAGCTACATGCAACTAAACTATTCCTCTCTACTACTACTAATAATGTATCCTCTGTGGGCAAATGACCAATGGGGTGACTTATTATTAACTGCGAGACTAATAAGAGGAGGGCTCCTATTCAAGCTCCGTACAAATCTCTGGTGACCCCACTTCATTCTTTTCATTTCTTTCTGTAAGCAAATTATTTCTCCCTGCCTGTGAATCTATTTCTGAGGATCAGGCTTGTAAGGACGGGTATGATATATCTTTTCTATTACAAAACTTGAGGAACTCCAGTGCCCTAAGCAAAGATTATGAAACGAGTAAGATACACGAGTTATATGAGGGAAACAAATTCTAATTTCGGATATTTTTATATGATACACGAATGGAAAAACGTTCAAATATTTGAAAAATTGAAGACCTATTGTCGTATTTTATTTTATTTGGATTTATGCTTCACTATTCCTTGCCATATTCATACACCACCATCAACTTAGTTTAGGGTAATTGTAATCTTAGAGTAATTACATTCCAACTTAGCCCAAAGGGGTGGGCCGAATAACAACTCGGGGAGTAATCTCTGGAGTTACTCAGGAAGACCTGGTGTCCTAAAACTTAAATTGGGTTAAGATGTAGTTCATGGAGAGTAAAAGATGCGATTTATTGCTGAATACTTTTCCCGCTACACTAAAGTACCATTCCGTGGCGTAAAAAATATTTTATGACGACATATCCATCCCTAAGACGAGAATATTATAGATTTGTTTGAATAGTATTTTAGAAGCTCAATTTTGACCTCTAAATGCGCCAATTTCCCTATTTTGATGAAAAACGTCATATTAGCTTTGTGTGTAGCAGTTACAAGATGATAATATAAATAGAAAGTCGCAAAATTTTTACACCCTGGGAAGCCCAATTCCGAGTGATAATGAGTCAAAATTCCTGTGTAATCGAGGAATCTCTTCGAGGTGGACTTACTACATTTTATGGTTTGGGTAAAAGTAAAGTCTCCCCTGTAGCCCCAGTTTTATATATTAATAAGCTTTATTATTGATTCTAGTGAAAACGGATACGAACTCTGATTGGAAACAAATCAATTCTAGCGGAGGAAAGAAGAGTGTACTTCCATCACTAAGGATATCGTAACTCAAGAGAATTCCAAATAAAAAAATTCTGTAATTCAGGGAAATCTCGGTAAATTTAAAATTTCCTGTTCCTGTCACCACCTGTCATGTTAGGTTTAATTGAAGTAGTCGGGTTTTGTTCAGATTACCCGGTAGTAGGCCGAGGTAGGTGGAGGACAGTGGAGGGAAGTATATAACCTCCACTCCCCCATCCTCTCTCTCTCTCTCCACCCTCGAATCTATTTCGCACCCGCGGCCTTTCCAAATCGATACGAGTGCGCTTGTGTGCGTGCGTGCGTGAGTGCCTGCGTCCAGCGTGCGTGCGTGCTCCGGTGATCCGACCCCGCGGATGTGTGTTCCCGTGAGCTTGCACATGTGCGCTTTTCGGTGTAGCTCCGTTCGTGCTCACCCTCTGCCACACGCACACAGACACACCTCTCTCTCCCTCGCACGTGTTATGTCATTCGCTTGCTGTTGAGAGTACCGCCCCGTTATGCCGCTCCCTTCTATAGAAGTTAACGTGCGGCACACATCTTGTGTGAAATATTAATGGTCCCAGAATTGGCCTTCATTATGCAGTCGAGGGGTGTGGTTCGCATGACGGGGATGAAACAGGTTGAGGGGAGGGAGGTTTTGTGTATTTTTTTTCAGCGGAAGGCTTATATGAGGGTGATGGAAAAGAGAAGGGGAGTGAGTGAGTAAGGGGCGTGTTTTTGTGCGTTGACGTTGGATTTCTTCTCCCCGCTGCAGTTGATAAAGGATCGGCTACGCGTGTCGGTATTTTGGGGTGAAAACGCTCCTGTCCTTCATTTTTTTGCAACCTTTCGTCGAGTGCAGGCATGTGTGCAGGCGCGGCCCCTTTTTTTCTCTGCTGGTGTCACATCGGCGGCGGCGTTATTGTAGGTGGTTTAAGTGGCGTGGGTTACGGCGGTGGGACCATAATTTCCATCGAGCTGCACGGGGACAAATTACGCGGATGATTTTTGGAGCAGCAGGACCAGAAGGGAGGAGAGACGTATTTCATATTCGTGTTCCGCGGTGAAAGTACGTCTTCATCAGGATTTGGCTGTTTAAATGTTGCCAATCGTTTGGGTTAATCAACGGGTATTGAACCCGTGTTTGCATAATTTATTCTCGTGGCAGAAGAGTTATGGATTTTTGAGAATGTCTACTATGGACGCTGTACCTACCATTTGGGTGCGCTTGCAACTCGTTGTAAAAGAAGTTTCTTTAACTATTCACCTCAATCAATTGTCAAAAAAATCTAGTAGTTAGAGTTACTCATGCCGCCGAGAGGTTTACGAGCGTATGAGGTCGAGGGATCACTGATGGTGCTCGATTTTGTTGTTCTTGTGAGGATCTATCTTAATGAGGCGTATTTTAAGATCATATTTCCAAAGTGAATGCACTTTTCTTACTCAGACACCCTGTTTTCATCCAAAAAATTTAATTAAATGCTTGTATTTTTTGCACAAATGAATACACAATGGCTGTTTGAGTCGAGGGCAAATTTTTGAAACGATGAAAGTTTGTATAGAATGAATAAGTGCATGCATATGAATGTGGTAGGCATTAATATTAGTTTTTCATGAATAATTTTTATATTATGTTAATACATGGGTTCTTCAGAGTATTTTCCGATGAATTATTCGTGAAAGCAAAATCTAATTGTTTACATACGCTGGTCTTCTTGTATTCATTTAGTTGGTAAATGATGACATTTAAAACACACACATATTGAATTTGTCCAGTCATAGTCATGTGTGTGAAATATTCAGTGAAAAAATGCAAAAGCTTTATCTTTTTGTCTTTATCTAACATATAACCATCAGCAGGAAATATCTATGTCATTATCATTTGAAATTTTATCGTCTGCCATCGTAATAAGGGGTCAAGTAATCAAAAGTGGGTAATCCGAGGGTCAGCAGTCATTTACAAATTAGCTGCTCTAGCCGCTTCCAATAAATTCTTGTATTACAGTAGTTGGCTGGGTGGCTTTATCACCCAACAATGCTATAATTGCTTAGTTTTCGTGCTAACTCTAATGTTTCAATTAAATTTTAATCGGATCATGCTTTTATTTCCAGGTACGTGGATACTTGCTTCGTTATTGATATCCCAGTATAATAAGCTGAAAAAGTGGCAGCGCTTTATTCGTCAACGTGATACGTAAGTTTTTACAATTATTTTCAATAATGCCCATTTGTGCTTCGAAACTGGTAATGTACAATAAGAGTTATTTAATGTTGGCCTGGCTGTGTATTTTTCATCGAGGTCACTCCATGCTTTATGAATTCTGTAATGGGTCGTTTTCAGAAATTCTGGTCAATGAAAATCAACGATCGAATATAATGTAGATTCGTGTCATGGTATTGCAAATTTGGACTGATTGAAGAATTTATAATTCTTTAGATGACGGGATTTCATGTTGAATAGTTTGAATGATGGCTTACATTCAATGGATCGTTTTTATTCATGTACAAGTATTTAATTATGTTCTAACTTATCCTTGTTTGTTGGTCAACTGCTATGCACCATATTTTTAAATAATCTATTATAATTAGAAAACTAAAATATCATAAAGTTTTAGATGCTTAACGAATGATGACTTCGTTCGTTTTGTACTACACATGGTGTCTCACATTCAAGACGTTATAGATATTGAATTATGTATGGTTCAATGCGCGGTTTTCTTTAAAAATAAATTCCGGCTAAATGTGTAAAATCACGCTTTTTCTTCCAGGAGTGAAAATTTGACTGCATGTTTGAAGTCGATAGTAATGGAAATATGTAGCATGTTTTTCCTTAAGCATTTGGCATAAATATTTTTCGCCCGTATTGATATAATTTTTAGCTGACAGAAAAAACTAGAAAACGATTAAAATTGGTATTATATCACCTATACATTTATGATTGACGTAATCAGTACTCAAGCGATTGATAATAACGCTCAACATTTGTAGAAGCATAGGGATGACGAAGGTAAACGGGGTCCATATTTGGTGGTCATAAAAAATCTACGGACTCTGACAGCGGGGATGAAAATTTTCGCGATGTATTCGACTGAATCGGCAAAACGTGAAATCTTGAGATCTTCCGCGAAAAAATGTCAGTTCATTTAATTTTTCAGATTGGTTTTGTATGTAATTCCTCGCTAAGCGGTGACGGTGATCGGTGAAAATGGGACGCTTGACATTGACAGGTATGACCTTTCCCTTCCTCGACTTCGTCCAACACACCCAAATTGAAAAGATGGAAAAGTGGTATTTTAACGTCGACTTCACAAAAGTGAATTGTTCCAAGCAATGAATTCGACTTCGCATTCGGCGTCAGATTTTCGACTGAATTATAGATAAAATGGACCAATAAAAGTCCGAGTGAAGGCCACTTCACGTGAGTGACCTCAATGGTAATCTCGTGTTCGGACAGGGAGCATGAAAAGCAATTGTTTTTCGTGGAACAATGGGTGGGATATTTTTCGCTCTTTCTTTCAATACACGGGGCAAAACAGTGATTTTGAAATCATAAAAAAATATTTTCTCCCTCTGGTTTGGGTTTAATGAGAGTGATAAATATTTTTCATGCGAGATTTGATTTTTCGTAAATATTGTGCTAGGTTTATTGGGATGAAATAGAAGAGATAAGAATTTTTTCTCCCTTTAGAATGAAAATAACATGTCTTTGTTATTATATTAAGACTTATTTGTTGTTTCGAAGAAATACCAGTCACTGATATATTAAATGTTTTCCTGATTTCATTTACTTACAAGCCATATAAATAACTTCCCGTTGCTTTTTTACTTTTTGTTTGTAAATTTTATCATGCTACGAAAAGAGTTCATTCAACTCCTGGAAATCCATGTTTTTCGGAAACATTTTGCATTTGTTGCCGTTAAACATAAAGTTCAATTTTGCTACAAAAATTAGACTTCTACTAAGTATGAGGCAGTAAGAATATCCTATGTGTATATTTTTAAGTTAGGTAGATTTGTTATATTAGAAAATTTGATTGGTTCATCTATTACCTTGCCATTTTTTAATTTTTAGCGCAAACGATGATATTATCGAAGGTAGGTAAGTTTATTCAAGATAGGAATTTTTCTCCCCTTGGCTCAGTTTATTGACAGATTTTTTAATAGTATCAAATGTTGCAAGGGTTGGCTCCTTTTATAATATCAATGGAATCAGTCGGAACACTTTATTCGCCTTGGCCGAAGCTGTGTTCTATTAATACTATGACAATATTATTCTCTATAGGATGCTCTTTATCCCCAATTCGGTATTGCAAACCGTCATCGCAAGTTTCAAGTTAGTTGTAAGACACGTAAATGTAAGATAACATGGCAAAGTAATTATGATGAAAAACTGAGTGTAAAGCCTTAAAGAATAACACAAATGTTTTCTAGGTAATACCTACCGTATTTATTAATAATTCATGTCTTCAAATGCTGACAAATGCACTACGCTGTTGCTGTGCATTTGTATAGCAACAAAGGAGAAACAATGTGAAAATATTTCATCGATATCGGTGAAGATATTGGACCACGATTTTTTAACTGAATTAATAATAGGTGCACTGCGACATAAATACCTCCGTAGGTTGATCAAAAGTCTTCAGTTTTTCGAGTTAATAAATGGCGAGTGTAGTCACGTTTTACAGGATGGTTATGATCGGAATCCATTGCTAAGGGCCTAATTTCAGTCAGTTTCAAAATGCATGATGAGGCAGTCCATGTTCTGATGCAAATCACCGATGTTTTCGCAACCCTTGGTGTCTTGCAAAATTGAAATGTTCCCCATAATTTCACATTGTATTCTAACATGGGGCCCGACAAAGGATAAAATCGCTTGACCTCCCAAAGCGGACATTCAATTCTGGTAAAGGGGTTCAATTCTACCTCAACTCCAGGTCACCCTGCGCACTAAAATGAGGGTCCTACTTGTTCGGTGCTCCAGTGTGGAAAGTAATCTCGTGCTGGATCAAATTTTCAGTGGCATTTCGTAGTTGAAATTGGGAATCAAACACATATTCTGTCTCCCAGAACAATTATAGTCTGTATTATATGCTAGCCCCGTCAGTGGAATTCACATCTGAAGACTAGACAATGAAGAGCAAAATGGTATGCTAGCGTTTATTGTACTAACGTCCTTACTTATACCTTCTTAATGGAAATTGCTAAGTTTTCGTAGCATTCTGGTCCTTTCGTATTAACACTATATTTTTTTATTTTGTTAGACTGTTGGATGTTCCGAGAGTTTAAATCCATTTGAAAGTCTAGTTTCTTTGTAATTATTTATTGTTCTAATTAGTATTGAGTTATTTCCCCGTTGAGATATTTTGTGTCCAAAATGACTTTGATGGAAGAACAGGAATCAAATACATATGAAAACTAAAAGTGAAGATTATTAGTTTTCATAAATTAACCCTATTCGTACTGCATTTGCAAAACAGAACCCGTTACATGTGCATTTCGCCTGGAAGTATTTTTATTCATTCATATTCCTCATCATGCCTGCCAGAAAACGCAATTTAAACAGCCATTCATAAGCCATAATCATTTTAAGGAATTTCAGCGTGGGATATATTATATTGTAAAGAGCATGTATAAGCTGTTGGAGAGTACGACAGCCTTAATTTCATTTCTGATTATTCATCAATTGATACAAAGTGCAGGGATAAAAAACGGTAAATATTCCGAAAACTTTCATTCGCGAAAATCTTTTTTATGTAATGTGGCAACTGATTTACATTGCGCGTCCTTCGGAAAGACCCGATTTTATATACTTTACTTCATTGGTAGCCGTTCTGTGTACGACACAAGAATAGACTGCTGAGTTTAAACGCGCATTTGCACCGTTTCCTTAATGTTTCCTGCAAAGTATTGATTTTGATGGAATTTAGCTACCCTCCATTTAGAGTTCAAGTTGCTAATAAATGATTTTACGTTGTTTTTTAAGGTATCTAAACATGAACTTTCTCCTTAAATACGTGATCGGCATTCGTTCAAAGACGGAAAATAGACTTTTTTTTTCTTTTTGATACTGCAGCTTAAAAGTAAGCAAAAAACTTCGAAAAAACGTGCGCAATGCCTCAACTAGCCTGGTCACATACCTTTATTTTTAAAATTTAATATGGAATGGAATTTAGTTTTTAGCATCATTAAACATTTTTCCTTTTCAAAATGATAGGAAATGTTCATATTAGTATTCGTTATGCGTTCAAATTGTTATCGGTCATATCAAAAAGTACTTAGGACATTTAGAACTAGGAAAATACACATTAATTTCAATAACACTTTGTGAAATATGTCCTTCTTATAGATAAATAAATGAGCGATTAAAGACGAAGGAGTCTAATTTTTTAATAATTTCACACCACACAAGACATCTATTGCACTGGCGGAACTCGTGCCCACAATCTTTGGGGAGATGAAGTGAACTCGGTGCTCACCAAGGATACTAAGCTAAATTTATTGGAGAAACAATCACGAGTGTTCTTATTTTTAATGATTATAAAATGAGGAATGTTATAAAAAGGGAGGAATCAGGCGTGATGTTGTGGAAGATGAACATAATAAGAACTCAGATATTACAATTTTCCTCAGATAAAGTTTTAATCGACCCGGGTTTCGATGCACTGCATCATCACCTGATGATGATGCAGTGCATCGAAACCCGGGCCGATTAAAACTTTATCTGTGGAAAATTGTAATATCTGAGTTCTGATTATGAGGAATGTTATAAGTATACATAATTTAATAAGAAATAGTGAAATGTCCGAGGAAATGTATGTAGATTTGATGATTGATAAAAAATAATAGAAGTCTCATTAGTAGTTTCTGATACACAGATCTCGCCTTGGTTTGTTAATTGAACGTCCTTGAGTGCTCTTCTTTTGGAAAAAAAACCTTTCCGCTCTTATTTCTTCCTTTGTCTTCCATGCCGTCTTTTATCTGCCGTATATTTTTCTTTCTCCTTTTCTCTTTTCGCCCCTATCCTGTTTCGCGCATTCTCCTTCACTCGCCGCTTCACCCTCGTCCACCCGTCCATATTTCCCGCACCCACCCTCCTCCCCCAACCTCCTCTCAAATCTCCATCCCCCGTAATTCCTGCCATATCCCTCCTTCCCGTAGAAAAAATAAAAGTCCAGCCCTTCCAATCTTCCCCCTCTCTCATCCTTCCCTTTTTTCTATTGAATCCCTTCTCTCTTGCTCGCCACCCGTACCTCAGCAGCCCACACCCCTAGCGTCTTCCCTCGGCGCACCATACATATCCCATTCACGCCATTACTCAATATTAGTTCCCCGACTTGGTTCCGTCGGTTGCAGGCGCACACTCCCCTTCTTTTTCTCGGAAGGGTTGGGGCTATAAGAGGAAGGGAGACCTTCCATTCTCCTCTTCCCTCCCTCCTACCTCTCAACAGCCCGCTTCTATTTTCCTTTTGGCCATTTCGTCGTCTCTTTCGTCCTCGATTCTCAGCGCTTGGGGAAGAAACCGCCGGCGCAGGAAGCAGCGGCGTAGGCGTGGTCACATAGAAAAGGATGAAGAGGAGGAGGTGTGGAGGTGGCTTCGTGGTCTTGGAGTGAGGGACCTGATCGAGACAGGATCAAAGGTCCGGAGGAGAGCTTGCGTGGTGGTTTTTTCATCGCCAAAGGTGTTCCGCTCAAAATATTTGCACGGAGGTGGAAACATGTAAACGGCTGTAAGTCCACGTGTATGTTTCGGCCTTATACTTTACCACCCACGCATCCACTTTACCTCCCGATATGCCTCCATGGTGGCGCGTGTACCCCAGAATGTTTTTACATGAGCTATCACGGAATCGTCTTTCAAACAGCCCTGAGTGAATTGCAACGGAATGTTCACCACGTATTACCTTTTTCATTACAGGCAATATTGAAGCTTTACGATGAAGAAAATTTGAGAAAAGATTAAGTTGGACCTAATTAAAATGTTGTTATCATTTAAAATGGAAGCAAAAGGCTGGAACCTTAGTTGAATCACTTTAATTCCAAGTGTTATAAATTTCTAGCGATATTATTCGGTGAATTAGGTATCATTCTAAGGGATCGCATCCTTTTAAAACACGCATAAGTCATTTATTATTCTGTAAAAAAGTAAAGTGTCACATTAATATTTGGGGTAAAACTTGTTAACGCTTAAATAATGATCAAAATTATAAACATTTCACTTTGAATCTTTAAATACTCGGAATTAATTTACATTAAATTTGAACCATAGCTACGTACGAATTTACTGGCATTAGAGCGTTAAGTTTATATACGATTATTTCAAGTCATTGATGCATTCATTCGTCCTATTCCTGTAATTACCACTCGTGATTGCGTAGGTTCAACTGGAGGGGGAAAAAATATTTCTTGCTAGTGAAATGAGGTGATTGGAGGCATTCCCAGCACAGGATACATTCTTGAGCTGAAATGCGTTTTTTACTGCTTCCCTATTCTGTACACTAGGGTGGGACAAAAAAACCCAGCTTTATCCGATAAATGCCTAGTATGTGTCAAACGCTTTCTTACTGATGTGAAAAGAATGACGTGAAATATTTAGCCTGTAAAATAATATCTTCAGTTTGCCCATTTGGAATACAGTTTTGAACTATAACGAAAAAATAAAATGTTCACTTTTTAAAAAAAGTTTTCGAAACTGTAGAGAGACAGTGTACCAGCAGAAACACTGTTAATACGTTGTATAAAAATGTAAAGCGAAAAAAATAATATGCATCTTTATCCTGCCCATAAGCCCAATGAATATGAATTTTAGGATAAACTAATTTCACTATTTAATAATAAGTTTATTTAACATTTAGAAAGACCGAGTGGCAACAAAAACTATTAAAACGTTTTAGAGGAAGGATAACCAAAAAGCAACCAATAATCTTATGTCTCGTCATACGGCCGGATACTTAAATGTTTTATGAATAAAAGAACGACGAATTCCCTTTTATTTCGTTTGTGACGTATGCTGTTAAAACATTTCAACTTTTTTTGGCTTATTATTGCTTTTGGCTCTTTTCTGATAGATTCTGATAAGAGCTTCTTTGGTATTATTTCTTCAGTAATATGAAACTCTTCGCTACTTCACTAGAACTATCCAGGACTAACCACGAGTAGGTGGTGGGACGTCGAGTCCCACCCAACCATGAGAGCACGAGTCACTTATGACTTAAACTGCTTTTTCGGTTCATATTTTGGCCGGATTTTTCTGTTCAATATACCCTATACTCTTCAATTAATATTCATAGTGAATTTTTAACGGAGTTATTGTAATGATTACTTTTTGGTCGATGCCACTTTTCATTCTGTTTTTTAAACGATGTCGGCTAAAGAGGAAAAACTAACCGTTATATTGTTTACTTACTGTTTAATTGATTATTCACCTATTCTGCACACGGAGGTTGTATATGGAAATATCTAGGAATTTAAAGCGTTACGCATCGCTTTAAATTCAATGATTTCTTTTCTCAACTATAAACCTCATGCGCAATTTAATTCTTGCAGCTTGAGTTTGCCCAACTCATGCTCAAGCTGCTGATAAATTGACATTGATGTCGGGACGCACATTACACGTTTAAAATAATCCTGGGAAACTCGCTGCTCGTGGAGGAACCCCATTTAGAGGTCACCGCACTCAGTCTAGTGCAGCTTTTAACTCTTGTTTACTGCTCCGTAAAATTTGGGGAACGAATCCATTCGTGCTACCTACCACAGTTTACTGGACAGAATATATGTAGGAGAAGAAAGTACGGAGAGGAATTCGGGCTCTTGAGACTGCAGTGAATCATTAAGGCGTTTTTGCTAAAATTCTCCGCAATGAAGTGTGTAACTACATTTGATGCATGATTTTTTCTCCAGATATGAGGGAGAAGATTAAACCAGAGTTATACAAGTATATTATTGTATATTGGAACCTTTTCTTCTTATAGTAGTCATGCCTGTCTTGTTATAAAAAAGTCATGTGCGAAATTACTATGCAGTGAGGGCACTCTTGATTACTTCTTTAATATTATGTGCTATGTCTGGAAATTGCTGCTTATTTAAGATTGGCATGTTCTCTATGGTCATAAAATGCAACTTGTGGTACGTCTAGTAGCTGACTTTTAATTTTTCCAATGGCATCATGATGTTAGTATTAACTTCAGGCTTCAGGCTTCACCTCTCCATATCGGAAATAAAACTATGTGATGTCACTAAGTGATGAAACCCGGGTCGTAAGAAATAAACCAATTTAGTGGGCCATTAAGAAATATAATTTTTATTTCCGGCATTATGATGATTTTAGGCGTAAATTAATTTCCTTCAATGTCAAGGTTTTTTTTGCTAAATATTTCCAAATTCTAATAATAGCAATTGGCTGCTGTGGATAAAGAATGTTTTTCTAGTTCACGTGACGCTTTTAAGGAAAAGGTATTACCGTCAATTATTTCCATGCACCAAATCATACAATAACCATAGAGGTACTAGTAATATTTATAGCATTGAATGTGAGATAGTCATTTTAGGTGAGGGTTTGATTAATGGAATGAAAACAAATGAATTTTGCCAAATAAGAACTTAATCACTTTTTTCATCTTCCAACTCTTAGAAACAAAGCTATGAATATTGCCACTTCCACCACTCGCAGTAACAGAATTTCCAAGCACTACTACGATAGAACGCATAATAATAATTGCGGTCACTTAAGGAAATGTTTCTCTGTTACAACTGTTATTAGGACAATTATCAGTCTTCTATGCCTTTGCTAATTATATCCCCTTTGGTTTATTTTAACATCCACGAAAAAGATGATGATTTGTGTTTAATATGGTCTCGAATAGCTTGTTAACCTTCTAAAATAATACTTTAAGCCTTCCAGCAGAAGATCGGCCATCAGATAGTATGATTTCCCAACTCGAAGCGATGAGGAAACATGCTCCGTTGTCATCCAGCTGATATTCATCACGTTAAGAGCGTTTCAAAGCTTTCGAAGCAAACCAAGCAAAGAGGCTTTCATGGCTAGAATTCAATAGAGACATCCATGGATAAACGCTTAACATCTTACTTTCTAGGAAGAGGAAGAATGTCGGAGAAAAGTGACGGAAATTAAGTGCGGGGAAAGAGAGGGGGGCGCGCTCAAAGCAGGCAGCGGTGGAAATCGCGGAGTGCTCCGGGGAAATTTTGAGTGATAGCGCATATGCGTCTGAATGACTGAATGGCATTCTCTCTCTCTCTCTCTCTCTGATCGGGGGAGCGGGGAGAGTGTTTTGGGAGGTTCCAAGCGGGGGATAACTGATGCGACCGTGGAGAGAGGGATTTAGTCGAAGCAGATGATTGAATTAATAGATGGCCACATAGATAAACACTCACACACGCACGGGCCCATATGCTTGTGAGTGTGTGTACGAACGGAGCTGTTCGACGAGAGATAGAGCTCGCGGGGAGTAATAGTGGGGCTGCCCTCTTACCATTTCCACGCCCCCTCCTCGATTCGGGCAGGCGTGTGAATTAGAGGGATTGGGATATCTGGATGAATATGCGAGGGCTAAGTGGGAATCATGGGTGTGCCATGATGGCGCGACAAAGCGCCCCGCTGATTAAGTGTCGCAGCAGACACGGCAAGCTTAATGGCAACCAGAACTAAAAGCTACGACGCCATGCCTTGAATTATGGCCCAAGTTTGTTGCACTCCCTAGATAATTTTTCCTTCATGCTCACTACTTGCGTGGATATCAATAATATTCTCTGAAAGCTAGTATTAAAAATGAAGAAATATATTTAACGTTTATTCTGCGCTGGGAACGGATTTTTTGGCGGCTCACTTTTTGCATTCGGAGTAATGTTTTCAGAGTCGTTTGCTAACGTTTTTCTGTTCAAATTTATTAATGGAAAGATTTCAAGTCACTCCTCATGATTCATTGGTAACCGAAGAGTATCAACGTCTTGCTAAAGATTTTCGTAGAAATACTTTAGTAAGACGATATGCCGACTTCTCCGTAACCCAGCATTGGTATCACCGTATTTCATTACGTATTCAATTGCATTACAATTTATAGAAACTTGAGCCTGACAGGTCTACATTAAGTTGTATTTTTCACTTTAATATACATTTAATATCGGGTTAATAATGGCACTGGAATCTTAATATTCAGATGAACTATATTGATTGAAATACCCTCTTCGATCGATAGATAACGGCATGTTCTGAAAGTTGATGGCTCTCTAAAATAGGATGTTTTTTTTAATACTTCCTATTATGAGTTACATTAATCAGCCTTAATCCTGTTGCATTTTAGTAATTTATCCTTAATGGAGTGGTAAGCTTGCATAAAATTCTCCAGCCTTTCCTTGACTTCGTGCAATGAAGTTCCGAGAAGTCAGTCAGAAAAAACATTGAATTTACCCATCCCAACGAGCAGATAATCAAAGTTTTAAGATCAATGGGAGCCATTTTCCCTTGGGGGCTACTGGGGGGAATTCAAAATCGGAGGAAACCGCTAAGTTTGATTTGAGTTGAAAGTATGTATTGGGGATCTGTAGACTGGATCTTGGAGGGCGAATACGGTGACGGAGTCTTGGAAGAAAGCGCTCTCCTTCTGTTGGGGCCTGGAGCCGAGGGCGTTGATAGACGCTGTTTCTGAAGGAATGAAAAGGGTGAAGTGAGGGGAAAGGGAGGCTTTGGAACACTGGAGGGGAGAAGATGGAGGAAAAGAGGGGTTGAGGAAGTTGCGCTGTGGAAGTGCGCTGGGTGATTGAAAGAGGTGTATGGAAAGTTTATGCTGGGGACTTGGAGGAGTGAGATCCTTTCCTTTGAAGGGAAGTCCCTAGCCGATGAAAGCTTTACCCTCCCTCCGCAATTTAACCGGGATATATAGGTATGTATTCGCAAGTTTATCTGACAAACTGCTTCGGCAATTGGAAAAATATTCCTAACATTTATATGAGATCGTTTCACGTTCATTTGGTAATTTTATAGATTCTTAGAACTGATGAAAAAATCGCCGGTTGGATTTAATCTTATCAAAGTCATCAGCAACGTGCGTCTCTATCTACCGGGAGAAACACGATGAAATAGAGTTATGTGGACCAAAAACGAATTAGTGTCACTGGCAGATGCTTCATTATTGATCGCCTATGCTTGACTCAGTTCACTTCCGAAGCTTCTTTGACGTAAAAATTCATGATTCACGGATGTAAAATGCACGATGAAATGGCGTGAGGGTACACTGTACTGAGATAGCTACCACCTGAGATTCCAATTTGACCGAGCAACGGGAAAGAAGGAAAGATTAAAGCTTATTTTAGGACACACAGATAAAAGTTAAAGTGTATGGCTTTTCACACTACGGTGCCTTAATTTTGGTAAACAAGCAATTACCTATCTTTAATGAGAGTGCCTTAGAGTACTTTTATTTTAAAATGTAATCAGCAATTTGACTCTGAAAGTAAAGATGTTTCACCAGAGCACAGAAATCTGATCTCGTGATCAAGGCGTGCCCATTTCGTAGCGCCATACTGGCATGAATGCTTTATGGGTCTCGTCGTTTAAAAGTGCTAGGAATGCCAGGGGCAAGGCAGTCGAGCCAGTGTACTGACTGTACATCGGCCAGAGGCAACTCTCACTGCAAATTAAGTGATCTATTGCGCCTCAAACGTAGAGATAAAGAACTGAGAAGTTTCAACATATCAAGGAAATGTTCATGACGGAGAAAACATTTACTAATAAATTTAAGAGTACTTTTGGCCTCGATGTTGAACAATTAACTTCAAGCACGCCGCATTCCACGAAGTCACTTTCCAATGCCCTCTATCCATTCCTTGGTTATAGAAAAAGGGAGCATGAATAAAATGCATATTTTCGCAGCCATTTCTCCGGCAGAAAGTAGTATGGCTAAGATCAATTGAGTCCGGAAGCTATGCAACGCGCTTGACATTGATGCCAATATGGCGCTGCAAAACGGGCACACTTCGCCTCCACTGCGGTGATAGGACATAAGCTCTCTGTGCTCTGGTGCCTTTTAATTTATAATTTTTTCATCGAAATTTTTATAATTATTATATAATAATAATTTTATAATAACTTATCAATTATTTTTAATAATTATTTGTCATCGTAATTTCGCAGGATAAGTTTTTTCAATTAAACTTTTTCTTTCTTGTATGTATTTATGAATTACGAAGTCCCAAGATAAGGTATATTTCCGGATCAAACTTTTTAGAGTGTAACGAGTTAGTATTCATGAGATGCGACCATTTGTTTGGAATTAAAAGTAATCAAAGCCTCGAAACTCAAGGATGGTTTGGATGGGTAGGGATGCATCGCACCACGTATGGAAAGGGTGAAGTGAGGGGAGGTGAACCCTGCATAATATGATATTCACTTATTCAAGGTGGTGTATTGCTTTCCCTTTGCATCACGCTGCTTTCCGAAATGTTCTGGGTCCCAGAAAATCAAACAGCGTGATTTTATCTCGAGGTGATCGTAAAAGGCAACTGAATTAGATCTTGGAGCACTGTAGCCTGTAGTATAGCTCTGTACCAACCCAATACGCATCGCACCATTAGTAAGTATAACTGTGCAGGGTAAAGATGTTGGATTGCCGTGTTGGTAATGATAAAAAAAAAACTTATTTGACGTTTTTTGTGAAATAGTACCTTTCGGCCATGCCCTATACAAAAACCTTACTGTTTTGTGCTGAATTAATAATGTAATTCATTCTTCACCAAAGTATTACTGGGTTTAAACCGTTGACTGACTATTATTTTCTACCTTTCACGAAAAGCGTTGAAATTGCAAATAAAATTCGAGCGGCATGTTCAGTCAATTGGCTAGGCAGCGCTTGCCCCCCAGCACGCTCTCGCATCCGAAAATAGACCACTTAATTCCGGGACTCAATTACCTTAATGCCCACAATATCAGCGTGGATTTAACCGCGTTAAAACTGCAGAAAATGCACCAATTCATCTGAATGTGAATAGCGCTGCAAGGCCATTGTTGAGGGAAGCCATTGCAGCGGTATTCTTGACAATGCTGGGCTGGCTCTATAAAATCCTCGGTCATTTTCGGGCGTTAAGACCCCGCTTATTTTTCATTCCGTTTCCTACGGACAACCGATGCTAATGTCATCATTGTCGACACCGCCCGGAACCCGTCCCCTCTGCCACGGGCCTTTCATTAAAAGTGATTCTTTTCCGAAGGGAATCTAGTGGAGGGTGGTGGAGGTGGGTTTTGGAGGGACGGTAGCTTTTTTCTTCGTGAGCCGTGCGTTTTTTTAAAGGTAATTCGTCACTCGTCATGGTAAAGGTGGCGGGAGGATCGGACGAGTGTGAAATCGCATTTCTGCCTTCATAGTTTTCGGGACGACGGAAACAAGAGACGAAGCGGAATGACAAGTGGTGAAGGCGCTCGCAAGTTGAGCGCCGATTACTAAAGAAAGGGATTTTTTCAGTCCACACAGTTCTCTTTTACTCCACTCCCTGCGGCCAATCCTCCGCACCGCTGCAATAATTAAGCTCCCTTCCAGTCCAAAGTACCATTCACTCCCTCTTACCTTTCCCCCTCTACACTTCACAATCCTCCTGACGTCCCATCCTCCCTCTCTTTCTCCTCTCCCGTTCATGCATTATTTTTTTCCACCAGAAAATTCCAGCTCATCTTCCTTCCATTTCTGCCATAACTTCTTTTTTGTTGCCATAATTTGCATGCCTGTCGTCTTAGGAAACAAAAAAAATAATGTGTTGGGAAAGCGTGAAGCAGTTTAGTTGGCACGTTAGTTGCTAATTGGCTTCGGAATGGATCCCGCTTTTTTGGTGTAGCTGGAACTCATAATTAAAGGGATGAGGGTTGGAGGGAGGGACCGTGGAAGGGAGGAAGGGCTGTGAACGTTGGAGGGGGTGTGATGGCGAGGATGTGGTCTGTTACAGAGCATTGACTTTGAGGTGAAGGAGGGTGATGGAGTCATGCGGGGGGGGGGGGGGGTGAGGGGAATCTCATTTACTTTAACATGGAAAGGCATCAGTGATGAAAACTTAAGAATAAATATTACATAGGAGAAAAAATAATTTCTATAGAATTAGTTTAGCAATAGCCATAAAATAATATGGCAGTACTTAAATAATAATAACTTTGTAATTTTCATCATAGCTTAATGTCATGATGATTGGTTTCATCGCATAGGCGGCATCCTCAGGTGCGATGCCATCCAAAAATAAAACCATAGAGAAAATTTTAAAGGTGTTATTGTTTCATTCATAATGAATTTCTAAAAAGCTACTCCAGAAAATATCGAATTCACTATGGTAATAGTTGTTGAGATTCATTTGAAGCTGAAATATTTTTATTGAAATTCTTTTAGGATTAATAACTTAAAATACTGGAATAAATTTGGCAACAGTGCTGTATGAAGCGCGGTACGTTTTAAAGGTTGGTAAATCTGTCAAAAATGTGCCGTCTGCTCGTTAACGCATTGACGTGGCATAGTAAGTGTAGATAAAGTTTTATGTTACAAGTAGTTTGTTTCGACCCCATGAATATAACCTCAAATGTAGGAACGCGTGTAAATAAGTTAATTTTTAACAATTATATAATTTATACAAGTGTCAAAGATGTCTGAGATAGTGAGGTATAAAAGGCGATTTGCAAATAAATGCGTCTAAGATGCAATGCAACGGAGATCTGAAGATATCAAAAAACATAAATCTAAAAAGCCACGCATGAATCTTCAAGTTGTATGCCAACTCCTTTCATTGAAGGATACAGGATTGTTAATGTGAAGCACGTGTCATAAGAAATGGAATTCTCGGGGACCTTTGATCATGCAAAATATTAAATTCTCCTAAACAGGGGTTTTCCTTCTTTTCTACTGGGTATATTACATGGGTCCTTGATTTGCCACTTTTGGAGCGAGAAGGTTTTTTTTGGCATAACTCCCTTGTCCCCAAAACATGACTCCATGTGCAAAGTGGTAGTATACCTTATTAGCAGGCCAGAAATTTTATATTAGGTATACACTCTTATGATATCAGATGAATTGAATTTGATTACGGTATTACGTACGGGAGGAATTTTTTATGGAAAACTCAAGAAATGCAGTCATTTTATCATTAGTGGCTAGTTGATTATTGGAATCGCACTACTACATTTCATGGGTAGAAGCATATAGTACATAAGTTAGTTCTGATGTATGGTTAACTTTAATAAGTGAGGAAGTATCATATGCATATATTTATTTGAGTTAGACTATTTTACAGACTATATAAGCAAGTAATTTATGAATTTGACAGTAGGCAAATTATTTATGTTCTTCAGACAATTGCCAATGATCACAGAAAATTAGAATATCATAGTTCAATTCCTGTTGGGTTATGCTTAAAATATAAATGTTTTCGATGCATTAAAGGAGGTCGAGGGATTGATTGCTATGAGTCCCAACTATTTCCTTCCATTGGCAAAGAAGAATATTTCATAACAAAATCCACATAGTATAAGTTGTTGGTATGTTGCAAAGGTTAAACCATTGTAGAAACACATTTTATATAAACGTACGATAAGTATGCTTGTATGTGTTGTATCATACATGTGGCGCGGGCGAGTAAGCATGTACTCCAGTCATTACAGCGATGCCGCATAAGGTTTCGATGGTCACCCGTGAGTTGCAAATTAGCTTACGTATAAAAAGTTAATTCAACATATTTCTTGAACCCCGCGGTAAGTCAGGTTCAACAGTGTGTCAAAGAATCATTTTTCAGTTTTCTTACGATGATATAACGTTTTTTTACTAGAAAAGGTTCTTTCCGATGAATAAAACTAACCATGCCTTGCGTTTTAATTAGAACACGTGTAATTTTATGACCAATTCTCAATCAAATTTCTTAGGAAATCTGCGGCAGATAGAAATAAAAAACTCAGATTGCTCTAGAACAACATTAGTAATGCTTTCAGCAAGTTTCATTGAATTCTTTTTAGTTGAGCGAATCCACCGAACCTCCTGATAGGGCAGATGATTTATGATGTGGCATTTTTCATACACCCCCACCCCTTTTTTTGGCCAAATTCTCCTTTTTGGACAGTTTCCCCTCTGCGGACTGTTATCCCTCCGGGCTTAACCGAAGGACTTTCCCGAGGCGCGCCCCGCCATGCGTGCTAACGATATGTGCGCCAACGATGGCCAAAATGCCTACGACTACAAAATGCAGCGACTCCTACCATCAACTTCTGCCACGACTTCTGCCACGCCTTTCGCCGCGCCTTTAGCCGCGCCTTTCCCACACCAGGTCCTGCATCGTTTATATAGCCCCTAAAGTGAGGGAGGATTCCAAAAATTCGGTCATTCTGACCAAGGCACAATGGCTGTGATCCTGTATTCTGCGGCCGAAGCCAGTAAACAGTTCCTGGCGTTCCAATTGAAAACTGCCAACCCATCTATCACCCGTCTCATTATTTCCTTCTCTCCAAGGCTGCCAGTCGCCTATATCCTGAGCTTACCTTTCCACTTCGTCCTTGTCGACAGACCCCCTCCTCACCTGGCTCATCCCTGAGCTCGCTCTCTTTTGCAGTGGTGACGGCGACCGAGTAACGCCGTTGTGTGATCCTGCTGACTTTCAGTCATTTTTGTACTTAGAGAGAAGCTCAACCTCTTGTACTTTTATATTTTAATCATTTTCTGAGTGGAAACTCTCATTACGGTCACCTGGCACTCGACCTGTAGGTAACTTGCTTGTAACTTGGTTGATTCTGTGTGAAATATATTGATAGTTTAGTTATTGATTGATATTACTTGGGTTTCGTTCAATTTTCCTCATTTGTCTCACCCGAGCTTGGAAAGAGTTTGTTTTTACGGGTGTTATCGGCGAGAAAAACTATTCCCTTCTCCCGATAGCGCTTCAATATCACTCGCGTAATTTTGCGACTCAACGGTTATCAATCTAGAGGAATTATAGACTTTTTTGTATTTGAATGGGATGAGAAAAATTCGTCAAAAGTTAAAAAAAATAATAACATTCATCATACATGCATTTCAGACGATTTCAGTTCCGAAAAATACCATATGCTTACTACGAATAAATTTTCTTCCTTTGAGGGTTATTTCATATCAGAATAACATTTTAATTTAAAACTCGGTGTGTTAAATTGCTTTCCGTTCCCGTGAATTAATGCGGTTATCGTCACGGTGTTTCCTTCCGAAATGTGTCTTAAAAGTTGATAAACTGTTACAGGTAAAGACAGACAAACCTTTTTTTTTAGTGATAGATGTTTTAAACTAATGATTTGTACAATTAATTTGAGAAAAGGGTGCTCCATATTTCTCGTACTTAATAGTTTTCAACAATATTTTACAATCGAAACTCCGGTGATAATATCAACGTAAAATATGTAGCTAGACTCGGTCCGAAGCATTCATCTTTCTCATGTCCGCTCCAGATAGGTGCCATCTATGTGATTAATGACCTTCACTGCGCATGTTACTCAATATTGGAACATTCAATCAGAATTTGGCTGACAAAATCTTTGACTCTCGATCCTTCTAATTATTTTCTTTCCCGATATTTGATCACTGTTTACATGTCAATCCAGACGTAGTCGTTAGTCAAACTGTGATAGACAACAACGGCAGATCCTTTCAGTGGTCGTTGGTTGAGGAAGTCATCACCCATTTTACCACCGCTTTTGTGACAGTGGGCCCATCCAATCAGAGCTCACAATCGCTGCTAATGGATACGGCATTAAAAGTGTTCTGTTATCACGGGATGGATGCTTCCAATTTACTCCCAATGCAAGACTAAGTGACCGCTTTCCAGGGCAAACACTTCCATTTTGAAGCTTTGTGGAATGTCGTCTCTTGTATCAGTTTCTCTAAGCTGCCAGTCTATTTTAATGTACTGCTATGTAGTTAGCTATTTCAGGAGGCGACTGAAAAATTACGCTACTAGTGTCACTAAAACTATTCTAAAATCAGGCTTTAACATAAAATATCTGAATCACTTCCAGTAAATTGGGGAGGAGGGATAAATATGAAAAAAAATTTACTTCCCACCGAAGGCGCTTCGTGAGGAAACTACAGTGATTGGAGATTGACTTTTGGCTTTGAGAAACAGGCCTCAGAATTCTTTGAAGCCTCTCTCGGCGCGACCTATTTTATCCACGTCTTATCCAGCGTGGCACGATTGCATTTTTCGAGAACAGTCATCGCTTGCATCCAGCTACGAGGGACTCAGTCAACAGGCATTCCGTGGAAGTTTCTCGTCCGACCATCCAGGGAGAAAATTCGTGGAGGAAGCGGCACGCCGCACCGACAATGCGGAGATAGAAGTGGGAAGAGGAGGGGCGAAATTGGGCCGAGACAAAAGGAAGATAATGGGGGAAATAAAAAGAGTTGAAATGAGAATGTGAATCTGGATGCGGCATCACGGGATGAGAGGGAGAAAGGGGTGATGCCGGAAGTGACGTGCAGAGAGGGAAGAGGCGAAGACCAGGGGGCGCATTTGTGACGGGAAGGAAGAGTGGGCGAGACTGGTGGCGGGAGGGAGATGTAAGACAGCGCGCAGGATTGGAAAATCTTTTGTGAACCCCTTCACTTGTTGAGCCGGGATAGGGGTTGAGAGAGAGAGAGGGGGGATGGGAAAACTGGGTGGGAAGGGCTTTTTGAGGGTGGAGCATAAGGTTGGGTGCCCATCTCAGCTCTCTCTTCTGTATAACAAATTCTCCATCTGCTCTTTGAAACGCGAAGCCGCAGTTGATGTGCCAACACGCGTTGGAAGATGAAGGGCCAATCGCCTTTCTGTTCTTCTCACACGCTTCCAATTCGTCACAACTTAGTTTTTAGGGGAGGCGAATGACTACTGAGTTTTCTTGCAATATTTAGGCTAGATGGGTAAATTGGTATGGGAAGAATTATTTGGTTAAGGAGGTAAAGTGAAGAGAAACCTAGCGTCAGCATAAATCTGCTCATTGCGAATGGTGTCAAGGGGTCCTCAGTTGAAGATTTCATCCGTTGGAGTACGGAGTTCTGAACTTAAATGGTTCTCCACATTACACCCTAGTGTGAATCGGGATTTCATTGACGCCAAGACCCTGGGGTCTTGGCGTCAATGTCAAGGTCTAGTTATCAAGATCAACCTATAAATCATTCTAGATGACGACCCTGGCCGCCTAAATGTTTTTTAGCTTTCTATAACAGGACATGTAGTTTCATTATAGCATTTCATATAATGGATTAATTATATGCTAAGTATTTAAAGGGTGATTTTAGTTGTTTTTAATAACGGATTGCGTGTAAATCCATCGATACGTCGGACCCGGGTCCTCGGGAGGGGAAGCCAGTACTCTAGCCACTACTGATGTACCCAAACCTCTCTCCTCATAGATTTTCATTTTTTATTGCTAGCGTAAGAAAATCTGTGCTAATACAATGTGCGATGGAGAATAACCATATTAGAATGAAAATAATGACGTATTATAGAAAGTCAAAGTCATCAATGAAAAAATATCGTACATGAGTGAACAAAAAACTGTAATTGAAATCGTTATTATCGTGGACGGAAAATGGTGTAACTCTAAAGATCATGGGAGAAGTATTGAGTTTACAAACGATGTATTTGTTTGTAAGACAATTGATATGAACTTTAATAAAGATCTAGAACTAAAAGCTGATAAGCTGATAAAATTGGCAGCTGTGTGTGCTGTTGAAGCTTATACATTGAAAAAGGAAATTTGTAGCACTTAATTAGCTTTGTAAGAGCGCGTTTGAAAGTGAATGGAGAAATAAGTTGAACGGTTTGAAAGACGAAAGAGGTCCAAAATCGGCGATGCGTGGAGCGCAATAAAATATTAGAGAACATTTGAATAAGCCTCAAAAGCAGGTAGGTGGAGCGTATAGTGTGAGGAAGGAGGTGGGTGTTTAAGGTAAAATTGATGGAAGTGAAAAAAGAAAGAAATATAGATTGCAATATAGGAAGACTATAAGTACTCCATTTTTAAGGACTAATAGCTGTTAGAAAATATTTGTTTCCTATACATGTATAATTTACTATATCTTTTTAAACCAATGCTCACTTTCCTTGATCGGCAGAGTAAAATACAGCCTCAAATCTGAAAATCTACAATCCAATGGTATAATCGCCATTTAAGAGTAGGCTCCGATGAACGTATGAGTCCAAAATGTTGCCTCATAGAATTTTCTCTGACACTTAAACATCTTCTGGGATTTATTGAGATAAACTAATCTTCATCAGTTCCTTAGATTTACAATTTCGCTTACAAATATTCCTTGTATTCTTGAAATCTGTTGAATCTTAATTTAAACTGAGAATCAATGGCATATTTTTTTCAAATTTCCATGAAAATGTATGAGCAGTGATTAATGAAAATAGAAATTTCTAAATCTATTTATCCAGTATTTATTCATGACGGGGATCCTATAAAAAGTTTTCTATTTCTGTATTACAGGCTTATACTTTTAGAAGAATATAATACAAGTACTGAATATAGTCCATACTATTCTATTTACAATTTCAAAAACCAATTGAAACATGAACATTAAATTTTTGCATTCATTTTTTTAAATGCATTTGTAAAATTGAAGAAATTTGCTTGTGCCTGTCTATTCGTCTTAATGTGCTATTAAACGTATACTAATTGTTTTTAATCCTAATGATTATGATGCCTAAATATTAACGGAAATGTATTGATCTAGTTCTGCTCTGTAGTCAATACGTCGTTCTGAATAAATAATTCGACCTCATCAATCAGAAGCGAGCTGATTTTGAGGAACGCGATGGATATTGGATGCTACACTATCGTGTGATGCAGGTTACAGGATTTTTATCATAGCTTTATAATAGAAGGGTCCCATAAAATCATGTGCACGCTAACTAAACCTTCCAAACTACTTCGATACCCCTTCGATAACCCGAATCACTTCGGATGATATCCGCTGCTTCACCACCTCTTCGTACCCTTATTCGCCTTGATCAGCAGGCTTTGCCACTTCATCCTCTTACCAGTCAACTTCCCCGCCGAACCACCCTTTAAGTGCCAACACTGCCGCCCCCACCGTGGATGCCAACATCGCCAAAACCAACACCCAACAAAGCTCGTCCTTTCTTCTCCTTCTCGGTGTGGGTGTGTATATATATGTGTGTGTCTTTGTGTGTGTGTTTATACCCTCCCCACTCGGGCTATCCCTTCCACATCCGCCACCAAGCCTCCTCTTCTCATTCTCTCTCCGATCTGCCTTCCATCCTGCCCCTCCTCTCCGCCTTTTCTCGCCCCCCTCACTTCGCCACCCCCTCACGATGTCAACAAGTGCTCCCCACTCTCTGCAGCCAATCACAGCTCAGGGTGTGCTGGAGCATAGGGGTGGATAGGGGAGGGTGGCTTGCGAAGTGGTGTTGGTGAAGGGGATATAAGGAAAGGGCCGCTTCCCCTGTTCCCCCCACCCCATCCCGTCTATAAAGGGGAGCTCTCTCTCTCTCGCATGCCGAAAGGATTGATGCTCCACGTCTCCCAGACGTCGACACCCCCCTTACCCTCACCCCCTCTGGTCTCTCTCGGGGATCCTTGCAGTCCCTTTTTCCTTCTTTTTTTCTGCCTACGTGCAACGGTGCTCGTTTCGATCACTCTTTCTATCCTCGTTCTTTATTTATTAGCGTGGTTCATGAAAAACTTACTGCGCGCGCCGCGTGATGCGATCCTTTCTGGCTCTCGTGATGCTTCAGCTATTCGTACCGACGATCCCCCTTAGTCTGCGGAGATTCAGCCCATGGATCCACGGTCTAAAGTAAACGAGCGACTCCGTGTAGTAGGAGCATTCATGACGTGACCTTTTTGGATTCGAGTGTATCCTGAGTGTGGGAGTGCTATTCGTGTCCATTTCAAGCCTTGCAGCGGTAGTTCCTCGGATGCTGGTCCACGAAGAAGCCGTGGTTGAAGATCTCTTTTCAGCACCATATTCCAATCGGTTACGCTTCCATCCGAAATTTTCATTCATGACCTTTATCTTGCGAGGTTATTGATCGGTGATTACTCAGTGGGAGAAATTTTTAAATGTCTAAATCCCGGTTGTAGTGAGCTCCTTAATTGAAGCCCCGACCAAAGGTTCAGGCATAATTCAATACAAATTATTGCAAAAACCGCGATTGGTTTTATGCTTACAAAATGTAGTATTTTCGTTTCAATAATACTTAACTTTCATTGTGTAAGAAATTTTCTGCTGGAGATAAAGTTTTGGCAATGAATAGTTCTCTGCTGAAAGCGGTTAATGGATAGAACAGGAAGACTGAGCTTCGCTTCGGTTCGCCCGGCTTGAGCTTTGCTCGACTTGAGCTTCATTCAGCTTAAAATTTTAGGAAGATATTCAATGTTCTATGATTTCAGAAATTATTTTTGCAACCTCTTCATCCAAAGGGGCCAATATAGCTCTTTCTTTCGTATCTTCATACCTATTACTAATAAGGCAATTTCCATATACTTCAGAAATTAAGTCACCATTAGAAAGTATAACTTCAGGAATATCAATTTCATCTAAACTATTTTGTGGCAATTCTCCATTTCCAACTTTTAGTAAATAGCGAAATCTCTTTCCTCTAGATCAGCACGCCTATTTTCCGTAAGAGAAAATATTTTAAAATATTACCAAAATTGAATTTTTTAAATAGATAAATCAATAAGTTCGCTCTTGTTGGCTCTAGGTTGAATAGGTAGACGCTGACACCGCTGAAGAGTGCCTCCTACTATACATATTTATATGTAATATTTTGGCTTAGCCGTGGACCGTCTCTCCTAGTATTACAAAGTTATATACTACGTTTGGAAATGAACCCGTGGTAAGGCGAGTATTGCGTATAGTTATCAAGATTTAAAAAATAATTTTTGTTAAATGTTCTTAGTTGTAATGTATAATTCAGTTGCCTTTAATTTCGGGTACTGATTCATTGCCTTCATAATTATTTAAAAGTTGGGCTTTGAAGTCAGTTCCCTTTAATTTTGTGTCTTCTTTTCCCAATAAATGTAGTAAAACTTATTTCCAGTTCAAGGCTTTTGGTGTCATAACTCCATCATTATTAGTTATACATGATAGCTCAATTAATAAATAATATATTATACGATTAATAAGATCTATTAGTGAGGAATTTGCTCTCTATCCTATTATAAGTTCCTTAACTTATGAGGTATATGGGTAACGTTTGTCGGTTTCTGTAAAACGCATGAACAACGTTTATTCACATTATTCATGGTTTGATGCTAAAAACGTGAAATAACTCTTAGAATTTTCACTTCTTGGTGGGTATAAGTACAATGTAGAGTTCTTTTCATGCATAAAAAAACTCTCAGCTAACCTCAAAACTCATTTGACGGACAGTCAGTATTACTAGTTCTGGGCACATCTATTGAATAAGTCCTAAGGAAAGCACTAAATCTAACAATGTTTAAGAATCCGAATCAATATGAGTTTTATTTTCCGTATGAAGGCCCTTAAAAAAATGCAATTGATATGTGCATAAAGTAGAGTCATTCAGAATGAAATACATAAACATATCCTTAATGATAGATATGTCCTCTAAGGATGGCTACCGTTTTCAAACTCACTTCCGTTAAATTGAGCGTGACGGAATTTGAGGATTCGTGATCACTCACAACTGGCGAGAAATTCCATTCCGACGACCACACAATTATTTCCCCTCGCAATCCCGACAACCCAACTGAGAGACCATTCAGTCATAATAGCCCAACTCGGGGCACTGAAAACAATAGCGTTTGCACAAAACCTTGTATTTCTCACGGCCATCCCGTTCCGCAGCCGCTGACGGTCGAAATATCTCACAAAACTCAGTAATGACAAATCCCGTAATTTCATCCCGGGGTTAGAATGGTAAGCCACTCGTTGCCGACGCCATCAAACTAAGCGCGTGGGCATTCGAAGAACGGTTTCACCCTTGCGTTATAGGCACTCCACTAAAGGCAGTAATGGGTTTCAAAAAAGGCATATTGCTCCGGTTCTGTTATTTAATTTGAGCTCACTGTCATCGTTGGCCGGACGCTTTGTGCTTGTTAGGCAGCTGGAAACTGCTCTCATAATGCAATTTGCTCCTGCTCCTATTCAATCTCGAAGGATACGGAGTGAAGGAAATGGCTGCAGCATTATTAGAGATAAAAAACTAAGGGATTTTACGAATATTCTTTTTCCTTTCGTATGTAGTGTTGCCGTTTTCTATTTTATAGGTAAGCTAATTAGTATAATTAACTCATTTGTGGACTCTCGTTTCGTGTAAGAAAATAAAGTTTTGAGCTCATCAACGAACGTTGCTTTTTTAAATTTCATTAACCTTTCATTTAAGCGCGATATTCTTAAGCATCTACTCTCAATCATAACTTTTGCGTTTTTATTTATTATATTAGGTTTGAAGTGAAAACAATAGTGGCACGGATCTTAAGTTGGATAATTTACAAAAAATTGTTTCAAAGTATATGCCCTCAATATTTTCATTCATTTGTCATTGTTTACACTTTTTTTGTTCGGTATTACTTTCTCATGAACTCTGTTTAGTTTCAAAAATGGCTAAAATACTAAAATAGCGCTTGGAATCATAAGAATAATTTTGTAACAATAATAATGAAGGGAAATTAGTTTGTATATTCTCTAGGGAACGTGGGCGTCACATCCGTCAGTAAGAAATCAATCATTTATATCGCTATGAAAAGCATTGGCTAATTAATTAATCATGGAGGTTTGGTCATGTATTTTTTAAGAAACTCAACTTCCTTTTTCCGCCAACGTTTCGCCTTTTTATTAAGGCTTCTTCAGGGCTCAAATGATGAAGTTTCTTACTGCGACAATTTATTATTAAAGTGGTCAATAACCATTCAAAGAAGCTATGAAAAGCGTTAATATTATTTATATATAATGGGTGACTCTTGAATTACAGGATGTTGTTGGACATAAATAAGTACGGAAGGGCAATGAAAATGTTTTCGAATATAGTAGCTGGGTACAATTGAGGTTTTTCCGAATACTATCCTTGAATCAACTCATAGCAATCATGCTCTAGAGAAAGAGACCGTTTGAGCTGAGCTGCGTTACCCGAGGAAGTTGGACGGATAGACAGACATATGTCTGTTTGTGCCCGAGCTTATTCGCGTACACGCCGGGGAAAATGTGCTATACGCGTGCATAGTGCGGTCGGTGGGAATCACTCTACAAAGATATTTCAATCATACTTGAGTCCAAAACGGAATCAACGTCAGCACCGTGGCGATATATCCCATGGAAGGAAAAATATTAAATATTGGGATGTGGGTCGATCACGTTAACCTCTTACAAGTGGGACATGGCGAGACGGCATACGAAATAAAACTCAATTGCCTTAGTTTTCGAGGAATCGACATAAAATATAGGGCATCAGGTGAAGAGCTAAGGAAATGTAAGTTTATTGACAAGAGGGTAGACCGTTAGAATTGGGTTCTTAAACAAGCACTTAAAGGTAAGGTAGTTACAGTCTTGGGAATAAAGGGTAGCTGTATATGACTTGTAATATTTTCCTTTACCTAAGAAAGAAAATAGGCGTAGTTTGGAGGCATTTTAAAAATTGAGATTGCAGAAGGATAGATTTTTTTCTTCTATAAGATCGGAAATTATGAGATGATGAATGGACAAGATCAGAAACAAGGAATTTAACAAAAGATTATAAAACGAGAAAACCAAATGGAGATATATAAGAAACCCAAGTCCCTGATGGATTGGTCACATTTTGAGACACTAAAAATTTTATATGAATAATAATTAAGGGAAAATAAAAAGGGAAGTACCCAAGGAAGCACGAGACAACAAATATTTAGGCTAGGTGCCACTGGAAGTGAAGCAGAAGAGATACATGAGTATGAAGGAGTTACTAAGGTACAGGGTAGAATGGAGGGCTACAGTCAAGCAATCTTAGGAATGAATGACTTATTATGAGAAAGATGGAGAAATTAATTTCTTAAGAAGGATTGATTAGGAGGAGCGTAAGATATTTTGAGGTATGGAAGTTAGTGAGGGGATTTTAAAAGTATTCAGAGAATGAATGCATAATGAATTAATTGGTACTTGGGTATCGAATGCTTAAAATATAACATTAGTTTAAAGAGAGTGATGCAGAGAAGTAATTGATATAAACCCTGGTCGCTCTTAAGAATTAGAGAAAAAGGGTATAAAAGAGCAACATACGTTTATTCTAGGAGCCGGTAGCTAAGGAGTCCAAGTTGATGTGTTATTTTTATGTTAGTGCCTACATCCATGAAACCTACACCTATTTTAGTGAATGGTGGTCAAAGAAAAGTAGACCTTAGCAATGTGTTTCCTATCTACTCCACGATTGGCTTGACTGATTGAGCATGTGCTGTCGCCATTTTCCGGAAGCTCACATATTTCGCAATCACCCGATTAACTGCAATCTAGTTCGTGTGTGCGGAGCGAAGCGAGAAAGATAAATAAATGAAATGGCATGGGGCGAGGGGCTCGGATCGAAACTTTTGGAAACATTGCTTGATTTCTCGGTAAGCCATGCGTATCGGCACCGAATTCGAATTTCCTCGCTTCATCTCCCCTTTCTGGGGGGAAAACACGCGCGCGGCGTTGTGTTGTCTCTGGAATCAGAATCCAGAGTGAAAATAGAGCACGTCGCCGGATCTTAGAGACATTTGAGAGAAAAGCTTTGCCGAATCGATCCGGCGGATACGGTTTAAGGGGTGGAAGGAGGGACGTGAGCGGGATTGTGTGGCACGGCCATCGGACAGAGCAGAAGGGAGGGAGGCGGCAGTGGTGAGTGCTCGTGTTCCGAGGGGGGCTAGGGGCGGGGGCCACTGGCTAGGGGCTTGCAGGAGGGTTGAGGAAAGCTGGGAGGGCAGAGGGTAGAGTGTGGGTTTGGGCAGGCCATTGGGAAAAGGGATCGGGAGGCAAGGCAAGGAAATACCGTGAGGAAGAAAGAGGCTGGTGGAAGCATTGGGGAGGAGAAATGGCAAAAAGGGACCGTTCGAGAGATATCAGGATATCAAGAAAGGATCGGACGCCGAGCGTAAAACTTCCGGAATGTTTGTGAGCTGAAACTTGGATGATAATACACTGACTCAATGATTATACACGTTGATTAAATCTGTATTCATCGATGAACTAGCTAAGGAGGGCGATTTGTACTCGAAGCTTTTACTTTTACCTATTGGAGAATAGAATCTAATTTCGGATATCGATCTTTCTCGGGAGTCCGTTTTATGTTTCTCCAGAACTGAAATTAGAGAGAATTTAACGGTTGACCTCAATCTCCACGGGCACAGTACTCCTCTCCGCACTTCATCGCGATCACCGCAATTTTGTCATTTAATATTCTTTTGCATAATTATTTATGGACCAAACAATATTGAGCCACTCGCAAGTAAAATACTCATCCCTTTCTTTAAGAATAGTCAATTATTGCTGACCGTCGTGGTAAATTTTTTTTTAATTTTCAAAAAAGTTTAAATATATAGTTTCGTAAGTAATGAATTTGATGTCTCAATAAACATAATTCACCGGAATACATGAACAGTTACTGGTTTTTAATTCTCTCCTACAGTTTTTGTTAAATTGAATTTTTTTGCGAAGGAGCGTCCTGTAACTGCGAAGTCTAAGAGAATCTGGTCATCCCAATTTATGGAAATATTGAACTTACAGAAAGTATCATTTCCGCTAGTGGGATGTGTACAAGTTTAATGCCGAATAGATAACACTTTTATCATTATTGTAGTTATGGCTGATTTATAATATTCGTGACAACCCAACCTTTTTTTATATGAGAATAAAGATTGATTAGCACAATAAAAATTACCATGTAATTCTGAACGCCATGGTGAAATATATCTGTCAAGAGCATCATTCGCGTTGGTATTTGCTACCTAAATTGACTATTCTTGTAGTCTTATTTCACCTATGTCCTTTATGCCGTGCCTGTGGCTTCCTTGAATTTCAACCTCAAATGTGCTTTCGCGTAAATTTAAGGGATAAAGAAATTGCGATGTCAGAAGGTGCCGAAGATTTGAGAGATGAAGTGAAAATATGATAGCGTGTAGGAGACAATGACGTCGAGACCCGAGAAAATATCGAATGATAGTGGGGAATGGGCTGCGGGGGTGGGTCGATCGGGGACAAGGGGCGGACGATGTGTAGCTGTTTAGCTTCCTGCAGGAATTCCATGCACGTGACAAACATTACGGTCGGTTGTCTCCCACACCTTGGACTCATGCCTACCATTATCTTTATCCCCATTTCCCCTCTCGGATATCCTCCATTTTAGCGTCTTAAGGGAAAGCGTAAAAACCCAGTCTCCTCTCCTTCTTCCCTGCCATCACTCCTTGTTTTTGCTCTCTCTTTCTTTCCCTCACAACCCTATCCTCCTACTTCTTCCATCTCCAAGACCCCGTCCTCCTCCTGTACATCATCCCTCCCCCGTTTTTATTTTCTCCGCATCCCCCACAATCCGCCCTCCCTCCCAAGTCGCCCTCTGCCACCCGATATCCCATCACTATCATTTCCCACAGGAGGGAGGTAAACGTGGAGGGGACCGCCACAGACTGGGAACGAGAACAGAAGAGAAAGGGGAAGTCTTCTTCTCTGTGTATTTTTTCGGGGGTTGGGTTGGAACGAAAGTGGGGTTCTTCTTTAGCCCCGTTTCTTGAAGAGGGAGAGGAGAAGGATTGGCTTCTCCTCTATTCTTAACCGGGTGGGGGAGGGGGGTCTTGCGAGGAAGGGGTAAGGGTTGAAGTGGCGTAGGGTGGAGTTTTTGATGAAAAATGGAAAGGGAGATGGAGAGAGGGTGAGGAGGATACAGTGTAAAGAGGTAGAGAGGAGCGACGGAGATAATTAAGTAGAACAAGGGGGGACGAGGGTGGTATGAGGTCGTTTTGGCAGGTAGCGTGAAGACAGAGAGGCGCCAACAGGGTGCGAAATATTAGGAGCTGGAGAGCGAGGTAGTGCTTGGTGCTCGGTCGGGGAATGTGAATGAGGGATGGGTGATGTTTTCATTGAGGTGGGGTGGGTGTTAGGTACGCATGCCAGTGAACCGCGAAGTTCACTTGGGTTTTGATGAAATCATGCCACATTTTTTTTCCCCTGGAGAAGAATGAGTTTATCCGAAAATTGAGCAACATGGTAATGTGCTACTTGAAGCTGCAAACCTTGAATACGCTCCAGCCTTTGCGGTTTTTATCAAATTGAAATAATTGTTAAAGGAATAGTAAATTGTGCTGCAGTAATTACTCCCCACGGTTGTCTTTCTTGATGTCAACTCAGCGCAGTCTCGCACATTCTTGGATTTTACTTACACTTCTCTAAAGAGCTCTACTCGCATAAACTGATATATGTTCTCATCCATTTGTGTTGGTCTCCTCGTATTGTAATGTGACATTTTGCGCAGACACAAACATTAGTGGTGCTCATAATCCTATTCTTGAGTGGTACTTTGTGCACTAAGGATGTTTAAAATCTGTTAATTAGAGATTTTTAAATTATAAGGTACTCTTCTATGAAGCTGATATCATGTACATATACGAGTACATAAGCAAGTACATATATGAATAGACTTAATTCATGCGAAATTCCTTCTTTGCATGATTCTTTTAACGATTCCGTAATTTTTTTGCCCTAAAGGAATACATTTCCATGCAATTTAACCTTAAAATCTATACTTATCTTAATCTCCTTGCCCTTGGTTTCTTTCTAAATCTCTCCTTTTTAAAATTATTTTTCGAGTTTATTTTCATTGTTTCATCGGCGACACTAAATTTTCGACCTAAATTCGTAACGGAGTTTTATTTATATCCATAAGATAGGATTATATCTCCATTTACATTATTCTCTCGCAAAGAAATAGGCTTGTGTGACATTAAGGCCAAGTCGCATTATCCTGTCACCAGTATCATCCACTGTGAGCGCCGTGCAAAATCGCGGTAAATTAAGCGAGACAGCCCCTAATTTGAGGGTCCCTTAAGTGGAACATTATTCAAGAATGAGAATTGATACTTCCGTCCGACTACAACAATGCCACGTATTTCTCTGCGATTTCTGGGCGAATGGGCGTAATCCGTACACAGGATTTGTAATTCTTACCATGTCGGAGCGGTATGCACCCTCTCTCAGCGTAAGAGAAGTATCAGGAATTCAGCTGGAGGGGTGGGGGGAGTCGAAGACTTCAAATTTCGAGGAGGGGATTTGACTTCGGAAGGTTTGGAGGAGGGAGGTGGGCGCACTGAGGGAGTCGAGGAAGCAGCGGGGGGGGGGGGGGGGGGGAGGATTTCCCAGCGAAGTCGTTTCCCGCCTCATCCCCGGTGGGGGGTCGCGGGGAATATTTGCCGAGCTCGGATTCCGGGAAGACACAGGAGACCGCCTGCGAAATCGCATAATGGGGATCGAATCTTTGCAGCAGATGAGGTTATAAGGCATAGCGGGGGGTTTGAGAGAAGGAGGGAGAGAGACTTGCCGTGGTGGGATGGCAGCTCCCTCAGAGCCTCCTCCCTACGTGAGTTTCCCCGTTGTTTCCAAACTGGAAAGCCCCAGAGGAGTAAACCCACTAGACTTGTGCCCTTGGCTGGCTCATAAATCTGCGGAGCGCCGTAATAACTTCGGAGTCACAAATATGCCCTTAGTAGCTAATCGAAAGTCATACCTTAGAAACACGATGTGCAAAGATGTCTTCCGAGAGTTTTAATATTCCTTATTGGTATAGGAATGCAAACATTTGCATTCATAGCCATTGCGTTCTACTCGAAATTACCTGTGTGTTATTCGCTCTAGACCGGAAATAATAGGTTGCTTAAAAGTAATGAAAGCCTAGTTGATGGGATTCATCGAGTATCCTTTACAGCTTGGTCTTTTCGCTTGTTCTTGAATTTCTGTCATATTTCGTGGGTTCTCAGCAACATAATGAAATGACTTCGTTTTAAAATTACCATTGGTAAATTAGTAATATCATAGTTAAGGGAGTTCATGAAATATTCTATTCCTGAGCCAGTAGGATCAATTTCAAACAGGCATTTTGCTTATAGTCAAATATCTGAATGAAATCTAAACCTCGAAATATATATTTTAAATTATTCCTAATTCTACGTTTTCAACTATTTCTATTTTAGTGTAAGTAATGGGCAAGCTTAAGTGAAGTAGCTCCTAGAAAAGTCGATGTTTAGTTGAAATTTTTGTTAAACCAGCCGATTCATAATCCCAATCTACACCCCTGTCAACGCAGCTATAAATGGTTGCATTCAATGCAATTCCCTTTTTTGCTCTACTTTCCTCTTAGGCTACTTGTATTCGTACGATCACTCTATTCGGGTCCAATTTGGCTAAAATTTGATTCTGTGGGCCATTTAAATTTTCCATGTTTACGCAGTTTTCTATCTCCTCTCTTATCTGCATTTTAGTTCACATTTTGATTTGTAAATCTTCGTATTTTATTCAATAGCCTTACAATATCATTTTGTTCATAAACCTGCAATCTAAGATAGTGTTGGATGATAAGCACAGTTTGTATGAGAACATCAAACAGGTAGAAGGTTTGCTGAATTGTATGGATAGCATTTACCCAGAAGACTGAAAAGGGGAGCTTTCGGCTAGGAAGCTGGTTAAAATCTTATTGATGACTAGGACGGTTGATTCCTTTGGCCGATGCATGGCTTTGTACCGATCAGATAATCTTGAAAACAAATTGGTGACACAAGGAAGAAATTCCTCCACCCATAGTACACTAATGTGTTACTTAATCTTGGCATAAAAATTTGGCATATTTGTAGTTTGGTTCCATTCAAGCCTATCTTAACGACTTGTTTACGACTATGGATTGGATGCCGTGTAAAATATATCTTATCTATTATTGAAGTGAACGCATGAGGTAATATCCGACGGAACAAGTGTAAACAGAGCTTCATTCCGTAGATGAAGGCTTATCCACGTTTGACAATGCCATGACGCCTGTATCCCTCATTTCCTTTCAAGAGATGGTTGAATTAATCTTGGGAGAGTGAAGGGCTGCTGAAGAGAGAGAGTGGGAGAAAGGGGTCAAAGATCGAGGGATAGGGTTTCAGACGTGAGAAAAGCATGTTGCAGGGCGGAGAAAACACGAAGTGAGGAGATAGAGAGCCAAAGGGATCCCTTCTATCTCTTTCCACGCCTCTTCCCCGGAAGAGTGGACTCACTAAGCCGGCTATAGTTCGCCACTTCACAAGGCGAAATCTCTATTCCTTCCCCACGTTCGAACCCCAATCCAGTGACACCTCCATCCGCGGCCGCGTCACAGGCCTCCCTCCACTTATACATCCACCCACGTCCCTGCCGCGGCTCCCCGCGCCTTCGCGGGTTTTCCGCTCCCCTCGCGCATCACTCTCCGCCTCTCTCTCTCTTCATCCACCGCATCCCTTCTCCTTTGCCGCTCAAGATTCCCCCCTCTCCTTAGTTGAGCAAGCGAGATACGCTTGGCGGAGCAACTTCCCGGCCGCTCAGCTGGTGGTAAACCAAAGCATAACATTGGGAGTATAACCATCCTCCTCCTGCTTCACTCCTCAGCATCTCCGAAACCCCTTCATTCAAGGAAGCGTCTCACATACTACTCCTTTCCACTTGCCGTGAAGGGAGTTGCTCTTTCGGTCGGACGAGCGGGTTCTGCCACTATCTACTCCTCGATTTACTTGGAAAAATGGGTATTGGGAAACATAGACGTGGACAGAATAAATAAAATTTCCGGAAAGTAGGAGGATCGGGTATCGGGTGGCTGGAGTGTTGTCATTCCCACATAGAGGGAACGTGTTCGACTTCCGATTGTGTGGAGATTTTGAGAGGAATCCAATTCCCTCCTCGGGAGCTACGCGACGAGCCGATCATGGGCAGCAGATTCATCCGTCGGATCGAGAATAAATCTTTGGATCTCATAGAGACTTTCGTTTAGTCTAGGCTAATTCCGACTAAGGCTTTCTCTCCAGCTTTGCTTTACTTCCAAAATAACTCTACCTGCACCTAACGGCCCCCCTATCTTTTTTGGCGCAAATGACTTAATTCTCAGTCGCTTCTTCCTTATTTCTACCACTGATATTTCTCACCGATGTATTTAATTAGTGTCCTTTCATCTTCGTCCGCTACTTAGTTAGAACTGTCTTTCGAGTTCATTCTGACTGAAATAAACGTTAACTACAAATTGCTGCAAGTAGGGGAGAATGGGAAGGTAGATCATTTGAGATGATGTATAAAAGAATAACTGGCAATTATGAGAAAATACGAAATTTATCAGCTTTGTTTTACGCGACAATGTCAACGCCTTAGCACAAATATGCACATTTGAATTGTCATTCATTTCATGCTTAGAATGTCTAGAAGGAGCTTTTTACCCATAGAACCCATAACCTCTCTTCCATTCGCCCGTGTTTCAAATCCTTTTTCCCCCCTCACACTCGCGTCCCCCTCCCTGGCGAGCTGGAAGTAGGCGTGAGAAAAAGATAGCGCCGGAGTTTGACGAGAAAATACGAGAGCGGGAAGAGGATGAGTTGAGTGGAGAGGGTGTGGGTTTGTGACAAGGCCGGGTGAGTGGGAGGAAATAATTTCGGCGGGATTGGAATGGGGAGGAGGCTGGAAAGAGGGGACCAAGTGGGGAGGGGTCGCAGTAAGAGGAAATAGCTAATTTTACGGTCGGCCGGATTAAGGCGACCACTCTTATTTCCCTCTTCTGGGAAGAAAGAGCGAAGGAGTGGGGTGGGAGTTGAGGGAGGCATTCTTATGGGAGAGAACGGGGGTGGTGGACGGCCGTCTGAGGGGGGGAGGTAGTGGGAGAAAAGGGTGACTCTTCTGATGGGTGTGGCTTTACAACGAGTAGCGAAACAAGGGGTTACGTAGAAGGAGGGAGTTCGGGTGGCTAATGGAAGGAGGAGATAGATACGTGGCTAGGGTTACGGGGGTTGCCTGGAGATAAAAAGGAAGCTGGGAGGGTGATGAGGTTGGTGGGGGTAAGAGATGCCCTCCTCTGGTTGGGTGAATAAGGGGATTTCAGTGGTGTATGGAGCGGGTTGCGTACGTAAGAGTAGGGCAGACTGGCCCCAAAAAGCTCAGGTTGCAACGTAAGCCACTGAAACTTGACGTCGCGAGTGAATTGACTGCGATTGGGGGGCGTAAACGAGAGAAAAATGGCAACAACCTTAGCCAGTTTGATTAACTTCAAGTAATAACATTTATATTAATTATTACAATAGAAAACAAGCCCGTAGGCTAAATACCGTTAACTTGGTCTATACAAGGCGAACACAAGTCACAACTGGAACCAAGCAGATACGTCCTTTTCCGGCCTCGGTCAGGTTCATAGAGGGCTAGTCTGCTCACGGTACACTTTGTCAGCGCAGGAGGGGAATCAGCTGACCAGTGGAGTGGGGATAGTAGGGGAGGTGCTATCACACTTAGGATTGGTGGGAATGTTCACAGGTCGACTTGAAAGTGGAATAAGATGTTAGCACCAGCGCGGACCGAATAAAAGCAGGGTGCTTGCAAGAACCGCGATGATCTGAGCGTTTGCGGTGACCAGAGCTAGGTCGCGGCACTTGTCTCATCGCTCTCTTGCACTTTGCAAGACGGTCTCCTGCGGTTTCTGAGTCTCCGAGGATTTTCGAGTCTCGAGGTTTCGAGGAGGAAAAATTGGCACAAGGTTTACGTTTCAATGCTTTGGTCCTGTACAGAGAGGAAACAAAAAGTATAAGCTATGGAAAATGTAACTGACGCTGAATGTTGCAAAGTTTAAGCGTGTCGAATGTAAGCTACCTTACGTTATGAGGGCATGCATGATATGTCTGTGAAAAGAAATATTTCGAAAAATTAATCATTATTATCATTATCTTTATTTCCCCGGAGATCTGGTACATAAATATGAACAAGATATAGGGCACGTCATATTCATGCATACATATTTACATATATTATACACACTTAAATGTTTAATCACACAGCATCATTGAGGTATTCCGCAATGGAATAGAACAAATGATTTTGTAAATATCTTTTCAATACAGATTTGAAAGCATTGATGTAAGTTTCTCCATTATCCTGAACATTCAGCACACAGCACTAAGACCGCCAACCTAGCGGTGAGGTTCCTAAAAAAGATTTATTTATGCAAAATAATAGGGAATCATACTCTACAACTGATGGACGCTGGATTTTCTCTTGCACATTATGAGGCGAAACAGAATCAAGAATGTGCACATCAACGAATCGAAATGAGGATAAACCACGAACGTATAACCTTATTACAAATGCGCTGCAAGGACTTACTAAATTCTCCATCCCCATGCTCTTGGATCATCTCGCAGATAATAAAGAAGATTCACTCTAGCATGTCATAAGCGACCGAGCTAAGTCTGAAAAACAGCGCTTTTTTCAATAATTTATTTAATCATTAAAACTGCACTCTTTGACTGGTATATTTTTGAAAATGCATGTTTTTTTTTCTTTTCATATTCTATCAATTTTTGTTATTTGTATTTCACTCTTGAGCTTGAAATTATAGAAACTCTAGTTTATTTTATGTGAACGAGTGGAATGCTTTTTTTCACTTGGGATATATGGCGCCTACTCCCGCTAATGCTCTCGTTATCTATTAATATGCGAGCCATTGAATCCCGTATACTCATCGTTCTCAATGGTAAAGAAGATGATGATATCTTAAAAACCACTGAGTTTCGGATATTCTCTTGTAGTATGATTCAGGTAGGCTCCCGCGTAAATAATTCCCGAGGCCCGCTAAATGCATTTCATGGATTGGTATCGAAAAAATATTCAATGTATGAAAAATCGGTATTGTTATTCAAAAATATCAAATTTACAGTGAAACAGAATGAATGCTTCTTTTTTCAAAATATTTTAATGATATTTCCTCTTCAGACTTTAAATTTCTCTTATCAGGGTGAGTTTCATAAAACGCTATCGGTGATCGGTGTAAATACTTTATAATTCTGCGTGTTAATAAATATGCCACATTTTCAATTTTATGTACTGTTTAGATGGTTTTATGCCTTGAACTGTGAGTAAGAAATTTTAATTGAGAGCGCATTTGGCAATGAAAGTTGTGTTTGTGTCCTTTTTGTCCCGCGTATAGTTATCTAACCACCGTAAAAAGCTAGTTTTTTTTTAAATAAATGACACCCCATGAACATTACCGTAATGACCTAGCGTTTGTAAGCCAAATACAGTAATAATGAATTTTTCACGCTCAGATAAACTGCCGTTTGTCCAAAAGTGGTAATTTTACAGCCTCTTTTATTATTTTAACCACAATAGTTTTTGTTTTCTTATTTTTCCGTTGATAAAACCGAGAATGTCTTTTTAAAAATTTGTTTCTTTCATCAATGAGACAGTGATTGAAAATGGGAAGGGAATTTTAAAGCAGTGGTCATTTAGCTCTGCCAATGTTAAATTAAATTTATTAAAGAATTTACTTGTCATTGATCCAGAAAATGATGCCATCTCATTTTTTTCGGCTTTAAATCCCTATGCTAAAATCCCTATGCTATGATACTCTCGTCGGATCCTTATTTCGTGAATGCGAAATTACATACGTTACTGTCATTATTGGGAGATTATTTTGTATTGTTTATCAGAAAGAAAGTTTAAATGAAAGAAAGAAAATTACGTTAAACAACATTTATTCATCGAAATCATTAGTACAGATGGCTAACCTATGAACAATTGGTCGATGGAAAGTAATATTATATGCTTTTCAATGTTCATTTTATATTTCTTGTGTTATTAACGTCTAACTCACGTTTTCAGCTCTCCGTAGACACCTCGATCACTAAATTCGACTTACTCGTTCCGGAGATACAACTGAACTGATCGCGCGCCGTGCCTACACAAGCCTAAATGCAGACCCCCCACGCGCAGCGCTGTGACGTCACCTCGGAACCCCCCCCCTCCGCTCGCGACAAACCATTTCCGGTAGTCAACATAACGGGCTATCCAGTCATAGTTTTAGATATTCTGTTATCCTTAAATTGTTTGCACGCGAGGCCCTCGAAAGTGCTCAAATATTGGTCGCGGCAAAATCTTACATGACACCGAGAACGAACCATAAGATGTTCATTCGCATTCACATCAAAATAATACATGGTCGAATTTTAAAGTCAGTAGAGTTACATATGACTGACATGGCCTCTGGCCATCTATAACTCATGAAGCTCTTTAAAATTATTTATACCTTGAAAATGGTACCCTGCATTTAATTATGAACAATGAAAGTGTATTTATTGTGATGGTTAAACTCAGGATGAATGGATTTATTGGTTGACTGGCTTATTTTTGAGAAAATGATTCGAATTAACATGAGGCCGTTTTTTGGTGGTTGGTGTATTTCACAACAAATATTTTTCTATGACCGGATTGAAACCCTCTCTTATAGGATTTATCCCCAGTTCTATATATAATCCAAATGTTCTCAATAATATTATATATATATATATATATATATATATATATATATATATATATATATATATATATATATATATATATAAGCTAGCAACAAGGCGTTGAGGTTGGGGAAGGATAGGAAAGTAAATTTAGTAGTGAATCTCCCCCAGCTGAAGAAGGGTCCTTAGCCCGAAAGCTACCCTAAGCAGTGGACACCGGTGTCGTCATGGATCTTCTTCCAGTGAGTGTCCACTGATTTAATTTCCTATCCTTCCCCCACCTCAACGCCTTGTTGCTAGCTTATACTTTTATATTTATTTCCTTTCCTTTTATATATATATATATTTCACTTCAATACTTATTATTTTCATTTTTTTTCAGGGTAGATCGCTGATGGGTTGTCAATACTCCATTGGAAAGGGCTGATCATTATAATGCCTCTTCTCCCTCTATTTTTTTCTTGATATGATAATTATTTTGACCACTTTTAGATTCAAAAACACACCGGGGAACATTCTCATTGCATTTTAAAATATTAATGAATTCAGGAGTTATTACGTACCTACTGGTGTTTGCGATAACATTATCATTTTAAATTTTCCTTTAATTCCTTGATAAAACGCGAATATTAATTTTCAAATTCATGTAACTAAGCACTTTAATCAATTTAATTATAATTTAATTTTCGGATTAAATATCACTTTTGGCTCCAACCGCAAATGCGAGTTTAAAAATGAGGATAAATGGATTCTCCTTCCCTCCTCTAATACTGCGTTTTTGAGCACCGCTTGTGGTGCCATTATTTCAGAATAGTACGTTTTTTCGTTTCTGGCGGCATACCTTTTGGTATCTCGCTTCAATATGTTTTGAGGCACTGATTTACTTCATCGTTATTCATGGAATGAGAATATTGCATTTCAGGAATATACTGTAGCGTAATTTATGAAAGCTTCTCACAGTAATTGTCACCTATTAGCGATTACGGTATTCATATCGTGTGACGCACTTTTATTAATTTCGCGCGTACGGTACTACGATATTTTAAATTGCTGATATTTAAATTCACGAGTAGAATGCAATTTACGCCACCGTAGAGGTCTGATTCAGAGTTGCAAAGTGCTCCTTCTCTGGCATTGCGTGGTTCGGGTGTATTAAAGGGTTTTCAGTCGCCAGAATTGAGAAACTTTGAGAAAAGGATAGTCACATAAGTAAGTACTAGATGAGAGAGGGTATGTAAAGAGATGTGTGCTCATACTTAAAGAGGTTCCGTTGTTGTTTCTTTAGCCGGGAGTGGAGTAAGGGAAATAGGGCGTTAAACGTGTCTGCTTGAAAATTAATCACTGGTATTTTGTTGTAGTTCTTGTCCAACCTAATTATTTTATATGCGAACACGATTATATTCTTAACATTACCACACTGTTGATGAATTATTAAATTGTGTAATATTTCATCAAACCGCCGCGTCCCCAGAGATTTTTTCTCCAGATTTTCGTGGTTTCTTTGAAGTCTAACGTACTTTAAAGTTTATTCGTGTATTCGACGGTATTCTTTTCCATTTTGGTGAGCAAGTAAATGAAAATTTTCTCCTCATTCTGTTTTATGACCCTAGGGTATGAAGCCATCCAAATGTGTGATGAACTTACAGTATTATATTCTATTCTATTACTAAATGTGTTTCACAACATTTTCGGTTTCCATGTATATTCAAGCCGGTAGTAATTGCCGTGGAGGTATTTGGTCCAATGAATGCACTTTTAGCTGATGAGATTGAAAATTTTAGAATTTCACGTTCATGGAATACACAGAACCAATGAAAATTCATAAAACTTTTTATGATATATTCATCGCATAATTAAAGATTTGTTAATGGTAATTCAAAGTACCGACCGTATTGTAATTTGCTGTAAGAATAATTTCACTTTTACAGCGCGAATTTGATGCATAATTATATTTCCTCTATGTTATTTCTGGGAATTATGCCGAATATGGTATCATTATATGCTCGAATGCAATACTTTATTTCCTTTGGTTGCTCTTCAAGTTCTCAAAGACATCAACTAAAGCACTAGCAGTCCTACGTTTAAGTGATAGGTTGACGTTAGTTTACAAGAATGTTAAGTATCAATCTTATCCAGGCCTTAACCTTGTATAGAAAGTGTTGATGAAATCTTTACTACTATAAAACACATATGCTTTTTTAAGATACATTTTCATCATCTTTGCTGATATTTAGACTTGCTGTGCAAGTACGCTTTGGGCCAGAAATCATGTAGCTTGAGGCCGTTGGATATTGTGTGTATTGTATAAAGTGTATATATGCAGTGCTTGTCCGAGTTTCATATCTCTGCGGAAGACTGAATGACTTGAAAGTAAATATAGAAAATACCACGACAGGGAGAACGGAGGAGGAATCAATCGACCAGAAAATCCGATTTCTCAGGTCCAATCTCCGGAAAAATCATTAAAATCGGTCCTGTGACAGTTCTTTGAAGGCCATAAGTCATCTGTCTTACTAAAAGACAAAAAGGAAATCTCATGAGCGTAATCAAATTTAAAGGCAGAGCGGAATAAGGGCCGAGGAAATGAGTTTTATTTTTTTCAACAATGATTTAACAAATGCGATCAAATTTCGGAATCCATTTAAATTTAATATGGGGTAAAAATTCAGTTATAATGATTCCCTCAGAGAAACGTAGCAATGTCATTTTCATACCCTTAATAATATAAATAGATATTGGCAGAATTTTCATCTTTTAGAGTTCCTTCAAAGTTATGTCTTAAAATGCTGTAAATTACCTCATTTAGGAATGTTGATAGATAGGAACTCTAAACACATCATAACCATCTAGGAATGCAGTTTCCACACTATCGCTAAAAAGTAGAATCGCCAACCATAAGTATGATGAAATACCTTGACGCTTTTCATGAATTAGTTTATATTCTAATGCTTGCCATAGGTTGACTCTAGTGACCTTTTATCGAGATTCTTATAGATAAAACCTTTTGCCTACATTTAAGCACAACTTCCATTGCACTTAGCAATAAACATAATAGTATAAAACCTTCGAAATGTTTTAAAATGCTGTATGTATCTTATTCTGGATCCAATTAGATTACTTGGTAATTAATATCTGTGCCACCAAGAGTCAAGTTTATGCTCAAACGAATTTTTTGTGTGGGGAAATTGTCTAGAGAAAATTGGCTACTAGATCATGCGTTTCGTTCAATAATTTATGGTAGTGAGAAATAAATTGGCTGAAAATTTCATCCTATTCACTGAATCCTTAGCTCACTCAATTTTAGCTAATCAAGTCGGACATATAAACTTAAGGAAAGCATTATCCTATTTGAACGCCATACTGTTGCGTAGTTTACCAGAAAAAATAATTTTTTGTAACGCCATGAAATAATTAGCCTTCCAAAGATTAAAGTTGGTAGAATTGATAGGAATAAGTGAGTGACTGGCAGCGAGAGCCAGAGGGGCAGAGAGAGATTTTGGTGCAATAAATGCGAACTGTCATCATTCCCTGTGAGTTATCTGCTTTTTTCAGTACTTATTTTATACATGATGTTTTAAAATGCTTTTTTCCCGCTTGAAGTATTTTAAGGCCTAGAGGAATGAGTAGAGTTAGTACCGAGCTGTGGCATAAACGAACCTGGTTACTGAATTCACCACTGGACTTGTTGTTTCTAATGGTTTTCGCTGGTCTTTCTTTATATCTTAAATTCGGCGGCACCCTCCAACTCCCAACTGCTCTCAAAATGCCGCTCATTCTGCCCTCATACCTCGTGTTGCGATCCGCTACATCTCCGACACCATATCCCACCACTTCAAACCACTAGCCACCCCCCTAAATTCTTTTTCTCACTAATTAACTGATGGCCAACTGACTCCCTTCCGTATCCTAGCACGCGTGCGCTTTCTACCGCGACCTCTCGCCACCCACAGACACATTTCCGGTCATGACCTCTTTCACCTCTTCCCAGCGCTTAGCGTTTCCTTCCTTGCTGTTTTTGCGCAATTTTATCGAAATCTTCCTTTACAGTAGGTACTTCAAAAATCTTAATGAGTTGGCCTCTTTTTTTTTGGCTCCTTGGTGTCTCAATTTTAGACTCTTTGTTTTTATTTTCTGCTACATTTGTGATGTTATGTACTATTTGTATATTAACATTGAACCTTTTTTGTCACCCTTAGTGGCCATGTAAGATATGAATTTGTTTATTTAATCATATACCTATATTTAAATTTTTTTTAAAAGGTTTCACTTGTTCCGGGGGAAAGAGTAGGCTAGGTTCACACGTATCGTCTTCACGCCGTGCGTGGTGGACTGCGCGGTGCCGTGCATTCCTGAACCCGCGCTGTGGACAACACGACTTGTGCCGTGGGTAGCACGATCTTTTTAAAAATTACCACACTGTTCATTCTGCTAGCTCGCATACCGAGGGGAGGGGTGGTGCCCTGCGCGGAGGACCCGCTTATCCACTGTTCATTCTGCCAAGATAGATAACAAAACGAGGATTCTCTGTTTATACGAAAGTTTTTTCGTAATTAGGGTGTAGCCTTATGCAAATTTCCCTCCATGCAGCTGATGTTTCCGTTTTCGATTTATAAGACTCCAAAGTTTTATCCCACGTTACGGGTCGTTCTTCTACAATTGTAATTAACGCTTCGACGTCCAAATCATAAATATCTTCCTTTGGAACTGATTTAGGCATTGCAATTTACATGCTATACCTAGAAAAATGCAAAAGGTGGAGTTATTTTATAGCCAAGGGTAGTGTTATTTTTCGCAAAAGCGGTGTTATTTTACCCTGAAATCGGTGTTATTTTCACGACAAATATTTTATTTGGTGTGAATTAAGTGCCCTCCTCCCAACAGGCCCACCTGTTGGCAATAAATGTTGAATATCATTGTTTAGGGAAAATTTAAACAATTAATACCATGAGCAATTACTTTTTCAAGGTTAACATGGTGGTATTCCATCATAAGAGGGAGAAAAAGACAACTTTTACAAATAACACTGAAATTTATTGAAACTCGACCCGGGTTTCGACGTAGGTTCACATCATCATCAGGCCATGGCCTGATCGTCGGTGAACCCACGTCGGCAATTTAATGTTCGAGGTACGTTCAAGGCACTTTAATGCAAACCCGGGTCGAGTTTCAATACATTTCAGTGGTATTTGTAAAAGTTGTCTTTTTTCCCTCTTCATTAACACCATGCTGTATTCACATTTCATATTTTTGTACTTCACATACCTAACCAATTTACATAAGGAGCGTAATTACAGTTAAATGTCCGTATTTTCAAATGAAAAAATTGCCAAGGTGGCCAACATTTCTTCTTTTAGAATTGTTCTCTTATTTGTTAGCACAGTGTTGTAGGAGGAAAGAAATCACCCCGACTCCACATTTGCACAGGAGTTCCAAATCGCTTCAAGGCGCTTTAATGCAAATGATGGTTAAAACAATTTTAGTACCTGAATTCCTTTCATTATATCCACTGAACCCTGGAAATTTTGTTGTTGTAATATTCGACATAATTCCACAAACCCCAACATCAACATTTCCGTCTCAATTGACCCAAGGCTATGAACATTTTTCAATTTCGTGATTTAGTCAGGGCTCACCTCCGTTGTGAGAACTACTTGAGAGCCAAAAACTGTTTTCGAATCTTACTCTACTTGGGTCTTCTACGATGAGAGAACAAAGTTTTATTGATGCTTTTGATGCCATCTGCACTAGTATCGACTTAACAGCTTCTGCTTTAGAAGTTGTCATGCCTTGCAAGGAATCAGTAGTTTTCTAAAAATAAATTCCACTCTGAATATTATTATGGATGCTTGCCATTTTATTCCACTCCCACCGGCAGAATTTTTTTCAACATTAGCCTTATGATTTTCACTCAAAATGTGTTTCGTGCAGCTGTCCTTTTTCCACGAGACATTTGTGTTGCAAAAACGACAAAGAATTGCTTTGTCATCAGCACAATATAATCCATACTGTCGAAATTCGGCCTCACGCTGCTTTACCGGCACCGTCCACTTCGGCATTATAAGTTTTGTTGAATGTGATACAAATGTCACGAAAGGAAATCACACTGCTGATGCCATGACTCGAGCCCCTTTAAAGTATGCAACCACTCCTCGCATCCCGTAACTTCCGTAATTTTCGTTGTTTTGGGTAAGGTTCCTACTTACGTAAGTAGGCACATACTAAAGTAAGTCGAGGCTTACGTAACTCGGGGACTGCCTGCATAGCAAAATTTTCGCCTGCATTGTTCACTCCTTTTGTTCAAGTTCACAAAACTTCATTGAAGGAGATTATATCCGAGTGACATTTCTAAGTAAAGGTGTACCGGAAAGGCGATTTTCAAATATGTGCTGGTTAACTAAATGTTGACAGTCACAAGTTAAATGAAAGAGATGATGCCAAAGATGATGAAATTCACGTTGGAAATGTTGAAATTCACGATAATATACGAAATACGCGTTTTCGCGGAACAAACCCAGAACTCGCGTAAAAATTCGCGTTATCGCATTTGCGAGTTTACATGTCCCTAGCTATACCTCAAAAATCCAGGAAAACACTGAAAGAAACTGCGTATGCGCATGCGCTAGACCGAATCGGAACGGCCGCGCGTCGACATGTATGAACGCGCCCATAAGCGACCATAGTGATCAAAGGGTCGTGTACGGCACGACGTAGTGTCGTGGCTTGAAGAGGGTCATGATGTCCACGGCCGCCATCCACGGTAGGGTGCCGTGGTCGATGCGTGTGATCGGGTATATTTACGCTAGTAAAATTAAATAAACACGACGTCGTGCCGTACACGACGCACGGCGTAAAGTCGTATCGTGTGAACGAGGCCTAAATCCATCTATGTATTTTGGTCTATACTCCTTTGATATGACTCAAATATGCCCATTTCACTTGAAATGACTAAAATATTCAGTCACTTTCTGAATGACTAGTCCGTACAATTTCAGCCATTTCACTAATGTTGCAAATGTGCGTACTCACGTTGAGTAATGTCTTAGTTGAGCGAAAATTGAGAAAAATAAACACTCAACAAAATCGTGCTCAGGTCGTCAAAATTTAGCACTTATGCCTTCATGATGTGTAAAATGGAATACACACAAACTCCGTGACCCATTTTTATGGAATATTCCTTGGAAAATTGCCGCATTTCAATTTAAAAAATTTATTTCAAAGTAGTGCACTAGAATTGAGCTTAATTCGTCTGTTTGCATTTTGGCTTATACCGAAATTGGGTGAAAGGAAGCGCAAAATGCTGCATTCCGGAACTTAATAGAAAGATGTTTACATGGGTATCTCAGGTCTTAGATGAATTAGAGTTTATGCACCAGTTTAAGAGTTAATTTTATGCCTCCTTCTACCGAAGTTCTATGCACGCGCTTCGTTGAGAAACATCGCTTCTTCTGCAGTGACATCAGGGGCATGCACCAAAAACAATAAATTCCTGAATTTCCATGAACAATTCACTATCGTTTAAAATTATGAATGGAAAATTGAGAGTCCTCATTTTGGAATCGTAATTTTATTCTGTAAAGAGCCGTATTTGATAGTTAAGATATAACAACTTAGGGTCCGGTTTTGTCTGGTTAGCGTTAATCGTAAGATGACACAAACATTCCGTTGACTTAATGTTAACTGAGAGTTTGTGTTGTGTGTTACGAAAAATATTCTGTTAGTCGGCATGAATATTATCGATAGGAGAACATGTTTGCACCAATTTGTATACCAAAAATATTTTAACAGTGATTATAGTACCGGGTCTTAGTATTTCAAGGGGAAATTATGAAATTGTATTTACCTGCTTATCCTCATTGCTCATTATTCATATTCTTTTCACATCCAACCCTTTCCCCGCGGCCTCATCCAGTTTCCCCTCTGTTTTACTCATTCATTTTCTCCTCTTTCCCTTCCTTCCCTAGTCCAATGCTGCGTTCTTTTCCGCAGCCTCTCTGTATCCCTTCAGTCGGCACGCAATTCACTTCGTGTGCAATCGATTCCCCATAAACGCTCAACTCTACCGATTCCACCCCAATCAACGGTGCGGAGAATGGTCGAACTCATTCCAACCCACCCCCCTCACCTTTTCCCACCCACCTCCTCACCCCATCCCTGCTACCTTTCCCCCCCCCCGCACTCCCTCTCCATCTCCCACCCTCTGTTAGGTCTCTTCCATTCTCTTCACCAGGATTTTTTTTCCCTCCCACACGCACGATTGCGCGGAGTAACTGATCTCAGTCCCTAGCTGCAATGCAAATGCGACGCTCCGCTAAGTCTCAAGGGAGAAAAGATTTTAAAGTCGTCTCCCTACCTCCTTCCACCTCCCTCAAGTGGGGTAGGGGGATGGATGGTACTGAGCGGAAGGGGTAAGATTCCGCCTTCGCCGGCTTACTCCCTTTTTTTCTTCTCACTCCTTTACCTCTCTTTCTAATTCCCACCCTCCCCCGCCGCCTCCTCCTCCCCTATCTCCAATCCTCCGCTCATTTTCACCCCACCACCTTCTTTCCATTCCCCTAGAGCTTCCACGCCACTTCGTCAGACTGTAACCGTTAACTGTGCCCAAACTACCGAAGTATTCCCATTCCCCGCGTCCCAGTCGATTTGAACTCAATCCTCTTCCTTCCCTCTCCTGCCGACCGCGTGTCCCCGCTGTATCGGAAGGCTTAGTTTCATTCTCCCGCTCAAAATCAACTTCGCGACCTTCGCTCGGGCAATCTTCCTCTACTTATTATGGCCCTCTGACTTTTCGCCCATATTTTTACTCTTTTTCCTGGTCGACTTTGCCTAAGGATTCGTTTAGCCCAGAAGCATTTTGTGAATCTTGCTGCTTTGCCCTTCCTTTTGGAATCTTGTTTTTTTAATATTTTATTTTCGTGTAACGCTGAAAATAACTCAGTATCTCAGCATCTCAGACCAAAAATGTTTGTTTCTAATGTGATTTGATATTTTATTTTAACGTCATTATTGAAATAAAATAGAAATTGATGGCATAAATTTTTAATGTAAAAAAATTAACATAAGGAATCTACTTGTTGTCTCCCGAGGAATATATCGGAAAATCGATTTTATTTTTTCTGATCATATGATTTTGACCTATAATGAACTGTCTTTAAATCTTTGTATTACTCAATAGGCACGTGACCGAAAATATATGACATTAGGCGCGTGCTGTGATAGTTTAAATTGTGACTATAGAATTAAAAATAAAATAATTTTTTTGAACCACTAATTTCCGTACTTGTAATCACATTCGTCAAGAAAATATGGCTGGTTAATATTCGACTAAGCTCTAGGTTATGATCACAATATATCATTATAATTTGTTTTCAGTTTTTCCTTCCTCCTAAATCTTATCATCCCGACCTCATTAGGTATTTACGACCAAGGCATTCGCAATAACATCCTTGAGATTTGGACCCGTGAGTTTTAGGAAAGTTGGGAAACGCTCATGTTTTTGGTTGCCTTTTTGACTACAAGGAGGTTCTATGATGTTCTTTCCCTGCTGCCTATTGGCAACTGATATGTGTAAAATTAACATTTTGTATTGCATGAAGGTGAAATGTTACTCTACTTTAGTAGAATTTTCTGCCTTATGCCATCCATGCCATCGTCACCTGCCTTTATTCCTGCCATACGTGACTCTCAGCATGACACTTTTGCAGCTATAATCTCCCTAATATATACCTTGTTTATGAATTCGGTACAAATAGCGCTCAAGAATGTTACTAACTCAAATTTTGTGACCTCCTTGGAGCAAAATTTCTTTAGCACATTATATAATAATTATAATTATGGTAATATTGATATATCTAATAATTATTATAATTATGGTAATATTGATATATCTAATAATTATTATAATTATGGTAATACTGATACATCTAATAATTATTATGGTTATGGTAGTATTGATATATCTAATAATTATTATAATTATGGTAATATTTAAAGTTATTGATAATATTTTGGGAGAGAGAATCATAGGACCAGATTCAGCAGATTTCAAATGAATAACGTCGTAGAGTTTTCTCCAGAAATAAGGCCTTCTTTTTTCACATTCCTCCTATCTCTTCCGGTATCCATTCCTCAGTTCCATAAAAGAAAGAAACGAAAAGGATGGGACAGTGGAGCAGGAATCGGTTTAATTAAACAGCGGAATTCCTGTACTTATTTTTTCAGCACTGCTGGCCTTTTGTTTGCACTAGCACGAGAAATAAAGCAGCATTTCTTCCCTCTACCAGATATCCCGGGAGGCAATTAAAGGGACGCCTCTCTCCCGCGGTCCGAGGGAGCGGGGATGTTAAAAAAAATAGAGAGAGCGGTATCATGGAGTTTGCGACTTGTATTTGCGAGCGAGCAGGAAGGCGTTATCGAATTAAGGCTCTGCGGCCGGCGACACCTCAGCGGAGATGCGCTTTTGTTCAACCGAATTATAGGTTTTGGAGAAATTTCCAGTCGTAGGTAGGTCCTCTTTTATTACCACTCCAAATCAGTCGGAGGAGGAAAGGAATTTTATGGTCTGTGTGTGATCAAAGATTTAACTCGATTTCACTGATGATCGAGCAGTCGTGAGCTGCTGGTCGGATTTCATTTTCGCTCGATATTGATATTTTGACCTCTGCATTGTACGCCATCTTGAGGAAGCTTGCCCTGGTATTAGTAGAATAGGGGAAGTTAAAAAGGGGTTTAAAATGCCGATCGTCTTTCATTAGCTGAATTCTGATGAACAAATGGCTATCTATCTTTCCCAAGTGATAATCTGTGAATCAATAAGGCTTTTTATATTAGTAATGCTTGCTTTTATCCTTTGAGACCCATAAACGAACTAAAAAATTACGATGTTATGCTATTGCTGAATGCATTTTCCTGTAAATTATCCCATGAAGATGGCGGTTCATACAGTTTATCTCAATATGCGGTGTCTTTTAAAATATTTCGCTTATTAGCTGTATTATTTTACTTATGACATATTTGTACCTACTAATGTTTTATTGGAAAATTTCATCTCTCGGCCGAGAAAGTCTCATGAAAGATCAAATATTTCTCTTAGCTGCATCAGCATCGCCCAGTATGAGTTTATCTCTTGTGCGCAATCTCAGGAAGGTTAATCGTATAATCGTTCCTCTATCCAAACCACGTCTACAAGTCAGTAGATTCACTCGGAAAGCTCAGCGCCCAATGAAAAAGCTCCATCTAAACCTTTAAGAGCCGGTTTATCGGACTGGCACGCCATCTGCCAAGGCCGGCCTGTCATGCTTTCACGATGTTCGTTGTTTGTTTGGGATTGGTCTTGAGCCGTTTTAGCGCGTACAGGGTGTCATTCCTTTCGTCTGCCGAGTCTTGGGCGCTGTCAGACAGCGCATGGGGGTTGCGTGGCAAGTCATCAAGGGTGGATGGGTGGGGAACGCTTAAAAAAAAGATAAGGAGCGTGAGTGGATCTAAGAGAAAGAAGGAAAAAAGTGGCAACAGAGATTGAGAGTGACGGCAAAATGAGACAAACAGCGAGAAGGGGAGGTGGCGGATGCGATAAGGGCTCAGAGGGAAGGTGCCAGCGGGAATGGAAATCATCAAGGGGGGGGGGGGAGGGCCACGTTTGGAGTGAAATGGTGTGGAAGGGGGTGTGAAAGCGGAGCCCTCGGACTGACTTTCTTGCAGTTCTTTTTCCCGGCCGGTACTGCCAGGCCCTCGATTCCTCACGCCCAGGCGCCAAGTGAAAGGCTAAACAAACGGAGGCAACTTCTAAAAGGTCCGAGAGTGAATAGCTGTGTCAATGTTTTCCAAGAGATAAGGGTTTTTTTCACCGCGAGATTCAGTGGGAGCTCAAGACGCGGCAGGTTGGCTCTTCGTAATGAGATTTCCAGAATTTTATTTTGCATATGGCGATTCAAACGTAATATTTATATTTATTTGACATAGGAATGGAATTTGGCGTATGCACGCTCAGATAAGATTTTTACAGGAAGTTTCTTTTGGTTATATTATTTCATTTTCCTGGTTTTTCTTACAATTGATGACGCACGAAGGGCACTTGTTCTCTTTCTTTAGAGCTTCGTGATTTGCTTTTCCGAATTATTCTTGAAATTTTTTTTCTTTTCTTGGAAGACTAAGAAAATTTCCCGTCGCATTGATTACTGACAGTTTTCCATTTTCATCAAAGGAAGATATGGCTGAACTATTGTATTTGACCCCGAAGTCAAGCCATCTCAACATTTAATCAAATGAAAATATTGAGGTGGCTGTTCTAAGGTTTTTATGTATCTAGTTTATATGACGTAAATTACTTTATAACTAGGTAGACAGACGCCCCTGTAAGCACGTTTAAAGCCTTTAAAACGAAATTTTAAAAAAGCACGCATTACCTTTATAACGAAACGGGAATTTCAAATTATGTAGCAAGGCCTTCAGGATAAGCTACTATAGCGTGTTTTTGTGAGATATTCACTTAAATACCCAAAGTTAATTCGAGTCTTAGTTATTTGTAAGCTCTGTCTAGACTAATGTAGTAGGGTCTCCAGGAACTTAGGAGATGGTTAAATTAATGAGAATATCCCATAAAAAAAGCCTATTAGTCATACTATATACGTATATGGAAGGGTAAATAGTATTATGACAAACACAATCTTAATGTTGAAGTTTTACGTAGATTATTATTTTTAGATCACTCCTGACATCGAAAAATGCTGAATATTTACGGAAAATACCTTTTGAAAAAGTTTTGATTAACCACACTATTATTTTTTTACTTTTGGCAAAGCACTATTCGTACTACGCTATATCTGCACATTTATTTTGAATTGGTTCAACGTATAAAATTGTCAGCAGATAGGATATAAGGAATATTTGTAGAGGAAATGGCAATAGAAAAGAATCGATTGCCAGCCATAAATGACTGAAACCGGTGAAAGCTATGTGAGGGTTCAAGGCTGAGGTAAATGATGTCGGAACAAAAGAGTGTATTTGACGAGGTTTGAAACGTAAAAGGGGAAGCCAATAATCCGTGAAAGGGCAGATAGCCCCGCCGATGAAGTATTGGAGAGGTGGGCAGTGGGGTAGTAATTTAAAAAAATGCCCCGAGAGTGGTGGCACGGAAGATCGAACAAGATGGGAGGGGTAGCAATATTAGGAAGGGATCGGGAGGTAACGGTTGAGGGAATGGAGGGAACTGGTAGGCTGGGTAGGTATCCGAAGTTAGGGAGGATGATTGAGGAGTTTTCGTAAGGAAGAATGCAGATGCTTTGAAGCTGGCTATGAAACGGGGTGGGCTTTACGGTAAAGTCGTGTGCGACGATGCCCAGGGCTCAGCATTACGACCCAAATCCTTCCTTCGGTTCACTTGAGGATTTTGGGTAACCATTGGTAACGTGTTACTCATTTGTGCCCTTCTAACTCCTACTCATGTAAATATGTCAGTTTTTTTGCTTGATTTTACACGCTGGTGATGGTCAGAAACAACACGAAGGCCGATTATAGCATAGAAAAATACACCCTATTTTTCATTCATAGTCACCTTGCCATATTACTTAGAGGGCGTAGTTCTAATACGAGTCCTTTCCATTTGCGCCAAAGAATGCTTTCCTTGCCGCTTAACGCCGCTCTCCGTGAATGGCTTTGTTCGTCTTAAGATTGCACCGAGTGCAGCGGAATCGAGGTGAAGTGTTAAAAGAGGGAAGAGGGTGTGGTGCTGAGGGGAAAAAGGGGGAATGAGCCCTTTGGAGAGAGAGAGAGATCGAAATCAAAAATAAAAGAAGAAAATTCAGCGCGGCGCGAATGGGAAAGGATGGCTCAGGGCGTGGGTTTAGGGGCGATGCTATAGGACGAAGTATATCGGAGAGGACTGGAGGTTGTGCGTAAAAGGAAAAGGAAAGAGTTGTGATCTTCGTGGGAGAGGGAAGGAGAATGGAGAGATTCGGAAGTGTGAGGGTGGGAGAGGGGGGTGTAAGGGATTCCGAAAGGACGTGGCCAAGAACGTGGAGAAGAGGTTAGGACGAGGTCTTGCGACCCCAATCGCTGCCACTCACTCCCCCCGCGCCCTAAAAACCCTTCATTTCCTCTCTTCCCCCATCCCCCCACCTCTCCGACCTGCCGTCCATGCTCCCCCTCAATTTTCTTACTCTTACTCCGGAGCCTCCTCCACCCTCGGCACACACATTCGCTGCAAATTAGGACCCTTTTGGGAAGGAAAGGCTCTGTGCCTGCCGCTGGGGTTTTATGGCTCTCCGCTTCAAGCACACTCTCAGGGCTCGACAACGATCCCGACCCCATGCTCTTCTTCCTGCACGTCCCCCTCTCTCTTTCTCTCCTTGACTCTATCCCCCCTTCACTTATGCTACTTCCTTCCTCTTCCCCTCCTCCACCCTCTACTCATCAGATGGCTCTCTGCCCCGCCCTCGTGTTTCCTCATCTTTCGACAAGCCATTAATGGAAATGGTTCTGGTTAAAAAAATTTAATTGACTGAAAAAGTGAGCTTGGTATCCAAGTCTCTTGTCACTAGGCTCAAGTTTTTGGCAGAACAAGATACTCATAAGTAGCGTGGTGAGTACTAGGAAGTTATGTTATGGAAATATGGTGACGGAACTAAATAAACAGCCGAAGCAAAAACATGTCCATAGCATGAATACCGAGAGTTAGATAACTGCATAAATAACTTGAATTATGGAAATCTTGCTTTTGGGGCTTTTGATCCTGGTACTTACAATCAGTGAAACATAACATTGTACTATTTTTATCAGATTATGCCTTATAGCGTTTTATGATTTAATCACTTGGACTCCGCAATGCCAGATTCTTAAAGATGTAGATTTCCCTCAAATAGCAGGGCAAATATACTTCCGATGGGTTCAACTTATGAGTTATTCCTAAATGGTGTCCAGGATAAAGGGGGAAGTTGTAGGATGTAGGCAGGAATTAGGAAATAAATTTTATCCATTTAACTCTCTTTTTGAGTGCTACTGAATAGCTAAAAGTATTACCAGTTTTCGGATACGATTTCGGGTGAGGGCAAATGTTGACAGTGATTGAGCATAACTTGAGTTGTTATGAATGATATCCATTGGAGAAATTTTGCATAAAGTTTTTCTGAAAAATAGCGGTGACAAATGGTTGACTTGACGGATTTAGCAAGGTAAAAGGTGATTGGGTCGTGGTAAGATTTTGGCTGTTGTTTTGGTTACATTTATTTTTACGTTCTTCTATAAACACGGCGGAAGAAACAGAAATAGTTTATAAAATATATGTGGCCATAACATCCACAGTTACACTGCCGCATTGTTCGTTCTGGCCCATTCCTTCTCCTCTGCTTTCTTAATTTATTCGTGATTTCCTTTGCTATACTAATGGAGGCATCCATGCCCGGAGTCGTTTTCTGTTGTTCATGCGGTTTGATGTAAGTTGGATGAGGGCAATGAGGGATTTGAGTGGAATGCGACAAGTGGCTGGTGTGTATGTTGAACAAATACGACGCTATACGAGCGCCAAAAGATGACAGCGCCATTCCCTCGAGGCTATGAGAACGTAGCGACGAACTTCATCTCTCTATTATTCTCATTCTTTCTTTGAGATTGCACGCCATGCCTTTATTTTGCTTCTTTTTGCCATATCCTCAGTCCCTCCCTTCTCTTTCTTTCGTACCATTAATTCATTAATTACAGTATTCTACCGTTTAAAGGTAGGTTATCACGAAAGTAATAGGAAATCCAACATATTTTTACACGTGCAGGGTCTATCTACCATTCAAATTTACCATTATCACCATTCAAATGCTAACTATGACTTTCGTGCGTATAAAATGAAATTACATCAGAATTAGTGCAAATATCCAAAAACAAAACCTATTTTTCTATTATAGCCACTAGTCTAGATATATAACCAAAATTTAGCGTAACAATTCATTAGTAGTTTGATATTTTTATCCATTTCTGCAATAAATTCCCATAGTGTCTTTTATGTACGGAATGGCAGCCGTTTGACCCCTGACCGTAGGCCCCGTTTTCAAATCCGGGTGAAACCCCTACAGAGGCACGTTCCCAAAATTCTCCCGGCTGTGCTTTCTAGCTACCTGAATATCCTTGGAAACCACATATGGCCCAGATATGGGAAACGTAACCCTTTACTGCGACTGTGATTTTCTCACGCCAATGAGCTTAGAACCTTATGGGCTCTACGCTCATCTTGCATAAAAGCCTTCAAGGAGGTCGCTAAGTGCGAGGGAGATATCTATATTGCTTTCATATTTTCTCTTATTTAGAAATAAAACCAAGTGCCACAGTTTTCCTGAATATGAGGTACGTACTGTCTTGGGTTAGCCACCGTAAGTTAAGATCTCTACTCCTTGCTTATGTGGCTATGTAATACGGCATTGTATCCCATAGAACCCTCTGATCGGACCCCCTGTCTAACATTCAGGTAATGGGCAATAATAGTTGATCTCACCTATGGGTAATTTTCTGCATTCCTGATACATTACAGCCTAATTTAGGAATGCAAATGAGCTATATCTCGTAACTAAATTAAATAAACGCCTTCTAGCGACTATAATGAGAGGGAAATTGACTTTGATGTCATTTATGTGATAGAAAATAGTATACAGGCCATTGCACGAGTTACTATAGGAATGTTAAAGGTGTGTTCTATGCTGATATTTTAATCATTATGGTTATTTCATTAAAACTGACCTATTGACTTAATATTAGCTCCGCATGAATAAAAGAGCATACCGCATTCTCCACTGGAAACGGATCATTGTACAATACCCAACGGCATCACATTGTGCCCACAGATCTTTGAATAATATATAATTCTTCCAAAGTTGTGTATGAATTGTGTGCCCATGTCCTAATGTAGTCTCCTCGTGTGCCGCTGTGCCAGCCTTTTTCGCTTAATCTTGTTCCGCATATTTTGTGCTTTCTCTCTTTCTCACCAAACTTCCTCGCCGTCTTCCCCTCCACCTCCCAACTCTCCTTCCATCTTCTTTCATCATCCGCTGAGCTTTACCTTCCCTCGTTTTATCTTTTCGGAGGGCCAAGCCTTTTAAAAGGGAAATTAATACATAAAAACCCATTAATAATGAATGCGTGGCTTTCCGACTTCTCTCAAAGTTTCTTTTCTCACCCATCTTGGCGTGGGTGATTAGGTGATAATGAAACCAGTCTTAAATTAATAATTTTTTCACGAATTTTCAGAAGTTACCTCTGGTGCATAAATACAGAATAATCCAGTCGGAATTCTGGGTCCGTAGATTTTTGGTTGATTTTTTCTTCAATTGGAAAGAGGACCTCTCGAATATTTCTTTTTAAATTCCGTTCAAATTTTCGCAATGACTATTTAAGTGTTAAGATCTTCAACGGACGATTTTTTGCTAAATGCGTTGGACTGAAAAGAAAGAAATATTCACTTAATGAATTCCATGTCTTCCTATTTTATTTAACTTCTGCAAAGAATTTGGATTATGTAAACTTCTCATTCAGGCATGGAGTACGTGGCAGTTATATCATTATTTACTCAGTAGTTATTCAGTTGCAATTTTTTATTACTTATTAGAAGAAAGTCTTTATTTGAGTCGCTTATGCATTTCTGTCAATATTAGATTAAAAGGAAATATCGCATAATATTATTTTCTGCAAATATTATATGAGAATTAGAAACGCCCTAAACATAGAATTTAGGTATAATGCAGTCATAAGGGTGAATCTTAAAGGGTGAGGGTAGCTTATCTAAATTAACAATTAGGGTATTTTGTGCGGAATGAAGGAAATAAACAAAACAGTGTCATACTAAACCTGGTGAAAATTGTCGATATTCATGATGAATAAAGCATTAGTAATCTTCCATAGATTCATTGAATGGCACGACTCTTTCCATACTCTCTGGCATAATCATGTCCAGGGTTTATTAGATTAAGATCTTAGGTACATGTATAGCCCTACACCGACGTTTCAATGTTACTACATCATCTTCTGGACTTGAAGATGATGTAGTAACATCGAATCTAGTCGTATTACATTTTTTAGTAGTGGAAAGCTGAAAGTGTTTTGCTTCTGTAATTATGGAACGGTTCCAATATATCACACCTAAATCTGTACTTTATTTTAAAGCCAACTATTTGATATTGTTTCTTTTTTCCTATCTAATTGTCAACTTTTCACCCACAGGTATTGGAAAGAGTGCCTCAAAATTAAGTGCCAAAAATGTTCTTGAACGTATCCTTAGAAATAAAAGTATATATGCACAGCATCCTGATGCTCTGATAAAGTAATGCATGTTCTAGTGTTTTCAGTGCAGTATATAGTGAATATACCTTTAATATTCAGCTCTTACGGTAATGTGAGCAAAGTCTATCAATTTCAATGCTCTTGAGTATTTTTTTTAAGAATCGCTTGAGAACATTTATTTATAAGATAGCATCTAGGATCTCCTCCTCGAATAAAAAATTCAGTTCTTCTGAGTTAACGTAGAAGAAATCAAGATTACTCACATAGTCGAATGCACACATCGTGTTGGCCTCGTGACCTTCTGTTTCTTGTGGTGCCATCAGGGTGAGTCAACTAGAGCTTTAGGTTGACATACTTCGTGCAGAGCTACTTTTTGTGGGGAAGATTTCCTCAGATGCATAGAATTACCATCAGTCATTATTTATCTTACTCTTCTTTCAAAGCTTCTCTATCTTTTCATTGGTAATTTTTTTACATCCTTCAAAGCTTGCGAAAATTGCCCCTAGAATACACCAGGATGGGGAATAGAAGAACCGACCTTTGGCTTGCCGTACCAAAGGATGGACCACCACACTACCCAGGCTTCCTAATTCTTGTGACAATGTTTGGAAAATTGAGGGGAACTACATTTTATGCCCGTTCGGTTCATCAAAGATGGCCAAGCAAGCCAAAAGAGGAAATTTATAGAATGTCCTAGTTACTTCGTGGAATAGTTTTGAGTCAAACATGATAAATAAGAATACGGTTATATTCCACGCTTGTAATTTCTAAAAACTGACCATGGTTCCGGCACTATGTACGGTTTTAAAGGGATCTTTTAAGGGCTTTCATTGAGGACACCTAAATAGTCACTGACACCTATGACGTTCAATCCTACGGCAGCATTAAAACCGCGCTTAGCTGCGTAAATTATGATTTTCATCCTGCCAAATTATGGCGAAGAAATACACGAAATATAGCCTTGTGTTGCCATCATTGTCGGACGGCAATTTTCCTTGAATTCTCCAAATTTGGTCACGAGAATTAACAAGCCCGAGTACGTGGTTGCCTGCGCATTGGCCAAGCGAGGCCGTGTTTCGACTCCCCGTCTGGGTGGATTTAATATCGTGGCAATTTTTGCGTATTTTTCCGCCGTTTTTTGACAGGATTATAAATCGTCGCCTTCAAGGATCATTTTAATCGTCCTTTTATTTAGTCGTTCCTTTGTCTCCTTTACCCTCGCATTCTTCACTCATGTTTCTTCTTATGTCACTTATCTTGTTCTTCCTTCTCCATCAAATCTAATTTGCCAAAATTTTATCTATTTGTCTGTCGCGTGTCTTCTGCTAACAACGTTCTCTCCGTTCCACTTTCCTCCAGATTTCTCTCTCTCCCTCTGTCGCTCCCCTCACTCACTTGCTACTCCGTACGCTAATGGACTCACAAGGCTGAGGTGCAGTATATCTCACACGAAATAATTAAATTTACCAATCCATTCCCGTACACTTCTCTCGCCGTATCTCTCCCTCCAAGCTATTCCTCCTCCCCATCACTAAAGCCTACAGTGCCGTACGTACATGCATACCTCACAATCCCCGAAACTTCATTCCTCTCCTCCGTCTTCCGCCTTTCACACCCGCTGCCGCATTGGTCCCTTTTCCTCTCTCCCCGTCACATGCGGAACCTATTTTGCTGTCTTTGGAAGGGAACAGATGCAGTCGACTCGCCGGTGGAAATTTTGGAATATTTTCGCTCCTCTACTCACCTTCTCTCCCATTTCTCTACTTCTTCTCCCTATGCCCTTATCAACTCTACTCATGCCTGTCACAATCCTAGTTTACTTACTTTCTTACTTAGTGTACCAATTCCCTTTCTCAGCAAAAATGGACCATATTCGACTTATGCTATTTTCTTGCGTATCGTACCAATCAACTTTTCTTCACTACTTGCGTTCATCGTCTCAGGTGTCTACTTCTATGCTAACTAAAGTATGTTTTTTGATATGTGAAAAGAAGTCTGAAAAAACATAACGAGTTGGTGCAGAGCAATCATAGATCCTTTATGTTTTAAGTGTATTGTTTAATATTTCAAATTATTAACTTGATTTTTAATGTATGTACAAGAAAACAGCATGAATAGAAGAAAACGGCCTGTGGTGCACATAAATATAACCATCGAATTTCACTGCATAGCTGTAGCTACAGCTTCACCTAATATTTTTCTGTACCGTGTTAAGTTTCAGGTTACCACTAACAAAATACAGGTGGTGTTGGAGTATTACACTTTTACTTTTCAAATTGTGTTTTGGGTTGGTTTTCGAGTATTTCAAAGATTATCATTTCATCATACCTAAAATTAGAAATGCTTCCTGATCTTTTTTTTCTGTACAGAGAGAAATATCTACAATATCACCAAAGATTAAGAATAACCGAATCAGACTAGAACCTGCCAGGCCAGCAGTTGTCGATGTATCAATATCCACAATTAATAAAACTAAAACAAATAGTTCTCTTCCTTAAAGTCAGCTAAATAAATTATTATAGAAAAATTATAAGAGTTCTAAGAGTTTTATTCGTCTTGAAAATCACCAAAGGTTTGAATGGCAATTTTGAACAATATTTAGAGTGAATGGTGCCAGTTGAGATGAGCTACGACAACTTTTGTGCACCAAATCTTTCTGCCTACGCGAAATTGATTCCTCGTAGAGATATTTTGATGTAGATGAGTGAATCGAGCAAGGAAACACGAGAATGTGAGGTGTATGTAGAAATACGGGGTCTTCCCTGTAACCCCTCTTTTGTCTCTCGTTCATTTCTCGTTCGTTGGAGCCAAGAAATTGGTCCGCTTTCGTCTTCCTCCGTTTTCCAAATCCACGAAAACCCACCATCTTTCCTCTGGGTCTCCTCTTACCCCTCTGGAATGCGCTTTCTCTCTCCCCACTTGTCCCTCTGAACTTCTTCTTCCTCTCTCCTCCCAGCCATTTAAGAAACCGACTTTTCCTCCCACTCTGCACCCTGTGGCCCGCTTCCCTCGGATATGTGCGTGTGTGTTCTCTCCATCCGGTAGTTTTAACTTCAAGAAGATCACCCTACCAACTCCTCGTCCGTTTTGCCATATCCCCCACTCTGTACCTCTCTCCTACGGCTGGGCCAACCAAAATCCGACGGAGGCTTTAGGGTGGGAGAAGTGGGTGAAGGAACCAATAGCTTAGTGGGGACCTTTCGTTGGTAGACCTTAAAGTACGTGCGACTCCGCTTTAATTTCTGGGCTCCCTTTCTCGTAGATGAGGAGGCAGGCGATGAGGGTAAAAGCGAGCGAGGTATGTAGGTGGTGAGAGGGAGGTGCATTGTCTCCCCTGACAACGGAATGATAACAAAAATCTTCGCTCAGCGACCGCGGAGGAGCTTGTAAGCCTTGTGTTCTGCGTCACGTAATTAAAACAAGAAATCCAGGTTAGCGCAGTGTTTATCTTATTGATTTTTCCGAGCAATTTTTTTAAATTTACCATGTTGATATATGCATTCAAGCCATCTTTCTTTTAAAGTAATGTGCACTTATTTAAATGTTTTACGAGAGACTATAAGGCTACGATAATACGTCATCTGGTGGTCATTTTCTAATTTTACCTATGTATAAAATATTTACTCGCACCAACCTTCTTCATTCGTGGTATTTCAAATGCCTTCCGAAAATAAATTATCAATAGTCTAAGCCCACACGTTTGAACGAGAGCTCTGCAAGAATAAAATAATTTCATAGCTATTCAATTGTTTCTTTCTTTTTCAGATATTCATATATTCATTATGGTCTTGCCATACATATATATACCTGTCATTTCCACAATGCTTAGGACTGAATATGTGTCGTGAATAGTATTTCTGATCATTCGCTTCTTTTGAATTTTATTTTACACTAAGTATAAATGTTTATAAACACATATATATTGTTTAAAAAATCATTTATGTAACTCATCCACGGAAATGAGTTGATATTTGCCCATTCAGATCTAAATATTTTGGTTTTATCTGTCATTATATTTGCACGGACGTGAAACTATTCAATGGATGAAAACATTCAGCCTCAGGAGAAATTTTAAAAATTGGTGAAAACTTTCAGAACTCGCTTTATTGAGGAAATAACGGTCCTTAAGATTTCCTATATGTGAATACCATTTTCATCGAAGCAGTTAATGAATTCAGCACGGCCCGCTACATATCACTATTACCACTCGCGAGTGAGATATTCCGTTCTCTTGTATAAGCAATAAAAACGGTGCTTTTCGAGATAGGAGTATTCTCGTTGCCGACGCTGTTTTTACTTCGCGCATTACCAATTTGTTATATCAGAACGTCGTTGAATCTTATTACTTTCTTTGACATTTTTATAATTTTATCTTTATGTTTGTGTAGCAAAGAATGCGGTGGATAGTCTTTGAAATCTATGTTAGTTATTGAGGCGGGGTGCAGTGCCCTGCACATTTATATGAAACTTAGCTCAAAGTTAAAAAAAACACAAATTTACACTGAACCAAATTTCCCCTCTTTTATTTATTCTCTTTTAGTGAAAAACTACCGATTGGCCATCTCCCAATTGTATTGTGAAAATTAGTGTTAGAATTGCTTATGGGTGATATTATCATATTATTACCTTCCTTTAAAAAATGAAACGGGTCAGTCTTTTTTCATTTCATTTTCTATGCCGTTTATAATTTTAACAAGAGATATTAACTTGTTCCACGATAAATTCGAACTTTATATCTACAATGCAAGCAAGTGAATTTAGGGGCCCCTTAACGGTATGAATGCTCTGTAAAAATCCCAGTAGCGTTCTAGAATATTTGAAATCATTGCATCGTTTTTATAATGCATCCATTTTTATTGAGAGCATTTTTCCAAGATGTAGGAATCGTAAGAAAAACACCAGACAGAATATGAAAGGTTAAGAAATAATTAAGATTTCCGAGTCCTCCCTTGTCATCTAGCTTTTTCAAAAATACGGCATCGCGAGGTGCGGCATGACTTTCGCGACAATTTCCGTGGTGACAAACTTCCATGTACTTTTTTAATATCTCTCATTCCGCGTGAGGAGGCGTTCCTCTGGCTTTGTGTGTCTGCGACGAGGGACGCTGACCGTGTAGCGGGGAACCGGGGGAGCATGAGGGTAGGAGTGCGCGAGCAGGGATCGTTGGGACGAGGGCCCAGTCTAAGGGCAGGGAGGTGTGGAGAGGGAATCCCAGCAGATGGGAATTAAAGGGGATGGCCGTGGAAGAAGATGCGCTGCGGTGGGAGGCGGAAGAGGACATTTCAGTGGGTGTTTGCAACGTCCCCATAGGGCGGTGGAAACAAGGGGGATGGGAAGGGGTAGGATTGTTGTCGCTGCAGATAAGAGGGTGGGAGGATGTGGGGAGTAATTCAAAGGGGCGGGTGTGGAATGAATGGCCGGAGAGATTTTATCGCGGGAAGGTCTGACATCGTACCGAGCAGTCGCAAATTTATAACTCACGTCGTGGGAGTAAGACCAGAAAAAGTCGTGATTCCTTCCCTCGTTGCAGCACGTAAATAGTACATGAGGTGGAGCATTTACTCTGGAAGTAGAATTTTTCTTGTAGAAATTGTGTAAAGGGGGTAATGGTACGAAAAGGGATGGTAAGCACGTGAACAGTTTTTTGTCTTAACTAACCCATATAATAAGTTTCAGGTCTTAACAGTCTAAACATACAATAATGTACAATGAGGACTTTCTTTTACGCATTGGAGTTGAAAATGGTATGTGTATTGTTAATGTGCTGTTGATGTTAACAGTAGTATTTTCAGCATTTACATACTTTTTAAGTTCTCTTATGAAGAAATGCAACAGGTATGCGGCAGGTAAACCTTTGAGTGATGGAGGCAGTTATTCCTGCCTAAGTATTCCCTCATCCTGGGAAGCAACATTTTTCTACCGTGAATAAATATGAACTATGCATCGTTGAAAACAGAATGTCACATGATTAGTACTTACTTCCTGTTAAATTATGAAGAGGTGGTTTGAAGCAGGTTTCGCGCATAATTTGTTGACTAAATGGTTTGAGACATTTCCAAATGAAATGATCGCCAGTGGTATTGAGAGGAATATTAATCATTACATGCAGGTGGTAAATAAAAATTATTTTAGCCCTGGTTTCAGTTTCATTTTTTAGCTATGGCTCTGAAAAAAGCAGTTGGCCTAGTAAAAGGTTTCCATTGCTATTATCGTACCGCGGGATAGTACCAATACCAATCTGTGGAAGCATGTGGTATCGTGAAATGAAGGCAAATGAAGAAAATGGAATTAAGACAAAAGAAGAAATAGTTCATGTAGTATGCATAGCATGCAGTTGTTAGTTTTATGTCATATAAACTAGTCAACTTCACCTAAATACACGACGAAATATTTGATCAATCTGTAATCAAGTTCGAGACGAAGCTGGTTATCTTCCGTCAATTTCTCCGGAAGTGGGCCTGATCAAACACGACATAACTCGGCTTGCAAGCAGCGAATGAGATGGCTCTGGATGTTAATTGCACCCCTCCCCCGCCCCCCCCCCCATGCCGACTCTGGCGCCTCGGGCCCGCGCAAAAATTATAAATTCATCAATCGAGGAAATTCGCGCCCAACATCCTGACGAAGGAACTTGGGGTGAATTCAACGCCTTGTGAGAGACGCGTTCCGGCACCCTCTCTCTCTCTTTCTCTCTGTCTGTCTCTTGCGGGAGGAATCGTTGATCAAGGGCCTCGGGGAGGACGAGTGCGGACGCGCGGCAAATGGTCGCGAAATAATCGGAGGGAGGCGGAAGGGGAGGAGATTGGGTGAGGAGAGTCGGAGCGCGATCGTGGCGCGCGATACATGTCGGGTAAAGGGATGCGTGCGGCATAATAAGGAGATAGGGATAGGGTGAGAACGGGATGCCGTGGAAACACGGGCGTTGTCGAAATGGGACATCGCTATGGGGAGGGGTTGGTGATGGGGTATGCGTTTGTTTAGCCAGGGCCGGATGAGACATTCTGGTGCTTTCTCCGTACCCCATCTCTGAGGCTTAGAAAAATAAATACAAACAAGTAATAGGTAGCTAATACGAAGTCAAAACATAGCCTTTGTTTTGTGAAGGAACGAAGAGAAAAGAATCACGCGAAAATTCAAAGCCGTGAAATGGACTTCCGTGACGTAATCGTGTCGAGGGAAATATTCCCGGGAATTCAGCTGCCAAATGACGTGGGAAATACCAGGAATGTTACAGCGCCTTGCACGAGGTAATCTTTTGGACGATGAAACAACATGCAGAGGACGAAGAGTTGGGAAAAACTGGGCGCTCATAGAGAAATAAATATTTTTATATCAGAGTGAACTGCGTGGGAAGCAACAGAAATGCATAAATATTTTTTAAATATATTTATTCTTGGATTATCCAGATACAATTTAATTTTTTTTAATTTCAATATTTGATACCATTTGTATTTCAATCGAGTGAAGACGGGTTTGAATGGGCATATTTGACTATTCTAAGCAATTCGTTTCATCTGTCAAAAGTAATCATCAAGATATATTTTTTTCCTTGGCTCAAATCATTTCTTCCAAAAATATTCTATCTATAATTTCAATGTTTTGGTAAAATTGGGGTGACGAGGTTGGACGTTCTGGTTGAAGAGTATTATGTTCCCATCGTGAAGGCCCAGGTTTGTTTCCTTGCAATAACGAATCATTTTAACGGAATCCCGACCCTTACTAGGATTCTAGATGAGGAGAACTTCAACTATAGTTCTCACTCTGTCGTATGGAACGTGTAACTATTATTCCCTTGGCGCCTTTCAGCTCACGCCGACGCAGGGTTTCCCTTCATTATTCCTCCATTCACATAATTCTCCTTAAACCACCCTACCGATCCTTGGCACAAATGACCTGTATTCGATCGCCGTCTCATATCACCAACGAACTTCTTTTTTTTCCTTAGCCAGCTAACTTAAGATTCTAGAAGCTAGCTTTTCTCAATTGCTGTAATCAACAACTCGTTGCTTTTTGTATTTCCGCCGTCCAACTTCGAATTTCTTTCAATAAGTTCCTTCCATCTCTTTTTTCCTGACTCTCAAGTCATCTTTCATCATTATTCCGGTTAATATGTTAAGAATGAAATCGTGTCCAAAGAAAATACCCTATGGCTGAAAAAGATTATTATATTATTGGAAAATTTTATAAGGGTTTGTTGAATAAACATGACAGTGAGAGAGGAGTAGCAATAGAGAACATGAGATGGAACAAAAGGAACGATCTGAGGATTATGTTGAACTGGGTAAGTTTTCGAGTCTCGCCTCGGGAAGGGAAAGGGATGGCAGAGACGGTGGTGGCAATAGGGCAGCGGGGTTTGGATTTGAGACCATGAGCGGGCTCTAATGGAGGTTCCTCGCCCTCTCTCGCGCCTGATTCACCCTCCACACACACCCCCATTCCTTTCGGCACACCCATAGCTTCACCCTCTCTCTCTCTCCCCGCGCTTATCTTACCCCATCTACGCTCCATGCTCCGTCACCTCCCCACCATCTCCTCTCCACCCACTCAAGACCATCTTCAGAGGCGAGGCATTTATCTAGGTTCGCCCTCGGTTGGGAGCTGGGAATTGAAGCATGGGTGGGGGAAATGGGTCGAGGGTATGCCGGGGGATGAGGCGTAACAGCTGGAGGCAAATGAAGTGAGGCGGCCGTGCCCGGGAGGGATGGATGAATGAGGGGGGGGGGGGTGAAAAATATAGTTGCAAACTATAAAAGGGTGGGCAGGATTGAGGAGGATCCCTATTCACGCAGTTCAATAAAGCTCCTAAGGAAATATTGAATGGAAAGTCTTGAATGCAGGAATAGGTTTCGTTCGATCCCACTTGGAGACTTGAATCGCTACTTTCAAGTCGCTTTAAACGATTAAAGAATATTCTTTGACTACAAATCACTTAAACTATAAAAAAGTAAAAGATTTATTAATTGGCAATTATTTTAGGGATATTTATTCTAGCATCTTTCCTGGCGTAATACGGTGTATGAACAAATCTGCTCACCATGCAGCTAATTCGGGACACCACATTCCTTACACTTATGGCTATTGTTATTTATTATTCTCTACCGATCACTATAGCAACCATAGTGCCTCTCACAGGTGGAATAGTTGCGCACATCTCCGCACATTGTATTAACGGCTTTAAGTGGTTGATACCGTTCAAGAGATTACTTTCAAGAGACAATTATACATAAAATGAAATTTATAAATTTTAGTGATAGCTTTAAAGATAAGTCAATTGGGAATGGAATACTTCAAGTCGGCTTAGGTCTAACACGGTTCAAATCATTTCGTCAGTTTACTTTCATGTCTCATTTTTTTTTCGATTAGAATTTGGGGAAAAGTTAATTTATGCCGCTTGATGGAGACTTCGTGGTCTAAATTCGAAGACAATTTTGATTCAAGTATCTTTCTAAAAACGTCTTGGACAAAAATTTACGCAAGAAAGAGGAAGGGTGAGGATAGTGAAGGAGGGTCAGATTGTAGTACTCGCTTTTGGTGCGTGTTGATGGGGTTAGGTAATTCCGATAGTTGGTTTGTTTGCGGAGGGGGCTGGGAAGGAGAGTGAGTTTGTAGATAGGAGATGACGGGAACTTGAGAGGGGAGAACGGCAAGAATGCATGGAAATGGGTGCACTTCCTCCTCCGGCTCCCTGGAGTTAATATCGGGCCACCTTCTTGGAAGAGTCGGGCACATGGGAAGGGTGTATGTATTCCAACGCGTTACATTATCGGAGGCGATGCAGCAAGAGCTTCAATGATCGGGAAGTTGATGGCGATAAGGAAAGTGCCGATCGTCTGGAAGCGTGGAGTGGTGTCAATGTGCGATACCGGTTAATGTTCCTACTACTAGATTACTGAAAATAAGCATTAACTCCAAGCTATGTTACTGAGCAAATTAACTTCACTTCTCGAAATCTTGTATCACGTGGAGTAGTTGGTTACTGAGAGAAGTAAGGCTTAGCAGCGTTTTGCTGTAATTCTTGACTGTATTCGATGTAAACGAAGCGGGAGGCCGTAGTCAGGAGTCAAATTACGAATTCATTGCAACCGTGCCCTTATCGTTTTAATCTTTTTACGAGCATTTCTCTCACAAAGGATTCCCTCTGAAGCGGTTGAACGTTAACAGATACCTTTTTTCCGTAAGAGGGAGATAATCAGATTTAAATGTTTAGAGTTATGCTAAGTGGGTGAATTCAAAGATTTTGAAAGTTTACGGCACCGAGTTTTACAGAAGTGAGATGTACAAACCATGCGTAAGGCTTTTCAACCGAGAACGACCTTTCATTGAAATATTTGACTGACACTTTCAATGCTTGTGCTACTCTGCCGCTCAGAAACACAGGATCAGAAACAACAGAAAAGTATAAAGGTTCATAAAGATCTTTCGCTAAATGGGCTTTATGCATAACAACTGATTTTTTTTTGTTGAATTAGCTGGCAGACCATTCTTTTCGTAAGCGGTTAGCGTAGTACATGAAATGAAACTAGGAAAAAATCAATAAATTACATTGAATCATATCTAGCAACCAAATAATATATCCGTTTAATATTTTATTAGAGTTGAGAGAACCTTGCTTTCAGTGTGAGCATTATATTTCTCAATTTATGATAACGTAATGATACGAAAAGAAGTTTGTATCAATACCGGGATCGTGGTCTTGTGGCTATTGCTACCAGTATTACAGTACCTCAGCCAGGTTCTCAAGCCACTGCACTAAGAAAATCTACCCTTAAAAATTAAAAGTACTCCGTTTCCTCATTTTATATTCTATCTGTGACAGGGAGACCATCTTTATTCCTTTCTTCAAATATTTTAGGTGCGTTTTGACATGACTTGCTCTTCAAAATAATGATTAGTGGGATTGGGATAGAATTCTAGGATAGCATTCCATGTCTTAAATAATTCAACTCTCGACCACTGAAAGCCGCAATGGCTCTCAGAAGCTTAAAATATTTTGTAGCGTTATAACGGGCCATTTAGAAGTCAAAGATTGGAATAAAAGGGGCATTAAGGGATACTTCATTACATGCAGCAACGAAAAGCAGTGATGCATTTGTACCGGAAAGAGAACTGTTTAGTACATAAGTTACAATTTTGAGGAAACCGGGACTAGCCACGGTAATAACCTTTACGGAGTCACCCGCAAGTGCACAGAGGTGCGATATTCCACAGGAGAAAAATCATTCACCTTGACCGGGATCCCGGTCAAGGCAAATGATTTTCCTCCTGTGGAATATCATACTATAAGTTACAATATTAAACTTTTTGGTTACATTTAACGGTTTGATTACCTAGTTTTCCAGGTTACTCCTGCATATAAGAATGGAATGCAATCTAAGTTAGTTAAATATTACGTATTTAGCTAAAACGTTTTTTAAGGGCTACGTGTCCCATGCGATTTATAAGTAATTAACTAGTTAGTCGCTGTTCCATGGATTTACTTGGCCTAATCAATTAATTATCTTCTTAAAGTGAAAGTAAAGCCAATCTTAGCTTTAGCGATATTGAGATGGAGTGTCCATAGAAGAAATAGTTAAAATAAATCCCTTTTGTACACAAATTCGGGTATTCAAATGTTTCTGAAGATTAATTCCCATTGTTTTTTGCTTTTTACTAAAGTTGTGAAATAGTATTTAAATATATGATGAACAGGGGTTATTAATTATAATTAAGAAGTAATACCTACCTGAAGCTAAAGTTCGTTTTTTCTCAAGGTATGTGGTGCATGTGGATAGTCAAGAACATTTGGAGACAAAAGGTCTCTGCGTTGGAAATCCGTGATCATCGTTTTTTTCACAAGAACGCGTGAAACCTCACGGACTTAGAATAGGTTTGCCTTGAATTTTATCGACAAAAAAACAAGTTTGAACTCCACAGTTTTTAATAAATAATCAATTAATAAGAATTCCTATAAGGATAAACTCCACTGTGGGAAATGGAGGACTTATGATATAGCGCAATTTTAGTGTTTATAAAAAGGGAAAAACTGCTGGAAATAATGTAAACCGGAGGAGACTCAAAGTGTATTCGTAAGAAAGCATTTTTAAAAAATCCTTTAATTGATTTAAGACTTTGCGGTTGAAAAGGGGGGAAAGGGACTCAACTAAGCAACTGACAAGAATCGATAGTTGACTGACTTTTTCTTGGCTCGCTGATCCCCCCCTTACACCAAAATCACCCCCACCAACTACATCTTCCGAGTCAGTAAACAGCCGCCGAACTACCTCATGAATTACAATCCCATTTTTAAAAGCAGTAGGAGGCACCATTCCAAGTTGGAGGGAGTAATCTCTTCCAGTCGTGTGGTTTTTTTCATCCCTTTTATGTTTTGCGATCTGCTCTCCATCCCCCTACCATCGCCAACCACCCCTTCTTCGCCCTAGAATCTTTTGTTTTTTTTCACCCCGTCAACGAGGGTGAGCCAGTTCGAGGTATTTTTTTCTGAGGCCGGCTTCTTTGCCTTTGCGGAAGGTGAGGGGATATGCGGGGTGGAGACGGGAGGAGGAGGAAAGAGGTCTCCCGGAAAGGATAAAATAAAATGAACATGGAGATCAACCTCCAGACGCCGACCAAACCTTTTATTCCTTCCATCCGTAGTTTTTCTGCTCAGCGTCCGCTCCCTTCCGTCTCCCCCCACCCTCACGAGTCTATCCCCTCCAACTTCAACTCCTGGGTTTCCTCCGCACTAGTTTGTCTTCCGCCGCACCCGTCCGACGACACGAGTGACAGGGGTATCTCCTCATGGTCCCCCGCGGAGAGCGTCTGTGTCTGGGAGGGGGGCTGGGAGGAAGCAGGGCCAGCGATGGTTCCCTACCGCACGACGGGATGTGGAAAATGGAGACGCTCTGGGAAGGCGGTGGGAGTGAAAACAAATGGGTTTTGGTGGAGGGGTGGAATGATGCGGGGACTAGCTAAAAAATCCCCCTTCTTTAAGACATGGAGTCGCGGGGGGAATGCTGGGGCTCCTTTCCAGGAGGGGTGTATAGCGAGGCCATATTGCTTCGTCGCGAGCCTGCATGTCATCTTGGATTTATGAGGGGGTCAAGCAACTCCTTATTCAGCTCTTATTCGAGTGTATGTATGTCTCTACCTGATTTACCTTAGCCAAACATGACGGACATGTAAGAAATGTTTTCTGTTATGAAATGATCACACAAATTTAACATGAGATGACGTTTTTCAAGGTTTGAACCGTCGAGTATAGTTTGGACGCAGTCTGAGAAATTTAATAAATCTATTTATCTTTATGGTGTCCATTTTTCTTATATTTATTTTACTAGAAGATAGATGCATTAGCGCTATGAAGTAATGAATCCAGGATTAATAAATGAATCGCCAAACGCAGCGTCTATCAAAAAGGTAATTATCCTTCAACTGCTGTTACAACTACCATCCATTAATTTCTAACCTGCCCTGGTTACTTAGCATTTTTTGAACTAATTATGAATTAGTTCTGTATCTCTCAATACTCGAACTATGTATTTTATGACTTTTTCCAGGATCTTACTTTCTGCAGCGTTGTTTTCAAATTCATCGTCCCGATTCAAAGTCCCGTAAGGTGTTTTCAAACTTTTCAGCTCACATTACATGTATACATCTCGATTCAAAATTTCAAAAAGAATAATCTTTGTTTCAAGAAATTTACTTTGTGTTTATTCTCCTGATTAAATATATCAGGCTCATTTTTATATCTGGTAGGAGTGAAGAGTTGGAAAGGGTCTAGAATAAAATATTGTTATGCTCATTTTTATATCTGGGTAGGAGTGAAGAGTTGGAAAGGGATAGAATAAAATATTGTTATGCTCATTTTTATATCTGGGTAGGAGTGAAGAGTTGGAAAGGGATAGAATAAAATATTGTTATGCATGACGCTTTATTTACCAAACGGAAACTGGGGAGTGAGGGTTCTAGGATTACCATACTGAATATCTCAGCATGGAAGAAGAGTAGATTGGAACACCATATGGGGAAATAGATCGAGTAAAATAAGAATACGATGCTAAAAGAAAACACTGAATTCGTTCGGGGAATAATAAGGAGAAAATAGAATAATAGCTACCTTATGAAGGGCTAAGAATCAAATACGTTGAACAAACGAGTGAGCTGTGAGTCTACATTGAGTACCTACTGCTTTCTTAGAGCAGCAGAGATGAAACAGGAGGGAACTGAATTACATTTTATTCCTTTTAGATTCCTACAAGAGTCCACGAATAGATGAATTCCAAAGAGAATAATTCCGTTGAAAATGTGAAGGAAAGAAAACACCTGCATTGAAAGTACCATGGTGAACGAAGCTTGATTTTCACATATGCTATGCATATTAAATGATCTGTTCGTAATGTTTGTGTTTTTTGACCCCGAAGTTGGCTATGGAGGCTTTTCATGCTGTTGACTTTCTTCATACTAGAGCGAACACTTGAGCACATTGTAACCACCGCAGGGTAGATTCGAGCCAGTTGACGCTGAATACAAAATGAGATACACCGGTTTATTCTCACTGTTTAACCTGAAAAAATTCAAGTGATACGCGAAGTGCTTTTACGCCGCCACATGTATGCGCAGTATTGTACCTACTATTGGAGGTATGACCAGAATTTTAAAATGCAACGGAATCAACTGCAATTATGGTAGAGTTGCACTGGTGCTCATGTGTGAAGCGTAAATAATTTGGCTTGCCAAAATCTACTATAATAATCACCGATGTGTATGTATCTGTCAGTAACTTTCACCCTTGAAGCTGAATCTTCATTTGGCTGCAGACCTTTTTTTATTTACAAAATTAAATTAGAAATAGTGGTTTTCTGAAATTGGGAAAGGTTCAAATAGAAAGATACCGACTATAAAATAAGGATTCTTATTCCTTCAATCGAATTTTTTTATTTCGGTCGAAATTCCGAAATGTTTGCTAAAACGTAACGATTTTTCGCAATATTTTAGCGTTTTTGAGTTTTCGTCCCCATAACGACCATACTTATTGTTTAAGTCGAGATTCCGCGTATATCCATTATAGTTCAGTACGCAGAGTCATATTTTCGCCAAAATCTGGACAATATTCTTAACTCTCTGAAAATTGGCATGTAAGTAGTTTAGGGCGTATAGAATTGGGAAAAAATTGTTTCGCGGAATTCTGTTATAAGAACTAAAAACATTTTGCATTTTATCCCAAAAATTCAGTTTTTTTTGCAATTTTCTCGAAAAGTATGGGCGCTATTCACAATCGGTTCTAATAGGGCGAATGAGCAATACATTTCGCATAAAAAAGCATATTTGGAGTTTTTCCAAGAATTTCCCGATTTAAAAAAATCGAGAAAATTTGTCCCACGTAAAAAATATGGAAGGAGACCAAGAAATTAGCCTTTAACAATTAGAAAGTATGTAAAACATATAAGAACATTTTTTAATGAAATTCATCTATGAAAATCGAGTGAACTCTTGTTTCTTAAACAATATTACTGAGGTAACAGTTCCCCAGGCTGAATGATTATACAGCATCGATGGAAGGGGTTAGGAAGTTTTAGAATAAATAAGCGGTTGATATCATAAACATTTTTAATACTTTTCTATACTACAAAAATTCATCGTCTTCTTCAAGTTCATTTTGGGTTACTGGAGCATCGGTCTCATCATCGGACTCATCGCTCTCACTGACTATTTCTTTATTGAAATTGGTGCTCTAATTTGTTAAGCATGAGGCACACAATGACATGCAGAATAACCCGTTCTTCTTAATTTGTAGGGCAGTACAATCATGGCTCACGTTTATTGTACAGGATCAGATAACATGTACGTACTTTGCTGATGAATGTTCTCAATCTCCAAAACTGAAATATCTTCACCAATGCTTCACTTTTACTAGTTAAATTTGAAAACTTCGAAATGCCGGTATGTAAACACACGTCCAGTAACAACAATAAACAACCGGCTTCTGTCGTCTCCCGCAGCGTGGCGCTCGCGCTGCACAGTGCCTGAAGATATTCTTGCCTCAGCAGTCGAGAAGGGGACTTTTGTTGATATGAGTTATTTTGTCCCTATATGGAACGTATTGGGGAACTCGTTCTCTTGCGTTTCCACGCATAACATATTATCCTGAGTCCTGTAGTTCGATAACATTCTAATTTTATCTCAAAAATTGAAGAATTCGTGTCTGCGTATTTTTGAAATATCAACACATTTGTCAATCTCCAGCGAAATTTGAGAGACAGAATCGTCAAGACGAGGTCTTGAGGATCAATTTCCTTATCTTTATTTTTCGATAACTTTCTTATTGACCAGCTAATTTCCTCATGTTTGAGAAACATGGCACGTACCTGTGAGCTCATAAAATACCAATAGAGTAAAAGAAACTCCATTTTTGTCCAGTTTAACTGACAAAAATTTTAATCATCGCAATCCAAAAAATATGGTATCTGGAAGCTATATGCACAATGATTTTTGATATCTTTCGGGAATTTGGGAAATATACTGTATTTTACTAGCTCAACTAAAGTTTCCAGTAAAACTACCCTGAAAACAAGTGAAACACATACTCATTGCTACCATATTAGGAACTTTTTCAGGAATATGAAAGCCTAGGGCTTCATAAACATTACGCACTTTGGTTTTTGGAAATCCAATGATTTTTTGCCGAGTTATGACGGATTCCGTGGGCCGGCACGATGTGAATTCATGTATTTTTCAATGGCGCGAAACCTAGGAGCCCCGCGCGTCATGAATATACTCAATTCCATCTCCTGAGGAAATGACGAACTTTGGTGAAAAATGCATTCCTACCTTTTTTGTCGAGAATTTTACGCTTTTTCACCTTGTCGAATCCAATTTTGAAAATATTTCAAAGTCTTCGAGAAAAATGAGGAAAACTATATTTTTCTGTTTAAATTCAAAGATATTTTGGGTTCTGATAACTAAATTCCGCGAAACCATTTTTTTCTAAATTTTATACGCCGTAAACAATATAAATGCCAATTTTCAGCGAGTTATGGATTTTTTCCGGGTTAAAATCTCCATTGACTGGACTATTAACTTAACTATTCTTTGCACTTATTAAGATAAGACTGGTTTATTACAATCAATATAAATGATAATATTCTTCGCGTTGAAATTTAACGGGTACCTTCACGACCAAAGCAATAAAGGTGCACAGCCAATATGGTTTCCAAGAGTATTTCCAAGAGTACAAGAGTTTAATGAAATTGCACTCAATTTATTGTGACTTTCTTTGACATCCATTTTTCTGCAATATTTAAAGTACTTATGGCAGTTACGTGTTGATTTAAAAGGAGAACCCAGTCACATTTTTACACTCAATTCATAATTTAGACGGAATAGTACTAATAGTAATCCTTATTCTATATTGCGAAATTCATAAGTTACCTTGTTGTTAAATTGTCTTAATTATTACTCTCACAGTTTTCCTTTGTTTTCTCAGCACCTATTGACATTCATGTGTATGTCGTTTCATCTATCTCCTTTTATACTTAAGTCTGCTAGCCACTGTCTTTCCTTTTTTCATTATCCTCCAATTCAGCTGCGATCATTTATTAAGAAGTGCGTATATTTTACTTAACAAAGACGTGAACTGACCGTTTCATGGCAGAGGTATCGCATCACATGTTTTTTCTGAAGTGGTCATCCGTCATAAAATATTATTTAAGCTATAGCCGACGTAATCAAACAATATTTTTCGTGATTTAAAGAAAGACTTAATGTGACACACTGGACAAAGCACCCTACTTACACTCTGAATAGAAAATCCACCATGTAGAGAGAATCAATCTCACGTGCTATTTTCCTGATCAATCCTCGAAGCCGAGACCAAGTATCCATATATAAACCCACCTCGATTAAAACAAATATTAACCTTGCTAATTTAAATGCTTTTAGAATATTCTAATATTTTGTCTGAGTGATTGAAATGGAAATTTTGAAAGTTCTCAAATTCAATTGACTAACACATCTAGAATAATCGAGTAGATATTGTATGTATTACGAGTGCCTTAAATCTCTTCTATCCTTATTTAAACGAATTTTTACTAGTGCCTCATGGTATTTATAGAAGTTTGAATTACTGTTTGAAAATGATAGAATGTTTAACCAATGAAATGATACAAACCAATCATTAAGGTACAAAGCATGCACTTCAAAACATTTTAATTTTTGTCTATTTTCTTCTAAGTACACAAAAAAACTTATAAAGTCGTTTCATCGGTACTGACTTAGTAAAGTGAAAATCTAGTACAAGTAGATAAAATCTTCTAGGAAATTGAAGAATTTCATTTCCTGAGTAAAATGATTGAAGCTGCTTTACATTAGTTATCTAGAATCTTTCTTTTGCAAGTAACGTCAATGAGTATTTAAGCAGAAGATTGAACCTCTTCATCAATGTGCTAAAAAAATATTTTAGTGGATAATTGTTCGTATTTATGAGACATTAGATCATAACATTATATTTAATCTAATTCTTTTCTTTTCTTCCAGGTAATTATCGGAGCAATTGCTGATCTATATTGAATATTCCGTGAATTGATCAGTTCCAGACTTGTGAGTACTGATATTACTAATTTATTTGCATTAAATTTCCTGTATAGACCTTCTGTAACTCCAAGAAATGGATATTTGTAAATATATAGATCTACTATATTGTGAAAGAAGACCAGGTGAGAAAATTACGTACAGTCCGTTCGTTTTAACTTTGTTCGGGAGGAGAGATGAGTGAATGAGTCTGGGAAATCTTTTTGTTTTGGATTGCGTCAAACGTCGTTTGTGGTTAATGATACTAAGCTCACTGGACCAAGCTGAGTTTATCTTGTTTGTAGATGGACGGCTTTCCTATGTAGAGAAGGTTTTTTTGAGTTAATCTGTCTTTTCATTCTTCTCAGCTAACCCTTTCCTTGAATCCCACTCCATGAGACTGAATATGGTCAACGACCCGCAGTATGCATCCGATTGCCGGTCCTAGAACGTAGACAATACGCATAACAAACTTTTTTGCGGTTTGCCTAGATACAGGTCCTTGGCATAAGTAAATTTCCATTGAGTTCCCTTTACAAATATAGCGAAGTCTCCAATTACCTCTAAGTTGCTTCAATTAAATTTTGTCAAAAATAAAGCCCAAAGGTCTTTAGTTTTCAAGATGTTACATTATAGCATTTAAGTTTAGAGTGAAAAAGTGCAAATTACTCAGTATTGGATTACCCCACCATTTCGGTGCCTACAGCTTCAGCTGAAAATAGGATTTGGCGACAAATAATGGGTTGAAAATATGTTGTTCTTTCGAAACTCCTTGCCGTGTAGATCTTAGATTTTTTGGCATCACGTATTGAAATATTTTATTTTATTTAGCCATGGAAGCCGTCTAACTGCGTAAGTGTAGAATCTAAGAATGAAAGCTCTCTTCCAACCGCAAGCTGAAGCTAACTCGTTTCTCAGCCGCGGCCTCAGCATCAGCCAAACTTTCCCACATTCTCATATCCAAGTACTCTAAAAATGACGGAACTATCATGCGTCACCGTCTTGCTGTATTTCTATGCTCACCAAAATCTCGTATCTTTTCTGGGGAGTCGTAGCGTTGAACATGTAATTAATGACCTAGGATAAGAAAACATACGTATGAAAGAATTGAAAATAAGGAGGTAGGATTATTAAAATAATATATTATACTAGCAGAAAATGCCCGTTGATTCTCAACGGCAGAGTTAAAAGTAAAAAATAATGTAGTCGTTTCATTCAAACAATAGAGAAACTGACTTCTCATTTATCATCTTTGTTGTTTTACTTTGTGGAAATTGCCCTTTTTGTCGCTTAATGATGCATAGTATTAAGCTATTTTACTGAAATTGTTTATTCTTTAAACAGTAAAACTAAAAAAGTATTGAAGTTTCGAAATTGGGGGGGGGGGGGGATTGTGAAGATTGCCATAAACTTCGAGCATATTTTCCCTAAAGTGAGTTTCAGCGAAATTTTTTTCCTGTACCATATTTGAATATCTATTTGAAATAATTATTATGTACCTACGCTCAAAATTTCAAAATAAACGGTTCATTACTGCATTCATTCCGAGGTAAAATAGAAAGCAGTTATTTGGGAGCTTAGAGCCGATTGGAGCCCCAACCGTCCCATCTGAGCTCGAGGACTGTATTATGATTTAATAGGTTTAATACGTAGGTCTTTAGCAGTGTGAAAAAATTCTACATAGTAAGCGATACGCTACGCATACCAATTACCCTAATAATAAGAATCAATGTAACATGCTAAATGCAGATACTAAGTACAATGTACAAGCTGTTAAGCGCACATGGAGAGGTTGGGGCACCAAATACCCCAAAAGAAATTTCACTGAAATTTGCTTATATTGATTATTTAATTTAATGTAAGCTATAAAAGGACCGAGAAAAATTTCCCGTTAATGGTTATTTCTCAGATTGCCAATAAAATATGCTATTGTTGAAATCGGAAATAAATTGATAATTTTGGTATTTTAAACTTAATTGTAAGCAAAAACGAAGCGTATAACAACATTGATTGCAAGAATTCATTTTTTGAGCCATACGATAGTATGTCAACCCAATATCTTGATTGCAAGTAAATTCAAAAACCAAGTAAGAAAACTTTGCGCTGATTCCAATGTTTTTACTATGGAGGTAAACAGCAGGGGACCATATTTGGGCCCCTGGGACCCTGAAGACTTTTTAATATAGCCTATGCTCGTCCCAGTATATTTAATTACCCACATGCAAAATTTTAAAGTAATCGATTTCGGCCGTTTTTACGTGATTGGGTAACAGAGAAACAGATAGAAACCATTAGATTATTATATATTATTATAGGATTTTATTGTAATGGCAATACATGTAGAATAATACTTGTTTAACCATCGTTTTAATAAACAGAGTTTTGTAATCTCCCTCTATTAACTCTTCCCTGTAGGTCTTTTTAATGGTGTAAAGCAATTCTTGTAACTGTTCTTATTATCGGGTGGAGGAGATAGCTATTCACTGAACTGATTTGTATGCAGGAATATATGTACCAAGAGCTCCTTCATCAGATTCCCCTTTATAATGCAATATTTGACAGATCAGTCGAAACATTTATTGAATGGCTGTTTTCTTTAGGAAAATTGGTTTTGGTCGGTGTGATTAGGGTCGAATACATGACATGAATTATAGGAGGCTAGTTCCTTTTCCAGTGCCGGCTCTTGTTTCCTCGAAAGATCTGGATCCCAGATCAATCATACAGATTGGGTTCAACTGGACACACCCAGATAGCTCACACGGATTTGAGCCCAAGACCTCCAGCCAGTGGTATAAAGATCTAACCGCTTGAACGTAAAGTAGTTGAAATAAAACTATGCCTCTGTATACATCCAAAATGTCTGATAGTGATTCGTGTATTTCAGATTTTCTGTCAAAATTTCTTCATTATTCATTTTTTATTTTTCCGTGTGATCTCGTTCGTTATCAAAAGGTGTCATTATGAAATCAATGCAAATTTCGGTGCTATGGCTTTCTTTTTTTGCCACACAAACTTTTTTCACGTTTTTGTTGCTTCCAACCTTCTTCCAACCTTCTTCCGATTTCATCATCGACGAGTCGTTTTAAGCCATTCGTCATTCAGCTGTTGGTTTAGGTTTTTTATTGCATATGGCACTTAATACATGAATTGTTCTTTTCCTCCTATAATAGTCTGATTTTTGTATTTAATATAGATTCACGAACTTTTTTGTTCGTGAATCAAATTTTGAAGTGTCAAACTCATGCACAAAATCTCAAAATACCGTCAGCAAGCTATGTGACCCCCTTTCGGATCATTTTGACTGCAGAGGAATCCTCTTCATGGCTTATTAGTCTACTCTAGCTGACACCAACGTCTGTGTAATGAGTCATCGTCGTAGTACCCACAAATATGTTTATGTTCTCCTAAATATTCCCCGTAGGCTCCTGTCCTCTTGCATACAGTTTGTCATCTGCCTTTATATAGTCTGAAACAGTTTGTCTCCATCGTCAGAGGCATCCTGAGAAGAAAGAAAAATAAATTAAAATAAATTTTTCTATCACTTATGCACCACACTCACTGCTCTCGTGTCAGAAAAGCTTCACACATTTCCCATTTGTGGTTGTCTTTTTCATCAACATAATGCACGTTGGGCTGGGGAGTATTTTAATCGAATACGTAATATTTTAACCAGTTTAAATAAGTAAATTGTATTATCTGCTTCTGAGTTTGTTTGGTTTCCTTTTTTCCCCATCGCCATACAGTGAAATCATTAGTCGGTGTAAAGTTTTTTTAATTGGACTTGATACATGATTTTCCACTGTTTGCTGCTAAAATTGGGAATATTTGTTTAAAATTCACATCCTACGGCAATTAAGCATTTAGAGACAAGGTTTTAGTGGAATAGTACGTTTTATCTGGGAAATAATTTTACGCTTTAGTAAAAAATGTTCAATCCATCCCTGACTTACGTCACGGAAAGGGCATATTACGACTAGACTCCGTGTAATCCTTAGTATATAATTGGGAAAATTGGAAACCTATATCTATAGAATTGGGGACTGTTGATATTTTAGAAGAAGCACCATTAGCGTTTCTGATATATTTTAAATGCGTCCTCCGGCGTTTTTTGTATATTTAGGATCGAAAAAGGTGAAAGAGTTATTATGATAGTGGCGGTCAAAATTCATGCATAAGGCATGCATAACTTTGAGACAAAAATGTAACAGGATCATGAATCACTGAACTGATGACGGATTAATTAGCAATTATGCTGGTATCTTATGTGAAAGGTAAAAGACCTGCGAAGGAAAGGGTGTGCCTGAAGAATCGTGAGGAAGTTTGACGTTAGATAATTTCAAGCATAAGAGAAATTAGGGTGAGGTCTGGAACCACTGTTCTACCACTTTTCTGACGGAGACCTCGACGAGTGTGCGGTATTGTGCGGAGGAAAATCAGCCCGCATAAGGGAAATCAAGGGGAAACATGGGGGCATATTGCAGGGCGTAGAGGTAAAACTTTTCTCCTCATCTCCCTCCTCTTATGTTCAATTATTCAACATGCTCAAACCAACGCGGCACACATCCAAGGGGCATACATTGGGGGCGCAGTATCCCCGCAAAATTCGCCCTCCTCCGCACACACCGACTCCCGTGGTGCTCTTTCCACTCCCACACCTCTGCGCTTTAACCCTTCTCGCCGTCCCGTCATAAATACACAATCCCCTCCCTCCGAAACCACGTAAAACCTCTCCTAAAACACCTACTCTCTCCCTCTTTCCTGGCCCGCCCGACCGACGCCCTTCCTCTCTGCCGCCATACCTCTCACCTTCCGCCTGAGGGAACTCACCCTATGTCGAGAATTCCTGGCTCTCAGCCGCGGGAAACACTTGCCACGGTCGGAGTTCGTCTCTCCCCGCCGTTGCCCTCCAAGTGAACGTTTCCTCCTCACCGTGTTCTTCCTCATTCTTCACTCCATCTCTTCCACTGCACTCCCTTTTGGTATTTCGGTCTTTTCCACTTTGCCTTAGGGGTGTTAGCGGTCTCCTTAAACTGGCCTCCGGCTCTCTCCTTTTTACTCGTCATTGTGCTGACCGTTAACGCGGGGTTTTGAGTTTTTTACCCTTTCTCTTCCCTCCTTCTCCCGGCTTACGGTTTCAAATCGTTTTTCCTTTCGCCTCCATCCCGTGGAACGACTGACTTCTTCTATCAAAATCCTTGGAGGAAGTCTGTACATTGAATACGAGGGTTTTCAGTGTTATATTTGAAAGTGACTTAAAATAGTAGTTTTAGCTTTAAGTGTTCGGTTTCACATGAAATATGAAGGCACTCGTCGGTAAAAATGAGATTTGAATGTGTTAAAGAGGAGTATGCAGCTAAATGTTGTTTCATTACATATATTGGGCAAAACATCCACAACTATCCGTGAATATGCTTAATAATATGCATTTCATTGTACTTCATCTTTCAACCACTTACTTGTTTATAACCTATGTTCTAATATGTTTAATGCCTTCAAAAGTAAATTAATCATTCTTTTTTGCCCTACATGGTGATTTCTTGAGGCAAGCACTCTCATCGAGGTGATGCCACTATATTCAATTGCTATTCCATCTTTGAAGCTTGTAGGCTTTCAAACTCTGGCTTATTTATCTCTCACCTAGACCTTCCTTTTAAAAAAAAAGAATTTTTCGCCACTCATCAATATTACCTCTTTAAATATTGTGTAATTTTTAATAACTATGACCCATGTTATGTTGTAATATTATTTTTCATTTGTTTAATATTCTTCACTAATTAATGTTATTTTCATACTCATTGGAATTGTTTTTTCCTCAGTATACTTGTTCGTTTTAGACGTATATCTCTCGGATATTTATACAAACTCACATCCAATGTGGCTTTTTGTGTTCTCCTTTTATTGCCTGTGTTCAAATTCCTACAATGTTTTACCCTTCATTTGAAAAAAATTATGCCAATTGTCTTTCTATTTTCCCATTTAATTGACACTATTTTTCTAATCATCCGGTGGAGGTAGATATGCAGATGTTATTGATGAATGTTTAGCTGTTCTGCACATATCCATGTATCGTTTTTGATAAGTAAAGTTTGATTCAAAAAGGTTCAAGCCTCCGGTCCTCTTTAATTTGTTCTGGATATCTCTGGTATATTTCGCTCTGTGAACACTTTTTTTTAACTTTATATAACGTATTCATACCGAAAAATTTGTACTACCGAATATTATGTCGTTAAAAATGAGATATTATTAAGAATAAAAGTTTCCATTGAAAATTCGTGATCAACTCTTAACCCCTTTCATTACAGTGCACCAATTTTTCCGTAAAATTCTCCTGCGTCACTTTTTACCTTGCAATGATAAAGAACACACCATTAGATGTATCTGCTGATTTATTATATACTTATTTTCCATTCCACCCTAGAATATGTGGTCGATATCGTGCAAAGTTTGATCCTTGACCTTAAATTTAGCGTACGTTATTCTTTTTCCTAATAATTTGCCATTAATTCTTTTTATTATCGCTCACATTTATTTTTTGGCAGTTTTGTAATGAATACGATCCAAATATTTCCCTAGAATTTAAAATACGTAAGTGTAAATATTTTCTACGCTAGTTCGTGTGGGCACTCCTTATAGCTAATTTAACTGGCCATTTCAGCGAATTAATAGGGTATTTCCAAATATGCAAAATTCGTAGGCATATCTGACCATTTTTTCGTTCAACGATGTATTTGATCTTTATCCAAAAGTTTATAATATTAGTGTTCTAAAAGGCTGACGTATTTTGTCTATTTTTTCCCACTTGCTTGTTTCTTCTTTTACTGTATATTTACCTGTAACTTACCTTTGTTCTCGTCGTTTGTCAAGCTATTTCTTCGCTATCGTTTGTGTTACACATAAGCTCTATTTGTTCCACGGCTCGTCGACCTGCGTTGACACCATCTGTCCTTCCTTAGAAAGGACAGGTCACGCAGCAGCAGTTGTGGGGGCAGCCAAAAAAGTTCCTCCCCGTTTTTTGTCTGCCTTCTTTAAAACATGTGCCACTTCTCGTACCATGTGTCTTCTTCATCTTTATTTTTAACTTAGAACGTCTGGAATTCACAGTTACGTTCCCCTTCCTACTCTATACGACTTCAACGTTAAAATATTGAATTCCATCCTAGCAACTTGCTTAACTTGTCAATTACCATTTTGCGCTGCGATAGTAATTTATTTTTGCCTTGTGATTCGTAAGAAAGCCTGTTTTTAATAATTGATGCCTGTTTTGAAGTTTGCGGCAAAAGTTTAATGATTAGAAGTTTAAATTTTTAGTCAAATTTGTTGCACGGACTAGCTTCTTATTAGCATTATGTGCTCTATTTCTGAAATAATGGTGGCGAAAAATTTATTTTCCTCAATCCAATTGCTTCCATTGCGCATTTTTTATCAACTGGAAAGTTTTTGGCACTCTAAGCTTGCAGAAATTAAGCTTAGCTTGCCATTAACGCTGTAATAAGAAATTTACTCCTTGATGATGAAAATTTTGTTTCATGAAAATTAATTTAGATGAGTGCATTAAATGACAGCGAATTACCGCATGTATGCGTATTTTTTTATGTTGTCTTTGTTGAATTATTTCTCCTTGACTCGGTTGACTGATATTGGGCGAGACGGACGACATTTGTTTGATTTGCTTGGTGGCCGCAATTTCCTTCGGCTATCACCAAATGATTAATTTTTTCTTAGGCAGAGAATAGGTTTAGATCACAAAGTGGAACCTTGCCACGCTCTTAAAAAAAAAGGGAGGACTCGTAAGTGTTATACATCTTCTCGACTCCCTTCTTGTATTTCTTCCCTGTTTTCCCTTTTTATGCTTCGACTGATTTAAACCAGCCGCTGACACGGGGTAGTCTCTCTCCACTTATGCCTGTCATTCTTGGCGAGCCAACCGATATTTTTCAAACCTGCTCTGCTTTCTGGACTGTAAAATCTCCCGCCTGCTCTGCCACGTCTTCACCCGTCGCCAATTTGATTGTCCGTCTCTGTTATTGTCTGAGCTAAGAGCGATGGCCGTGCCACGCGCCCTCGGAGTTCGAAATGATACTTGACAGCCAAATGAAATGAAGTTAAAGCTTAGGACTAGTTACAGCTATGACTTATCTGTCTTTGAATCACAGCACGTATGATTAAAACCTTGACATCTATAATAGTATGGCTTATTTTATTAGACAATCCACGGATTAAGTGGATGGATAAAGGTTTAAATGGAATTGAGGAAAAATCCTCTAATAGAGTTTTACATTTCCAGAGTCCTAGTTACCTATCGTATTTTTTCCTTAATTTTCGAATTTGTCGTACACTCCTCCATCCCGTCCATAAAAATTGATTCACTTACCTCCCCTTCGCCGCTTAACCAAAATACTTCCTATTACAGCTTTAATCAACCCTTCACTCCTCATTGCCTCCTCCATCCACCAATTTGCCTCTTCCTAATCTCATCTAGAAGTTTACTTTTCTCCCCCACTATGCCTAGCACTTCTTCGTTTGTCTTCCTCTTCGTCCACTGCACCTTCTCAATTCTCCACACCCACATCTCGAACCCCTGCAGCCTATTCTCGTCTTCCTTTCTCATCGTCAGAGTTCTGTACCACACAACAAACACGATACTCCTATCAAACTCCTCACCAGCCTCTTCTTTATATCCTTACACAAGGTCCCCTTTATCAGCTCACTTCTATTGCTGAGAGCTTCTTTCATTTGCGTTATACTCTTTCTTGTGTCTCTGCCAATGGGTAGTTTAACAAAAATAACGGTACTTGAATGTAATATAAAGGAATAATAATTAATTGGAATAATTATACTGATAGGTGAGACTAATAAAAGCTTTAAATGGCTATTTTTGAATTTGTTTTATTAGATGCTGGCAGTGCTGTGTTCGTATTTCCAAAAAAGGCGCTGATTAATAACCTGAAATTCTTTGCCTAATTTTTCTCTTTTTATTTTTGATATCATCATATTACATTAATCATGAAATACATGTTGTGCATAGTCATTCCACCAACCGATATGGGCGGGGTCGATGCTGTAAAGTAAAAGCTGGACTCAGGAAATACGTAAAATCACGGGAGATATTGGTTAATATTTCGAATTAAATCACATATGGCTCAATTTACTTTTGCGGCATACTCCATTGATATAAATATCAATACCTGAACAAAATTAGTTGAAGTTGTTCGTTGCCATATTGGCTTTAAAATTCTAAGCGTAACGGCATTAACTAGTTTACTGAACCTATTCATAAATTATTTGTGGACTCTTTAAGTTTCTTAACGTGATTTCTGGCTAATTAACAGGTATTTACAATCCCAATCTTATAATAACACTTACGATTTTGTATCTCCGTTTTCCCGATTCCAGTTTTTGTGCTCATGTTTAGCACATCTGTCTGAAATGTAACTGCCAGTCTCACCTACCTTTTTCAGCGTTAGTGTCATTTTGGATGGCCGATGATATAAATAACTTTTTTTAAAAGCAAACATGGTCCATAACTGTCGAAGTCTACTAGCATCCGTTCCGTAAGGACCATCGGAATATATGGCACTTACTTTTATCATTAAATCCTCCGTTTGAGTGGAAATATGCCCTTTGATCTGTATTTCTCTATGCTGGAAAAAATATCGTAGTTTTTACTTGACCATTGGAAATTGACGTGGTAGGAATCAGTAATCATATATTTCGTTTTTATACTAAAATAAAGAATTTCTTGTATAGCTTTATTCTTCAAAAAACGTTAATTTTAATTGTATCACTTTAGGCAGAGGCAGCGATAACGTTGCTTTTACCCAAATTTTAATGCTCTAGTACTTAGTGAGAATATAGATGTTAGTTATTGCCTCACTGAATCCAGTGGCCAATGCAGCTGGTCTTTTGTTTTTCACGAATTGAAAAACTAGGAGTTCCGGAGGTAAAAAAAACCGTAGGTACTCAGTGTGCCATTCATCCCATTTGGCGCTACTGTTGTGGAGAAATAAATTCGAGAGTGTGTGTGCAGCGAAAAATATTTCCAGTCCAATTACGGGGTAAAACCTTTGATTGATGCGCTTTGCGGATGCAAAATATCCCTCGTTGGTTCACCCCTCTCTGAAGAGAACGTAGGGCAATGGAATCCGGTTGGTGGTCCGGGTGTTGTGCTTACGGAATTAATCACTTTGGAATGGGTGAGGAATGGTCGAAGCGGTGTGTTGTCTCGGGCGGTTGCTGTTTTTGCGTAAGTTGTTGCTCGGACGAAGGGTTTCCCCTCTTCCTTCCCTTCGGTTCTCTTTCCTTCGGTTCGCTCGCGCCTCTCTCTATTTCTTACGCTGCCGATTTTCACATCGCCCTTCGAGTCGTCCCTCTCCGTTTTTAGAGGTGGCTAGGTGTTGTAGAACGGGAAGACGAATGAAAAGTCTCACAATTAGGGGCAGTTTTAAGGAGAGTGATTTAAAAAGTCCATTCACGAAAGTCTGAGGAATACAAAAAGATTTAAAGAAGTGGCCGCCGTCTCGCCCGTGGGTTGTTAATTAGTCGCGCAAAATGAAAAATGGCTCGTTTTCCTGTCAGATAGTCATTAAATTGTAAAGTTATGACGGTCCACGATTTCCTCCATGAAAGGCTGCTTTGTGTTATCTTTTTTCCTCGTGGAATGGGAAATATGAAAATATGTAAAGTTTGTTTTGTTTCTGCATTTCGCTTTCTGCTACTTCACTTTTGAGGGACTCTAATTATTTTAAATCCCTGTTCAGGGTGTGGAAATATTTTAGATTTCGCATGATACTGGTAGGTTATCACTGATTATAGAATTCGATAAGAAATTCAATAGGTGTCATGAATTCCCTCGGATGATTTCATTGTTCCTAAATAGTTGCCTAAAAGCGTTTTAGTTAACCGTCCATCAGTTATGAATATTATACTGTCCTTCTTATTGTGTAATTGAAGTAACAAATATTAAAATAACTATTGTAGCTTTCAGTAGGAGACGAACATCATAATTCCTTTGATTTGGGGGATTATAGGTCAAGGTATGACTCTAGTTTCCCCTTAGATGATCACTTAAAACCCTACGTTCATGGTCATCATTTTGCTATATTTTTTGTTTCACTGAGGAGTAGAGTTTTAAATGAGCCTTGAGCTTGAGATATTTTGATTCTATTGATTTTTGCCGACGTCTGGATTTTAGTTGTATCAAAGTAAGGTGGCTTATATTATTTATAATGGGAAAGGGAAAAAAAGAAATGCACCACTCCATTCTTGCCTTGAAATCAGCTAGGGAGTACATATCAGGTACTGCAGATGAGAAATGAATCTCAGCAGCCCGAGAAGATATTTTATTAACATCAAATTTTATTATAACATCTATATCCGGGACCCGGATGGAAGGAAAGATATGTTGAAACAGAGGTTGAGTAGCCCAAGAACAAAAGGAGAGATGTGGGAAAGATGTGCATCCGAGAGGTTAGAAGACAGAGAAAAAGTGAAAACAAGGCCTTCCACCTATACTCCTTTCTCTTTCCTCCCCTCTCTGTATCTCTCTTCTCGCCTCTCACGCCCTTAGGGTTCCACCCCTTCCGCACAAGTGAACAATTATCCCGCGTAAGAGAGTTGGTGCCCCTTCAATACCCTTTCACGAGGTGGTGTCGCAGGAGTTCTTTAATGGGCAGGCGCCATCCGTTCCTCCCTCCCTTTCCCACCGCCACCACCACCCACTCTCGTCACAATCTTACTGTGTTCTCCCCTTTAGAGTCCGTCTTTGTCCTCTTACTTCTCCTCCACCTTTCTCTCCGTTTCTCTCTCTCTCTTTCTTATTCTCCTTTCCCTTGTTTCCTTGCGTGTGTGTGTTTTTGGAGTGCTTGCGGTGACGGAGAGAAATGAACGCGCCCTTTCCTCGCCGCGGTGACGCTCGTCCACTCCTTTAAGGGCGGTCATTATGAAGGTAAAGGGAGACAGAGGCAATGCCGGGGGGTAGACGCAGTGGGGGAAAGGGGAGTAGCTTTACCAAATATTCCCAAGCGATCTGGTAGATGGAGTGGGGAGAGTAGAGTCTCAGAGAGACAGGGGAAAAGGTTGAGAGCGAAGTTGCAAGGGGGTTGGAGGGTATTTAAGGGAGAATCTGCGTACGACATAAGAGCTGGGTGGAAGTGGGAAGAAGAGAGGATAGGGATGGCCAGGGACAGCGTTCAATTTGAAGGCGCATTAATATGAATCATCAATCAGAAAGCTGGGAGGGCGAAAAGTGGCGAGGTCCTAGACATTGCCCTGAGGCACCCCATGTCTCATTCCCGTGTTCCCACCTCACTCCTCCCCTCCGTTATCTGTCGCTCAGGGAATACTGCGTCGCTGGGATTTTTAACACCTCCCGCGCGACTGTTTAAAGTTCTATATCGGCGGTGACGTTTTAATGGGACTGAATTAACTGCTCTGGGGAACACAAAAGGGGAAACTTAGAGCAACTTGCGGGGAGGTCGCTTAAAGATGTGTTGGGCTGCGGGACCCGAGGAGTTACAACCTTGGCTACATATCTGAATGATAATGGCGGAGTCGTGGCGCGTTAATCTGCGATGGTAAACAGGGATAGGGCCGGCGCTTAAGAGACAAATTAGGGAGAAAATTGACCTTGAAGAAGTGAAACGATTGGGTTCGCTCAAATAATGGCTTGCTCCTCGTAATTTTACCCTTATGGTATGGTGCACTTAAAGTCATTAGCGTACCAGATGTTTAGATAATGCCGATAGCGTTATCTAGAGATCTTATTCGTCGTAAGATTCATTATGCACACATGGATTTCAGAAGCGGCAATTTTCTGTTTTGATGACTTTTGAGTGTTTTTTTAACTTTCAGAAATGCGGCCAGCGTTAATATTCAGAAATTGGTCTCATTGTTTTGTAGTATTAATGTCATATCAGTTAGCCCTCGACATGGTTCCTCTGTTGCAGGTACTTTCTAACATTAAGAACATTTTCTTATTACCGCTGATGTTTATTTTCATATTTTCACGAATAAATGGTTTTCTATTCGTATTTGGCTACCTTTTACTCAAATGTTTTAGTAATTATGTCACATTTTGGGATTAATTCCAAGTAGGTACAAGTTTAACCACATTCCCATTACCAAAAAGCTGAATTCTTGAGAACTCTGAGCATGCTACTGTACTTTATGCCTAGTGAGCTATTTTGAGCAAATGTAGATATGAACTTCCTTAAAGATTTGATGGTTAAACTCAGAATCAAAATAGTATACTTCAAAGAACTTTGAAGTATCCTTGGTGTCATTCATCAGAGTTTAGAATGAATGTTTACTGTATCAGATGGCAAAGTAGTTTTGAATGGTCCTTGCTCTTAATCCCTTTTTGTAGTTTCCTCATCAATGATTAATGAAGAGAAGGTTTTGTACCTCATAAACGACGAAGTGTTTTCGATGAAAATGAGCTTCAAAAAATAGAAGAATGTGACGACTCATCATTCATCCGTCGTCAGACCACTAAAATATTATCTCTTCGAGGCAGAATAAATGTCAAGAACTCTAAGTCGTGGACCTTCAGCAATCGAGCCTCACTGCTGTGAAATAAATTCTTCAAAGACGCATATAGAGTGTAGGAAATAAATAATCGCGTAGTTAGAGGGATGAAAATTAAGATGAACTGGGAGTATGGAGTATGCATACGAAATATTCCTCACCACTTTGAAGATGTGCATTACGAAAAATAATAATTGTAAATATTTTGGAAGAAAACTGTGAATGACGACGGTTTCAGGACGTTTTAGTCAATATGCACTCATGCCCTCTGTAAAAATGAACAGCCGAGAAATAATAGGAAGGGTGGGAGTACGGAAATGTGAGGGGAAGTCTCTTGAGACTTTATTGAGGAGGAAGTGTACTGAAAGAGTGTTTTTTTGCCCCTCGGGCGTTTCGGTCTTGCAGATTAGTGAAATAAAGGGAGGCGGAAGAGGAGTCGGGATGAAAAGGGTCCAACGAAGAGGGAGTGAGGTGAGGTAAACGGAATGCGAATGGAAGTACAGGGAGAGGATTTCCAAGGGAGTCCAGTGAGACACTGAGGCAGCGCAGTCGTGGAATCTATAGGCCTTTATGGCCCCGACCTTCTGGCCATTGTCTGCTCCCTTTCCTCTTCCGACTTTCACACTTCTATTTTCTACGTATCTCCTGCTCATTCCCTCTCCCTTCCTTGCCATACACATTCTTCTTGCCCATGGGTTACTCCTGAAATATTTATTCTCTTTGATCGCTTTCTATTCCATAGTCTCCACTCTTTCATTTTCCGTCTACCATTTTCATCAGCCTCTGTGGCGTCCCTTTGCACCTCGTCTTCGCTGATAACTTTGTGGTCAATATTGCTGACTTTTGTATACTTACATTTGCCCCTGCCTTCCAACGTTTTCTTCAACACAAGGAGCCCAATGATCGTGTGTGAATGCATTCATTACTACTTTGTTTTGTGAAAGTGAAAAGTCCTGAGCTGATCAAAGCTCAGTTAGCTTCTGCTCTGGACCATACCAGAATAATTCAATGAAAGGAAAGCATATACAATACAGCTAAATACAAAAAAACGGACTTTAATAGCTCGATTTAATTTTTTAAGGTAAATTTGTGGCTCCGAAAATGAAATTTATCCGCACAATTTTAAAGGGTGCCCAAAGCTCACGCTGTGACAACGCTACTGTTATAGCTTTCAACCCTGAATGTCAACCTAAAAATATGAATAACACTGTGGTGTAACACTTATGAAAAATTCACCCCTCGTCACTTCAAGACCTATAGTTCAAATCTTTGTTTGCATGAGACACCCTGAGCAATCTGATTCCCTATACCTTGTCTCTCCATCTCTGTTTAACTGCTTACATATTTCTCGGCTTTCCTCTACATGAATTTCCAACAGAGTTTAGGAGAAATGGTGCTTGCTAATCACTATATCTTTCATTGTAATTTGAAATTTTTTTTTGTATGTTCTAATAATTTTTTGGTATTCTCAAATTTCAATTTTCGATGAGATTTTCCGAGCCCAAACGAAACCATGAGTTTACTTCCAGTAAAAAATATTTATTTTCGTAAAATTTCTATATTTTCCTCATTGTGCCATTTCTTTTGTGTCGAGCAATCCTAATTGCCCAACATTTACATCTTGTCCTTCTCATATTACATTGGTCTCTTATTTTTACTTCTAGGCCATTGAAATGGCCTACAAAAAACGAACTGTTAAAGCTTCGTCCCACATTCTTTGAAATCAATTTTCCCTTCACCTCCTAAATCTCTTTCGTCTGTTTCCCAGTAATGTGTCTGGCATTCTCGCACATTCTTTTTTCCTTCTCTTCTTTTGAGATTAATCATCCCTCTCTCCTCACATATGACCACCCCCTTTCATTATGTTCTTTCGAGCGCCGGTTTTACTTCTCTTCTTTCATGTTTCTTTCTCCAGCTGTGTCTCGCTCGCCCTGCGATTTGTTGGGCCTTCTGCTCACTCATCACCCCCTTATTTCTCCTACCGGCACACCTCCGATCTGGTTTCACTCTCGATCCCATGATATGAGCTCTCCTATGTCACTCATTTCCTGATTCCTCTTCTTTAATCTTTGCGCGTGAATTTTCAGCGCAGCTCATTTCCCCCCCTCTGTTGCAGCCTTTCACTCTTTTCCCTCACGAATTCGTTGTCTGTCTCGTGTCTGTTCTTGTGCGTTCTCTGTAGTCGCTGTGTCGTTACTGAGGCTATTTGATGACGCGCTTGTTTGATTCCAATGAGTTTGTGTGTTGGAGACTTGCTGTGAGCTTTTGTTGCTGTTTAGGGAGCGTTAATATTTGTACTCAATACCGAAATGTTTATTAAATTTAATTTGCTTTTAAATGAAATATTTACTTTAGAGTGATCCCTTAACATCTGTAATAAATACCACCAATGAATGGTATTAGCTACCTTCTTTAAAAATATTGTTGCACAATTGGTGTAAATAATTAACTAAATATAAAATATGGTAAAGCAATCAAAATGCTACTTAAGACGCCTGAAAGTAATTTAATTTAGTTAAGTTAACCATGTGAAAATGTTGATGTAGGATTGGAGTTTAACGTAGCATTAGATCTTACCTTTAAACTACTTCCCATGTAATACTGTTTAAGCCGGTTTGGGCGGTTTCACTCTTGCTAAGCCAACTTGCGGTTGAAAATTGGGTGAAGTTGAAACAAGCGCGGCAAATTCTTCAGTTTTTTTAGGCAACAAATATTTACCCTTTGAGTTGCTCATCTGTTTTATCTCAATATCTCCCTAAACGTCAGTCTCATGTCCTTACCCGCTATCAACCTTCCCATGTGAGAAAAAATGTTATGCTCTAATTTACCCCAGTACGCAGAAGATTCACGTTGCTTCAAAAATCCACGCTCAAAATTCAAATTTCATCTTCTCTACATTGCTCTTCACAACAACCTGCAATGTTTTCAGATTAAAGTTATATTCTATGTAAGCCTTACCTTAACGATCGGTATAAAAATTGTTATCCGTTTTATGCATTGTTTAAAGATTTTTAAGGAAACGTGCGAGCCCTTAAAAACTACTCGTGGAAACATCTGGAATTTATTCAGTGTAATTTTAGCTCTGTGAATGGACTATATCCTTCTCACTCAAGCTTATATATAGTATACATACAAGGTTATAACTTATGTATACAAGGGTATAGCTTCATCGTCGTAGTTTTGGCTTTTGACAAGCCTTTAGATTTTTTAATTGGCTAAATCGTAATGTCATGTATGCCCATGATAGTTGCTAGGGCAAGATGTATATTATTTATTATTATTTATTTTCCACCGAAAACAGCTCTCATTGGTCTTTACATCAGGGTATTAACATTCAACAATGGACGAGCACACACAACCATGCCCTGGGAGGTGAAAAATCCTCCCCATGCGGGACTCGAACCCGCGACCTTTGGGTTAGCAGGCGAGGACGTTACCCCGCCGCCACCGAGGCCGGAAATGTGATGCTAATAATACTGCGGTGCTATGGATTTAAGCTGAGAATTGTTTTATGCCCTCATTGCCATGCAAAAGTTTGGTCTTTAATAATATTCTTACCGGTTGATTAATTATGAGAGGTAAGGTACCTTAGACTTCCGTGAAAAATCTGATATATTAAGACGTATGAACACTTTGATACGAAGATACAGATGCAAGAAAGGGATGCAAAAAATGGAGCTTAATGAAACAGAAATACAAATGTAACATCATTTGCTGAATTTTAGTGTTCCGCATCTTCTACTGCCATTCTTTTAGAACCCCTTACTACCTCCCCATTGGACTCCCTCTGTAGTCTGCCTAGCCCAACATTTCCACACTGTAAATCGCCCACCTCCGCATTCCCCTGCACCCTGCTCCCCATTCCGACACCTTCCTTTCCTCCCCTCTCATCATCCAACATTTCTTTACACCGCCCTAACCAACCAGGAGGCTCCATGACAGCGCTCCAGCTTGTGGTTAGCCCACACCGCACACTTTAACTTCCCGCCGGCGGTCATCCGCCCACCCCCTCTTCCGTTCTCACCGCCTCCCCACCACACCTCTCCCTGCACACCTCGCCATTTACCATTCCTACCGCCCCGACACGAAAAAGCAACCTCTTCTTTAATCGCCACGCCCTTAGGACCCTCCTCGCTCAGCGGGAAGCCCTACCATATTCCATCTCCGCAAAACCCTCTCTACCTCCTCTCCCCGTCCCATCTCAGCGCGAGTCCTGCCTTCCATTCCTGCCGTTTCTCTTTGTCCCTCCGGCGGCAAAAAACCTCTTTCCTTTTTCACCCTCTCTTGTTCTTCCTCTCCTCCATACGTTCCCTTGTTCGGTTGCGCTAACGTTCGTCCCTGCACACGTTCCTTCCCTCAGCCTCAACTATCCAGGGTTTACCCTTTTCTCTTTCTCTCTCTCCTTTCAACCCCCTTTCAATGCCTCGAACCCCAAGTGCGTAACATGACCACCCCTCCAATCGTTACGCGTTCAGTTTCTTCCATCATGGCATGTCCTCCTTCCCCGGCATCCTAACTCCTTGCCAATACGAGCATGCAGTCCTACTCCTGACGTCCGAGCTATTTTATTTTGCTTGTCCCATTTTTTTAAGTTTTTATCCGGTCAAGTCAAGGCAACGAAATAAACTGTTAACTTTGCAAGTGTTGCGGTGCCTAATTTTATCAATTTGTATACCTACCTACCATGAGTTACGTTTGAGAATATTTGTCCGCAAACACTAAGGGGTGCTTTAAACAAAATATTTTAATAAAATCGCGTATTAAAGTAATTAATTGATACTAACATTTTTCTGAATGCAGCATGCTTTATTTTTCAAGTGCAATTAGTTATGGAAACAAGTCAATATTATTATTTTCATTTCTTTTACACGTATACTGCCTAATTCGTTTAAAACGCAGCGGAGTTGTGATTTATAAAATGAAACACGTTTGTATACTTTGGTCGCAACAATGTCACTGTTTCTCAATAAATGGTTTATATGTGTGACAAGATTTAATTATTGTCGCAGAAACAAATCTCGTATGAATTAGAATTTTCGCTTGATGCAGTGAAAATAGGCATTAGTAGGTAATTGTTTCTTTGTCATCATATTTTAATTTTAAGATGTTATGATGATAATGAAATGCCAATTACTTGTGAATTATTTTTCAAGTATATATCATTTTAGGCGTCTTAAATATGATTGCTTTCGTATTCCGCGTCTTTTTTGTATCTTAATGTTTTACTATTATCTTAAATAACCAAGAGATATGTATTAATACTGCACATGTGAATTCTTCAGGTGACTCTTTAATTGGAAAGGAATGATGACGTCTTGATTCCTTATGTCATACCTTTTTCATGTATTCGGATTCTCGGCGATCTCGAATTCTGTGTGATATTATGAGCCTCACCACTGAAATACGTGAGGTAAACAGCGATGATAATGTTATAAACAACTCGTCACGTAATAATCCTCCCTTCACCCGCTTCATGTCATTTTTTGCGCCACTAATTTTTTTTGCTTACCCGCGTGACATGGCCCCGCTGAAATGAGTAAATTCCCTTCGTCCTTATCGCTAAATTACACCGCTACACCCGTCGCATATAGCAGTGCATTTGCTGCGGGCCACGCGGGAAGTGCGGGCTCCCCGCGTCTCCTCTTCTGTCATCGTCCCATCCCACGCTGCCTCGTCCCTTTCAGCCAAACGCCATCGCTGCCGAGACTCCGCTATTTCACCCCCGCACGACACCCACCCGCCTGATTCCCCTCCTTATCCTCTCCCTCTCACATCTCCTATTCCGCCTTAACCCCTCCATCATCTCCTTTCCGGCCCGTTATGTACCTGCTAACGAAACTCGGGGTAGGAAGTTTAGTCGTATACGCAGCTTGACATCTGTGGCTCGGGACCTCATAGTCGAGGTGACCTTATGCTCACGCGAAGTTAGGAAAACGATTAAACGTAATGTAACAAGAAAAGGATGTATGAATATCTTGCACTACTAATAGAGCATGTCTCGTCGTAGTATTGAATCCGTTGGGTATATTTTTACAAACATGACCAATGCTAGTTAGATTGTTCAAGAGAAATATTAAACATGAAAATTGACTGTTGTAGGAGGTTGATTTATTGTTATATTTGTGCGTGCTACCATAACTAAACTTTATAAATGCATGAGTGTATTTTTAAAATTTTTAGCTTATAAATATATCCATGTGTCTCTGGAATCACTCAATGTCTCCTGTAGGCTCAGTATGCTTCCTGCATCTCTTTAGCCTGTTTTGAGTACCTATTCCTTGCTTTCCTTTCCTCACACTTTTAGGATTGCACCTTCAGTAATGTTTTCAAAATCCCCTCGCTTCTTATTTCCTCTTTCATCCTCAGATTCTGTCTTCTGAATCACTGCAGCAACTTTTTTCCTGCATGCCATGTTATGTATCTTCCTTTCTTCCCATCGATTTCCCAGATTCACATCTTAAACGGTTCAAACTTATTTCTCTATACACTCCCTCAAAATTGTACTTATAAAAAAAAACTTTTTCCTTCAATACAACACTACGCTCCATGTTCTGGAGGTGAGTTATATAAAGGAATTTTACTGTTGATAATTTCAATATCACATAATGTGGGAAGCATTTTTCTCCCATCATTAGCATTACTCGGTCCATATGGGTTGTGCGTTGCCACAATGGAATCCCTTGAGGCTAACTAAGGGTGTTTAGTGCATTTTCCTGCCACACGGTACGACAATCTTTCCTAAACAAGTAGGCACTTCGAATTGCAACTAATTTTTCATTTCATCTACGGGACTAAATGAAGACGTATATCTATGTAGACGACTTCTCTAGACGACACTTATTTTAGGCGCACCGCCTTAGCGTTAGCGATAGATGTGAAATTACAATGAAATTCCTAAATCGTAAATAGACGCTACAAGCTTTTTCTTTCCGAATAAAGTCGCTTTACAGTTTCAGATGAGAGTCATTTTGATGTGATGAGATTCTCCTGTGATTTTTATTCAGATATATTTCTTGCACACCACAAGCCAGACCTTGAGCCCAAACCTCTCCATGTCCTCCTTTGCCAGCGTACTCGCTTCGAACTTCATTATCTCTCCGCATTCCCATCCCGCCACTCCATTTAATCCCCGCGAGAGTTACATCGTGGAAGGGGAAAACTATGGTCTGCAGTCGTACGGATAAAAATCTCGGGAGAGGATCCCAATGGATTCCCAGGATGCATAATGCACGATAAAACTCGATAAGGATCCTTCATCATTTTCCGAGCGTGACCCCGGCGGGATTCGAGGCTAATGCATGTTTCTTCCTCCCTCCCCGCCCACCTACCCTCGCAGCCGTCCTCAGCAAACCCCGCTCGCTCAAACCCGCCCACCCTCCCCGCCTGCAGCATAGGGATTGGGATCCTGCTGAGTGAGACTGCGCGGTTTCCCCAGAGTCCCCTCGTGTGCAGATTGCGCGGAATGCGACGCATAAATGCGCGTGACTACAATGGTCTTCGTTGTGTGCACGCACTCAACCACGCGTCCATGTGTCGCACGCAAGTACAAATACTGCATCCTATGGGGGATGGGAGAGAGAGAGAGAATTGATGGAAGTGGACGGGGTAGAACCCAGGAGAGTTATGTGAAGGTGGATAATTTGGACGGAATTTCGTCTTCACCTAAAGGTGATGGAGGTAATATCGTCTCCGTTTCGAATTCCCAGTGGCAAACCTAAGTAATCCACCATCCGTTTTGCTGGTTAAGAATAACTTACAAATTGTTGACCAACATTATGAACGACTTTATTTTGTATAGTGCGTATAGTACAGTCAACATTGATTGTACCACTTCATAGCAAGAAATATTGAAAAGTCCCATATAATATTGCATGCAATCAACTAATATGACGTATACATTTCTCGTAATTAAATTCATGATCCCATTCAATGACTTAGCTCTTCGTTTATGCTTTAGAGTAGGGCTTTTTAATGTTCCAATCGTTCTTATTTGATCCGGGTTACTAGGTCATGTATCTGGCGTGATATTAGTAGCCTTTTATAAACGATATAATGTATAGTAATTCTCATAAAAATGGAAAAACACTTATTGTCTGGGCGTATTTTTAATTTTTCTCTCTCCCTCAAATGTTTTTGAAATAGCCCTATCCTACATTGACATTTTATGTGCTCGAAGTTAGTTTTCACGGTCTAAATTAGCGCGCAGTATAAAACATCACTAGATGAAGACAATGTCCCAATAAATACGACTTCAAATTAGCCCTCACTTAACTAATATGTAAATACTGTAAATAGCTCAAAACGCATGCTTTTTCGAGGATTGATGCTTCTTGAAGTGTGTTGTGAAATGATATACGAACATTTTGTAACATTTTGGATGAGTCTATTGCCAGAAGAAAGGCCCGTCAATTTTCCATGTATAGAGTCATAACTTCAAAGTGAGTTAGAAATACAGGTTGACAGGTACGTAGTGGTTCTTATGAAAGTATTTGATCTATCGGATATAAAAAGATAACGATACCATTCGTTATCCTGCGTGCGTGGGTGAGTGCAAATTCTCAAATATGGAACATAGGTTAACTGGTGACAGTCACACGCTAGTAATGAATGGTTGTACAAATAATTATCAAATATATATTACTGCTACCAGAATAGCCCTTAGCTTAACACATTCTTGAGGTGAATTGTCTAATTTAGAGGAGGTAAGGAATTCCTGCGACTCTGATAACAACTGAAAGGGGATATGTACTCAGAGTGAAACGGATAGAGATTGATACGAGTAGTCAAGAGGCCACTCAAGTTATTTGCAGATATGCGTCGGTGGGACGGAAACTTCGGCGTCGCAACCGCGTAGGATCTGCTAAGTATATTATTGGTTCGGATGTGTGAAAGTGGCAAGAAGTCTCGCAGCTCAGACCGGACGAGACGCATTGTGGAGCAGAAATGATGGAATTTAACGAGCAAAATTTTGAGGCAAACGTCAATTTAGCATTTTGTCAATATTATAAAAAGTAAATGAACGCTTGACACAAGTCTGAGATGTGTACAGGTGAATACTGGTGTACTCCTTGAATATTTTACCTTCTCGGATATTTCAAATATCATCCTGGATTTCTACCTAATTCCTTAATTTTTTCTTCGGTAAAAACGGATTTTACTATGGAATAAATTAAGAGAGGGGTAATTTTGTAGTCACGGACTTATCTCGTGCTATATTTTGGAGTCTTATGTTGTTTCACTTCAGATCATAAAATCCTTAATTTGGCCGAAAGTGATTACTTATGAGTTAAACTTTCTTTTATGTCTGCATACAAGCACCTCATCTGCTTTAGATATAAAATATCTTCACAAAATCTTCCTCTCAGGGGCAGCCCTATGTAATAATCGACAGCTTTTACAGCTTCCATTTCAACGGTATTCAAATGACTTTTTTAAAGGTTCATGAAGAAGAGATTTACACGCATGCACTTAAGTCTCTAGTATTTAAATATCTCCGCACCCTCCACACCATATTCCATTGAATTTTGAAAACAGAATAGCATTCCCCAGATGTTTTGTGAGGAGCACATTACATGAGTTAAGGAGATAAAAAATAATTTATATATGTCTACAGCTAACCTAAAACCTTCAAGCCTTTATGCAAACCTTCATGTATCAAAACCTTGAAAATGAAAAAGAAATACTCCTAGATTTGGGAAATAGAAATATAGTGCGTTGGATAATGGGTCACCCAGTATAAGAGAAATACTGCTCAAGATAGAATAAGATACAGAGTTGGTTTCAGAAATTCGTGGAAGGCAGCGTGAGAGGGTGTATAACATACTGAGAGATATCGACGCGTTGAAAGAGAGTGATTAATGTCACAGTAAGCGCGTGAGATGAATGAGAACAATGGGAATTCTGGACTGTTTGAACGGATTAAAGAGATGTGTTTAAGAAGTGTTTATAAATTTACAAAAATAGTTCTGCGTTTGCAACGTTAGCGGGGAACCTGCGCGCTCGGAGTAATTGTAAGCAGGAAGGTATATGTATTCACCGTTCATTTGATTAGACTGCCTACGTGATTAAGAGGAAGCTGGAGCCCAAAAAGGAAACATCGAGATCGGCATGGGGGAAAGGGAAACGCCAAGAGAATGCAGAATCGCATGCATAAGCGGAAGGCGGTCTCTCCCCCTCTCTCTCTATATCTCTCCCTCCCTCCCTTTCTCCATGGATATGCTGGAAGGGAGGTTGAGGGCAAAGAGGATTCTGAAGAGAGTGCGAGGGGAGAGTAGCGGACGCCACGCCGAGGGAGAGGGTTGGTTGGGGGGGGGGCGGAATGTGGAGTAGAGATGAAGGTGAATAGTAGTGGGGGGAGGTTGTGGATGCTGCTAATGGAGTGGCTGCAGCCGTCAGTGTGGACGGCCGACGACAGTCCATTGTCTCCGACCAACGGGTTAAGAATGAGACTCCCACCCCACACCCCATTCTGTTTCCATACGCCGCGGTCTGATCTCCCTCAACCCCTCTGGCCCTTCACTCGGCCTGTGTGATATTGCAATGCATCGGCCACTATATGCGATATTCTAGAGAATGCATTTCGATTTCGAGCCCCTTCGATGTCAAGCGATATGCTACATTCGATGTGAAAACTATTAAAGCACTATTGCTAAGTGCGATTTTAATTTTAAAAGCAAAGCAAATGTGTGTTCGTTTGGAAGCCGAAGTTTTTACGATTGAGTGAGATGCTAAATGCCAAATTGCCAAAGTTGGGGCATAATGAAATTTTCGAGGTGCCTGTCTCAATAATAGCACCATAGCTACTATGTAACTTTCAGTAACCTCTGTCACCTTTGCCTGTACAGTTCGTATTTATTCAATTTTAGAGCGTAGATCTCAGTTTATCTTGTTCACATAAAATAAATAATTAATGAAGATAAAAAATATAAATAAATATCTCATGATATTTGATGCATGCGATAACATTTCAAAGGTATTATCAGGCGTTTTACGATTAGTTGCTTTTTTCACGGTACAAAATCGGTGTCGCATTGCAATGCTGATGATCTGAATATCGCACTGCCCTGTCCCTTACTTATATGACCGTCGGAAAGGGGAGGAGACGTGGATGTGGTGGTGGACTAAAAGGACCCTGGGAAGGGTCGGCGGAAGGGGGTTGGGGAGAGGTGGTTGGGGTAAAGTGCAAGAATGCAAGGGCATGTTGAAGGGTGGGAAGGAAGCGCACTCGGCCTCGGGCCTTATTGCTTGCCATCTCTTCTGTGTGTGCCTCTCTCTCCGTGGAGTGAGCGGGAAAATGCCCGGATGGTGGGGTGAGTGTGGGGAAAGCGAAGGGATAAGGGAATGGTATGTTCAGGGGCATTGTTCAAAGAGTGGGTGGTGAAGTCTTAGAAGGCGAGGAGAGGGAGGGTAAGGGGTAGAATGTCTTTGGGTTTTACACGGGATATCGTGGGGTGAGAGAGGGGGAGAGAAAAGGGAAGCTTTGGAAGGGAGGAGAAAAAAATGAGGCACGAATAAAAGAGGCGAGGAGATGGAAAAATGGAATTAAATGAAAAAAAGGAGAAGCCCAAGGCGGCGTGGAGAGAAAGGAATGGAAGAGGAGCGGAAAGAACCGCGGCGAGTGTTTTGTGAAGCCTTCCCTCTCTCTTTCTCTCTCTCTCTCCCAGCTTCAGTCCCTCCTTTTGTGGGGCGAGCTTCTTGATGCTCTCCTCTGCCGTAAAGTTGCAATTAAGAAGATGAATCGTCGTCGGTATCAAAGGGGCGTTTTTTCAGGCTAATGAACGCTTTTCTGGGCGGAAAAATGAAGTCGGGGAGCGAAGGTGGAGATGCATTTCAATATACCAATGCGCATTTTAACGTTCTCGCTGTTATTTAATCCAGTCTTGTCGGTATAATTTATTATTATTCACCTAAACTTGGCTGATTGCATGTAATTTTTTGTGTGGAACCTAGCTTATGAAAAGCTGTTTCTATTTTGGGAAAGACTAGAAGGCTGCATGTTGCCTTAGGATAGCATTTTCATTCAGTATCCATGACCGCTACTTTAATACACGTCCTCAAGGTTATTAATCATTCATTAATATTAATTCAGGCTAGTTCATTTCGTTTTTGGTAAGCGCATGACATGAATTATAAAGGGATTAACGCTTTAAATCTGATTTTATTTCAGTTCAACCGAATACATTGAATTTGGAACAGTTTTACCGCTTCGTAATACGCAGAAGGAATAAAATAATATTCAGAGCTATTTCAATTTACATTACAATGCTTCCATTTATTTTTGGGCATTTAATGAATTACTTACTTTACACGAAGTTGGAATACCTATAGAACTGCAAATTGCAATTTGTTATACATTTGGTTTCTCCATGTGATTCAAATAATTAAAACTTTAATTTTGTACAGTTAGACTTAGAAAATATTTATACAACTGTATCAGATTTCCTATTTTTTAAATTTTATGCTACTATTCTTGACCAAAGTAAATGTTTTCTAGCAAGCAATGTATAAATCGAGTTATATAAAATCTGGCTTTTACTGCTTGGTAGGTTACTCACGTGGAAAGCATTTAATGAAAGAATGAGAATTTAGTGCCTTGAATTGTAATTTTATTTTCAGATTACCTGTGCATATTTTCAATTATAATAACATATCTTTAACTTTAATATCTCCTCTAATATATTAATGAAATTTATGCATTCTCAACGGTACATATTTTGATTAATTATGTTCCTAATGAAAGAATCTCGTCGAGACGGAAGAAATTCTTCCACTTGAACATGGGTCAGAACAAAAAGAAACATGAATGCCGTGGAGGCATTAAAAGGGTCACACGTGTTACGTCAAGGATTTCTGAGGTGTCGGGGCGTGGGATAGTCAGCTTAAGCTCCAAATTTACAAAGGAATTTTCAAAGCAAAAGTTTCGTGCAACGCCGTCCCCTTTTGTCCGTCTCTCTCGCCAAGTTAACTCCCTTCCCGAATCGTATACGAGGTGTTTTGACCCCTCTCCCCCCCCAAAAAAACCTCCTGCGCCCTGACACTCTGCTCTCCCCTCTCAACCCCTCACTAAAGTACGGTTTTTGGCGGAGCAGGGATGGGAGGCACTCCATCTACTTGGTAGAGCGCCAGGATGTTGTTACTCGTGCGGCCCGTGATGTCCTGCCGTCGCCTTCCCTCCAAGGCGACCGCCTTGCTTGCCTTCTTCCTTCCCTCGCACAACCCAACTCTCCCTGCAACTCTTCCGCGCCCCTCCGCCTCCCGAAAACTCCGTCGGAGTGGCGCGGGACCCCTTCGCCCAGTCTCCCCCACCGTAGGGAGCTGCCGTATGGAGGCGAAGGCGACGTTTTCGTAAGGGTTTGAGGACGCCTCTGTGGAGAGGGGGACTGGAGGGAGTGAGTCGGAATGTGGCGGGCGCAGGAGGTACAGGCCAGGCAAGTTGAGGCGAGGGAGGAGGAGAATGAATGGGAAATTAGGAGTCGCAAACTTCTGCACTTGGCCCCGGGACACGTGGTATTCATTGCTTCGAGTTAACGACCATTTTTCATGCGCGGCGTTACGAGGGAGCAATCCATAAAGTGCGCCGGTGGGCTCCGAATCACGCTGCAGTCATGGACCAGTCACAGTGTGATGCTGCTCGTACTTCTCGAGTGATTTTCCTTGATGATTTTAGTATATTTACAAATGAACCAAAATGTTGTAATCAACTTAAATCCACCGATGCCTCAAATTTGGAACTCTGCAGTCTTCTAATTCGCTGAAAGTGTATCATTAGACATAAAAAATTGATGATACATTCTTAAAAGACATTAGTATGTATTTATATCGTCTGAATAGACCGTGATAGTAAGTTTGGTTCCCTGGAAATCCAAATATCCCGAATTAAAATCCCACATCAGTCTGTGTTTCCCTTAGGATAAATGTCTTCGGTTGGTCTATTGTAATTTATCCTTATCGGTTTGGGCACGTATAAACCAAAGACTACATTCACTTTTATTCCAATCATCACTATTAATTACAGTTAAATCTTCCATAACATTCACCTAAATGACTGCGGCTAAAAGTCTCTAAAGAATTTTTTTTCAGCCAACCTCATAAGTTGAATTGCAGATTTTATGGTAGATGTAGTGGTCAATTTATCTTCATTAATGGGATCTTGAAAATTAGCTCAATCTGAGTGTTCCATTGATAGAAAAATATTTCCATGACATATCAGCTTCATTAGCATATTCTTTAATGGTAAAATTGATAGGTTTACCCCTAATCGTAGTGTTTTTCACTCCTTACCTTCTATCACTTGATGGTCATGATGGTAATTGGCTCCAGCTACTTTTGTGTAAATTATTTTTTACCTCATAGAAATCAGCACATGGCGTCTGAATAAATGAGAAAACTGTAGGCGTTTTTAATTGATTTGCAATAATTATCTACGTATGCATTGGGTCGAATTAATCGGTAGAAGTGATTCTTGTATTGATTCTTTCATAGCATTGGGCAAATGGGCATGTTATTGCTATTCACGTACACGAAATATAATCAAGTGAAAATCATAGGCTACTGCTGACGGATCTCGAGTGGGAACAGATGATTTACATATCCACTAACCTTCAATCTGATCTTACCTCACATCTCGATTTTCCCAGCGCTCGGCACACGCTAAAACTGTGTGCGGTGATCGGACGCTGAAAGGTGACTTCGAGTGTGGTGTAGACTCATTGGAAGGATCAAGAAGTGGAGGGAAAGAGGGGGGAGAAAAAGACCAAGGGGACCAGAGGGCAGAAAAAGGATGAAGAGTAATGATAAACGGGTTGTCGGAGAAAGAGAGGAGTCGAGCATTCGCAGACAGATTAATTAATCCTAGTAATTAGCGTGGGAAGCGTTGCTGGAATCGGAGGAGGGTGGTGGGAGGTGGTGGTGTAGTGGAGTGACAGGGGCTGTGCGGGAGCAATTTGGTGGAAGTTGGGAAGGGGACTCAAAAGGGAATGATTCCATGTGACCTGTCTCCGGCCTTCTCTCTCCTCCCCACCCATCCTCTGGTCTATCATCCAGGATCTTCATTCGGATCTTCTACTATATTCACCGGTGTTGGCTGGTGCTACTCTGATAGATCTTTCGGCAATGGTCGCGAAATATTTGTTCGAAGCTTCAATCCCTTCTATTTTTTCTCGACGCTCGCTTGGTATTTGTTTCCAGAGTAGTTGCTTCATTTTTTTAAGTTCACAGGACTTTGATTTTTATTTGGATTTTTATTCTCTGAATCGGACGGTTACTCAGAATTCTGAGCCATACTTATTTGTGAAAGAGCGGGTTTCTGCGTATGAGCATACTCGTGGCCATCCAGTTTTCCACCGTATAGAACGTTAACAGTGAGGGTTTACAGCTCTGAGTTGGTGTACAGTAACTTATTGGCTAAAGATTTTATGGAGTATTTCAGGTCAATCCATGTAATTATTTTGGTATTTTTTCTGCAAACATGTTTTGAAAACGCGAGGTTTTATTTCCGGTCTGATAACAGCTTTAATTGTAGGATATTAAATGGAAGGCTTTAGGATGAATTTCTTTTTAAAAAGTATTACGATGCTTGTTTCGCCTACACTTTTAATAAGCATGGAATCTGGTTTGTTTTGGACCGGCCACGAAATATGCTGTTGATCAACTATCAATTAATACATCATGGAGGCATTTTGATTACGTACCTCTTAAATTCAGCATTTCATTTGTGTGCTTGCAAGACGAACTTGGGTATGGAAACATTTTGTTGCTATCTTGGAAAAATAAAAATTGATTGGGGTATGGTTATTAATAATGTTACTAGGTAAATTTATCTGTCAGCGATGAAAGGCTTTCGGCGTCGTGGAGATAGAGCTGAAAAAATTGAAATGCCATTTATGCTGAGAGGATGCAGGACTCAGGGGAGAGGATGCAGCCTGGAAACTATTCCGCTGAGGATATTAAGCATGCGGCCTCTCTTTAAAGAAGCCTTAAGTTCTATTTGCGGCGATGCCTGGTATTCCTGGGACTGCTCCTTCCCAAGTTTACGTGAGCTTGGAGAACATGCAAAATGGAGTACACAATTCTTCTGAGAGATAGCACTTCAAACAGCATCAGTCCCGGCCAGCCGGAGTCAAACAAACATGGCTAATCTTAAGCGAGAATGTTTTACTCAGGGAGCCCTCCCCAGCTTTCTTGGAATGGTGAGCTGTGATTTACTTGTCACTTGTAATAGCTTCTTCCGTCTTCTGAGACTCCCACGCTCACACACTGTCGACACAAATCTACCTTTCTCTCGACACGATGCCGACCTCACGGCCCTCCCTCGGCGGGGCATAACTCGCCGTCGCTTTCATAATCACTCCTTTGAGCCACGCTTACAGCTGCCTCTCGCGCGAATCGCCTCCATCGAGCACTTGCAAAGGTCTGGAACGAGAGAGTAGTAGGATGCGCTAGTAAAAATGTGCATCATTTGCGATTATGTCAGCTATAATTTTTATCTTATTTTTATTGAAAATATTGCTCAATTTATAAGCATTTGCAGCGAAGGTGCCAAAAAGTCATATTCAGTGATGCATGAAGGCTTTTATGCATTGCAGCTCAATCAGTGCTTACTCTCATGTTGTTAATTTTATTTTTGTCCCATTATAAACAAATGATTTTGTGACACATTATCTTGGCTGGCTACCAAGTTCTTAAATGAAAGAGAACATGTTGTGGTGGCAGGATGTAACGTGTCTAAATTGGACCAGCTTTTTTTAGAGTTTTCTCTCTGACTTTGCTTCCAAATGTAGCACATAATGCTAAGTAATTAAGGAATTCACATCCATATGTTTTTTCTCGTTATCTATACCTTGAACTATAATCCGATGAGGTTCATCATATTTATCCAGAAACATTTTGTCCTTATTGTCCACTACTGTTTTCTTTGTCTTCGTACACCTTGGCAAATAGAACTATGTTAAGAAAAGGTTGAATACCGAACCAAATTTTGGACGCTAACTTCAATAGCAAAGTAAAATATAAAGAAAAGAACGCTTAGAACAGTCACACTTATCATTCCTCAGCATGCTTAAATATGTGCCATATGGTTTTTTCCTTTTTTCTTTTCAAGGAAAGGAAGACTTATTGCCGAGCGCACAATAGCTATGGGTGTCCAAAGCGGAAAAATACGTACGTTGACTTTGGTGCAGGAAAATTTTAATTTGGAACGGAAGGGAAAGAGAAGCCTTTTTCCAAGCGCTGCTATTTTGTGATGTATTGCGCCTACAAAATTAATGCAAGGCGAAACGCCCTCGACCATTTCACAAAAATACAGTCCTGTCCCGAGATGCTTGGGGAGGGGATGGAATACCCTACGTGTGGGACTTCCTCACAACAGTCTTAAGATGGGGAAAATTTTCGAGGAAAAGCGTCGGAAAAAACATTAGGGTGGTACCAAATTTACGAGGAAGCAAAATAGGATTTGCATAACTGAAACACAGGTAGAGGCGGACGCGGGAAAGGGAACAAGGAAATATTAGGATTCCACGGGAGCAGCGAGGCTCAATGACACGCGAATGCGTTATGATTTATAATAAGCCTTTCTTGAGCTGGAAAAGACCGTTTACGCTTCATGTGCGAGGAGAGTTGAGGGCCAAGGGTGTGTTTCAGAGAATGGGGGGTAGGGCTGTTGGACGTTGGAGTAGAGGTGGGATGGGATGAGAGGAGTTGAGAGAGGGATTTAGTAGGGGAAACGCGTGGTGCAGGAGGAATTCCGCAGGTTCGCGGGGAGAGGGAAAATGTATGGGAAGAAATAAATGCATGGGAATAAGGTGGAAATACAAAAAGAGTATGGCGCGCGGGAGTGATGGAGGAGCGTTGGGAGTGTTTGAATATTTATTGCAGTACCGTTCAAGGGAGCCAGTCCATAATTATATTCTAGCGAAGATGCTAGGACTCAGGGTCAGTGACAGTGCGTCGTGGTAACATTATGACTGGAAGAAATGACAACTTGATATACATCACTCTGAACTTATCGTTAATACTTAGGCTCAACCATCTATAAGAATGCTGGATTATTTGGCTGAAAAAATTAAAGAATCTATACTGGGCTGGTATTTCTTGTGAGATAAAGTTTAGGGAAGGTCAAAGTGTACTGGGGTTTTTGTAAACTAAACCACTTCAAGCTTCATTTATAGAAAGTTTTTACTCGGTGTGAATGAGATAATGGCTGTTATCATTCTGTGAAATTTAATTTCGGAAGCTGGAAGGGGATGTTTAGACGACATTGGAGCAGTTAATACAAGGTAAGGTCGAACAGGAAAATTTTTGCTGAGCTAATTCATGACTAAAAACATAAAAAAGTCAATCTGTTCCGGAAAATCCAATTAGAAACTTATGACGTGGAAGGAAAAGGGTTAAAGAATCTGGCAAATTTTCATGCCCCTCATCGTTCAAGTTTTCTAAAAACGGGAATCGTACCTTTAAAAAAATCAAATGCTATAAAATTCTGGCTGAGAACTTTTAATCGCTTTTTTAGCGTGTGGACTGTCTCTACAATGTGTGGACAAACTTATTCAATATGCAAACTAAAACTTATACGTCATATTTCCAATTTATTTAATGGTTCAGAAAAAAATGTTCTTTATTCAACGTTGAAAGGCAGGAAAATAATATCTAATATTGTTCTGCATCTCAGTAAGCATTTGCAACGGTTTATCACCAAGGAAGGTCAATACTTGTTACTACTTCGATTTTTAAAGGGAAACTTAGGTCTGATGGGTAACCTAAAACCTTGACGGCACCGGTTTATATTAAAAAGTTTCTCAACAGCCTCTCACTTAGTACACTAAACGTGACGACTTAGATTAAGTTCTGATGATTTGATAACTCATTTTCAGATACAGGAACATAAATTGGTGCGCATTATATTGCAACGTAGGCTAAAAGACACCGTTTATTAAGAATAGAGATGATAGGAGTTATGTAAGGAGGCAGATAAGGTAACGTATTTTAAAAAAACTTAAGTAAGGTTCCCTCATCCTTAATGGAAAAAGCCAAGTATGATAATGTGATATGCATGATATGTATCTGAAACTTTTATAAGATTCAGTAATCGTTAAAGTAATTCAGGAAATTGACTAGTACTTCATTCTGCCGTCTTCATATTAAAATTATATGTACTATACTTATCACAGGTATTTCCACTAGATTATCCAAAAAGGTGCTTAATAGGATGCAAAAAAAGTGGAGGGACCCATTCACACTTCTTTAGCATATAAATAAAAATTAACTTCGAAAACTAAATAGCTTTACTAAGATAATACGATTGCCAAACGGAAATGGTGATTTTATGTAGTTTTCCTTTTCTAGCAAACCTCAAAACTGACATTTGTAGGCCTTCATCACCGATGCTTAAATCAAAACTTATTAACTGAACACGCTTCTACTTTCTCATTTTGCGTATCGCAGAAAACCTACATTGCATTGCCTTTCATAACTTGATCTTGTAAATTATTGGGGGCCATATTGGCGTCCCTGTGGCGTAATATGTCGACATAAATTAATGAAAAGGAAAAATAACTATTTTTTTTCGGGAATAACAACTTACAAGGTATGGGTGATTGCCTTGGTTGATACAATGGTTTATATGTTTTTATTGGATTTGAGTGCAGGGTGGATCGTAAAAGCCTTTATGAAAAAGGTGTCGTTCGAGCTATCAGTAAACTAATTAAAACAGGCCTTAATATTGTCTTATTAATGCATAGAGAACACCAATGTGGTTTTTTCTAAAATTCTAAATGAGATACTATTATATATTTTTCTATAATTGTTATTAACTGGCCATGCAAACAGGTTAATGGATATTCCACTAAAAGGTCGTCTTCATATATGTGGTACAATTGATCTATGATGAAGCCCAACGACTTGCTTGCGTAATTCACTCGGGAGACTTGTTCTTGCCCTTTGTTTCCTCTGATTTCCCCGGCAGCTCAGCTAACCGTAAGGTCATGGGCATTCGGTTTAACTATGCGTGCCTTATCAGATTTCATTCGAATTTGAATTGAGACCCTCTGGTTGTCCTGAATTACTAGTTTTCTTACTGATTCCTGAAGTCCTTACTAAACGATGGAATCATCCATTGGATGAACAAGTCATGATGCGGTGTTGCTGGCATTTTCCTTTCGTTACAAAGGTAAGGGACGTGGTGAGGTGCTCATCGATAACATTTACAAGCTGGATATTGGCGCGATAAAAATGGCTTAACGTCATTCATATGAATATTTACGACATGCATGAGTATTTTGCACATATGCTTCTGGTCTAGATTACACGGTTTCATGGAATGCTTTATTATAATTGCGCTCATTTTATTGTAAAATTTTCTAGCATGAAATGATAATTCGGTATTTATTTGCAATTCCGGAAATAATCCCCTCTGAATTTGCATTTATGACTTCGCTTATTCTACATACAAGAACTGTGGATCATACTCAACCATGAACAAGCAAAATTATACCCAAGCTTTGATATAAATCTTATTTCACAATCATAGGTGCTTTTTTGCTCATAGTTGGTGAGTGATTATTATGATAATTTCATAAAGCATAAATTTGAATGCATTTTCAGGTGTCAAAAACGTTTTTTTTTTTTCACTTTTTTGTTACTCCTGTTTAAATCTATTGATTCATAGATTAATTACTGGGGTTATCGTATAATCGCATTTATATTTCACCTGATTGCATATAATTATTTAACCAAGAAATAAGAAAAAATCCCATTCAGAAAGTTCAAAATAAAAAAAGTATATTTGACTAAAATAAAATCATTTTTTATTGGATGCATCGGTGGGAAATTATTAGTATTTTTAGAATGCAGTTATTTTTATGTCAGTTCATGAAAATTAGTGCACTGAGAGTAATCCATGATTGCTGTGCTAGTTCCTCATATGTTACCCCAAGTACGCTGAGATCCCCTTATGAACCCTGTTTGTATAAATTCAGTTGGGGAGGGATTGTAATGGATGAGTGTCATACCCATATGGTTTACCAATTGTATTGTTCTTTGGTGCTTATAATTTTGTCTTCCAGTATTTCCAATTAAATATTTGTATATTTTACTGACCAAATTTCGTTAGGTAATGTTATTTTTCAATAACTTAAAATATCATAGTTAGTAGTTTTTTCCAACTATCATGTACATTTTATTGCGAAGTAAAGGCCAAAAGTATGAATTATGAAACTTAAAGCATGCGAAAACCAGTAATTATTACATTCAATCTACCAAAAAACACGTCCTAAAAAAACAAACTAAAGCTATGCCACCTCAAGGCTTAAAAAATTATATTCTCTTAGGTAAAGCTGCTATCTGAAGGTATTAACTAACTCAATGAATGTTCCTTCAACCGAGATGCATAATATAGCTCATTGAAAGAATGTTCTTGCAACCGATTTGAATATACTTCAAAACGTTGATCATCAATCCAGAAAATCCTTGTATCTTTCGCTATGAAATTTTTATTTACGGGGGAAAATCGTATCCATCGAAATAATTTCCTTTCTTGGATCCCAAAATAAAAATTTTATTAATTGTTACCCTAAATTTTTACCCAATTTAAAATGAAAGGCAGAAATTAAGAAAAAGATCAAAGAATGGTTAATTAACGAAATTAAGAATTTGTAATCCCTTACAATTAGGCACTATATTTATGAATCTGTTATACTTATGTAATCACTTGTGTACTTATTTGACATATATAATTACAATATATTGTTATACTATGGCAAATATATTCATGTTACAGGTTTTGTGGATTTTTTTAAAAATGACATTTGTTTTGATTTTTGTTTTATATTGTAATATTATTTTTCTACTGTGTAACATGCCGCTTGTATGAATACAATGGAACCTTCTGACAAGCCATGTGGCTTAGAAGGACCTGACTTTAAATGCAATTAAAAAATGCCACAACTGCGGAATCACATAGTCTTCATATAACACATTGATTCATACTGCCGAATCTCTTGTCGTTATGTGGCTTGAAATTGTTTTACCAACTACCTATCCGACCAGCATAGTTCGCCTTGTATATCATGCCTACCAATGTCATGTCTATCTCGCAACGGAAAGTCACATCTCAAGAAAGCTATTATATGACTATAAGACTATGAGTCATTAAATATGGACCCTGGTCCCGGTCAGTTTGTGGAATACGTTTCCCGAAGGGTTACTAATTTGGTTTTTTTTCACAAAATGCAACGGAGTGATGTAATGTCAGGAGTAATGTATATATTTAAATTAAATCGGAATCTCCTCTGGAAGAGGAAGGAAATAGGGAAATCGAATCAAGAGTGCGAAATTAAGAGCCTATTATGGCTGTCAACGGCAGCGGAAAAATAAAACGAGAAACCTATTCCGTGGACGGGTATGGAGTTAAACGCTGGTTAATGAAAGGAAGGGGACGGGAGGTGAATTTGTGGATTCGAAGACGAGAAAAGTCTGCAAAGCACTTAAGAGTGAGAAATGAGAGGTGAAATGGAGAAGCGATCCGAGCAGGGGTCACCAAAACAGGAGTCACTCACCCTCCCTCGCCTCGTATCCCTCCTCCTTGCGTCTGCGTTTGCCGTCACCTCCACTCCCTCGTGTGCACACACCAATCCTCCACCCTTTCCCTCTCTCACACTTTCCCTCTTTCACTCACACTATACCTGGACTTCTCCATCCACGCCCCTCACCCCCTTGCCACTAGCTCGCGCCCCTCGATTCTCTTGTTAGGGCTTTATCTCCTTAGCGGCCTGGGCGACGGCAATTACACGCATTTATGAAAGTTTAACGCGCGCGGAGAGGACAGACCCAACCTCCCCTTCCTTCTCTGACCCCCTCCAACCCTTTTGGCCCTACGCTTCCTGTTCTGGCTTTGTTCCCCGCCCCACATCGTGTATGTTCCCTCACTTTCTCTTGCCCTCTAGCACCCACACACTTTTTCCTTCTTCCACGGACACGATTATTCCAGTTTTCACCCTCACTTTTCCATGTTCTGCCTCATTCTTTCTCCCACTTTTCCTCTCCTTCCCCCATCTACCACCCCCTTCCCCACCGTCCCATCTCGCTCCTCCCAGAAGGACGCCGCGCCGTATCACCTCCTCTCCTCCCCTTTCCCCATCCACAAAACAACTTGAATTCACCCCCATCTCCCTTTCAACCCCCTCCCAACACTTTCTCCCCTAATACCCTCGACACTCCACCCATTCCGAACCCTATTCCCTTGGGGTCTCTGCTTCCTACACGAGAGAATTCTTGGAGTTAAACTCCGTGAATGCATCCATGCTTCCAAATTGGGGTGAACTTATGTTTATGTAGCTTGACCGTAAATATGAACGTTTTTTAACAGAGGTGATTTCCAAGAGCGTTTTTGTTTTGTAATAGGGTGCTTTTGCCATTAGGTTTTGGTTTGGGAATTTCCTTAACTGTGAATTTTTTGTTTAATATATCTATGCAATACCTTTATATCATTTCTATGAATATGTTCATAATTAGATTTTAAGTTCATAAATATTGATAATCATAGATTACATAGTTATTTTCAGTGTTTGGAATATTTATTTTTATCATAGTTTATTATGCATGACATAATTGCCATCTCCAAATAAATTAAACTATATGGGCAGATTATATCCCGCAACACCTTATTTGACACATCTGCTTAAGTAGGCTGAAAAATTCCTTTCTCTCTGTATTTAATATCACATTAACTCAATTAATAAATAAACTGAAAATCACGTACACCCGGAGATAAAGTATTTCTAGGGCTCAGGGCTGCTCACCCTTTGCTTGAGTGTACTATTTACTTAATTGCCTTACTTCTGCTGAATCGTTCTCTAATTACTTTTATGACTGTAAAATGGCTTCTCACCTACTTGCAATGTCATACAAACCCACATTTTTCACCCCTCAACTCTTTAACTCTGATTTCTTCTATTTAAAAATAATTGCCTAACTTGTGAGGGGAAGTTAGGATAAGGAATGTCAATAAAACCTACGTACCAATACCCTCTGGTGATGAAAATGGATTGCCAGCTTTTCTATAACCTTAATTCAGTTAGCTCATGTACAAAATAATAATTATTTTTTCTTTTTCCCAAAACACTGTGGTAGCACAAATGATATGGTACGCGCACAGCTGCAAGAATGTGCGCCAAACCGAATGAAGTTCGCCATGAAAAAATCATTTGACTTAGCCAGGATGGCTTGGGTGGAACTGAAATGGCTTGATGGTCTTACAATCTTAACAGGAAATAGGGAGATCCGGGTATATATCCTGGTTTAAGACGAATGACTTTTTTCATGGTGAATTTCATCCCTCGTGGTGCATAGGATTCTCATATGAGGAACCCTCATGGTGATGCAATTCAGCAATATAAGTTAAGTTCCAGTGAATAATTGAGTATATTTCTGTATATACTCTTTTTTCTTTATCTTTCATCGAATTATTATCCATATTATAACGTTTAATTTAGTAAAGTAGTTGACCTATGATTGCTAGCCCTGTGGTTAAGTCCACGATGAACTCTTACGGCTTAATGATGCACTTTTGGGTTCTCTAATTGTTCAGTACACCCATTTTGGCTTTTCACTTTTCCTCTTAAAGATTTCCCTTCAAGTTAAAAAGAGATTCTTTAGTCCCTCACACCTCTTAGTTTGTATCTCTTTCTCATTTCTTTTCTTAGGTCTGGTTCGGTACAGTTCGTTTTTCATTTTATAATATCCGTGTTATTCTTTTTTCAGCTGTATGCCATGGGCAGTAATCCCTTAAAACCTAAACCCTGCTTATCAAAATTTAAGGAGGATTTTATGGTCCGTCTTTCCTCGTAAGGTTACTTTTATCTGCATGAGCTGCTCTTCCTCTCTTCCCCGTAATAATCTCTCTCTGTAGGTTTATATCTTCATCTTCAAACTCCCCGTTCATACTGCTTCTTTACCTACACATGCAGCGTTAATCATAGCTACTGACACAATATTTCTCTTCCCTGGAGTGTGAAAATAATATAACTGTCTACCATAACAGGATATTCTATATCGTTCTTCAAAAATGAATTGTTTATTCGGCTGGAACTTATTGTAAAAATTTTTATCTGATATCAGTCATAAGAAAACTATTTTTCATCAATTGATGCAAACTCTTTTCGCGCTAACAAATTTTCTTTATGTTCTATATCTGAAGTATATACTTGGATCTTTATCACTTATAAGCTATCACATTATCTTAGCAGAAAGAAAATCCAGATGAGTTGGGGAAAATTTTACTAGCTTTGTTATAGAAATGGCATTGGCTCAAAAACTTAAAGGCTGAGATAGACTATAATGCTCAATAAATAAGACTTTTTACGATATTATTTTAATATTATTGCTATAAGCTGTTTATTCTACGTAATTGAGCTGAAGAGAAGAATAGACTGAGGAGAGACGTTTAATGACGGAAAAGCAGAGTTGATACGGTCGACCGATACCTCCCCTTGTGGGAGTAATATTAACTAATATAATTCAACTTGGTATAAAAATTTACTACTGACACTGAAAGGTTAAGTTCAATTTCACGTTCAGATACCACAGGCTAACATCCCCTTGGACTCTCAAACTACGAAAACTGCACCTTCGCTTTCTTCTTCTCAAATCTCTTTCATCCTACCCTACTCTTCTCGAGTTATTTCTTTCATGCTAACCTCTAGTACCCTTTTAGAGGTCACTTCTTAGTTCGGCACCCTATACAGGCCTTATCCAAAATGGAGCGGAGGGAGATAGGAGAAAGCTGTGGCCGGGGAAGAGGGTGGCGGAGGCAAGGGGGATGAACGTTTCTGAAGCTTTGCGCGCCGAAGGTGGGAAGGAAATAGTCGAGGCAAGGAGCGAGAGCGAGGAGGCGGGGAGGAAAAGGTCCGCGGTGGGGAAAACTTTCCCCTGGGCTGAAACGTTGCTCCCTCTGCCGGAGTCGCTGGACTGTGTAGTCGCGTGGGAGACGGAGAGGCTGCGATCGTGCAGGGGTGAAAGCTGTGTGCGCTTGTGGGGCGGGGGAGGGACAAGGTTTTCGAGGTGGGCGGCGAGGTGGCGCACAGGGGGTTCCGAGAGACAAAGGCAAAGAGTAAAAGGCATGGAAGCGAGAGAGAAAGTTGGGAGGAAATGTTGCGAGAGGTGTAACGCTCGTGGTGTGCGGGGCCCTGTGATTCGTCGCGAGAGACCGGTGGAAGCAGAGTTCATGGCTCGGGAAGGGTGATGCATTGTTAAACGGATTTGTCTGGAATTAAGTGAGATTATCGGCCACCGCTTCTCATTTAACCTGTTGTCTTTTGGAGGGTTAAATATTACTCAGCGTTCATTCAATTATAAGTCTTAGTATTATTTTTATTTGTGAGGCATTAATTTTTTGTATCAGCGTAATGGCACCTTGTTCTAGTGAAATTGATGCAGGAGGTATGCTGACGTATCTTCATCGCCACTACCGTTTAAGCAGTCGAAGTCCAGTAGCCAAATTATAAATTATGGATGAAGAAAACTGGCTTGCCATTGATGATTTTCTTTAGCTTAATCTTTTATTGCACATTTCTTCTACTTCTTTATGCATAGTTTAATGCGTGTGATTTTATAAAACTCTTTCTCTTTTATTTTCTCCCCGCTTATTTTTTCTTGGACATTTTTCCTCCTCTGTATCATGTATGCATTTTTTTAAACAGTGTTATGAGACTTTACACAAATTATGTGGTACGCACGCACGCGCACGGGTACAAAGATGTACACCAACAACTTTTTCGTATAAACCTCCGCTGAAATTCGCCTTGAATTGAGATTACTTGTTGTGACTGGCTAACACACCTGACCGGCAATTGGGAGATCCGACTTGGGTCAAGTCAAAAGGTTTTTTCATGACGAATTTCACCCTCTTTGGTGTAGACTTTATAACGGTCATTCGTAATTTTATCGGCCTTTCTAATCCCCTCACATCACTCTCTCTTACCTTGTTTTTTTGTTTCATTACTCTCATCCGTCATCTCAACAAGAACAAACCAGCATAGCACACAAGCACAAATCTTCTAATATGATCTGCGCGTGAAGCAACGAATTTAAATTTTCCTCACTTATTGTCTCTACGTTCAATTTCGCGTACATTGGCCTTAAATACTTCTTAATTAGCCCAAACCCGTTGCATAAAATCGAATTAGATCCCAATCGCGGCTTGGAATTTTAATACAGCAAACTAATACAGTTAGTTCATGGATACTAATGGAATAATTATATCGAAGAAAATAATTCTTAAGCTTAATGAGCCTTGCTAAAACAATCGGATAATTTACTTTTTAGCCTTGCCAAAAGTGTCGTTGGCCCTTGGCCATTATAATTTAATGGTGCAAATGTGATTATTTTCCCGCCCTTCTTCTTGCAACCCAATCAGCTCTCCATGTTAAACTGCCGCTCCTTTCTTTATTATCTATTCTATTTTCCAATGCTAATTCACTCCTGATTTTATGCAAATAGATTTACACTTTTCGTAGGCAATTATATCGTAACTCCGATGCATTGTTTTTCTTCTCTTCTTTTCATTTCCTGTATTTGTATACTATCTGTTGTTATCTTATAATGCTTCTATCACCTTTGCACATATTCATTTCTATTTTAAACCTCCTTGCTCTTCTGGAATGAGTCTAATGAGGCTCCACCCAGTTTCACCAGTGATGGTCCAAAGAAAATGATTCTAACATTCTAGATTCTAGCAAAGATTCCGACAAACAGTCGTACTTCCTAACTTTAACCCATAATGCTTTCCTTCATTTTCCTCTCCAAATTATTATTGTTCCATAGTACCTTCTTCTGCCTCTTTTCCTATCACTTGCTTCATCTTTAAGCTGCATCAGACACTCTTTCAAGATCCTCCTTTTTCGGCTACCCACTTTTTCCACTCTCTTAGTTTATCCCTCCTATTTGAATCTTCGATTCAAACAAAACCAGCTGTGACAGTTGAAAAACAATCCCGTTTTCCCTTTACGTATCGCCTCTCCTTTTTCTCCTTTTGATCATCTGGAAAACACGCATCCGGCCTCGTTCTCCCTTCCTTTTCTTTCTCACGCTCCCCGAAATGTTTGTTATAAGACGGGCCTCTGCACCACCGTTCTCCTTAATAGCTTATTATTCTGCAGAGTTCTCAAGTTAAACGGTGGTCCTCATTCGTATGTTGATGTTACTTCTGCTTTATTTTTTCCACTCGATTGGTTCTCACTGCATCTACGTTTTCAGTTTGAAGGAATAAAGTGAGAGTTATTGCTCATAAAACTTTATGACACCATTAACCGTAGTTTGTTTATTCGGTGTAAGACGATGTTAAGTGGTCGAAATTTACCTAAAATGAGCCTGCAATGTTACTGTCCTAGGGGACTACTATCTTGTGAAATTAATGTAATATGAATGAAAACACTTCACTTACTAAAACCTCATTTTTAAACGTTATGATGAAAAATGTAAATGTCTTAAATTACGGCAGTGATAACTAGAAGGGTGTAAATATTGACCATAGACATAAGTAGACCTTTGGTGTATAGCAATAACACTATTCTGGAGAAAAAGCAATTTTTTTTAGTTTTTAGTGCACCATAAAATGAAAGCGTCTGCTTCACTTATTTTTTAATATCATTATTGGGGCTTGAGCGAGAAGGCATTGGAATAATTTTAGATAAACTTATCGTATTTCTACTTCTAGGTCAGTATAATTGGGAACATTTAGAGCCTGAGTGACATCATATGGGTAGGTATAATAGAGTACCTACACATGGTCATTCGCCCATCGATGTAGTGTAGAAATACGAAAAAGGATACACTAAGAACGAAATACTAAAGGAAGTGATTGCATAAAAATTTAAAATACTAACATTATATGGTTGGTTCATCTTATAGAAAGCGGATAAGACCGATTCTTTTTAAAAATTATTCAAGTCTAAAGACGGCTGTGGGTTCGTCTCTTCTGATGCTGCATAGGTCTCCTCAATTCTAATACTTGCGGCTGTGTGCTTCTAGCATCCGATCAGGATGAGGTAGATTCCTGCTTCTTCCTTTTTCCAGCTTATAATGGATATTTTTTTATAATATCATAAACGTTTATAGTAGGTCATTGCGCTTTTGAATATGCAAATAGAATATTTAAATTGCTTTGAAGGCATATCAGTGACATCTTTCATCGTTAGGTATATATCCTTGAAATTAGTTTACAAATCTAGCGCAGAAATATGAGGAACATTTATTTACGTCCTGTTGAAGATGCTTGCAACTACCGCTACATATTACAAGTTTCTCTATTGTTAGCTTTGCAAGGGAAATTTTGAGGGATTCTTCCAACTTTTTTCTAGTCCAAATCGTAACTGCTTATTGGAGAAATCTCTTTATCGCTCGTTATTAGACTTAGACGCATTTTACCATCGTTAAAATTGGTTGCTTTTTAATCACCTATAACAGTTCCCTCACTTTTGATCGATGTTCATTTCTTTCTTGTAAAGCTACCTATCCAAGACAGCTCCACTTTCCAGTCTGTATCTTCTCCTCCCCTAACCTTCTGGCTTGAATTTCGCCTTCTTGCGGACCGGTTCTCTACCCTCTCTTCACGCGCACGTGCCTTTGAGTCGTACTTCCTCCCCTCATTCAAGTCTAGAAACAGTAGCGTCTTTTCCTTAACGATGAACTGACTTGAAGTCTCGAAATAAATAGTCGTTGTTCCACGCTTTTAGCGCATCGCTACACTAAATACAATTACGCGGAGCTATTTTCTATCCCGGAGAACTTCATACATAGGTACGGGTTGCGACAGCACAATGGTGTATTTTAAGAACGGGAGTCGTCAGCCAACTCTTGATGTAGTATTGCGTCTAGGATCTGGATGGAGAGAAAAGGAATTTCCCTTCAAATGGTGGTGCGTGGCAGATGAAAGAGGATGGAAATACACAGGTTGTGCTGACAAATAATTAAGATAGTCTCAGCACAGTCAACCTCATCAAACTAAATGAGAGCAGGTTCAAGACCTCACGTATTTGGGGAGTATTTTGGCTAGTGCAGGGAACATAGGGTGAAGAATCGCATGGGCGAAAGAGGAATTTCCAGAGGGAAGAGAATTTATGACCTAGATTCTAAGTAAAGTCGTAACGGAAGGATAATTAAAACTTTAAGATCGAGCTTGACGCTTAGTAGTTCAGAAATTTGAGAATAGAGTAATAGTTAAGGCATTCGAGACAGAGTGTGATGAAGGAACGTGTACGGTGTGCAAAGGAAGAGGGGAGGGATAAATTTAAGTAGAGGAAAAGACAAGGGAAAAAAAATTTCCTTTCGGCATTGGCCTACAGGCGCAGGTAGATTTCGATGTTCATATTTTTAATAAATACCTACTAGAAAACAGCACGAGTAGCTGAATTGCACTCGGATGAAGTATGCGCGTAAGTTTCAGCGCAATAAACATGATATTGGCCGAGTTGTAGCCAGATATGTATTGCCACGCGCCACCTAGGCAGTAAAATTGTGTGATTCTGTAACATGATGCATTGGAGAGAAATAAGCACTGTAGTACATGGATGAGCTTAAGATGGCGTCGGAAATCAACCAATGAGTACATGTCTTTTGAAATCATGATGCCAGGACGCTCTCTGCCGCTGACTAGCACTGAATCGCCGCAAAATATTCATCCCGACTGAAAGTTCCAGGGGCGGCCGCTTCCTTCAAAAACTGAAACCTCTCTCGGTGACTAACGAGACGTTTTTTTTCGTAAAGGCTCCATTTTATCGACACTTATTATTTCTACAATATACTTTAGTTGTTTGGAATTTTATTTGTTCTGGAGCATAATTTTATTAGCCTGCAATGCGTAATGCAAGTCTGGGTAACAATTAAATAAATGCGTAGCAACGGAAATTGCAAAGCTCTAAAATTGCATAATTTTTACGCGAAAATTTCAAACTTCTCAGTCTATCGATCAATTGTGACAAATCGGTTAAATAAATTGTGAAGTATGTAGATTTGGCTTCATTTTAGCCCAAAAAGCAAACTCGTAGCTCAATTATTTCATATTTTAATGAGAAAAATAAAATTGATCTACTAGGAAATTTTTCGTATTTAAGGCAGTGCATTAAAATACTATTGCGCAAGAGTTAAATATTTTATAACGTATTCTAAAATACAAATAGATAGCATTGCCACCCCTTGCAATAACGGCTGGTCTTCCAAAACATTTTTTTAAACAAAAGTTGTAGGTATTGTTTTGACAATTTCAGAAAACTTTAATCGGAGTTTTTAATGTAAATAATAAGGGAGTTATGATTTTTTTGTCCTTTCCTAACTCCTATTTGAGCATATCTATTCACTCATTTTTCTACTTACTTAATACTTAGGTTTTTGGAGACTTAAGACTTTGTAGTCCACCGAGAATTTTCTACATGCTTCCAATTCACGTATGTTGAAATGCTTTTGTTATATTGTCGTCATCTCGTGGCTTTTAATGCTCCTTCTTGAATCATTTCCTTCTATTCTGGGAGATCTATTTGAGCATTCTGAGGTCTCAATTATTTGTCCAAAATCGAAGATGCCTCGTATCACTCATGGTTTTAAAATATCCACTCCAAAACAAAGAGCTGGGCAGATAATAACATTACGGAGGAAGGCACTCTCCTTCGCACGACGTCCTTCTTTCACGAAGAACCTCATTTCCTTCCAGCCAGACAAGTCGAATTTATCCATCATTTTTCTAGCGTTTCGGGGGGCCAATTCACCAAGTGGTCCTGTCACCGCGGTCAGAGAAGAGAATGCCGTTGAAGTGTGACGAAAATACGAAATAATGGGAGGGACGAGGAAGAGGAGGACGTTGAGAAGAGGACGAGTTTTTTTCCGAGCGGGATCAAGAGAGACAGAGAATGAAGCAAGAAAAGGATGTGCGATGTGGGCAGGGAAGATGAAAATAAAGCTCTCGGGTGACAGGAATCAAAACAACAGAAAAGAGGGAGGAAATACATGTGGATGAGGGTGTTGGGGACTTGGAGGCATGGTGCGGTGTAAGGGGTGGTGTGAAGGAGGTGGCGGCGGACCGTTGACGAGACGGGGAGGACGCGTGAGGATAAGAATAAAAAAAGGGGAGAGACTTAGAAAAATTGGCCCTAGGAAGTGCAGAGAGACAGATCTCCGGCAGCAAAAAAGGAAGAGTGAAGGTGTGGAGTCAGATGAATATAAGTCCCTGCTGCGGCGCCGTGTCGCTATGTCCACTTCCTCCCAATCCACTTTGACGGTTCATTTCGCTCGCTATGGAGGTGTCTCGTCAGGAATTTTTAAAGATATCCGTAAGAACGAAATGCCTAGGCTCTAAAAAAAAACCCTAGTACATTTAACACCCAAAATGAATTTAATCTCAGGGAATATATTCCTCGGTGAAACACACCGCCTGCCTGACGGCGCATTTTAATTACTCTCTTTCTTCTTTCCGTGGTAGTAAGAAATCCGTCACCGATGTCCATTATCTTTTAACCCTGGTCATTTTCCATATCCTGCGAGTTTTGGCCAGAGACTCATCGACACCCACTGCTTTCAACGATTTTTTATAAACTTCTAAATGTCCTTGCATGGTAATGCATCTCGTTTATTGGTGATAGAAGGATGCAGGTACGTGGGGTATTTTGCGGGATTTTATTTTCACGTGTCCTTTTTATTACGAGCCTAGGAGATGGATTTTAATACAGCACCATTCGATGGATCGCAGCTCAGTTTGAATTTTTGGACTTGGGTGTAGTGAACAGGTTGTGAAACAAAACTTTTCTCATAAAATCTAGTAGGATTACATATGATCCACAATGCTCTGAGATTTTTCTTTTCCATTATGATTATGGATCAAAGTCACAAAAATACTTTTGAACGCTCGGGCTCTACATGCCCTCCTCAAGTGCCTACCCAGTATCAGAGCAAGGCGATAGTTTACTTTTAAAGATAGCTACACCAAAATTGTACATTTGTAATTAATTGCATCATTTCCTTCTACAGTTCGGTGATTTAAACGGACACCTGTATCAATTTTGTACCACCTGGTTCCTTCATCCTTTTAAGCATTCATAAATAAGAAATGAATTGTCACTTGAATGAATGTCGAAATCCAATACTTTTATATATAAAGCCAACTGTATGTCCATTTAATTACATTCAGTTAAAACATTGTCTCGGATATGTAGGACCTTTATGTTAAAAATAGTTAATCATCGAATTGAATTTTTCACTAGGGGCCAGAGGTGAATTTCTTTAATATTGTATTCATTGTGAGAGGTATCTCACAATGAATAAAATATTTCTACGCAAAACGTTTCTACGCAAAAACAAGAGTCCCGTCTTTGAGGGCTTAAAGGAGAATCATGAACAACGACCGGGGTAGCAGAAAGCAAAAGATCCCTTATCATTAAATCCGTTCCATCAAGAAAAAAACTTGGGCTGAGGCGGCGAAATCATTAACAAAATAATGAAGAGTGAAACTCGAGGAAAGGGGAGGAAAAAAGAAATGCTCCGTTAACGACTTTCAAAGGTGTCGCAGATAAACTTTTTGCAAAGTTTTTCCCGAGATGTAGTTTCGATCTTAATCCACGCGGAACCCAAGTCGCTGGGTGAGGGAGAGCATGGCAGGGGAGTGTATATGGTGCCGTCGCGTCGAGCCTGTGTTAAACGAAGGAGGGAAGGTGCAGCGGATCTCAGAAGAGGGGAAGAAGTCGAGCTGGAACTAAATGGGATAGGAGTAAGAGGAGGAGACGTAGAGAAAGATGTAGGGAAAGAAGAACCGACGAGGATTTTCCGGGAAATGACTTGGATTTGAAAAAGCTGGGACGTGGTGTTTGGACTGGGGGAGGGGAGAGAAAAAAGAGCAGAAAGCGGTTAACTGTGTACGAAAGAAGTTTAGGAGATAAAGGGTTAAGTAAGAGACGAAGGAGGGTACGAAGGGAGGACTAAAAAGGGAGTAGGCGGAGACAGGGAGGCGTGAAATTAGCCCCGGAGAAAGATGGGGAGGGTCGGATCTTGCCGGAGAGAGTAGGTACGAGGTGTAGGAATAAAGGAATTATGCCTCGGATAGAGGCGAAGGTAGGGAGAGTGGAGGTGAGTGGCTCATGAGGTTAGGGGCGATAAAGGAGGCAATTTACAAAGTGATGAATAGGGCGACTGTTGAGGGTCCGTTGGGGAGCCCGAACGGTAGAAAAAAGTGTGAAATGAAAGGCTGTGGAATTACGCAAAGAAGCAGCGGCGCAACAAGCGTACGAGGGACTCGGGAATGGTCGGGAATGCTTGTTTCTTTTTTACTATAAATGGAATCGTAGGCGGACATACGTGCTGGTATGCTCCACGGCGATGATTTACAAATGTGTGTCCCACTGGTCTCCGTGGATCTAGAGTTTAGTTTTTCCTTGGTCCTTTCAGTGGTCCTTCCAGCGGTTGGCATTAATTTTGCTTTGTGCTAGTATGAGCATCAGCCCCTCCTTTTCCGTATACTTATCCGCAAGTTCTACTGAAATCATCCGGCAACTCGTCGCTGATATACCTACTCTTCGGCTTTCTGATACCCCTGTATTCGCCAGACTACTTTTTCGCATTATATTTGTACGTGTACAGTCATATTCAGCTATGGCGATTCTAGCGTGCAGTTGCAATTAAGGATAGGATATAGCAACAATATTTTTCCAACCCCACACATGGTGAATATTAGATGCGTGTTGTCAGGAATAGTTTAATTCCAATTGCTCATGTTTCGAAAATTCACCTTTATGTGGCAGTCGAAAATAGGGAGTAAGAAATTCTTTCATTCCAATATGAGCTAATAATTTTATGCTGGATGTACTAAAAACAGTGCATTGTGTTTGTATGCTATCCTTTTCCTTTTCATATAACAGACTTGCTTTAACGTAAGTTGTTTTAAGTGCTGGTACACGGATATAGCTCCACTGTGCTGTTAAATTGGGCTTCAAAAGAGTAATAACACGTAGGGCTTGCAAAATGAACGTAGAAAAGACCGTACCGAAAGGAATGAGCTCTTTAGAATGACTTGATTAGAAAAAAAGGTTGGTCTGTCATATTGTTTCTACAACATGGAATTGCACATTTTATTTTATCGTTCCTAGATGAACACAATCTAAATCTATTTGGCTAATTATTCATGTGGATTAAATTATTTCGCTGAAGTTTCCTTGTTTATCCAATTTAAATATTGATATGTCTAATCCCAAATTTTTCGAATCCGATCTTAATACTGTATCTCTTTTTTTAATCGTATCTCTAACTCAGAATCTCGAATCTAGATCTTTTTTTTCACTAAATTATGAATCCTTTTTATTTTCCATACCATATCACATATAAAGCAAATCCAAATCCATTTTTACCTTTTCTTGTAAGTCTATGAACCTACAAGTAGCTATAGGTTTTCCCTTAAGATTATATGTATGTAATTATCTTTAAAATGGAAATACAAAGAAAACTGTAAGTAAAAGGAAAGTGCAGTTTCTTAATAAAATACATTGTGTTGTGTTAATTCTTAAATAAAGGCGCTAGGTGACCACAAGGTATTTATTATAGTATTGCAGCGTAGGGAACAATTCGCTAGTTAATCATCGGTATTTTCCTCTGAAAAGTAATAACTTTTTTCACTATTCAGCGAATCCAAACAAACTCCACGAAACGGCCTTATGCTCGTGGCTCTACCAGCTTTGATACTCTTCATTTTTGGCGCAAAAGAAGATGTGATACGAATAACGTTTTGCAATTTATTTTTTCATTATATTTATAAATGGAAAATAGAGCGATTTGAATATCTGAATCAGGCGCAAAATGGTGCAGCGCACCTTTAAACTGAGACTCCGATAAATTTTGATCTAAAGATCGTATTTCGAATTTAATGATCCTTTCTTATATTTTTATCTGTTTAGCATCACAAATATCTATTCCCGTCTATTGGCGCAATTTAATTTACCATTTTTTTAGTTGATCCCTATGTGGAACCTTAGTTATCCATAGGAAGTAGGTACTAGACTAAATTTTATGATCACGTATGAGGCAGGATTCTGCTTTATAGCTTGACTTCATGGTTGTGGCACACAACCACAGCACGATGGAGCAATTTAAAAAGTTATGTGAAAATTTTGCTCCTTTTACACTGCAAAAAAATTTGTTTGACTAGAAATTTTAGGTAGGGGGCATTTTTTTATGATGCTCAAAAATTGGCAATTTAAAATTAAAAAATACGTAAGGGCTTTCAGTCTAATGCCATAAAAATTTCATATCTGAAAAGTCAAGAATTTTATAGAAAGAAACTACATCTGCGCGTCGGTTTTGAAAATGACGCATTGTGAGGTTATAAAGGAGCTGTACGTGTGCCGAAAGTCTAAGTGAATCGTTGGGTGACTAGTTACGTCTAATCACTGCTTCTGTGGATATGTATCGGATTTAATTTTTTATGCAAATTATCAACCCTTTGGAATTTGTGACATGACAAATGACATATTGGGCAGATATGATTACTCCGTAGAGATATTTCAAACGATAGAGTTTACAGAGAAATGCATATGCCATCTGCACAACCGCAAATCCAACTATCCTGGAATCCTGACCACATTATTAATTATGATAGCAGTGAACTAGATTAGTGTTAACACAAAATATTCCACATGCGAATAACCCTATAAATTATTAATAGTAAAATTGGCATTATTTCTGTTGCCACAGTGTCAATTGCTTTTCTGTACAAGAATTCCTTGTTAAGCTCATTTGAGCCGTTGACGAAATTGTAAGATTGTGGATTTAATCTCTCTTTCCTGGTCCCTAAATGCCTGCAGAATATGTACTCGGGATGTGGCCTTCATCCTTTCCAACTTTTAATTGAATGTATGCCAAAAGTGAAAGTATAAAACTGTTCATGGCTATTGCATTACTCCTAAGATATTTCCCCACCATGGTCGAAAACGCCATTTCTTCTTTGGTTCCTCTTAGATCAGAGAGGATATTCTGTATGGCCTCGGAATTTCTGAGTATAGACAGTGACGAAATTTTTACGTCACAGCCTCTAAAATTTCAAATAGGGCCATTCAAAAGTGGAGATTTGTCGGGGGAAGTAACGTCACATTCACGGATTTTCTGAGGTTCGACCACGTCGAGTCCATACTGAATAAGGCCCCAGATATCACCTCCGATTCCTTCGCGTGATAATGGAGATGGATTCCCAGGAAGTCACAGAACTGAAAGTTTTGCCCAGGTTAATCACTGTCGGCAATTTTTCTTTAGAATTTCTCGGATATATGCGCGACCTCTCAGTATAGAAACTAGATATATAGGTAGATATTGTATTGCTCATGTACAGATGACTAATACACAAAACATGAATTGAAGAATATGAGCTTTTGGTAGCTTCAAGGATATTACTTTGTGAAGCTACCTTCATGACATGAGTGCGTTACGTTAAAAGCATGCATAATACAAAATAAATGATATGAAATACACTAATTCATCAAAAAAATTTAATAAAAAATTTGAAAACATGATTTTGAACATGAATAACTAAAATGTACGTATTGATATAATGAATAAAATGTTTAATACAATTGAAGACAAACATTTTATATTTTTACCCAAAAACAAATTCCTTACTTTCGAAAGAAAGCAACTCTTTTTTATGACCTCTTAAAACAGGTGGTAATAAATTGAAAAATTTGAACAATTCAACAATTTAACTAATTCGTGCTTCATTAAGTATTTGATGATATATTTCCTGTCCCTAACCATTATCTTTGGTGTGCTATTTTGTACTCTTTTTCCCATTTTTTCCCTGCACTATATTCACCTTAGTATGCTTCCTATTTCCCTCCATCCCATCTAAAAGCCCTCTATCATCGTCCTCGTCGCTTGCTTAAAATGTTCACGAATACACTCACTTGAATTTTCGCCCGGGGAAGGCGGCCTTTTAGCCCGGGGAACCTGGAATAGTGAGTGAAATTCGTAAATTCGGAACAACTGCAGCAACCCCGTCACGCAAACACCCATCGGATGTTGACACTCTAGCTCTCTTCCTGCCGCCCTTCCTCCTCCATCGTCCAAGGCTTTCGCAATTTCACTCGCCCACCCTTTGGGCACGAACGCCGCCGGAGGTGATGCTCAACCGCGCGTGGCGACCCCCACGACGGAGGGGCTGCGGCGGCTGAAAAGGGGGACCGCCCCCCACGCCTTAATGCCACGGTGCGTCACTCGGAACTTAAATGCGGGGAGGCGGAGGGGGAAGCGAGGCGCCACTCATTCTATTCTTTCGCTCCCCAGGCGCACGCCGATGTTGTTTTGTTTCTCTTCCGTTCCTCTCTCTGACTATCTCCCACGTCCCCTATTTTCAGGAAGATATCCCTCGTCCCTTGTCTACGAATTCCTGGCTTCACGACCCAACTCATGGAGCCGAGTATATATATGATTTCTTTTTTGGAACCGAATCGGATGTTTGTTTGGCTGGTAACTAATGAATAGGCGGGAGTGAACATCCTTTGAGTCCGGCGTCGCGACACTTTTACTCTTCTTCTTCAGGAGTTACGAAGGGGAGGAGGAGTCCTGTTGTCCTATTCCAGGGGTCGCCGTTATTTATTAGCTCCGCAATTAGAGGCGTTCCTTCCTCTTACTATAGGCTTTTGTTTGAAATTTCCCTCAGTAACATTATTTCCTATATTTTTGTGATATTTCAGTATATAATCTTTTCATATATTCTATTCGGTCTTTTCATTAGGTCAACCTTGGTTGGGCAGTAATGTTTACGAGCTAAGCATTTCTGCCACTTGAGCATTCAAAACTAATTGAATATATTTTTTTAAGGAAGATTTCGAGCTGAGGTAATATCTTTTTCTTTCAGCCCAATCGGTGAGGCCTCTTCTGAATTTGTTCCAAGTACTCCTCTTCTAGAATTCCAGTAGATGACATAAAATATAGATTCGCTTTTATGTCTCTCTCAGATTCTTTCGTTTTGTTGTCGCAATGAATCATTCGTGTTTATTGGCTAGTTGACAAAATAAGGCGTTGGTGATCTGGTGATATGCGACAATGAGTTTATTTCCAAGTTGTTGAAGAAATTATAAGGGTAAACCTTGCCAACTGCTACTATCTCTTCTCCCGCTGGCCCGGTCAGCTTGGTGAGAAACATACTAAGGAACTTAATAGGCGCGGATCGTGCACCGCCATCGGCAGGGGTGTTTGTGAAGTAGGAGTCTATTGTGAGAAGGGATTAGCTGGTCCATAGCTCGCTATTTTACTATAATTATCTCGTTCCACGTTCCAAATTGGCATTTTGTGTGATTCACTCACCTTGAAGTTAAAGAAAGAAATGAAATCATGGATAGTGTTTGATTATTAAATTTAGGTGATATATTCAGTACCTACAGACAAGCTCAATATTCCCTGAGACTGTTAATCTATGGGTATACTTGCACATTCAGCCCATCACAACATCATTTTGTTCAAGTAAAATCGTCTCATTTACGTTGATCGTGCAATATTTTTGAAAACTTCAAAGATGAATAATGTTTTTGATACTTCACAACGAACTTTGTTTCATCTGTGATATTTTTTTCCTTGTTTTATTTATACTCTGCAGTCGTTAACCTGCTATGAGTTTATATATATCATGAAGCTTTCAAGAAATTTTATTGCTGATATGGGGCGCAATGATGGTTCTCCAAAACGCGTGCACTCGTGTTATCATTATTTTTCCATTACGCTTATGAGAGCAAACACTATATCGCCACCCTTCCAATTTTGTCAGGTACTGTAAAGCACTAGTTTTAATTGGTGGAGTGTGTTCTTAGGGCAGTAACTGCGAGTACTCCCCTTCTAGTGCGGTTTGCGTTTTGGATGACGATAACGGCAACGCGAAAGAGGGAACCATGATCCCATCCCAGGAATTTATTGTATTCTATTTCTCTCTTCTTCTGTTCAAATAAATCTCACTTTCATGTAAATTTTGTTATTGGCGAAACTTAATGTGGAATGGACGAGCAATGGTTTTATTTTCGACTACCATAGCTTGTTGAATTTTGGCATCAATTAATAGCATTATTTAATTTCGAATCAATTAGTGTTATTTTGGCGGGGAAAGCTGGAAGCTACAGCTAATGACGAACGGATCTTTAAGGGGAATAAACTGTCCATTGATAAAGATAAGCTTTTAGAAATGTTTATGTGCAAACATAATGGATCTCAAACCATGTTAAAAGAATAAATGCCACACCTTCATTAATGTGTTGAGCCGCGCTGAATGTAATTCAGCAAAAGAGAAATAAAAATTTTAGGAAATAAGAGAAAGAGAAATTCTAAGAAATTTCACATTTATCCCCTTTGATAACTGCTGTATAGAGGGGAAAAATAAATTCAAGGTGGGGTAAACGAGAGGTAGTAGAAGTGAGAGGGAAACCATATGACAACCGGAAAGCCCACGAGGAAGGCTGAGCCAGTTAAATGCCATTGAATAAGCTGTTAGTTAACCTTTCTTTAGACTTCCTCTTCACAAGGTTGCGCGTCAAACTTTTGCCTCCATTTTGAAAAAAAGTGGATAATCGATTCTCATCACTATTTGACATCCTCACGGAGCACATGTCACCAGCTTAGGATTAAATTGTCTTCAAGTTGGATGCTGGTGTTCTACTAAAAGCATTTGTACACATTTAATGATATTTACTGCTTATTCCATGCAAATCCGTCTAAATCCTAAGAATGTATGTTAAATATTAACGTTCAGCTATTTCATGGATACATGTATTTCATGTTTTTATACACTTATACTCGTGTTCTTGAAATGCATCTTAATCAATTGAAGGTACACTAAACACAGGCATATGGATTTCTATAAGATACCTAACTTCCCATTTTTAAGTCCTCGCGAGAGCTTAACGGCCTTTAGATGCGCAGAACAGAGGGGGTGAAATATGTGGGAGGGGTAAAAGAAAGGAACGGAGGGGAAAGTGAACGCGTGGCAGGCAGAATGACCAACATAGCGTCTCAGCGTAAAAATGTAATTCCGAGTCGTATTGGACAATTCGACTCGTCGCGGAGCATGGAGCAGGTAGCTGACCCTTCCCCGCCATATCTCCGTTCCGCGGTCGGGACTATGGAATAGATGGTCTTACGCGATGACTCACAGCTGCGCATTTCAATTACTTTAAACGCATTAACATTTATTTAACATTAATAAAAAATAACAAATATAGTCGTGATTCCGCTGAAACGCTGATTAAGTAGACACCAAACTTTGACAAACCAAATTCCGTGGTTTTTCAGTAACGTTGCTAAAATTTTCAGTCGGGTGAAATTCTGTAATCCAGATTGAAAACATACAACATAAAATTACGAAATAACAGTGCATTCTATATTCTTCTTTTACTTAGCTAATGCAATGAATGGAATCGGGCTTTGAATACCACTAGCTAAAATTTCAGTCACTGAAATAAGAAAAAAAAGTACTTGAAGAGATAATGTCATTAATTGGCACTATGTACATGTATATTCGATGAATACATGGTACATTGAGAACACAAAAGAGTGGAAATATAAGAATTTATATATTATAGACAGACCGAGAGAACATAGGCATTTCATGCAAAAATAAATTGGATAATTTCCTTAATTTATTAAAAAAAAAAGAAAATCGCAAGAAATACGAATGTGATATTTGTTTTTGTTTAATATTGTAGAAAATAAATAAAGTTGAATCAGGGCAGATGTGGTGGAACTCATTCATAGTGATGAAATTTCTTTGCAGTTTTCCACTTTTATTTTATTAAATATTGGTTGTGCGACTAGTTTTAATGTATTACATCATTGTCAAACACGTTATGATACTAAACAAATACTATTCACATATTTCAAGATGGTTTTTAGGGAGTGAAAGAAGTAGGTTAGAAGTAATAAAGGGAGGCTGAAGCTACTATTGTGGGAATTTAATGGAGAGTTAAGGGGAGTGGGATTAAAATACGTTTCCGTTATTAAGCGGAATTTGGAAAAGACTGTGTTGAATTATTCTAGCTGCTCAAAAATATCTAATTTGTTTCCCTTAGATTCCAAATGCAGTATTTTTGCTTGGAAGTTGAAGTCATGGTTATTTTCTATTATGTGTTTGGCTATCATGGAGTTACAATAATCTTCATCTACATCTACATACTACCCCGCAAGCCGCCTCAATTGGCGTGTGGCGGGGGGTGTTAGGACACCAGCCGTTTACATATAAAAAGGAAACGCTCTATGAAATTACGCCTTGCATTTATTAAAGTCCCGTTATTGTTCGGGGGAAAAACGAATTCCCATACCTATCCGTTCGGCAAAATATCTCTCTTAGTTTATCGTTTCTGTCGGACCTGGAAATATAGTGGGGTTCTAATATGATGTTCTCCGTGTCGCTCTGAAAGATATCTATTCTCAATTGCTCAAGTAATCTAAGCCTAGCGCGCAGCCTCCGAGTCTCTAGCGGCTCCCAGCCTAATTCGTTTAACATCTGCGTAACGCTGTCTGTACGCCCGTAGCAGTTTTTGACGAATCGCGCAGCTTTCCTTTGTATTTTATTAAGTTCCCGAATTAATTCTTTCTGCACCGGATCCCATATGCTTGCTGCATATTCAAGGTGTGGCCGGACGAGTGCGAAATAGCACCTCTCTTTTACTTTTTCATCTGAGAATCTTCCCACAATACGCTTGACGAATCCTAGCTTCTTCAGAGCTCTGCCACAAATATTTCTTATATGTGTTCCCCACGATAGGTTTGAGGTTATCGTAACTCCCAGATACTTAACTTCATCTGTCGCCTTTATCTTAACGCCATCCACAGCATATACACGGGGATAGTTGGACGACCTCCGCAAGAAATGTACCGCCGCACATTTGCTCAGATTAAGTTCGATTCCCCACTCTTGGCTCCACACATGAACGTTGTTTAATTCCGATGATAGAATTTCAAAGTCAGAGTGATCATTAATTTCGCGATAGATGACAGCGTCGTCAGCAAATAAACGTATTTTACTGCTAATTCGAGAGCATAGATCATTTATGTATATAATGAACAAAAGGGGGCCGATTACGCTTCCTTGTGGGACACCTGATGTCACTTTAACTGCATCAGAGCTAATTCCGTCAAGAACTACTTTTTGCTTACGATCACTCAGAAAGTCGCGTATCCAGTTTACTACTGTTTCGTTTAGGCCGCATGACTGTAATTTGTATAAAAGTTTGTTGTGAGGTACCGTGTCGAAAGCTTTCTTAAAATCTAGGAATAATGCGTCCACTTGTGTTTTCGATTCACCAGATTTGAGAACGTCATGAAGAAAGAGCGCGAGCTGTGTTTCACATGATCTACCTTTCCGAAAGCCGTGCTGACAGCCATGAAGGAAGTTACGACTGTCCAGGAACGTCATGATATTGCTAACGACGATATGTTCGAGTATCTTGCCTATAATAGACGTTAATGAAATTGGTCGATAGTTCCCTGGGTCATGTCTGTTTCCCTTTTTGAATATCGGTGTAACGTTTGCAATTTTCCAGTCTATTGGTATCTTTCCTTCAGACAATGACTTCTTGAATATTATGTCTAAGAACGGTGCGATCTGTGGCGCTAATTCCTTGAGGACACGCGCGGGTATTCCCTCCGGACCCGGAGATTTACTATTTTTGATCGACTGTAGCTGTTTAGTTATCCCATCACATTGAATAGTGATTTCTTTCATCGGTTCCTCAGTGAATGAAATGTCGAAATAACATGGAGTATCGTCTGTAGTGTATACACTTTCGAAGTGGGAATTTAACGTGTTAGCTTTGTCAATATTATCGGTGACAAGTTTGCCATCTTTATCAAATAACGAATCTACGGTTGAAGATTTTCCCTGAAGCTCTCTCGCATATGACCAAAAAGATTTCGGATTTTCTTCGAGTAATTCACCAAGTACTTTTTTCTTGAAATTTCGCAATGCAGTACGCATTGATTTCTTGGTTTTTGAGCGTTGTGCAGCGTAACTTTCTTTTGCTTCAAGTTCCTTCGATTTGTCACCTAACGTAATGGACTTTTTGAATAAGTTGTACAGTTTTCTCTGTCTCTTAAGGTCCCTCCTAACATCATTGTTATACCAGCGAGGTTCTTTACTATCACATTTCAATTTTCGCGGAATATATTCGTTGATTCCCTGGCGTAGAATTCTAAGAAATATTTCCATGATGCATCAGTGCTTTTGTCCTCTGTTTTAGCTACGAAGTCAGTGTACGAATCATTAAGCATCTCGCCAAATTTTATGAAGTTGCATTTATCAAATAAATAAATATTGCGTTTCGGTTTTACAGCTGACTCTACTTCAAGTTTTAAGGCTGCAAAAATTACTCTGTGATCACTTATGCCATCAATAATATCGAGTTGTTTTATCAACCTAGGATGGCTTACTGCAAAAAGGTCTAATATTTTATTTCCTCACGTAGGCTTGTCAACTACTTGGGCGAGTGAGTGCTTAGTAAGTGTGTTGAGTAAGATCTCGCTGATTTCCCTATTCCTTGAATTTGGCTTTACAGTGTAAGAATCCCAATTTATAGATGGCAGATTAAAATCTCCCCCAATAATGATTACACTTTTACTGTCTCTCAAAGTAAATGCGGATATTTGATTTTCTAATTGGTAAATAATATCAGCTTCGGAGTTTGGAGGTCTATAAAAAGAGCAAACATGTATACTCCTTTTGTTTCGTTGTTTAATTGTACACCATACGCTTTCTATTTCATTATCAGTTATTTCATGGGCGGTGCTGTGTAAATGTGATTTAACTGCTATAAAAACTCCGCCTCCTGTCCTATCGCTTCGATCGCATCTGTAGATTTTATATCCTGGAGGAAAAACTTCGCTGTCACTTATATCCTCTGTAAGCCAGCTCTCCGTTCCTATGACCACGTCTGCGTCCTGAAATATATGCTCGATTTCAGCTTGAATCTTACGGCTGGACAAATACAAAAATTAAAGGTAGTCTTCAATAGCCGTAAACAATTGGCACTACTAGTCAGAGATCACTAACCTTGCTGTGTTGGATTGCCGGGATGGGACTTCCACAGCAGAGACCAACCCCAGCCTCTCCACCAGAATACCCTCCTGTGATAGTTTACGGGAAGAATGCTATGGTTGTGTTAATAACTAGGCACCTTTAGTAGGGTCTCATTAGCCTTACGTAGGATCCCAGGTTATAACCCTAAGTATCATCAGCGGGGTCCCATTAGCCTAGCGAAGGATCCTATCTGGGTTGTGTGATTGCGGCTGTGTTGGTCACTGGCGTGGAAGCATTCTTCCCTTAAACTGTCTCAGGAGGGTAGGTATTCTGGTGGAGAGGCTGGGGTTGGTTTCTGCTGTGGAAGTCCCATCCCGGCAAACCAAAACAACAAGGTTAGTGATCTCTGACGAGTGGTGCCAATTGTTTACGGCTATTGGAGACTCCCTTTAATTTTGTATCATGGAGTTGTTATTTCCATTCCTGAGACATCTTCGATATTCTTTAAGCCGTGTAGAAAAACTTCGTCCGGGCTGACCAATATACACGTTAGGGCATGAGTTACAACTTACTCTATATGCTCCACTTTTATTTAGCTTTTCAATTTTGTCTTTTGAGTTGAATAGAAGTTTAGAGAGGTTGTATGATGTGCAAAATGAAATTTTGTATTTTTCTTTGGGGAAGATTTTTGCAATTTTGTAGGAGAGGTGGTCTAAATAGGGAATTTTACGCCTGAGTTTTGTATTGGTGGAAGGCAATGATGTTAGATTGAGAGTGGTTATTGTGTTAATGGCCTTTTGTTTTAATTTCTTCCTAACTAATTGGTCCTTTACTCTCCATTAAATTCCCACAATAGTGGCTTCATCCTGCCTTTATTACTTCCAACCTTCTATTTCACTCCCTAACAACCATCTTCAAATATGTAAATAGTATATGTTTAGTATCATAACGTGCAAAACAATGATGTAATACATTGAAATTAGTCGCACAACCAATATTTAATAAAATAAAATTGGAAAACTGAAAAAAAATATCATTAATATTGTAGAAAATAGTTAATACTTGTTGCAACTATAAGTCCACTTCCGAGCCATTGGCCTGAGATCCCCTAGACGTGACCCCCTGGCGCGCGATCAGGTACAAAGGGACGACGCACACTCCATAACCCACTGCGGCGAATAGCTGGGGGCATTCAAATTCATTGAAGGCATATGATAAATTTCAAAGTTGGCAACGAAAATCGTTAATATTGGCCCGTCGGTCCTACTCTTGCACCCGCGGCAACCGGTTTTTAGAAAATAGACCCTTCCAGTCCCAAAATCGTCTACTGCGCAACGCCATAAGCTTTTGCAAGGACTGTAGGTACCATTTTTTTGTGTATGGTGGGATAAATTATTGTTATTGTTAATATCATTATAAAAATCTGAAAATATCAATAGATTTTGGTTTGGTTATCTGCTTGTCTATTTTCAGTTCACTTCTTCAGTTTCTCCTACATATTTGGGAATAAACAAAAAAAATTCTTTTTCACGTCTCTAACTCTTGGCATAAGTTTCGATTCGTATATGTTTATAGCTACTATTTCATAATCAAAACCGCTGAAATGGCACGTATATTGTCATGTTTTTTCTTCTGCTCATCATACTACGTACATCTTTCCTTAAAATCTTGAATACCTGGTATTTTCCTCCCTCTTCTTGCTTGCCTAATTTTTCCCCCTCGGTCGTGAGTTTTAAAATCTTATTTCCTCGCAATTTATTTTCTGTCACTCTTTTTTGCCTCCTGAGGACTATTTCTGCCTTTGACAATTTTACTAACATTTTCTACGATACCCAGCTACACTACGATTTCCCGTATTTCTCTTTACTTTTTTTTTCCCCCAAACCTGCATTTAAAAAGCCCTTCCATATATTTAAAATCACTTCTTCTCACATTTAATTTTATAAAATTGTAATCATAACATCTGAGAAATACATAAATTAACCCAGAGTAACAATCGTATGAATACAGTTTCTATCCCGGGATTGTTTCATCTATCAAGGTGAAATAGGTGTCTCTACTTCTGATGAAATGTAAATAATCTCATGGTTTTATTTGAATAACAGTACCCAATGTTCATGACCAGAGAAAGTGTTAGCATTTTTGTGTGGATTTTGTGGGATACATTTGATGATTCACCACAATTCGTTTCCGGGAGACATTATTCCTTGAAAAATAGGCGTAGAAGCTTGATTTCATTCGTACTCCCAAATTTACCTGCTTTTAAAATAAAAAGTCCAAAGGCCTTGATGAAAATTCCAATGATTACTTTCCGATCAGTCTTTCCTATAAGCTATGATTCGCGTATTTATGTTGCTTGAAGACAAGTTAAAGACATTGTTGGTATGTTTTACATTCATTTGGTGTATTTTAAATTCTGAATAGTTTAGTTTTTTAATACTGGCTAATTATACCTTCACTGATTCCTAAGATTTGAAATATATCAAATATTGAAATTTTTATTGATAGCTAATAATTAACCTCCAGACCAAATTACATGTTATCTTCCATTGGAATTATAATCTAGAGAGTCAACGATTTTCCAGCTAAGAGGATAGAGTTAACCACGATTCGTGTGTGTAATTGCATCACTTCATGTGAAATCACACAGTCCATTTAGGCGCGTAAAATCTTACAGTATCTCATATAAAATGGGTAACCATTTCACGGTTACGCCTGGTTTAAGGATATAATCCCGCTTTGTAAGCCGAACCCTTGTACCAAGTAGTAGAGACCCCTCTTTTCTACTGCACTGTTGTGCCACTTTCTGCTACCACCATTACTAAAATGACCACGGGACGGAGAACAAAACAAAAGGGTACTAATGGGAAATCGTACATCAAAGAGCGTAAAGGAATTGGAATCATAGGTGCAAGAACGTGATGAAATATTGAGAGCGTTGGAAAAATGAAACGGAATGGTGGACGAGGAAGGCGGCTGTTGCCTTCGCCACCTAATTTATTCGAACGAAATTGAGGCCGCCACGGCACTAAGCGTGGCGCGGAGTGTGGGTGGTTATGAGGGAGCTGGGGGGGGGGAGGGGGGCAGGTTGTTTAATGGGCAAAATCAAAAAATAGCATCGAATTAAGAAGGGAATTGGGGGAAGGGAGAAGTGAAGGGCGTGGAGGAGGTGAGATGAAAGGATGTATGAGTAACGAGGCGCAGACTCGAGATGAAAGTGGAAAGCGAATTTCGGTGCGGTGGGTGGAAAAACGAAAACGTCGCGGGGCGGGAGTGGAAGGGAGGAGGTGGCCATGTGTGTGGCTCTTTCCCTCTCTTCTCTCGCAGCCGGAGAGATTGGAAAGGACGGGAGAGGCGTGATGGAGTGAATGTTCGTGCATGAGCGGAGAGTAAAATGGAATGATGGGACGGAAATAGAGGTGTACAAAAATAAATGAAACAGCGGGAATAAATGACTTATGGTAAGAGGGAATTATTGGAGAGGTAGGAGAAGACCGAGGACAAAGAATTTGGCATACGAAGAGTTGAGAACGAGCTTTTTCGGTAAGCCGATGTGTGATAATTTCGGCGAACAATCACTCTTTTTATGTCACAAAGCGGAAGGCGGTCGAAGTAGAATGGTGCAACAGTTGTTTGACGGTGAGTGGGCGTAGCGGATGAGGAAAAAATCCTCATGAGGGGAGTTGATATCGAACGCGGCGCATCTCCATGACGTTATGGAGTCTGGTTAGTCCCGATGCCTAGATCTCACGTTCCCTGTGTCTCTCATCTTTAAGTTGTTATTTCTTCCTAGCTCTGCAGTGCAATATACTTAAGCAAAAACCGTATTTTGTTGTTTTCATCCACTGTGACCCATGGATCTCTGTTACCACCCACGCTCAAGTAAAAGAAATGTGGATGAAATGTGAACAGCGGCTAGAGATAAAAATGCCACGCAGACACCGCATTTTGTGGGTAAAAGTAACCCTAAATGTTGGCTTCGTTTGACGGTAAATACTCAATTGAAATAAGTAATCATTTATTGGGTCATCTTAGGCATAAAAAATGTTTTCCCTAGTTTAATTAGGTACATTAATTCTCAAAATTTCAGTTGAGGACCATTTTCAAAAATATTCAAAGGAAGAGCGATGCCGTGGTGATCTCATAATCAGCGTTTTAAAAGCTTTGATGAAATTGGTTCAAGGGAAGCCTTCCAGTCCAAAAAGATAAAACTTTCAAAACCGAGATACAAAGAGCTTCATGAGCAAACGCAGTTCAATAGTATTATAGGATTACATTTTTAGCTAGTATTAGGTCAGCCATTTTCTTTCGCAAAATGTCTATGCTTAAAGACTGCTGGAAAAACACCTTTGGCAGCAAATACATCTACTTCCAAATATTTTTTCTCAAATGATAATTCGATTTATTTATCTTTGTATTTCTACCTGCATAAATGTGAAATGGAATGGGAAAACGTAAAATTCATCATCATAATCGTAACAATCGTAACCAGTACAAATATATATGTAAGAGTTCCACTTACTCAAAATGCTTACTGATATTCGTCGTATAGAGCGTATTCGTGGCAAGTAGGCATTGTTAGAATCATCCTCCTTTTGACCACGTTTATATTAGTTCGGTTTCCGTCATGTCTGTCTGTCCGGGTGGAATGTTGCAACCGAGTTAAAACAAACTTTCCGATCATCTAGAGACTTTAAATTTTAACCATAGCTCAGAAGGGGATAACAATGCAATATTAGCTATCTGTTATAACAATTAATTGATTAATTAATTAAAAATTAATGAATTAACATATTTCCTGATGTGATTTCCAGATCAGCTAGAGACTTGAAAATTTAACCATAGCTCAGAATTTGATGACAATGCAATATTAGCTATCTATTATAACAATTAATTGATTGATTTATTAAAAATTAATTAAATAACATATTTCCTTATGTGCTATTAGAGGCTTTTAATTTTAACCATAGCTCAGAAGTGGATGACAATGCAATGTTAGCTACATGTTATAACAATTAATTAATTAATTGACGATTAATTAACTATTTAAATTCCACACACTGTCAGCTGAACATAATCTGAAATACATCGAGAATTTCTTATGTGTCCCTGTCAGTGTCTCATCAAGAAACATAAAATCGATTGGAAACTTTCACCCGAGCATAAGACTAAAACGCAGAAAATAATTAATTAAATTAAAATAATTTTTAATATACCACGTTTTTAAAACGGACTAAAAAGTATAAAATAATTTTCCCTGGGCCCTTCTAAATTTTTGAGGGTGAATTTTTAGTAGCTATGGAGATATTTGTAAGAATTGAAGAGAAAAACGTGGGGCGTAGGCAGTAGATAATAGAATTAGATAATCCGGATGAATTCACAACCAATTTCAGTGAATTGAAAATGGTATTAATTGTGGGAGTTTGCTCAACGACACCTGGCCCCTTTACTCCTCCTTAATTATCATGGGTTGCCTGCGCCCCATGTTTTTCTCTTCAAGTCTTACAAATATCTCCATAGCCACTAAAAATTAACCCTCAAAAATTTAGAAGGGCCCAGGAAAAATTATTTTATACTTTTTAGTCCGTTTTAAAAATTTGGTAATTAAATATTATTTTTATTTAATTAATTATTCGTATTTAGACATTCACTTTTTGGGAAAGCGAGCTAAGAGAGGTTAGAAATTAGCTATAACGTATCTTAGTGGTATGGGATACCCTTTTGATAGCCTTTTAAACCATAAGTGAGCACGTTAAATATAAAAATTGATGATAGCATCACTCACAATTAGTGATTATAACTAACATAGCATGGCACTAAAACGAGACACATCGTTAACATACAATTCACCTTTATCATATCCCCCTCATTTTCCCTAATCCCTCCCCTTCCATGGCTGGTGTACCAATACTCACTGCCACACGCCTCTGCGGTGGTTCATAGGGTAGTACGTACATGTAGTATATTTGCAATTATTTGGCAGTTATCCCTTAGCAGAAAAATAAATGCTTAAGTTGTGAGGAAATCTCTATGCGTATATAGGAGTTTTAAAGTGTAGGAGCTAAAAATGTTTTGAGACAACGATTTTTTGTTTGAAACATGCTGTGGATAAATAATTGATTTTTATCATGTAATCATATCATAAATGGCACATTATCCATTATATTATTTTTACACGTAGACATTCATTCTTTGAGAATTTTAACTTTGAGATGCCTTCGTTTGATAGTGTGTGTTCAGATTCCAAAGAACTTCTGCTCTTAAAGCCGTGAAAACAAACTGACATTTTCCTCGGGGCAAATTCGGGCGCTTCTGCCTCGAGTTTATAGCTTCAGGAAATTTATGGCAAATTAGTTTTAATTTTCAGTATTTAGCGTTCCTCATTTTGGGTAGCCTCCGAAAACTCTTGAATATTATTGTAACACAAAACATTCATGGCCAACTACAACGTCACTACGCAATTATATTTTAATCATATTCTTTTCGTTTCTTGTCCTGAATCATTTAATCAAAAATGATAACTGAACGGCTGCTCACTGGACAAATTGGACATCATTCTCTGTTTGATTCCAAAAGAATATAGTATTGTGATAATGCAATTACTACGTGAGTGTAGTATATCTATATATAAAATGGCGGGTGGGTACATTAATTCCAATAAAATTCCAAATATTCCAAAATAATATAGTATCTACTGCTCACTGGACTAATTGGACATAATTCTCTGTTTGATTCCAAAAGAATATAGTATTGTGATAATGAAACTCCTAAGTGAGTGTAGTATATCATATATAAAATAGCGAGTAGGTATATCAATTCCTAGTGTAGATATACCCACCCCTACCCTATGTTGGCACAGTGGTAAAACTTCACCTCTACGTTGACTTTTCCCGGGAAAATGCTGTTTCATTTACTTTAAAAGGAAAATACTACATATAAAAGGCGTTGAGGATGTCGAATTGGGATTTTAATACAGAATGAGAAATACGGAATGGAAAGCTGCGGTATTGGAATGGGATTGTTTTGATATCGCGGGAAGTAAAACGAGAGGTGTAATATTCTGCGCAAAGAATGAATGTTCCTATGAGGTTGAGCAAAGTTAGACGACAGCGAGAGTCGAATGATGAACGGGTGAAAGGATTTGAAACGAAGAGATTCAACCGCCAGTGCAGTATTTTCGCTTGAGGGAGTTTTTCTCATTAGATGAACATATAGGACATAGTTGTTGAATAAATGAATACAGTAGTGCTCAAAAGATGTCTCTTATTCGAAAAATAGTCCATCTCTCTTTCTTTCTGTTTCTCTATTTCTCTCATGAGGTTTTTCTATAGACATGAAAATATCTCGCAAAAATTTATGTAATATTCACTCAACGGATTGTCATAATTATTCCATGATATCACATTGGTTTGGCTCTTTCATGAGGCATTCATTTTGTTTCTTCCTGCAAGCAATTTATCCACGTTATCTTTTTAAAAAGAGATGTCAAGCTTATCTTAGCATACGAAGTAATGCTATAATTTTACCATTTGCCGGAATGGGTGTTATTCTCTACTTTGTCTTATTCTCCGCTTGTTGAACTAGTTCACGCCGTAATGAACACCATGTGGCCTCCTCTATATGAAATTACATTGTAAAGGGCACTCATTTCTATTACAGTTCTCAGATAAGTGATTACTCATCCCATAACTTCTGAAATCTATTAACCTTAATCGCCTGGTGAATACCATATCAAAGGGAATGCGGCATTACGACAATTCTCACACTGGCCAATGTTTTCACGTATCCTCCACTTATTCATCCTGAAGAATACGTCGTAATTCATTTATCGGTGAGTCGAAGTTGTAAATGTCATCGAAAATTGTTATTGCCAGAAAAAATGATTTTTTTTCCTTTTGTCATACCATATTTTTCATTAATTGGGTCAAGTGGCCTTGATGGGAATCTTTTTCTTAGATATTAGGGCCCGAGGGCCGCGAAACTGAATGTTAAGATGTAATTGGTATTAGGATCAACATTAATATAAAACATTTAAATAGGTGATTTGGCAAGGATGGAAAATGAGACGTGTTCTAGGTTTTCTGACAATATTTATTCCCAGATTATATTCATTCCCAGATTAATATCCTTTCCTTAGATATTAGGTCCCGAGGGCCGCGAAACTGAATGTTAAGATGTAATTGCTATTAGGATCAACATTAATATAAAACATTTAAATAGGTAATTTGGCAAGGATGGAAATGAGACGTGTTCTAGGTTTTCTGACAATATTTATTCCCAGAGATAATCTTCTCTGTAGTCCTAGCGAATGCAAAGGGCACGGTGAAGTCCAGATGACACTGGTGACTTCATAAATGAGACGTGAAGATGGCGAGGGACAAGCGTAGTTAGGATTGGGAACCCATTGCCTCGTTTTGCGTGCTGGAATCATTCTCAGAACGTTAACGAGATCTCGATAGCAGAGGCTTTTCTGAACTGATGACCGAAAAACATTTACGCGAGTTACGGAATTAGTGCTTAGTTTCCTTTGATAAAAAATGTCCTTGAGAATAATTTGGGGAATATTATAACAATTTGTTGTAGTTATAATGCAGGAAAAACGAAAGGACCATATTAATTCCTCTTTATGGACGATGAGAGACAACTTGGGCTCTGGATTCACGCATCGGATTTGTTAAGGCCGTTAAGGTAAAAGGGAAATGGAGGAGGGATAGTTCCACCAGGAAAACAAACACGTAGTTCAATGGGAGAGGGAATGGAGAATAAAGGGTTCACGAGATAATGGTATTGGTATTGGCTAGGGAATAATAAAGGGCCACATCCAACTACTGTTTATATAAAAATAAGAGTAATTATGATGCCATAGAGGTTCATGACGTGTATTGTCCCCCCAAATTTGAAATAGAGATTTAATGGGCGAGCAATCGCTATGATCTTAAACGAGACTGCTTGTCCCATTGCGAGAAAATGCAGAAAAAAATTCTTGAATGTCTTGGTGGTAAATATTACGTGACTATAATTAACTTGTAGTAAGTTACTTGAGAATTTAATTTTGGCACTTTAAAGGAGTTTATTTTTATGAATTTTTCCAGATCTTGCTATTCGTTAAATACATGGTTATTAACTGTAAAGGAATTCCGTAAGTTGGTTGAGATGATATGCCTGCTTCAGTATCTGTACATATAGACGCGCATTACTCATTTCAAAATATATATGTATATTGCAAGCTTCTAGGAAAACTTTGACATTTTAATTGTTCAATAAATTATGCAAAACAACTGTTTAGCTATTAACCGTCTTTGAAGATAACAATAAAACTATTGAGGTTTGGCATTTTTTCTGCTATTGCTTGTTCTCAGATTTTATTTTCATCGGTGGGTTGAATTGAAGTGAGGTGGTGTGATTCGGTGGAGTGGATTGTTTGACTCTTATATTCCCAAGCCGAGTGACTTACCTTGATTTACGGAGGAGGTAAGATTTTTCATTTAAGTTCCCGATGCCTGTTTTGGTTTCCCATACGAATAGCTCAAGTGCTGCACGCCACGTTCTATTAGGTTGAAGTTTCTTCTTCCCTCGTTATTTTTGTCAAGCCCAGGTGCATTTTATTTTGTTCTTATTGGAAACACTATTGTTTCACTATCATTTTTTTCTCTGTGTAATTCAATAGTCGTAGGTATTATTCTAAATTCTTTTTATCTGGATAAAATACAACAATTTTCATGAATTGTTCTCAATCCCTTGTCAGAGGTAGAGTTATTGTCAATTTAGTAATGGTTAGGTTAGTACTTTCCACTAGTTAAAATAGCATCACATGCTTTTCTTCTTGGCAATAGGAACATACGTTCTAAGGGACATTCGTTGTAGTGATTTGTATTGAGCTGTGGAAACGTATTTAAATTCAAAACATTTCTGGAATATTTTTAAGGTGGTGGTTGGCGAATTCTTTTTGTGAATATGAGGCATTATTGAACCAAAAGAATTTTTTGCGTATACTCCACACTTTATTTGAGTATCTCGATCGGTACCGATTGATTAGTCTTTTTTAACATGATGCGGGTATAGCGTGACGCAGTGTGCGTCAGGCGTAGTCTTTGGGGTCACCGACTGAGGAAGAACCGGTCTTTCAATCGTTGAAAAGTTATGCCGTTACCCTAAGGTGAAAAACGATATTGGGGGAGAAAATGATAATATGAATTCTGGTTTTAATGAAGCGCCTGACGAATTTTCTAAGATAGGTCTGGGAAACCAATACATACAGCCTTCTCAGTCCCGAACTCTCTCACTACGTGTCTTCCGCGAGCTTTTGCGTAGGCTGTATCTTTCTTTTTTCCTAAATCCTTTTACACGTCAGATGTAGATAAGAACTCGAGTTCGAGTGTGTGCCAGTGGGAAGGCGGTAGAGGACTTTGTCCCTTACGTTAGCTAATGGGTGGGAAGGAGGAGTGATAGGCGAAGCTATGAGTGGCCAGGGAGAGAAGTGATAGAGGCAGAGGAGAGAGTGTAAAGGAGAAGGATGCCGTGGAAGAAGGAAGGGTGAGAATGGAAGAGGATTTTCGGGGGAATATGGGCCCCACCGGAATGCGAACGTGTTCTACGCCGAGGCGATGCGGTGAAGTGCTCGCAGGGCAAAATCTTGTTTTTGCGACTTACAGTTGTTATTTGTGGCGTTTCCTCGTGTCCCTTGTGCAGCTTACCACTTTATCATTCGTGGCATGAATCACAGGTGAGGACGCTCTCCCGTCTTCGCCTCTCCCGCCCCGTGCACGACGGCTGAGGTCGGGTGATATTTTTTAGAGGGGAAGGAATGGAGAGGTATTAAATTGGCCCTCCCCTAAACCCACTTTCGTCAGTGTGGTTCTCTTCTCTCTCTCCGAATTTCGCCCTAGTCCCAACCTTCCTTCTTGTCTTTCATTCTACATTCCTCACTCCTCCTTTCATGCTATTATTGTCTTCAAAGCATTGTTTCACTGGAGCTTCCAAAGTTTCGTTTCCATTTTCAAAGAAAGCAAGTTTAACATCTGTTTTCCCTGGATTTATAGCTTACTTGCAGCGTATACTGTAGTTAACCTTGACTTACCGGAAATTAAAAAGAATTTCCTCCTTACTGAAGATATTATAATGATGATCGATTCAGCGTTAGAAATATTTTTCCTGCAGTGGAGGATATGTTCCAGTGGGATCCCGATCCCTACCTCAGTGTTATTTGAGCTTCTAACTCCATCCGTTGGTTCAAACTTTGCACAGTGGATCTATTGGCACCTTTCATTTATGGTAGGCTCGCACACGCGTCGGGTTTCTATTCACGTTTCCTCTATCCCTGGCCCATTTTCTCAGTTGGTTAGAGCTTCGTGCAAATAATGCGACGGTCGTGGGTTCGATCTACCATCGGCCAAACATTTTGTGCCAGCCTCAGTTGCGTCAACATGATGGTATCGTCCACGCCTGCTAATCTGAATATCGCTGGTTTGGGTACCTGGGTATAATTTCACTCAGGACATGGATGTGTATATGAATCAAAATGTTTAAAGGTATGAGATGAATGTGAAGACTGATGAAGCTCAATAATGATGCATTTACTTTATTTATTATTTCCCTTATAATCATAAGTTACCAACTTTCCCCTTTTTCACTGGCTAAAATGACCCCCTTTATCGGTTGCCTCCCCGAATAACCAATCATCCAGTATAGATTATGAATAAAAGTGCCGTAAAGTAATTAGATAAGGGTTTGGCGTGGTGGGTGGTGTTGAATGGCTACCAGCATTGGAAGCTGAGAACAAATAATGCTAATGAATGGAGTGTTTGAGATGTAATTTTTAAGCTGGAAGGAAAATTTTTATGGGTGGGGAAAAAAATTGTAAATGGCGAGTTACGGTAGAGTAAGGATAGTAGTAGCCCTAGTAAATACAATAGAGGTTGAATAGGTTAGGAATATAGGTAAGAATAGGTGAGATGAAAAGGGAAAGTATGGGAGGCGTTTCGATGTCGAAGGCTGTTGCAGAAGGACTCTCCAAGCCTCTGAATTTGTAAATGGTATTGCATAGAGTATTAAATGAATGTTCATCATAGATTAATAGTACCTGTCAAAAATAAGTAAATATAATGGATCGTTCTTAATCAATGATAAGTGTCTTCTTCAGTGCAGAAACTAATAAGCAAAGCAATTACAGTCCTCATCGTCATAATTGCGGACTCGTTATTCACATAATGAGTCTTCATTGGCTTCTTTTAGTCCATTTTTCTCCCCGAGCAATTTCTGTGCGTGACTGGGACGGCTTGCAAGGACTTGAGGAGTTAATTAAGTTTTTATTGATAAAATACATTGATTGAAGTGACTGTGGAATATTGTTTGTGTTTGTCAAAATATAGAGCTTATTCGGTGGATCTTGAGACAAGGAGGCAAGAGTAAACCTGTGGAAAAAAATCTGTTAGTAGAAGACCCTTATATCAACAACAGAGGTATTAGGGCTTTCAGTTGAAATGTAGAAAGTCGTTGCAGTGTTCGACTTCTCAATGTGTGCAAAAGGAATACTCGGGCAGCAAAAAAAGTTGTGAACCCTGAGATACAGCTTAATCCCTTAGGGAAAGAAATGCTTCCAAGTGTAGGTAAAATATGTTTTTGTGTGATTAAAATAATGTGTCTAGCTTTAAATGATATCGGACATTACTTAGCATAGTTTTAAAAATTACGACGCGCTTATCTGTCTATACTATCCGAGATATGGCATTTTTATGCCTTTGTACGGGAAGCGAAATTAGTAAGATCCATTTAGCCTTGGGAGCTGTAACTACGAGAAAAATATAAACTTTTTTATATTACTTGTAAATAGGAATTATACTTGAAACTAATTTAACTACTACTCGAGAAAGTGCTTATTGAAACCTTCAGCCGTCGAGTTTTTGCAAAGAAAATATTTAGTTTATTTCGATAGGAAATATTGTTTTCTTTAGCATGTCGACGTAAAAAGTAATGTAACTATAAACCAAAAGTCATGCAATGAAATTGGTGCCACCAAGCGTCATTGATGAGACCCTTGCTCGAAAAATCGAAGAGAATGAAATTTAGAAGTAAAATGATAAATGTCTGTAGTGTGTGTACTAACCTTGTTTTGTCTACGCCCAATGCTCCAGCATACTTATTATTTATCTCCTATCTAAAACGACTGCGAGCCATTATGCATCTTTTTCCATGATTTTCTTCTTCTTCTATAGTTTGAAAACGGCAGGCATCTGGATTAGAATCAGTTGTTGGGAATGGGATGGAATGCAATCTAGTCTTCCCTATGATGTATTCTTTTGCCCCTCTTGCTTTTACACGGGACTGATTATCAGAATTGGCTTTCGTTGGTGAAAATGGAAAATCTCTCGCTGCGAGTCAAACACTTCGACCCTTTGTAATACAAGCATCAGTTCCATCACGCTCGTTCACCTGTTTGGAACCCGTATTCTTTGCTTGTGATATCCCGGAGGGAGCCCTAAGGAAATAGAAGACTGTAAATGAGAAATGTGATACCCTGTTACAAAAAAATCCCAGCGAAAGAATTCTCGTCCATCGTTATTGAAATCAATACTGTGCGCCAGGCCTTAGGAAGATGGATTTGCGCACAAACTATGTAGCGATTTACGAGGGTTTACGTTAGATTTAAATTTTATATTATAAATATAAATTAGTATCCACGAGTGTGTAATCTATTCTTAACCTCTTACTTCCTCGTTTTTTCGTGAACTTCACTCCACCGAAACTTAATGTTTTCCTTTTTTCCGAATGTTATAACCATTTGAGTTAATCAAAACGTTCCTGAAAAGAGTCCGTATGCATAGCGTCAATGGAGTTGATTGAAATACACGTTTTCATTACTTGAAAACATTTAAGCTGCTTCCGAAAGCAAGTCGTCAAATATTTAAATCGCGTAAATATTCCTAATAAAATATTTCATTTGGCTGTTACTTTTTTTTATGCATGAACCGATACATGTATATTGAAAGGGTATCTAAAGTTAGGGTATTTTTTGCTCTTCTATAATGATAATAAGATTCTGAGTTAAATAGCTTTGCTATGGGACTTTCTCTCCCAATATATCTAAATTAAATTACAAATTATCGAAGCAAGCAATTAGTTTAATGCTATTAGAAATAAGTATTTCACGCTTTTTAATTAATTTAATACATCTAGTATTACTGATTTCTTTCCATCGTAATCAAGTATTCCATCAAGTATTAATTGCGTTGGACATTTTTTTCTTAAATTATCCTTCTATCATAGTAGCATGTCGTGTAAACATTCAACCAATAAAGTGTGGCAAAACTCTTTATTTCAACCCTACATAATTTACTTATCGTCATACGCATGACTCCTCTGCACCTCTTATAAATAATGATTTTGAATTGAGCAAGAAAATAATATGAGCTTATTTCCATCCACGCTCATGTTATTTTCTTTTGAGCAATGATGATTTTGAATTTTCCCACCCAATGATGATTTTGAATTGAGCAAGAAAATAACATGAGCGTGAATGGAAATAAGCTCATATTTTGCATGGAATGTAACTTGCTGCAGTAATAATTACCATTAAAATAAGAGCTGAAATGTCAGATGAAATAAAGTAAAACATCACTTAATTTTCTTCCTCCGTCTCGTTGCCTCTCCCCTTCGTGACCAGGGACAAAATATTTTTAGCTCTACATTTTTGTCATATTTATGAAGACACTGTCGAGGCCACCTACAACTTTCATTCTAATTCAAAGGAACGACTCTTCGTGTAACACCCGAGCTAATAATTAATCGGATGCTATAATTAAAATTCGTTCCCTCGGCGAAAAAAATACATGCTCTTCTCCAGAGGGTTTTTACGTAAAAGGGAATGCTTGACTGCTGAAATATCGACCCTTTCTTATATTTACACTTATTTTATTTGAAATGGCATACATTCATGTATGCTAACGGTGTAGTTGTAACTGTGAATGGACACGGCGTCATTTCTGAACGGGGGATCCTGTAGGGGTCTCTGCCCCTTCGAATGAAAGGAGGCGGGATGGCGAGAGGCGAGGAAGAGAGGCCGATCCCTCGTTGGATTTACGCTAGCATAATTAAAAAAGAAAAACCTTCTCGTGTTCTCCTCCACTCCAAATACAACATTAGCGCTTCGGTGCAGAGGGATGGAAAAAAGGGTTTGAATCAAGGAGCGTTTTAAAATTAAACTCTTCATGCGGGTCCGAAATTCATTTCGGCTTCTACCCTGGACCTCCTCCCCACCGCCCACATACACACATTCTCTCCCCGTCCACCACCTTTCCAATCTAGACCAGAACTCTCCTCATACCCTTCACCCCAAGGTGCTCCAGTGAAACCCTCCCCCTTGACGGGTTAGACACACCCAATCCCCATCCCTCCTCAAGCCCCGCCCTTTCACCCCTCTCATCGCACCATTTCCCTCGCATCTCATCCGGGCGTGAAAAAAAAGGAAGACAAGAGAGATATAGGGAGCGTGTTAACGCTTACGGGCAGTTCCCAGGGAGCAGCAGAAGGAGGAGTTGTCATTCCCTTGAGGAATACCCAACAGCAACAACAACAGCGTAGGCGAGGAAAAGAGTGCGGGGCCCTTGCGGGGGGGGGGAATAGGGAATGGAAGTAAGGCGTGAAGAAGGGCGCGAGGGGAAAGGTCGGGGGTGTAAATTCGTTAGTCGTAGTCGCGGAACAAGGAGAGGTTGTCGTGGAGGAAATAAAAAGAACGCCGGGGCAAATGGCTAGGTCGGTGGGAGGCTCGATGGCTAAGGCGTGGTTTTGGTGAATTTCAGGGTGTTGGTTCCATGGTGTTTTATTCAGTCATGTTCTTTTTCTCCGAGGCTCCCTGTTCCCTCATTATCCTAGCTTTGGGTTTATACCTTACATGGGAGACTCATGGTGTGGATAATGTACGCTCTGTGTATCTGTTTGGTGTATTCTAATTTTGAGACGCGGTGAGTTTTTCTCTCAACACATATTCTATATTTCCTTCGTTTTCTCGCAGTTCTGGGTTGTATTTGTGTTTGTGGCGTAATTCTGAACTTATTCCCGACGTATAAATCAATTTCATCAAAGAGCTACGCTTTCTTCGAAACATTAATAGAAACGAGGAGGAAGATAATACATCAATCATTTTCAGACAATACCTATCGATAGTTTAACCACCCTCCCTGTTCGGGGTGTAAAAAACGTGTTTTTAGGTCAACATTGACTTGTGGTGGTTAATGATGGTATTGGCATATGCTTGTCTTAAAGGTTTTGTTTATTCGTATTTAGATTACGACACGGACAGGACCCGGATGAAGTTAACCATATGGTATCTTTGCCAAAATGATACCTCTTTTCATTTTCATATTTGAGCTACGTCTTTAAGTAGTACATCATATTTTTATTGTTGTATATCCAACCGATTTAGGCAACAATAGGCCTCTGCCAAAATGCATCGCTCAATATGGTAATTTTCTCTATAAATGGTAGGTTGAATTGATGGGAAAGATAATTAGGGAGTGAAACATCTTTTTCATCTTACTCTAAAAAGTGTATCGTATTTTGAACAATTGTGTTTCGGAATGTATGCACGTATTTATTTTTTGACACGTATGTTAAATCTCTCTCTTATTAGTGGAAACACAAGAATTGTTATTCATGAGCGAAAGATATTTTAACTTTTAGTTGCTGAGCAATCTGATTTTTGTAATGGAAAGGCCAGAAGATGATCCTGCGATGAACAGGAGGTGAAAGGCAGGAACTCTCCAAACACCAGCAGTTGATATTCAACTCAATTAATATCAATGAAGATGTTAATGAAACGTACCTGTACACCTCCTCCTAACTGGAGTTCGTTCTGCCATATCTTCATACTGCTACTGACTTGGATGGTCTTTCTTGGTTTTAAGTATTGGATATCGTCTGTAATGGTTTTGAATACATTGGTGCTCGAATACTAATTGCATTTTTCGGCATTATTCAAAGAGCCAGCCAATATTAACTCACATGAACCAAGGCTCACATAACGACCTGTCTATAGCGGTCAACTTGGTTATTTTAGAAGCGGCGAGGAATTTAAAAAAATGGGATAGGAGGGTAAGAGACCAAATGCGTACGAGAAGTATGTGTGCTATGGAAGCAGGGATTGCTTGGGTCGCATAAAGGCCAAATACTCGCGCAGGGGTGCATTGGGGAAAAATGAGAAAGAGAAAAGTCAGAGGACAGTCCCTTCTAACCTTTGCTCGCCAGATCCCATTTACGACTGCCGGCCGCCTTTAGCTCCGATTTCGTCCGGCCATCTAGAGGCGTAAAAGTGGACCAACAGGTAGGCATTGGGAGGATGGTGGGGAATGAGAGGTGTTTTTATAAGACTCTCGGTGGGAGGAGAGCAAGAGGTGGTTGGATTTGGAGGGAGTCAGTTTCAAGACCAAAGACTCCCAAGGAAGGGATGGGAAGTGTGTGTAAAGGAGCTAAGCTAAGGGGGCAGAGCTGGTCTCAAAGTGGGGGGGCAGGATAGTTCAGCCGCTCACCCGCTAGAATGGGTCAGCGCATGTGGTCATTTAGTTAAGTCCACAATTGCATCCTCCGTCGCCCGTGGACAGGGGTCTGCAGAGCCAAGGGGGGAGCAAAGGGGTCGGTCCTTCGAGAGCGATGGAGATCTCCCGAACGTACCTCTCCAATGGCTCCCACGAGGATATTCGGTCGGCTAGAGGTATAAAAAATACCGGTTGCAGCTAAAGCGTGGATTTCATGCTTTGTGCGGAGTGGATGAGGAAGAAGTTAGTGAGGGTTCGATACGGGCCGCTCGCAGGTTGGCACATAGGGAAAAGGGAGATTTGAACTAGGAAATAAAAGGGCGACTTTCTGCAGTTTCCCGGGAAAACAAGTCGAAATCCCCGTGAAGTGCCCCGAGATTCGCGTATCCCAAGACCCAGTCATCGTTGTTTAGAATACAAGGATTTTCAGATACTCAGACCCAGAAAAATTAAAACGTTATTGCGATTTTGCTAGGCTTTTCCGTCTCAAAGGTTAAGTTATTAAAATGGAAGTGCAGTGCCCTTTTTCAAACTTTATCTCGTAAAATCCCGGTTATTTTCGAAATCAGTCTTCTCACATGTACCACCTGTTATATTTTAGGTTTGATATCAATGCAGTAATTATTACTGTTTTGTTTTGTGAAAACTTACAACCATGAAGGAAGCCTTTGAAATTGCCCAGTGTTTTCTTTTTGTGGCGCAAGTCAATGGTTTTTGCGTGGTAACCCTTTTTTTCAAGTTTGCTAGACTTTACTGAAAACGTTTCTCACAGAGCAGTTAGCATCTTCGACAACGATATTCTTTTTCATTATTATTTCAATCAATATGTGCCTTTTTCAATGTTTGCCGTTTGAGTTTACAATAGTCTTTAATTATCATTGGGTTTCTTCCTGATGAGTCCGGTTCATATGAGGATGGGGGAACGCTGCTTCCTAACTTCCTCCTCATGAGAGTTTCCCCTGAAAAGCGAATTTATTTCGCGTATCGTCCGCTTGCTGGTTCTGCAATGACTTTTCAGTCTAACTCTAATGCCCAAAGCCATTAAAAGGGGGTTTTAGGATCCTTAAATGCTCGAGTGCTCGTCTGGCCTTTGGAAGGAGTGAGAGCGATCCTCTGTTTGGATACGTGATAGATCGTTGTAAATTGTAAGTACAGGCTTGCCTATCGCACTTTCTCATTCTTGTTCACTGTTTATCTCCGCAAAGCCCTTAGCGTCATTCACTTTCCGCTGCTTTTGAAGGTGTGTCCACGCCTTAGGTCTGAACAAGCCTTATCTTCTTCCTGCCTTTCCATTTAAAAGTTTCAACACAATGAAACCTCAAGCCTCGCTTTAGCACTCAGAATAAACTTGAAACAATTCCAATGAAGGAAAAATGCTGGAGAAGGGTTTTGTGGTCGTAAGCTCAGTGGGACCGAATAGAATTGCCTGGATCAAACATTGGCACACTTTATTGGAAAAGTTCTAGATATTGCAGGGTTGATTTCCTTACAAAATAGAATTCCCTAATTTTTTTCTCGGAAATAGTTCTGCTCCCCACGCTCTACTCTTGAGCGTTCAAAAATTACGATTCCGACTTAAAATTACAGCGACATTATCGTTTCCACTCCCCCTACACCGTGAAAACTCCTGTATGGGCGAAAAGAGAGATACGAGTATTTTGCGAGCTGAAACGAGATCTTTGCTGCGAAATGCGATCCAAGCAAATCAGTTGAGACAAGTTGTCTCAACTTGTCTCAACTGATTTGCTTGCTTAAATCTTATAACTCTCTCTTCTCTCTCGCCTCTATAAATCTCAGCTTACTCTATACCGGTAGACAGTCTTGGAAGGTTACTCGGCTCCCACGCCCTGTTATAAAACACTAGAAGAACATGTTTTGAACGAAATGTAATGCTTCCTCCCGACAACCATGTGCAACTTTCTGTTTGGCACATGTTTTTTCATTAAAGCTCTACCGATCTAGCTGGGATCCATTTTTGAATGCGTAAAATAAATTTACGTGCAACTATATTCCGCTCTTATCCTCCTCATTCTCCGTACATACATAGTGCATAAATTGCTATCTCTTTGTTATATTCCAATTTCATCACTATACTTACTTAAGACTGAAATTGCATGTCTGTATAATTAACCTATATCTTTAGAAAACGGGCTGCAACTAATAATTAGTCAGGTGAAAACCCATCATTTTATAAGCATCCTTTTTTCATTTATTCACACATGCTTGTATTCTGACATCAGTTATGAGGCGAGAGAACAGGGAGAGAGACTAAAAAATATAAAATTATGGTATTATGAAGGTAGGAAAAATATACGAAGGATTAAGGTGACTCTATACCGGGGCTAAGAAGCTTGTTTCAGACGTTTCCCTCTAACCCAGTAACGGCTTTGTCGTGGTAGCTGGAGACTTACAACATTTGTCATCTGTAGATGAAGAGTCATTTGTTAATTTAAATTGAGTAACTTTATCAAGAAATGGTTGTGTTTTTTTATAAAAAAAATAGCAAAACTTTAGTATTTACCAAATATTTTGGTAATATTCAGGGGCACAATGCGTAGGCTAGATTCTGAAATAAGGATTTTCAGCCCACTTAAATCAAAGAATCGTCTTTCATGTATGCAAAAAATCAACAACCATCGATGCTGTTTTCGTATTAAGGCTATAGCGATGTTAACCGTTCAAGCCAGCATTGACAGCGGAGTAGACCTTTTCCATCCCCAACCAAAGATAGTCGTTCCCCACTCCATTTTTGTCAGCGCCGCATTCACAGTTTCCCGTTGGGTTTCTACCACCTCAGTAGGCGAACACAGGTGGCGACCTTTGAATTGAATCAGCTTGGAAGTATAGACTCACCTTAACATGGAATTGAATATTGGAGAAATGGATATGTGCCTGATGGAAACGCAAGAAAAGATCTCGTTAGCAGTGTGGGTAGAACTATACAAGGACCTATCATTAGTTTGTAAAAGAGGGCTATAATTAGGCTAGGGCGGCCATTACATCCAAGTATTACTTTTGCTACATTTAGTATGCTAACTCCCGTCCACATGGATTAAAATTATTTATGCATCCTCACTTTTCGTAAAATGTACTTAAACTGACGTTTTCCATGCATAATAAAATTTTAGGAATCAGATGTTATTTAATATTGAAGGATTTACTTTACCGTAACTACTTTGCCAGGGGGTAAAAGTTATATTAGGAAACTTATTGCTCTTAAATGCAGGCCTTGTTCAAACTCTCGCATATCCTCAGGTGAGTGAAACGTAAGAAGGGACATTTGACTCCACAGCACTTTTCCTGGGCGTGTTGAGGCGACACGGTTTTCATATTATTTTCTTTTTTATGCTTTAGGAAATAAACTCGCAATCTAGGAGTGATCTTGAGTGGTGGGGCAAAAATAAATTTCTCCTGGATATTAGACGTGGGCTATCCAATGGATTAAAGGGACGGGAGATTAAAAAGGGTGGCGGTATCCTTTTCTCTCTCCGACGTTGGTGCCTTCATATCTGAGCTCTTAAGAGGCGCACGTCTCGCCTTCCCGGAACCCTAAACCGAGCCGGCATCGCCTGAATCTCTCCCCCTTGGCATCCTTTTTAGAAAACCTGATGCTTTGAGTACAGGGAAGATGAGGAGCAGGGGAGGAGATGGCGAGAGGAAGAGCGGCGGGGGTGGGGGGAGAGAGTAATTCAGGGTTGGACCGAGTGCCAGGAAGTCAGGGAGGAGGGGGGGAGGAGGTTATGGAGGATGGGGGAGGTGAATGAATAAAATGGATGTGAAGAGGTGATTTATATTTATGGACCAATATCACACGAGAAAAGGAGCCGGGAGGGATGGGGAGGGGTCGTGTGTGAGATAGACCGCTAATCACCAGGGTCTTGAAAGCGTAAATGGATGCAACTATCTTCGCCGACTAAAAAAATGACTCCCGCTTCAAATAGCGAAAGCAATCGTCCCATTCAAGGTTTTCTCTGGATTCTTTTTCGTTGTTGGCACAGGCCAAATAGTGGGTTGTGGAAATAGAAGGAGTGCAACTTCATACGAGCTGTTAATACAGAGACTTAGTGTTTAATATTTTGACCTAAATTTTAAAAAATACCCATTTATATAAGAACTGGTTTTTTCTCGGCAGATTTCAAATGCTAGGTGTTATTATTCATACCGGATTAAGTAATTGGCTGCTGCCCAAGCAACAGCAGCCAACTATTTAAACCGGTGTGAATCCCGAGAACATCTAACATTAATACCCATTAATTGGAGTTTGGAACATAGCTACTCTCGAAAATGTATTAGCCAATATACATATGTTTGAGGGTAATTTACAATCTAGCATCCAGAACTGATTACATAGATGACTAGAGTCTCATTCTGTTGTAATTATTACTTCAATTCGATTATCAAGTAATCGTCATAATTAACGCCTGAGGAGAAGCCTCGATTCACAAGTGGGTTCATATTTTAGTGAATCTGAAGTGAAATTGCTTTCAGTGTATGAATTCCACTAACCGACGTACGATTTTCATTTGCAACTACGACACGGAACGTGGTACAAGATACCAAAATATAAATTACCGCGGTAGCAGAGCGGAAAAGATACATTAAACTTGAGGATACGAGTAAATGTTATGTTTCACATTCTGCCATAATTAGCATTGTCATTTATTAATTTAGATCCGCTCTCTTCGTACTAATCCCAGAGGCAACGACTTGAGGATCAAATACGGATTCTAAAAACCATGGATTCTTACATTGCTTATTTCTATTACTCGAGTGTTTGCATTTTCTTTCTACAGATCCAGTACGTCCTGTGTTATCTGCAGCTTTTCTATTCCTGTTGTTGTTCTTTTTCTTACTTTTAGTTTTGATGCTGTGAATTCGCGTCTTCCTTCAATTCTTTTTCAATTTATTTTATCCCTTCAATTTTATAAATGTTTCTTTCAATATTTACTCCTGCATATGTTTTTTTAATTTATCTATTTATTGGACTTATGTCGGCATTTCATCAAGAAAATACTGTGCTCACTATCCATATCTGCACCAGAGTTGCTCTTGCAGGATTTCACTTGATTTAAAAATAGTTTTCACCAGAATATAATCAATTTGAAATCTTATTTTGTCTCCTGGGTTTTTTGCTGGTGATTTTCATGTTCTTACAGCCAGTAATCCTATCTTGGAAGCAAGGAAGCTCTTCTTGAACGATAACTGCAGCAGAACAAATAAGATTTTGCAAGCAATGGAAATGCGGTGTTAGCGAAGGATGTTGAAGATCAAAAGGATCAAATATCACCAATGAGTTATTCATACGAAGAGCTGGGGAGAAAAGTTATTCAATGAAGACAAGGTACAATTTAATTACATGCAATCGGAGGCATAGCAGCTTATTGAGCAGTACTAGACGGAAAATTAAAGAAAATAATCATCAAGAAAGACCAAGGGTGGAATGCATGAAAAAAATTATCTGGAGCTATTTTTGGAGCGAAAATGTAGTGCCATATCAGTTATCCGATAGGAGAGTGGACTTTGTGAAAGACAATTTTGGGATTTATGACTGCTGATGATGATTGTGGGTTTCAGAAGCTTCATCTATAGCCTATCGTAAGACTCGGTAAATGAAACAAACGTCCGCTGTAACTGTGAATCATTCGCCTGACGTTGCCATGGTCGCTTTTGATGCAATGTAAGCGTTTGGTGTCTAGTGAGGAGCGTAAAAATGTAAGTCGGTAGGAGATGATAGGAAGGTGGAGCTATGGAAGGCGATAATGAAAAGGGGAGGCGTAGGAGCCAGAGAGCGGGAAGAAGAAGATAGCGATGATGGATACTTGAGCGAGCTTTCAAGGGTCTAGGGGGGAGGGTGGTGGAGTGTTATGATGGAGTAGCTGGTCAGACGTGAGCATAAGTGGAGGCGAAGGAAGGTTTTGAGAGGTCTGGTGCTGGGTGGTAATATCGCCAGTAGTAGGCGATGAAGATAATTAGAGGCGATAAGGGAGTTGAGTGGGTTTCCTCATAGGGTTACCAAACACCGACGTGAAAAACCGGGGCTAAGGATGATGATGGTAGGGGCCCATCTATCGGGCAGGGCCAAGGTGGTGGAGAAGCGGAGTTAATTTGGAGGAGGGTGATCAGAGCAAGTTGCAGACGTTCCCTTAACGGAGACGGGCGCTGCCGCTGTGCTGCGAGGGCCTTTTCGTTGAAGGAGGCAGGCTAAGAGGGGGGAGTGATATGAGCCCATGCGAAGCCACCGATCAAAGCGGAGAGCAAACAAGGGTGGTTTGACTATTCATGCGAACCGCTCCCCCTAAATGCATGCCACATGCAGTCCAACGTTTGCTTAAGGCTGCGGAAAGCAGATAGTCATCCCAATTAGGGCTGCATTTAAGCATAACATGTACGTTAAGTACATTTCACTCTCCAAAGTGGCTTTCCCGTCTGGAAGGACAAAACAGTGCAATATTCAATCATCTTCTTGAATGTCAGGTATATGTAAAGTTTCAATCTTTACCGCTAGCAAAATTGAAATAAATATTATTTTAAAATATGATGCATTGAATGGTTCCAAAATTTGGTGTCTGAGGAAAGGTAACCCGGTAGAGATTAGAGGCTTCGGATTCGCAAGTTAAAGTGATGACTGAATGGGATACCTGAGCGGAAAAGAAGCAAATCTAAGACGTTTGACATCAGGTAGGGAAAGGGAGGGATACGGTAGTGGAAACATGAAGAGGTAAAATAGGTAAGCGGGATGAAAAACGCATTTAGAGGTAACGTGATGATGAAGACTATGGCGGAAGGAATATTGAGTATTGACGGAGTGAAAAATAGGAATGTGGATGTTTTTGAAGATATGGGAAAGAAGTTCCGGAAAAGGAGATAATGTTGGGATAAACCGTGATGGAACAGAACAATCTGCATATACTCGCTACAGAAAGTTTACACTAATTAACCTTTAATGATTTTACACTGACTTAATCTACCTGGCGATCTGGAGGTATACCTGCTAATATTTGACAGAATTCCTGTTACGGTAATATTATTGCCATCATTAATATGCTTATAACTTTCCAGATTCATGATTCATTTCTAGAGACATGGTTATCATTTTTCTAGTTTCTCTTAACAAATGAGACCAGGTATCGTATCTTCGGCTTGTTGAGTGGGTGGGGGAGAGGGAAATATTATCGTTTTAATGCGTCCCAAGGATCCCAGAACGCCTAGGGGACGTTTTAGTGCGTCTTTGTATTCGGACCGATCTGACACAAGTCGACCGCTTCGGCGAGGCTCCAAGGAGGGAGGGAATGGGAATAGACGCTTGGAGTTCCTGCGAGTGCACTTCACGGCGCGAGGTGAAGGGTGAGTGGGATGCCAAGCATGCTTAGGATGCCTCTCCTCTTTCATCCGATAAAAAGGAGATCGGAATCCGGAAGAAAATATATCGCTTGTATTATCCACGAGGATGACGGCTTGAAGGGGTTAGCGGCGGAGAGGAAGATGGGAGGATGTGACTTGGGAAGAACGACGTAGGGTGTTCTTCGACGAGTGTGCTATCGAAAGGCAAGCGGAGGAGTGAGACAGGGATAAAGAGGACTTGTTGAGGGAGAGATGAGCATGAGGCCTTCGACGCGGTGAGTGAAAGGAGGGAAAGAATTGGTGGAAAAAGTGTGTAAACAGATCAAATTGACTCGAGAAGTACCTAATCGTGAAAGGCATCATAGTCAATAGTGTGCAATACTTGGGCGAATTTGACGCAGCTCCCTCCAGGGAATTCTCCAGCGCTCTCTTCATCATGTCATATATGTTTGCTTGCCTCTATTCCATTACCCGTTTCAAATATCGGAACGTGGATCATCCTCTCAAGCGATCCTTTCTCAATTTTCTCTCAATTTTTTTCCTTTGATATCTTACGATCCACAAATGTACCCTACCAGCTTATTTCTTTTTGTTTTTTAGTTAACTCTGTTTGCTTATTTCTTCATTCACTCTTCGGTAGCTAATGCAGGTGCTCTTGCGATACCTGCAGCTTATAGAGTAGCGGAGAAGAGAAAGGAACTTAAGATGAAATAAAGGGAGGTACGAATTATGCCATGCTAATGAATGAAATAATGTGTATGAATAGACATTTTACGATAAAATACAGTGCTGAGAATGGTTTATAAATCTTTCTATAGTTTATGAATCAGGTACAGTATTTTCAAAAGCAGTATACGACTCCATTGAAATGCAGAAAAATATCAGTTCTCGGAAGTAAGTTATCTTGGTTTAGGACTTCTGTTTGTTTATTCATCTGACTATTTTTTCCCACCTCAATTTTCACAAACTTTCAACATTACCAGCGCAGCATAGAATAAATCTAATCAATCAGTGGCGTGGATTTTTTAATTACTTTCTTTTATTAGTTTTATGCTCTGAAATTTCTAAGCCCAATACAGTGAAATATAGATTCAGTGTCGAGCAGCCAGCCGGTTTCCCTGTACATCCAACTGATCACTTCTTAAGTTCCTTCACCAAGTAAATCTCATAATTTAGCTAGGGATGTGCTCTGCCATCAGTTATGTTTGAATAATTAGTCAAGGTCCAACAATATGGTCTTTCCAGTTAACGAAGAAATCGATTACCTGACAATCCAAAGTTAAAAATGTGTGCTAAATATTATATTTTAATGCTTTTTATAATATTAATCCTCTACATCCCTCACGCATGAATTTTCTTATGAATTTCCCTTACGTATGAATAATTTATTTACCTCCTAAAACATTTAAACAGTTGAAGACTAGATATAGCATTTTATCGGAACAATTGGCTAGCAATGGGCCATATTAGTTTTCAATTCAGGCGTCATATACACTGTTTTTCCCTGAGATTACATTAGTTCATATCCACTTATTCACACACATACTTGAGATTTAACACAGGTTTAGGGAGATTAACCTTTACGCGAGATATGATTCAAATCAAGTAAATTTTCTATTCATGCAATATCTTTGTGCTCATAAGTCGTCACGAATCTATTTTCAATTCTCCTGCCATTGTAAATGACAAAGCATGAGCTTTTGGTTCGACTTACAATTAGTACGATTTCAAGTAGTCAAAGTCGTTTCATTCAATTGAAACTGCCGATGTATTCAGTAAGTCAAGACTTTTTCGGCATGTTTCGGATAGTATTGGAAAGAAAATATTTCATGAAAATAATGATAAATGAAGCAAAATAGGTGACACGATTTGGTTTTATATTTTATGTAATATCAGAATTGGGAAAGGCAAGCTGGATCCATAATAACTGCGTTTTCTGTGTAACATCACTATTTAGTACATCATTATGGACAGTATAGCCAAATGATGAAATGATTAACCAAATGACATGTTTAATAGAAACCATTGAACATGTAATCAACCTATTGCTTACCTACCCTCTAAAAATTGAGTTTTGTGAAAATAGTTGGAATGATTCCTATTTTCATTTATTCGAGAAATAAAGAATAATTCAACTCTGATTTCAAACCACTTTTCATCAAAACTTTGATTTCGTCGTAAATCCACATTTTTTTTCAAATATAATTACGATTCATAGCAGTGCTTATCACAAAACTGCCATTAAAATGAAACCGCAGAACCGGAACAATAGGCATCAAAAGACTTTGTTTGTTTTACCTCGTATTTGATATAGGCTCATTTTCCACCGTTCCATGATCGCTCAGGCCATCCATTTTTACGTTTATGGAAACGATATTGAATGTCATTCCATCAAATCAATACAAAGACCTTGCGATAATATATTATGAACACGTAAACATACACTCGTTTCTAATGAAATAATAAGCTTTTCCATGACAAAGAGTGTATGTCATAATATCGTCTGTGCAACTCAGTGGGATAATAACAAAAAAATCTAGCGATAATTACGGGGTTTGCAATCGTAACTCAAGCACCTGGAGGCCTGTAGGAATAAAAAATCATACTTGGTATGAACAAGAGTTCACAAATGCAGGGAATATTCCATACTCTAGGGTGTTTGGCTGAGTAACAAGGGTAGGTGTTGGGTTGCATTGCCCAAACATGCACTAACGAAGATAAGGAAAAAGTTTAGGGGGACTCAGGACGAAGAAATCAAGAAAAAATGTTTAAACTTTCCAAATCACACAAATGACTAGGCATGCATTCAGGCGCACTACGTACGCAATCAGAAGTTGGCTTGGTGGTGTTGTTGGCTACGATGCCTGACCGGCATTTGGGAGATTCGGGTTCGAATTTTAGTCAAGTCAATCGAGTTATTACGGTGAATTTCATCTCATTGAATTGCTTTCATCCAATTGTGCTTTAATACATAATGCGGCGTTGTACCGTTCCTACTAAGATTAGGTATGAAATGACAATCAAGTAAGTGTTACAAATGGTAGGGAAAAGGGGAATGAATATTGGTGGCAGAGATTCGTAAAATATAGAGAAAGCGGATGGAATTCGATTGTAGTTGGAACGGAATGTTGAGAAAGGTGATAGAGGAGTGAAATGCAGGGAGCGGAAGAAGAAGAGTAAGCCTTCCGATCGCGTGAGAGGGTAGAAATTATGAGGAGCTCCATGGCAGGAAAATGGTTATGTGTAGGAACATCCAGAGCTCACTATGAAATTAAGAAGTTTTCGTGGACCCTGTTCATAAAACCTACCAACCAGTTCGTAGCAACATTAATTTTAATGTGACACTGTGTAGTACATATTGGTGATAACTCATCCCCTGCGCAGGGGGAGTGTGCGGGGAGGCGCTACACACCCTTGAGGTGGCTTCCAGAGTATTTCGTAGATGTAGAATGCCGAAATAAGATAATATTGGAAGTAATAAATTCTTTAGGGTGCCAAACTGTTTGTAATTCTGAGTCAAGTATGGAGTTACAGAGGTGAATGGAGTAAATCCCTAGGGACCGGGCTTGAATTTCGGTAGTGACGGAGATTTTTCTAGAGGATTCTCGATACCCATTTTAGTGCTGAGTGGAAAGCACTGCAAGTGAGGCAATCCATCCGACGGATTGGAATGGAATCTTGGGCGCCAAATTTTGAGGGAAGGTTAATGTCAACACTCAGTTTCTCTCCACCCTTTCTCCATCATCAAAATATTCGTTCCTTCTTTTTTTCCTTCCATCCTACCCACTGAAATAAAGACCTCAGTTGGCAATAGCCTCCTTAGATAGCTACGACCTGCTCTAAGGAAAAGATAAACGATTTGGTTCGAGAGAGAGAGATAGATATGCAAGGGTTAAGGGTCAGGAACATCCGACAAGGGGCCTCCTTGAGGGGGATTGAATCGATGAGTTTGGTGGGGGTGTGCGTGTGTGAGTCCCCTTCTATCGCATTATCCTGTAAATTGGCCCGCGTAAGAGGAGTGTGGGTGGAATGGGTTTCCAGGAGGGTGGGCCTACGCTTGAGGGTGAGTCGTCGTTCCTGTGTGTTCATATGCCCTTCTCTCCCTTTGACGAAGATGGGGTGGGTATGCGCTGAGGGCGCTCCGTTTGGCCCCAAAGGGAATGATGATAGGGTAGTGAAGGGTAGTGAATTTAGGGGGACCTATGTTAAAGGATGAGGCCTTGTTAGCTAGGGTGTGAATAGCGTTGCCTCAAACTGTCCCCACGAGGTCGCGAGTTCGAATTATGGCCAATGTGCAGGTGTTGGAATTTCCTTGGTTGCGTTAAAAGAAAACAAAATGGGATGACTTGATATCGACGCTTTGAAATTATAACAAATTAACGAACGAGATTTACATTAATAGGTAAGAACGATCAAGTTTAGGTTGGAAAAATGATCGAGAAATGGAAATGGAAATTAGCACTATAGATCGAAAAATGATCCTTAAATAGTGCTAACAGGCAAGAACTTAAGTGCATAAAGTATACGACTGGAATTTAAAACCATCCTTCGCTAATGGAGGAAGGCAAAAAGTGTTTTCCTGCAATGAGGACCCAAGCATTTAAAGATTAGGTAAATTAATAAAAAAGTGTTGAAAATGAGTCCCAATTTCGGTTGATATGCTTTTCACTTAAATTTCACCTTCTCTAGTGCCAGGAAACTACCTGTAGCAAAATATACCGAATGAAAATGCCATTTGAGATTAGTCTCTGATTCCAGAGCTCAGGTGGAAACATTGGAATTTTTGTTTTGGTTAGACCATCATTTCGAAGACTTTATTTCTGTGATTCTTATCAAATTGTATTTCAGTTGCACTTTACCACCTCTTCAGTCTCTCATGCCAGATTTTGGCCCACAAACCTATAACTCGGTCTTTTTCGGAGAACCTAGTTTTACCTCTTAACTATATTTATTTGAATGAAATTACATCGTATCACGCATTCTAATGTTATCGTTGACTGCATTGTACAATTTTATGCGGAAGGAAGTATGCCATCGCTTTGAAAATATTGCCATCTCTGTGCGAGTGATCGATCCAGCGACGACCGTATTAGTTATTTACCTCCGGAACAATCAAAAGTGCCTTTACGCTCGTCCAGGCTTCACAAAATCGAAATAAATCGAAGATCAGATTTTTACGTAGTGAAAAATGATCCACTTGGGCTCATCATAATGGGTAGTTTTATCTTTTATGGCGCATGAATCGCTTGTGCCTTTGTTTTTTGATGAAGTATAATCGAGGGTGCGTAATTTTTACTGTTCACCATAAATGGGGCGTACGCTACTATTTGGAAAATGCATTTATGTATTTGAAATTCGATTTATGTCCACCCATTCATCATTTTCCAGCATCATATTTGAATAGTATGATACCATCTTCTGGATGATTGTCTAATAAAGGAGATTTTTTCGTTAAAAGCTAGCATCAAGATTCTCTATTAACTTTTACCACTTTCATTAATGACATAAGCCATTGTTATGAGAGCAGCGGGAAAAATAACATTGATACGATTTTCATTTATGTTTCTTCTATCCGGCATATTTAAATACATTTCATTTAAACTTCGTCAGTTTATTTGCTTGTGCTTGAACGTGGGCAAAAAAAATTAGTAGTTAATACTCTCCTCTATACATAATGATTTTTCCTTAGGTGCTGGAATTTTTTTGACTAAGACGTGTGATTTGGACCGAGATTTTTTCCCACTGCAAAAATATTGCGATTCAGTTATATTGCTTGCCAGTGGAAAGTCAAATTGGACTATTACACAGCTTAGAGAAAAAATAGACGCCAACTATTGATGCATTACAGGTTATTAGCTGTCCAACTTTGTCAACTTTTGTATTTGTGATCATTTTTGAAACATAACTTTATATTTAGTTTATGATACTTTTTTACTGTTCGATTCCATAAATATCATTCGTGAACATATTTCAAGCTCCAGTACGACGGCTGTTAACAACAAACATAAGAATGATCAGGATACTCACTCAATTTCGAGGCATTTTCTTCATAAAAGTGCCACTCTTAATATTATATTGACATTGGAAGTACAATAAAGCTTATAAATAAAAATATACATTGCAGGAACTTGCTACTGAGAGGTTTTTGTTTTTACGATCACATGAAGGATATTCTTCCCAGAAGATTACGTATATATAAGGACGTTTTTGTTCGCTGTTTCTCTCGGAAGAGCAGGAGAAGACACCCTCTTAACGCTTCTTGGCCACGACTTACACCTCCCCAGACAACCGTTGCCATTCCCACCTACTTGGAAAATTTCCACTGGGGAAGAGGGGACAACGTGGACAATAAATGCTGCTAAGCGAAACGGTCTCGCTGCGGCCTTATTTCTCCTTGTTAGGTCTCGGTGTCTATTAACAGTTCGAAAAGCAGAAAAAGGTATGTGGTTGCTATGGCTATGAAGTCAAAGTGGTACTAGAGCGTGCTTAAGTCTTCAGCATTAATCCCATGGCTCTTGAAATAAAGAGCAGGAGATATGATCTTACGAATTTTTCCCCTCTAATTTTTCCTAATTTTTTGCTCTACAACTGCGTGCTTTTGTTCTCACGAGTGGAAACCATCCAAAATGTTTGAAGCTAAATGCTTGTGGATACAGATTCCCTAGAAATTCATACAAGTTATTATCGTGAAAGAAACGTGTTGATTCTTAGTATATTCCGCATGATCCGCTACATTTTCTGCGTTTGGTACAAACTATTAGGGAATTGCGCGGAAATCGATAAATTCTATCACCATAAAGTAGGTATATAATTACTTAATACTTAGAAATAACGTTACAACTGCTGCAGCCAATCTAAGATAATAATTGAAGCCATCCATATTCTTTAGCGTTGCATGTCTCGTTAAAATTGCATATTGCTGAAAGTGCTCCACTATTTAATTTTAAATAATATTGTTTATCTTCAAAACATGCGCCGAATATTCCACAGTTAAAAGGTCATTGCTTTATAAAAATTCCCTGAGGTATAACTTCATCCCTGACTCTTTTATCAATAATCTTTCTAACATTAGATCTCATAGAGAGACTTGCTTCTCTTTCCATGTGAGCATGCTGAAATTTGTGCATTCTGAATTTTGAAATCATGAAATTTGAATACTTTAAATGAAAGAATAGATTATCTATGACGTTTGGATACTCGCAATGAATTTATAAAATATCATATTCATAACAAATTAATATCCATCCCCATAACTTATTATTTATTACGATTGAAAGTTACGAGCATTTAAAAATTTTCACTTTTTGCAATAAGAAAACTCCGTTTTCGGAGCTGGCTCTCTAATTTAATCAGACATAATTTCGAGGAAACTATATGTTTCTACAACTAGTGTGCTACATTTTTCCTGGTTCTCATATTGTCGTGTCTGAAAATAAATCACTCAAAACTCTCGCATGATTTAGTGTTTCGATATCGGCCTTCGGATCAGTGTTTTAGCATTTCCGATTTACCTATTTCACGAAATAAGGTCCTTGCCCTCTCTAAAAATTCATTGCTGCCTTATGTAACGGTAAACTCATACGGAGGGTTTGGCATTAGACGATTACTTCGATGCATTTAATTAACGGGTTGCAGCAATTAGTGCGTGAAGAAATGTGAAAAGGAGTGGAGAATAAAAATTTGACCAAGGGAGGCTGAGGTGAAGTTAGCCGAGGGTACGGGTTAAGCTAACCAATCTTCCCATACCCCTTCCTAACCCGTGTCATTGAATCCACTATCGCACGTCCATGTAGCCTTTTCCCTCTGCCCCTGGTATCTAACGGCTTTCCCCTCTCTCCTCCTCATCATTCCCCTCCTGCTCCTTATAATCCGCTCGGAGGAAACCAGCTGACGAGGTATTTGGGTTAACTGAATGCGATTTGGGTCGCAGCTCCTCCCCCTCCCCTCCAACCCTCATTCTCTTTCCCTTCCCTCACCCTCCCTCCCCGTTTACCCTGTTCGTGTACCCCACCCTTCCCTCAATCTTTCCCTATGCTGCCCTCCCACGCTTCCTTCGGAGTAAATGAATGTTCAGAATTGCGACGTACACAAAAGAGCGTGTTCCCGAATCAATTACTAAGTCTCCGCCTCCTACCATTGTCGTCTCTTTGCCTCCCACCTCCTTCTCCTCCTCCTACACGCTCTTCCTCCTCCGCATTCCCTACTCCTGTACCAGGGCTTCCTCCTCACGTTGCCGTCTTCACCTCCGTCTCAGGAGCCGATAAACCCTTTAAAACACGCCGAACGTCGTCATTATAACGTTAGCACGTTTTATTGCCACCCATATTTTTGCTGTGCCTTTTTTATTCTCTTGGCTTGGGAAAACGATTACAAATTCTCGTCACAGGAGAATCTTCGTGTCGCTTGATGATGTTGGGCTCGGGGCGGTGAGTGTCGATTTTGCTCTTCCGCGAGTAAGGTCCTCATGCTTCTCTCACTCTTCCCCTGCTTTTTTCCTTGTCTCACTCTAGCGTTAAAATGTATTAACTATCTATCCCTCAGGAGACCGTGAAGACTGTCGCTCTGAAGTTGATTTTTTTCTTCCCATCATATTCTCGGTTGGTAATTTTCAGGCGACGTTTAAAAGCCTTAAGCTTTTCTCCCATCAAAAGGTTCAAAAGCTGTTTCGATTATATTTTTCCACGGGTATTGAAAGGTGTCTCATTGTTATTCGGGTGATGGAGGTAAACGGATTTTCTTTTGTAGATGCTGTATGAATATTTTTGCGCTTTAATTGCGGAAGTGGGAGAGCTGCTCTTTTGTGAGCGCACCCTTTGGCCTTGATGTTTGCCTCAAATGGTAGAACGCGTGAAGAAAAAGATTAAACGACTCCTCTTATCGCGGATTACACAATTACCGTGCAAATGGCAGAAGGCCGTTGTTTTCTCCGCCATAATTATATTGCCGTAATTATTTGAAGTGCATCGATGAAAACAGTCAAGGCTACAATTTAGTTAATGGATAATTAGCTCTCAAATATGATTACACAAAAGAAAAAGCAGAGCTATTAGGGTAAAAATCAATCAATCAGAGACTTAAGGACGGAAAGAAAAAAACATTTTCATTGTTTCATATGTCTTAAAGACTTTTATAGATAATTGATTTGGATATGAATATCATACAGCGTGTTCAAGATCGAATTTATCTATTTAACAGTCACATTTTATGCACACATCAGCTAAAAAATTTAGTATTTGTCGTATATTTCTGAACGAACACATGAATATAAATATGTAAATATATATTCGCTGTTTACGTCCTAGATTTGCAATGATAGTATAAACATGGAGTGTTATGCGTTGAAATAATGGTTGCTCTGTTTATAAAAGGCAATGGTGGTTTTTCTCTTTAGGCTTGCATTTCACCGTCAGTAAACTTTCTTGTAGAGATAGAAGTCGAGACTGGGAAGCCAACTGCTGCTGCAAATTTTAATAAAAAATTACAAATTAGTCTAGTCTCTGTCTTAAATAAATTCTAGGAATCGGAGTTGAACAGTATGTAGTGATTTTGCAGCACAGGTAATGTGTTATCTTTGTTACTTTAAAGTCGTTTATCTCTAGCGAGATTTTCTTCCAAGATTTTACGGCTTTAAATTACTCCATTTTTGAAACATCCGCGGATTTGCGACATCGTTTGCAACCTTTGCTCCACGCCCCACTTCGGCCATAAATTCCGTGACTCTCAATTCTCGAGAAAACGTTTGACTTCCTATCTTTCCCCCCTAATTCCACCGCACAAACTCCCATATCCCTTTACCGCGTGTCTCCTTCAGCCTAGGGGCTAGCTGCGTCCTTCAGTTCCCTTCTCTTCATCCGAACGCGACATATCTAGTCGGTATATTGATACCCTCCCCGCCCCCGACCTTCCCCGGCCTTAGCCGTCTTCTTCCTATTTATCCTCACCCTTCCCAGATCTCGCTGTCATAGGGCTGTACTTAGTTGCGATGCTTTGACTGCGATATGCTGGAGATAATTCAATGAGATATTTATTGCTCGTGCTTTGTAATATTTCATAATACAGAGAAATGCAACAAGAGTGTAATGCGACGCTTTGCAGTATGCTAACCAATGAATTCTATTTTCATGTCTTTAACTCTGTGGAAATTCATGGCTGTGAAATAGCAAAAACATTGCACATTTCCAACTTTCGATTAATTTTGGTGAAAACTAATTTTAACGCTTCGACATTATCTTCAAGAACACCGTACGATGGACATCATCTTCAGGCACGGCGTACTTGAGGACGATGCCCATGCTTTCGAAACTAATTGGTACCTGTATAAATCATTTGGTGGAAATTCATAATGTTAATATTATGCTATAATTCAGTTATCATATAGATATATATATATAAACTATGCCAGTTTATTTAAATTATCGCGTGTGTGATTTTCCACGAACTCATATATGTATATATATATATATATATATATATATATATATATATATAATAAAAACACTTGACAGGGGGTGGGGAAAGAAAAGTAAAAAGAGAGAGAGGACTTACTGGACGTTTCGGGCATGTAGGCCCTTCTTCAGCTGTAGAAAATTGAGAAGATTGACTTCTCAATTTTCTACAGCTGAAGAAGGGCCTACATGCCCGAAACGTCCAGTAAGTCCTCTCTCTCTTTTTACTTTTCTTTCCCCACCCCCTGTCAAGTGTTTTTATTATATTGTGGCCTATTGGCGAAATTTTCGTTACGTGTATATATATATATATATATATATATATATATATATATATATATATATATATATATATATATATATATATATATATATATATATATAATTAATAATCAATCGTGTATGGTGCGATATATGCGATGTGTTGCGATATGTATTGAGTAACTGAATGCAAAATTTATGTCGCAATGCAGCGTTGAAAGTTGAGCATAACACACCTCTAGGAGCGTCCTTTAGTGCCCTATATTGACCCTTATGCAGCGTATCTAGCCAACTAATCATGGCCCTCCTTGTCCTCGACCGTCGGCGGTCTTTCCTTCCTTCTTCCTACTCCGCGTCATCCTTCTTAGACCTCACTCTCCCTTCACGCATACGTCTCCTTCCTCCCGCACCAGCCTCCCCACAAGCGTCATGCAGGGTTTGCTCGGGCACCATCCACCGCCCGCTCCAGTGCGCCCTCCAACGCTGCCAACCTTCCAAACTCTCCCACGCCTACCCGCTCCACCGCCGGGACCCTTTCCCATTCCTCCGCGCAACCTCTCGCCCTCGTGCCCCCATGCCCCTCCAGTTTCTCTGTTCCCCCACTCCGCATACCCTCGTCCACCTCCTGCAGAACCCTTCTTCTCCTCACGCCCGAACTTTTCGAATTAGCCTGGGCAGGAATGCGAGTTTAATTCCCGCATTCATTTCCCTTTGGAATGGCAGACGCAAGAAAGCTGCCGTCGCAAGGGAGGTGTCGGTTTGGGCGGGAGAAGCGGGTTTGGGAGGGGGTAGGCTGCTGTAGGGCGGCGAAAGGAGGTGTGAAGGGGCAGGATGGAGGATGGAATTGAACATGAGGGAGAGAAAGAAGGGTATGAGACGAAGAAGAAAAGTAGACGAGAGACAAGGGGGAGAAAGATATATAAGGGGTCGGAAAAAGAGTGTAGAGGTTGAGGGGCTTTACCCGTTGAAGGGGTGAAAAATTCGAATCAGTGGTTGGACATTTAACGGTTTTAAAACATGCTTTGCTGAGTTTGAGGTTTTTACGCATGTGTGGTACGAGAATTATAGCCAATGCTACATTTAGGTGATTTAAAAAAAGACGTTGCGATTGTGCTCATTGCCAGAATTTCAATGTATATAATCTAATCAATCAATTACCAGGGAATTAAAAAAAATTCCTATATAGATTTTCTGCTATGGTAATCAAACTTTATAAAATTTAGTCCTAAATTTTGTATTTAATAAAGTTTAGTGCTTCCGAAATAATAATCAAGAACTTTCAAATTATGTAGCTCAGCACGGAAGGCTACATTTCCATTTTTTCTCAAATCCTTGCGACACGATAAAAAATACATTGGTTTGCTTAAAATACCTCAATTACTAACTCAATGGTTACCTTAAACTACCTCAATTGAAACTATCTATGGGATACTTGGATCTAAACGTTAATTCAGTGGTCAGGCAATGGAAACAATGCAGTCTGACGTTTTGGAATAAAATATGTAATAGTTGACACGGCGTTTCGCATTATCACATCTGCAAACTCAAATAAAATTTTGGTAGAAAACGGCAGTGGAAGATGGTATAGCTTCTCAAATTATTTTTTGGCTTGGGATCGCAGGGCTTACTTGATTGCGTCCACATTTATTGAGTCACACTCGCTCCCATCCATTGACCCACCCAAGATCGAGAATGCGATGAAATTCATAAATCCACTCCAGACTTTATGATTTCAGTGAGGAAGGAATCAATTCAAATATTTCAGAATATGCTTCAGATTTCTCACTTTCCATAAGATGGTTTGAGCGAGATAGTTCCCTAGTCATAATGGAGACCATATTCAAATTTTTATTTTTTTATTTCACTGTCAGTAAGATGCATGAAACAAATATTGTAGTATTAATGGTGCAAAGATATAGCTATATTATATAGTTATATATATTAATTTAATAAAAAAGCTGCATAATTCTCTAGCTTGACTCATTTTTTCACTCCGTACGGCTGAAAAACAGCAGGTTTTTTGCGATTCTGTAAACATTACTGCGGAGAGTAAAAGATTAATTTTTATAAATAGTTGAAAAAACATGCAGACTATACTTCGTTAGTTTTTTGACGAAATCTAGGTGTTAGAAGTTCCTATTTTTTTTAAATATTCTCCCTCTGGAGCGCACAGCCGAAATATATCCCATGTAAAACAACTTATATTTTTAAGCAAATTGCTTGAAAAGTAGTTCGGCAAGGAGTTAGTATTTAGATATCATTGGAAAGATGAGAGTTTTTTCTTTAAAATAAGGCCAAATTCATCAAATTCTAGGTGACGTGATTTTTCGCTGAAACTACCCAAGTTCTGCGGACGGGCAATGAATACAGGTAGAAAAAGTTTCTTGCTCTCTGCTGTGAAATAAATGATTGATTTAATACATGCTCGGATATTTAATGATTTTGAAGCACTGATGGCTGAAATAAATAAATTCTTCATCCAACCTCTCTCATTAGGTTTTTATTTCCAATTGAAAGCTGGGAGATTCATGGTAATATCAAAAGCTTAAAAATGTAGCTATACCTAAAGGCAATTCATCCGTATTCAACTGCAAACCTCTTATTTTTGGTTCCCGCTCGCTTCCAACATATTTTCAACGTGGGGGAAGCGATGATTTCCTCAGTTATATGTGTACTAGAGTCATTCAACGCACCAGCACTAAAATGTGGCCATTTGATCATCGGTCAATACGGCCCCGAACCCCGATGACCCTAGGCAGAGTGTCTGTGGTCCTAATGCGTTTAATCTTCCATTTATGGTGGAGATGTTTGTTCGCAAAGTTTGTCTGATTTCTAAATGTTCTACCGCACAGATCCACCGCGCTGTATTATGGCAAACGTAGTTGGCGGAGCTGTTGCCTAAGGGCTGTTTTCTGTTTACTCAATTCCTTTTCTCCCCTGAATTTGAGACAGTTATGGCCATAATTTCTCGGAATTCGACTGAATTTAGAGTAGATTTTCGCAATGTGAAGCTGAGGAGATTCATGGATGATTATGCCGTGTCAAAAGATGACTTCATCAACCGGATTTGGTAGGCAAAAATATCACTTTTGTTCATATGAATTTAACTTGGGATTTCCGGAGGTTGGTCTGTCCAAACTTCTCGCAAACCAGGACTTAATCCCGTCGAGAACGATTTATTTTATTTTCTTCAAAAAAAGTATACACTTTTTCTCGTTACACCGTAATCCCCTTTTTGTAACTCAATTTCTGGCTTTGATTGGACAGCGATCCTAAGTCCCCTGAACCCTTTCTTTCAAATATGCTATTTCCACGCCCTAGGCGTTAGGTTAAACGTCCATTAGAATTGAACCCATAGCTTTAAGAGCTTTGATTTGTAGTGTACGAATGCTTTAAGCAATCACTCACCGGATAATTGAATAGTATTTAACCTCATTCTCTTTAAATTCTTTTGATATTCCCTATTTGAGATCGATTCCCGTGGCTTGAAGAGCGTTTCTTATTCCTTCTATCATCACGGCAGGAATAATAACTATATAAAATGGGAATAATAAAATATTGCCAGATTTTGAAGTGATATTTTCAGTTGCATTTGAGGGGATATCTTAGCAAACTTTGAGGATACCGGGACTAGCCGCGGTATAACCTTTTACGGAGTCACCCGCAAGTGCACATTAGTGTGATATTCCACAAGAGGAATAATAATTCGTCTTGACGGAGATACGAACCCGGATCCTTCGATTTCGCGCCGAGTGTTTTAGCCAGTTAAGCTTCCGAAGCGTCCTCCTCCCCTGTGGATTTTTGAGGGATTTAAAGTAACAAGTTGTTCTGGTCTGCCGGACGTATGATGTCACTGATGCAGTCCAAGGCGTACGCTTAGCGCCACAGTCCACGTGGGCAAAGCTGAACATGGAACACAGTGAGGTGTTCGCTCTTTTTGAAAACAATAAGGTACATTTTGGAGGAAGTCAATGTGAATAAATATGTAGGAATGAAGCGGTTGACTGGTAAGAGAGTAAAGTGGAGAGCTTCAGCCAACCAATATTCGAATCCATGCCTCTTGATGATGTTCTTAGAAATTTTAAAATCATATGGGTAAACGATATTTTTCCCTAGTAATAATAGAAACCATATTCGAATTTAATTTTTAATTTCAGCAACTTTAAGAAGCATGGAGCCATTATTTATAATATTATTGATGCTAAAATATTGTTTTATGAAAGAAATTCTCAGTAATTTACTAAATATGCATACACAAGTCTTTAACTTAACTCATTTCCGCCGTCCTTATTCACGCTGTGCGGTAAAAACGCCTTCGCAACCGAAGGTTTTTGTGCAATTCTGTAATAATTATGAGTAATTGATTTATTTTTTAAATAGTTGAGAATAAGTGTATACAACATACTGTTAAATTCTGACGAGATCTAATCGCTAGAAATTATCCATTTGTTTAATAAAGTCTCTCTGGAATGCATACCTGGAATGCATACCATAGGAATTGAAAATTGCTAGTATGTTTTGCCAAATAGCTCGAAAATTATAGTGGAGTGGCTGATACTTGTTATCATTGGAAAGATTAGATATTTTTCTCTATTTGTGAGTGCCAAATTCATTTAGTATTATGTGAAATGATATCTCTCTCCATTTTCCTTAATTCATCGCATCGTTGTTGATTTGGGAACAGCGGATAGAGCGGTTCTTTACTCTTTACTAGTTTTAATTTTACCCGTCATTTATTTTTGCAAAAACACGCTGGTAATCTGGAAAAAATGGCCAATGACTTTTTTAGGAAAAATTTGTAACTAAAATATTTAATCCACATGGTGTGGACCTCTGTTTTTAAAACTTCCCGTTTTGAGATCCTTCATTGCTGTTATTTAAAATTGTTTGAATCACATTTGGTTGAATGGTAATTTTTGTTACCCTAATTAAGAGTTATCAGCTTAAATTTTACGTGCATTTAAGTTAAAAAAAAGTTTTAATCAGATCAAACTCAAAGGTGTGATCTTGCATTAAAGGAAGTGCGTGAGTATTTGTATCTTTTAAGTGCAATTGTCCATGCTTAATAGCAGTGCTTAATAGTTTGATGCCATAATGCTGCAGCTGCTTGGCTATAATTATCAGGTAGCTTCTACATTGGAATATAATCGCGCACCTGGTATGATAGTGTGCTATTCATATTGTAGCTTGCACTATCAGCCGCCGTTCAGAAGAGTCATTCTAAGAGTTGCGTGGTCGGCTGACTCGAGCATTAGATTAGATTGGAAGTAGTGGAGTGCCCGCTGGGGGGCCCTTGGGCACTTATACCTGCTGTGCCGTTGTACTGTCCACGTCGTAGTGGTCACCCATAGAAGCATATTGCTTCGATGAAGGCTATCTACTCCCTAATGGGACTTCCCCTTAGGTATACTTATAGTGGGTTCCATGAACAGTGTTTCCATAGAGATTCGAGCAACTACAGCTCCAATTATTATGCATTTAGAAGAATTGGGGCCAAAATAATCATGCCCTACTGAAATTTCTCTGCCTGAAAATTACTTACAGAAAATGAGTAGTAATTAAGCTTGCCTTCTGAAGCATAGGTAAACAGTGGCGTATTAAATGTACTTTTTGCTGCCTTACTAAATGGAATGGAAGCCAGCATATGGCGGATTAGCTTAGTGAGAATAAATACCAGGTAGGCGTAAAAGTGATGAGGATCTTTAGAAAGTGGTGCGATAAAAATTAGAAGGAATGGAACCGGTAAAACACCCAATGCAGATTCACTGTTGGTAGAATAAGTCCCAATATTCTACCAACAGTGAATCCGCATTGGGTATTTTAACGGTAATGAAGGGCATTGTAGACTGAAGCCGTGGACTAATTTCAGAGGTTTCCTTATGTAATAAACAAAGGATTAGTGAGCGAAGAACGAAAATAGTCGAGGGAGCTATTATGGCACGGGATGGAATGATGCGATAGATGAGGAGACATAAGACGGTAGTAGCCAACGGGCAAAGAAGCGGTAAAACGTCTTTCAAGAAATGTGAGAGCGGGAAAAGCTTTGCGCTAAAAAGATCAAGTTTCCTCGTCGCTCACATCCTCATTACGACCCCCTTTTCTTCTGTCTATTCCTGAGCTCCTCGTGATTCTTTCTGCTTCACTTTTTGCACTCCTACCTTTATATACCTTTGGAGAAAGGCCCCTCCGGCGCATTCCCTTGCGTTTTCCTCGCATCTTCCTCCTATTTCTCTCCATGTTCCTTCGTCCCCTTTGTGAAGGAACATCTTTTTTAAGTTCCGCAGTCTCTTCATTCTCCCCTTCTTCATCCTCGACATCTTAAACTCATACTCCGTCTTATTCCTTTGCTCTCATAATTTCGGTAGGGAGGAGGATGTCATCCAGCCGAAGCAGACTGTATCCTTCTCGGATTGGATTACGCTCTATTTCTTAACGATTCGGCATGGATTTACTTTCGTAATATTAGTAATTTTTGCATGATACTTCTCGATTGCTCAATTTTATACAATTTACTCCGTGTGCCTCTATTCATAATGTATCAATTTCACTATTTTATTCTGTTTTCTAACTGTTTATACTATATTTATTAAGCCTAACTATTTTCTGACCTGTATCCCTGGATAAGTTTTCTGTATTTCTCATATTGGTCGATACCATTGCTCAATATATTACGAGCCTGAAGGGAGGCAGGATTCAAATTTTGGCCAATTCTGTGCCTGGTAAGTGCAGAATCGCAGTTCATCGTTTTTTTCGTGTAGTCTTCATATTTATATAAGCAGAAATCCTAGGCAAAATCTCAAAGTATAAAGGGCAAAATTCGTCAAATTCAGTTGGTAGCCATAATTTTTTCTTAAATACTTTGCGAAAATTTTAGCATTACTTTTCTACTAGCATTTCTAAATTCTTATCTGGCATATTTATTTAGCAGAAAATTATGGAAAAGAATCGAAAAAACGGGGCAATATAAAGTTATTCCATTAATTATAATATCTTCATTCAGATCAAAGTTTCGTGAACAGCTTTAGAGTGAGTGTACTCAACGACTCAGGGATCAAACTGAAGGTAGGTTCGATAGTTGATGATTGAGATAACTGTAAAGTTTGCAAAAAAGCAAACAAAGTAAAAACACGCAGGACGGAGGGGGCATTTTTTCCCTAGCCTATTGCGGTTTCAAACGTTCCTAAGGCATTCACCGTTCCTAAGAAAATCACTCCGCGAAGATAAAAGATGGAGATTTTAGTTGAGGTTTCCCTCTGGTATGAGCATTGCGACCTTCTGATCCATTGCTGAGATTTCTCTCCCCTAGGTTCCGAGATAATACAGGTGTTATATGAATAAAAATGAACACCATTTGTCATAAAGTCGATTGTTCGTCTGCATTTGAATATTTTTGTCTCATCGCTCTCCATTTATTTACGATATTAATAAGTTGCTGCATGATATTTACTCACCGTTTTTTAAATTAATGGGAAAATTTACTCTTTTGTGAATCGATGTTTATAGTTTCGCTTTTATGTGTGTTAGTTTTGTTTCCTGTTCAGACAACCCAATATAATGAAGAGTGGAAACGATGTGCTAAATTTTTCAGGCCTATTGTTGAATTATGCCGATGACCTATTCCAGATATTTCTGTAAGTGATAATTGAAGGAAACATGAATATCGGTGAAATTGACTTGTGAGAGTTGTGAGGTTGTAGTCTTATGTGTGGAACTAAATTCTACGTGTAAAGAATGTAGAAGGCAGAGATTATTAATGAGAAAGAGTGCGCTTCACCATCAAATGCGGAAATCAGTATAATTATCTTTGCGGCTGTGCTCACTCACTGTTGTATACTGGCGCTCATAAATGGCGGAACGAATTAGAAAGGTTGGACTTTCACAATTGATATGTTGCAGGAATGCAGCGCATGAGAAAGTCCTTGAGAAATACTTGTTTAGGCAGTCTTTATTTGTTATTTTTGAGTAAAAATAATGCTGTTTTTTAAGAAAGAGTTTTAAACCTTATTTTTTAACTTTAGAGCGATTGGATATTAAAGGTAAATACGACTTATTGTCGGAATATTGGAGGGACTTGCTACTTGATGCACAGGTAACCCGAAAAGCGTAATGGAACTAGGGATTCCTATTTTAACTTGCACAACGCTCTATCAGTTTTTAAAATGGCACATTCATGAGCAAAGTCTTTTGTCAAGTTTGTTGTCGTTGAATTGTGAAAAATAAGTGTAGGTAACAATAATCAGTGAGTTACCACTTTAACTAATTTACCTCATTAACATACCTACACTGATTGTTTCACAATGAATGAAAAATAGCGCATATGATTCTTATTTACCCATTTTTGAACCACCTAACTGGTCTTAAGGTACAGTGGACGAACTTACCCGAAGCATTAAAAGTAACCCTATCAGACCCTACCCCAATACCTCCGTCCAGAGGAGAGGAATGCAATTGAGGGCCTGAGAGTCAAAGTAATACAAGTGACAAACATCGTCCAGTGTCACCTGTATCACTTAACCCCGGTAAGAATTGACAACAAGCAAAGTAGCTTAAGTGTTCGGCGGCTAGATCGCAGCACCATACTTTCGACTACTTGCATTCCTTTTCCTGTAGCTACCTGACGGTACCCGAGTGCACCAACTTAGAAAATATGCCATTTAATTGTTTTTCGTGTAAATGTCACTTGTATTACTTTGACTCTCAGGCCCTCAATTCTGATTCTTATGCATGTTCACTAATATTTGAAAGGGATGGGGGTAAATTCCCCCCATTTACTGCTCTTGAATCTGCCAATGGCGTCAGCATATTTTGACGTAACATGTGCCACGAAAATTCGTGAAATGTGATTCACTTCACGTTAAATTCACAATTGTATTTCTGAGGCAATTATGGATTCCGTATGAGTTATCAGCCGGTGGCAAGAAGGCGGTGTTCACACGATCACCTCGGTCGACTATCGCTTCTTTATCGCCGAAATTCTCTTGCCGCTCCTTTGTCCTCCACTCGCCGGCGTTTATTCCCATTTTGGGCTCCCGGCGACACCCTTCATCTTCCCCCACCGTTAGCATCTCCTTTTATCTTCAATCTTTCACCACGAGCGGCTAATTACTTTCGCTGGTCCCCCTTTAGATGCCCTTCGTAACCTCCTCATCCCTTCCCATACCAGCTCGCTACTTCCTGTCGCTCAAATTTGTTGTCGCCTTTATTAATATTCTCGTCACTCCCCTTTTCAACGACCCACGCTCCTCCTTCCTCCAACTTCTCTGTCCTCTTTCCAAGACCCTTATCTCCCATTTATCTTTGGCCATTTCTCATTATTATCTCCCGATCCTAGTCTTCGATTCTCTTTTCCTCTTCCTCCATTCTTCCCGCTGTTTTGGACTGGTTATTGTTTTTTTGGTCGTACTAGAGAAGCGTTTTGTGAGCTCGTGTGTTACGTGTTGTGTTTAGCTCTCGAATCACCGTATTTGAAAAGGTTTTCTTCCGTTTTCTGCGTTCTGAGGCCCAGCGCTCTCTCTGATTTCCAATCAAGGCACGCGGGGAAAGAGAGTGCCTGCCGACGGTGAGATACTTGTTTTTTATTTAATTTTCTTTAAGCACCTCATAAACTAGAAATGGACTCTACGGTTCCTTCCTGTAATCACAGTAAACGTAGTGTTTCGTGTCGTAAATTGTTTCAGGCACTTCTATCCGGTTCAGGCATTAGAAATTTCCGGCACGCTTGTTGTTGCAGAAGAAAGTATATTCTGATCATGCGCAACGGAATGAAATGTTTCTAAAATATACGTTATTAATAAAAGTTGGATCGATTTTAATTTCCGCTGAGATGTGAATAACGCATGTGTAGGTAATAGCACTACAAATGGAGGAAGTGTTTTTGAATAGTTAAAATTATACTCCCTAAATAATGCGCCCAGTCATTTTGGTTATTCTATTTATGTCAATAATGATAGTGAATATGTAAATTTCATGAATGACAGTCGGTTTGCTTACTTAAATATTAAAAAATATGCCCTCGTTTCTCTCTTGAAAGTAAAATACTTTCTGAAGCTTGAAAAGTTACGAGTATTAGAACTGCCATAATATCTGTAACTTCCAGTCATATCTCCAAATTTAAATTTCAAACGTCACATGTGAATAGTTTTGCATTGCTGTTTTCGATATGTTTCACGATTAGGTATTTTAAGGCTGTATATTAATTTTAGTGAAAGACTATCCGTAGTTTTAAAAGTTCGAAGTAGATATTACAATTAAAAGTGAAAAATTACCCTGACGATGTCCTAACCCTTCCTTCAATTTGTTATTGCCCTACTTCCTGCCCACAGTTATATTATTTAGTTATTAGCGATATACTCATGCTGGGTTCACGTACTTTTCCGGGTAAGCTATTAATTGTAACGCAAGGAAACAATTTTGAGATATGTGGTGGCATTCTCGTTTACTGTAAATTGTTTATCCACGTAGATGACCACTCAGTAGTGAGAGTAGCTCTATTATTCGAATATTACTTACAACTGAAGTTTCCTGAATGTGTTCCGGAAAATATTTTTTCTTCACGGTAATTCATTGTCTTCGAGTCATCCACTACAAACCATTCCATTGAGTTAGCTCTGCAGTTTGAGACGGGGATCCCCGTTTCTCTGTATGTGCTTTATCAAGGTTTCATTTTCGGAATTGAGTTAATGCAATTGTTTCTGAAGTTGAGTCAAGGGATTGATGGAGCGTTATAAGTGGAATCGAAAACAAAGTTTTAACTCCTCCTCGAGTTCTCGGAGGGGAGCAAATGACTTTTGGGGAGGCACACTTGTTGGAACGCCGTGCCATTAAAGGGGCAGACATGACATAGAAATTTTCAGGAGATATGCATTAGTACGCTCTCATCAGCCACCTTTGATTCACAATTGAATTGTATTTTGACAGGCTCCAAGGAACTCTAATCCGGAAAAGGTTCTTTGTGAGAGACGTGAAAGAGAAGTTGGAAGACGAATGGCCTGTGAAGACGGAGGGGGTGGCGATTAAGAGAGAAGTATCAGCAAGATTTTTACAAGGCGATGAGAATTGGGATGATAGATATGGGAAATGGAGTTATTTGAAATATGTGAATGGCCGGGGAAGGAATATTGGTGGATGATAAGCGTTTAAAAATGTGTATAATGCTTTGCTTCACTTTTTAAAGTAGCAGAGTGAGATAAAGTGGATAATCTGGTCGATCTGTTCCTTAATTTTATCACCATTGTAAATATTACTTTCTTGGTATACTTTGGGCGTCCTCCCTACCAGCGAAACAACCCCGTGAAAGTACTTTTTACGCTAGCTTTAAATGTTATTACAGGGAAAATTTACTGTTTGCCCAGTTGCACTTCCTTAAACGGTGAGTAGACATCGTAATAGCAAAGCGTCATCATCTTCTAGTAAGCCTTTCACTGACATTACCACTCTTGTAATGATCACATCACTAGAAGTTGAATATTATAACATAATTGGCAAATTATAATTTGCTCTCTCATTATCAAATGTTTAGAGAATTTCCTTCGCCTAATGGCATGTTAATTGTAGTCACTATTATTTTTGTCCTACACCTCTTATTTTAATTAGTACCCCCTGAAATCAGATATGCATTCTTTTTTTGAGAGTTGACCTTGGAGCTAAGCCATGTATTCTATTAGATTAGTCCAATCCAAAGACAAACTGTATTTTGAAACCTCTGAGAAATGTGAAATGTGTGGAACTGTGGTGATAAGATACTATCAAACAGCCTCTTACCATAGACACATATTGTGGTAATTAGTAACGTATGTGTAAAAAATCCGTGTTCATAATTCGGTAAACATTTCTGTATTACTCACGTGTAGTCAATTTACTCGATGCTCTTATAATCTTAATTTGAAAGCTTACACTCAGCCAGTGTGATTCAAGTCGTTAGTCAGTATCTTTGAAGTCATCGCCTGTGTATGATGATAGTCTTCTTAGCTCATAAATTTGCTTATTGTCGGCCGCACTCCAAATTCTATCCCTTCATTCCCCACTTTCCCTGTTTTACCAAAACTCAAATAATTTTGAAAAACTATTTAATAACTGATCCCTTAGTCGGTTTGAATCATTGCTTATTATATTCACATAGAAAATTAGGAAGTATTTTTCTAATTGGCTTTAATTGCTTTGGTGACTAGAAGGGAAGCATAACTTTATTTTTGGAGTAAAATTATATGTATTTCAACTATAAAAATTACAAACTTATTGCATCTACCAAGTATATTGCTCAACATTCACATTTCAAGCAAAATAGAATTTTTAGGGAAGAAGCTAACACTATTATTAATCCATCATTTAATGGTTTCTAAAACATTTTTAAAGCTAGGGTTTGGGAAATTTTTAAGCTCTGCATGAAAGGACTTCACTTGTTTTCAGTTCATGTGATTAGAGAAAGGAAGAAAAAAGGAAAACGAAATATTTTAGAAATACGTATTAATTTTCCATTTCCACAAGCCATCCAAAAAATATTCGTATCATTATGTACTGTAAGCCAGTATCTAAATTGTAATATTTTTTCTCCCTGGGTATGTAAAGATACATTCAATATCCTTTTTTGCATCAACATAAAATTCATTTTCTGAACTCACACCTCAGTACTAGGAGCATCCAAAGATACCTTTTAGTAAGTTTCAACAATAAAATTACGTGTATAGACTCGATACACCTCACAGTTCTTTCTCACTATTATTCACCGTTAAATGACCACAACACTAATTTGACAGATATTTCGCTGATTGGAATAATGCATGGGCTTAATTGTTTCATGCGAAGCTAAACGAGAGTGAGGGAGATCTGTAGATCAGCTCCAATTTCATTATACTGATTCCATATAAAGGTGGGACAGGCATCGCGTTTGTCAAAAGTTAGGAACTAATGAAGATTGGAAATAAAAATCGTAGTTACCGCCGCCTTCATTCCGTCAACACCCTTGCATTAACCAACTGGAGACAAAATAAAACTTTCTGTGTTATTGCTTCGGAAGATGGATTTGTTGGACGATGGCCGTCTCAGGCGGCTCATCATTGCTCCGGAAAGCCGTTTGTCCGGCTTCTTGCTTAACCCTTGCGCCGTGGGACAACAACTATTCGGGACGGAATGAAAAATCTGGATGAGGAACGAGGCTGAGGGGATGGGAGGGAGAGAAAAGGGGTGGTGCGGAGAAAATATTGGAGGGGAAGAGGAGGAAGTTAGGTGAGGACAGCAGGAGGGGGAGGGAGCCGGGATGGATGAGGGTTAGGGGTTAAAAGGACAAGGGCACGAGGGGCTAGGAGAGTGCGTGAAACTTGGGAGGGGTTGACTCTTGGGAAATGTTATTAGCGAGGAGAGGAGATGAGTAGGGAAGGGTGTAAATGCTAGTAGATCGGTGGAGAACTGTTGAGCGAGCACGGGGGGGTGGGGAGGGGGTGGAAGCGGGTGGCGGCGGCGGTTTGGTTGCACGGATACGCCGTGGAGTGGGCGACGTCGTGTGGGAGGGATGGAGACGGATGAGGGGTTAGGTTTAGGAGAGGGGTGAGTGCGGGAAGATTTAGCTCTTGCGGGAACGCATAAGGGGGGTGGGAGTTTGTGTGATCTCTCTAGTGAGAATGGAGGGAGGCACTTTGGGAAGGAGGTAACTGTATGGATGGAGTGTGAGGGTGAAGTGGAGTGGTGGAGTGTAATGGATGGGACCCGGAGTTATAGATGAGGTAGTGGGGATAGGATGAGGTTTCGCGTGTGGGTAGCGAGACGGGGTGGGAGTTGGAAACTTATCAGCCCACGTGATCCGCAAGACTCATGCCTCCTCGTTTGCCCCTTCCCGCTTCGCCGTGGATTGAAGAAGGGAATTGGTGGAACCATAAGGCTCGACAGTACAGGGTGTTTGAAATCCGATATTTGAAGCTTGTGAAATGTAATGTACGATACAATGAATGAATCAGTAGCGCAGCTACTGCGTCGAAAGCGAATGTACTAGTTGTAGAACTTTCGTTGTATCTATTTACAACTACCCCGAAAACAGCTCACAATGGCCTCTTATATCGGGTGATATAACGTTAACAACAGACGAACACAAACACCCATGTCCTGTGAAAAAAAGAGATAGGTGGTAAAAACCCACCCAGGCTGGTCTCTAACCCGCGACCCTCGGATTAGCAGGTGAGGACGTTACCTCGTCGCCACCGGGGCCGAATATATGATATATGTACTATATGAAGAATTATTCCGTTTAGGCTAAATTTATTAAACTTGAAGCACTTATTTTGTTCTGATTCTTGTCCAATGAGAAATGATGTCGAACATGTATTGAAGGCTTTCACGACTTGAGTTTGGATAAGAATAGGAAGGAGTGGCGTGAAGGAGTGGAAGACGAAAAGGAAGTGTTGAATGTGGTTGAGGAAAGAATTAAGAGGAACGGTTGGAGGATGTAGTACCTGATGAATGTTGAATAGAACGAAGGAAGGGATTACTTAGCGTTAGAGGGGATGGGATACATCGGAAGATAAGGGATTCTGGACGCTATGAGGGAGGGTAGGAGGTATGAAGAGTTAAATGGGAATAAACAATATGGGGAATGTGTAGTGAAACAATCGAATTTGAATGGACTAATGATTCTGTCGGTTGGGAGCTAGATAATAAATATCTTTGAGCTTCTTTTTATTGATTGATAGAGCACCTTAAATGATTGATAAAAGGGAACTGGACAAATTTCACGTGATACCCATGCTTGGCCCTGACTTACTTTTTGCATAAAAATGAAAAGTATTCACTTTCATTCGCCAGGACACCATCTATTTTCTTCCTCAACTTATGCATTTCACGTATGTTACAAACGTATCTACTGTTCCTCTCACTTTCTTCATATTTTACTGCCTAGCAGCATCTTCTTAACTTTTCCTTCGCCTCTGCTCCCAAGCACTTACTCTGCCCCATTTTCACATGTCTCACCTCCCTCACTGTCCTTCTTCATCCTTCTCCTCCTCACCTCCCTTCTAACACACCCACACCTATCATTCTCTCTTTCTCTACTTCCCAAATGCCTCTTCCATCCTTCAGTCGTAATTGAATAT